>CM066033.1:575345111-576545111 GCA_033557465.1 Ichthyophis bannanicus
TTGTACAGATTTGTCCAAGTCTAAAACTTGGAGCCAGGCTCTACGTCGTGCTCCTATGGCTATAGCAGAAGTTCTGCTAACAGACTCGAAAGAGTCTAGGGAAACACGAGTAAGGAACTTAGAAATATTTTGAGCATGATTGACTAACATAGAAAAATCTGCTCTTTTAGGCTCTTGGAGGAAAGGGGTCAAAAGCAATAAATCTTTTGTGACCTCCTCAAGAGATAATCCCATATAGAATATATATGAAAGGATTCTTGCTGAAAGCCATGGATGCCTGGAATGTTTGACGTCCAAAGGCATCTAAAGTCTTAGCCTCACGACCTGGCAGATAAGAAGAGTGCTTCTTAGTACTCTTAACACGCCTCATTGCTGATTCTACAACAAGAGAATGAGGAGGGAGCTGAGGCTTCTGAAAACCTGGAGAAGGGGGCACCTTGTATAGGAGATCAGTTGCCCTAGAAGGTGGGGATACCATTAGAGGAGTTTCCCACGTTCTAAATAAAAGATCCTGCAAGGTTTGATGCAAAGGAAACATAATGACTTCCTGTGGATTACAGGGGATCTGTGTAGGTTGTGGATCCCCTGGTGCAGGGTCTTGACCAGGTATGGAAATGGCAAGAGACTTGGCCCTATCAAGCAGGAAAGCTTGAAAAGAAATCTCCCCAGAGGGGAGTCCTCGAGGAAGAGGAGGAAGAACTAGATCTGTTGAAGAACTAGATCTGTTGAACTAGTTCTAGCATCCACCGGTTCATTCAGATTCTGTAGAATAGAAGATCTGGAGGGGTGGAGCATCGGTTTATCTTTGAAAGATAGTTGTCGGTACCGCTGAAAAGCGGTACCGCAACTGGTCAGTAGCAAATCGTCCATGCTAGGGATCGATTCCAAACTCGGTATGGAGGGAAGCGAGCCAGCTGAAAGGAGCATGGGAGGTACCAACACCGATGTTGATGTCGATACCGGTACCGGGATCGGTACAGTTGGTGACACCGATATATGAAGATCAGTCCGTGATGGCACTATCGGCACCATGGAAACCGAATGTGGCAGACCTTGATCATCTGTGGAATGTCCACGGTACAGTCTGCAGTCAGTACCGAGACGAGTCGGTTCCCAGTCATCCAGACTAGGGATAGATTCTAGACTCGGCATCGAAAGAAGCGAGTCTATTGATGCATATCTGGAGGGTACCGACGTGGATACCAGCATCGGTACCGGGACCGATATGGGAAGACCGGTCGGTAGCGGCTCTAGCGGCACCGAGGATACCGAGAGCGCTCGACTGCGATCATCGGTGTGGAATGTTTCATCCAGCACCATTGCCGATGCCAGGGTATTGGTACCACTCAAAGCGGATGCCACCACCAGGCATGGCTCAGGTATGTTCTGTGAGGGGTGAACCTCAGGAACAACCTGAAACCCCACATGGGTTTTGGAGGCCGAAGACTCCCACCGGGGTTTTGAAACCAGTGGATTCTCGAGGGCAAGGCCGGAGGCATCTCTATGCTGTGCATGAGATTTGCCAATCGAGGACTGGCTAGTCTTAACAGACTGCTTTTGGGTCACCTGATCCTGTGTAGAAGAAGATATGATCGGTACCCCGAAGTTGGATGGGGACCACGTGTCGAGGAAAACTCGATGTTGAAAACTTCTTCTCACAATACTATTGCAGGAGGGACACTCCGGAGGAAAATGGTCAGGACCCAAACAGGTTAGACACCAATGGTGAGTGTCCAAAATTAAGGTTGTACCGCCACAGTTTGTACATTTCTTGGGGATAGTGGCTGGTGGTTCCATGAAGGAAAGTGGAGAGGCCTAGCAGGCCTGAAAACCGTGAGACACTATGAAGGAAAAAATATTCCTTAAAAAGGAAACTTTTTACAAGAAAAGAAAAAAGAAACACCGGCGGTACCGGTGGCGTCGGGAAAGGCAGCCGCGACCACAAGAAAACTAAAAAATAAAAGATGAATTTTCTGCGGTGACAGGACGACGTCCTGCCGGCTCCACGGAAAAACGAAAACTGAGGAGAGGCAGTTGGGAAGGCAGCACGCAGGCGTGGTGGGATGCTTCCAAAGGCTTTTTGATTGGACGCTGGGAAGCGTTCCCGCGCAGACTCCGTCGGTACCGACGTACCCATATGTGAAGACTCATTCCTGCTTGTTCCTGGAGATATATATATATTTATACAAAAATATATATATATACAGAGATATACATGTGCAGAAGATACACAGATACATACTATATATATAGATATAGATATATATATAGATATATAGATATATATAGATATATATAGATAAAGATATAGATATATAGATATAGATATATATGTAGACATATAGACACGTCTCCACGTATGTAGATGGAGACATGGCTATATAACTAGATCCCCCTAGGAATATGTGGAGAGAGAAAGATTCATCTAATAGCAAGAAGGGTGATACCTGCTTGAATAGATGCATAGAGAACCTTCTTTCCCTGGTTATGATTGACAGAGTCAGAGGAATGGTCTCCCTAACAAGGAGGAGTGTAGATTCCTTTAAGAATTCGAGCTCTTGAATAACCAGGATGGCCTATGTGAAAAATGCAGAGGACAACTTCAGTCTGCAGGAAGCAAGTCCAGATCTCTCTAGAATTCCAGTATGGTAAATGGATAGAGGACGCCAATGGAATAAGATACCATATTGACCCGCCTATGAGGGCAAGATGGGTATCATGCGTCCTTCAGTTGAACATGAGCGTCCCCTGAAGTATTGGGAAGGAAGCATATAAGGACGAGCTGCAACGAAAAGAACACTATCCCTGGTGAGAAGTCCAAGAAGATGTGGACCAAGCCAGGGAATTTGCCATTCTTTAGGTTTTCACGTGATGTGAGGCCTGTGTCTTTTGTTTCGAAAAGAGATTTTAGATGAGATGGTAAGGGTAGGGAACACCTACCAGTCATGGGAGCATGACTGGGTGAACCCCTCCTAACCATCTGGGATTATCTGCTAGACAAGATACTAATGCTCTCTAGAAAGGGCCCATAGTGCAAAGCTACTCTGTAGAGTTGCAGAGACTGAGAGCATGTTGCAGGTTGGTTAGAAGAAAAAACTGGCTACTTAAAGCCACTAGGTAACCAACTATTCTGCCAAAAACAAGGGAATTGGAGATGGCGAAGAATAGAAGTCAAACCAACAAGCCTGTGATAATAGGGTTTCCAAAAAAGTTGATAACCTGTTTTGGGTTTACTACCCAGGCCGGAAGGATTGCTAGTGGAGGACAAACCCTGGTTGTGTGGTGAACAGAACCAGTGGTTTAACCACTAGGAACTGCTGCATTAGCAGCAATTACCAGGGCAGCGAAAAAAATCTTTTTTTTTTTTTTTAAATTGGAAAAAGAAACAACAGACATAAGCAGGAGTGGTAAGACTTCCTTATTGTCTGATAAGCTGCCCTAAAGTAAGAATGTGAAAGGGGGAGACAACTCTGGAAAGGAAACCCCTACCTGAAATAGGTAGAGAACCATAGGGGCTTACCAGTGTAATAGAACCACTCTTACAAACCGAATGTTATAGTAAGAGGGCAAGACAGAGTTGAAGGAGACTGACGATGTAGTAAGTCTCTGAAAGGTAAGATGAATACATGCTATTACAGGGAAAACTGTCTTATTAATAGTTGTTACACCTCTTTTTCCCAGTAGGAGGAAGAGAAACCTGTTAACTATAGGCATGATCATCATAAAAACTCTTAGAGCAAAAAGAAAGGATGTCTCATGAAAAGAGATCCATGAGAATTTAGGATGAAATTAGTGTAGATGCTTCAAGTGAAAATAAGCAGACTACAAACTCTAACCCCCAAACAGGAGATGTAATGATAATCTATCAGAAACCCTGTGACTGCTGGGTTTGCTGAACCTGTTGAGGTTGTGTTTCTTTAGCCCGGTTCGATGTTTCCCCTGTCTGGGAACATCTGTATGATGGGTAGAAGATGGATAAAACTTTTTCCCCTTAGGGGAACAAAGTTTGTTAGGAAATTTCCTACCAACTGGGAAAGAGGAAGGCGCAGACAAACCTCTGAGAACAGCAATGTCAGTGGTTAACTGAGCAGCTTGGAGTAAAGACTCCTTGTTAAAGAGATTTTCTCCAGTGCAAGGAGTATTTCCCAGTCTTTCTTGTACCCATTTGTCCATCTTTCTTGTACCCATTTGTCCAAGTCTGAAACTTGGAGCCAGGCTTTACGTCGTGCCCCTATAGCTATAGCAGATGTTCTGCTAACAGACTCAAAGGAGTCTAGGGAAGCACGAGTAAGGAACCTAGAGATATTTTGAGCATGGCTAACCAATAAGGAATAGTCTGCTCTTTTGGGCTCTTGAAGAAAAGGGGTCAAAAGTGGTAATTTCTTTGTGACTTCTTCAAGAGATAATCCCATATAGAAAAATATATGAGAGAATTCTTGCTGAAAGCATGGATGCCTGGAAGGTCTGGCGTCCAAAGGCATCCAAAGTCTTAGACTCACGACCTGGCGGATAAGAAGAGTGCTTTTTAGTACTCTTAACACGCCTCATTGCTGATTCTACAACAATGGAATGATGAGGAAGTTGAGTCTTTTGAAAACCTGGAGAAGGGGGCACCTTGTATAGAAGATCAGTTGCCCTAGAAGGTGGGGATACCGTTAAGAGAAGTTACTCACCTGTAACAGGTATTCTCCAGGAGCAGCAGGAATCAGTCCTCACTTATGGGTGTCATCAACGTCGATGAAGCCCCAGCGGAGCATTTCCCCAGCTTTCCATGAAAGCCTTTGGGAATGCTGGCACGCATGCGCGGTTCCCTTCCCGCCTAAAGGTGCCATCTTACCTCAGTCAAATGACATAGCTAAGAACAGCACAGAAAAATGTAAAAATTAAACTATGTACAACTGCAACTCCAAGGGGAGGAGGGAGGGTAGTGAGGACTGATTCCTGCTGCTCCTGGAGAACACCTGTTACAGGTGAGTAACTACTCTTTCTCCAGGACCAAGCAGGAAGTCAGTCCTCACTTATGGGTGACTCCCCAGCTCTGGGCTACCAGGAACCCAGGCTGAACAAGAGAACGCCCTCTAGTCTCAGCAACACAGAAAAGGCTTTGCAAGGACACACCCTCCACAGGTAGCCCAACCAGAGGGCAGGAGGGCAGGAGTTGCCTAGACCTCAAAGAGATCCGGAGTACTGCTTGGCCAAAAGCACTGTCCCTATGGGACTCCCTCTCCAGACAGTAGTGGGCTGCAAAAGTCTGGCTTGAAGACCAAGTAGCAGCCCTGCAGATGTCTTGCAATGGAACAGAGTGGAGGTGAGCCACTGATGCAGTCATTGCCCTCACACGGTGGGCCGTGACCCTACCCTGCAAAGGAAGGTCAGCTGCATTGTAAGCCCAGGTGATACAGTCAGCCACCCAGATGGACAAGGTACGCTTGGACACAGGCCTCCCCAAGTTATTGGGGTCAAAAGAAAGGAAGAGCTGAGAAGCCTTCCTGTGACCCTGCGTACGTTCAAGGTAGAAGGATAAGGCCCTCCTACAGTCCAAGGTATGGAGAACTGTTTCAGCCTGACTTGCATGAGGCCTAGCGAAGAAAGTAGGAAGAACCACCTCCTGGTTGAGGTGGAAAGAGGAGACAACCTTAGGAAGGAACTTAGAGTGTGTCCTGAGGACCACCCTGTTTTTATAGAACCTGGTGTAAGGTCTATCACAGACCAAGGCCTGAAAATCACTCACTCTCCTAGCCGAAGTAAGGGCTATCAGAAAGAGAGTCTTCCAGGAAAGGAAGCATAGAGGGCAAGTAGCCATAGGTTCAAAAGGTGGGCGAGTCAGTTGCTGCAAGACCACATTAAGCTCCCACTCAGGAGCAGGAGGATGTATGGGAGGCTTGAGCAGAAGCAAGCCTCTGAGAAACCTAGACACCAAAGGGTGCACAGACAAGGAATGGCCCTCAACTATGGAGTGGTGAGCTGCTGAAGCAGAGAGGTGGACCCGAACAGAGTTGGACTTGAGGCCCTGATTGGACAAGTGCAGCAGGTACTGAAGCACTACTGACACAGTACAGGAGAAAGGATCCTCAGCACGTAGCTGACACCACACAGAGATCCTTTTCCACTTGAGAGCATAGGTCTTCCTAGTGGATTGTTTCCTGGAGGCTAGGAGAACTTCCTCAACCTCGGGAGGCAGGTCCCAGGGAGCCAACACTACCCTTGCAGCCTCCATGCCATCAGATTGAGAGCTTTGAGATTGGGATGCAGCAAGGAGCCCTGATTCTGAGAGAGAAGGTCGGGCTGCAATCCCAGAGGCAGAGGCAGATCCACTGCCAGTTGAAGCAGGAGGGGGAACCAAGGCTGCCTTGGCCACCTGGGAGCTACCAAGAGGACTGAGGCCCTGTCTCGGAGAATCTTGAACAGTGTTCGGGCCACCAGAGGGGTGGGAGGAAACGCATAGAGTAGGCTCTGAGTCCAGGGAATCAGAAAAGCATCTGCTGCTACTCTCAGAGGATGCGGTTGCCTGGAGCAGAACCTTGGCAGCTGGTTGTTCAGTGGACTGGCAAACAGGTCTATGGAGGGAAGCCCCCATTTCAAGAAAATCTTTTGAACCACTAAAGGATGTAGCTGCCACTCGTGTGGTTGCAGAATCCTGCTCAATCTGTTGGCCAGGGAATTCTCCTGGCCTGGAAGATAGACTGCTTTGAGGAGCATGTTGTGCTTCAGGGCAAAGGAACAGAAGTCCTGGGCCTCCTGGCAAAGGGCCTGGGAACCAGTTCTGCCCTGTTTGTTTACATAGAACATGGCTACCTGGTTGTCTGTCTGGATCAAGACAGACTGTTGTGCCAGGGAAGCAGTAAAGGCCTTGAGGGCCAAGTGAATAGCTCTGAGTTCCAGCAGATTGATCTGCTGGGACGCCTCCCAAGGAGACCACAGGCCCTGGGTGCACTTGTCTAGGCAGTGTGCTCCCCAACCCTGCAGAGAGGCATCGGTGGTCAGTACCACTGTATGAGGTGGGATCTGAAAGGGCACCCCCACCAGCAGATTGGGGGGGGGTGTAACCACCAGTTGAGGGAGGCCAGGAAACGGTGGGACACTCTGATCCTGTCTCTGAGACTGCCTGAGGCTTGTGACCACTGAGTCCGAAGGCACCACTGGGCAGGCCTCATATTGAGCCTGGCATTGGGGGTCACCTGTACTGTCGACGCCATGTGGCCCAGAAGCCTGAGACAGAGTCTGGCGGAGACCAGTGACCTGTGCAGAAACTTGCTGGAGAGGTCCATGAGCCTTTGTGCTCGGTCCACTGGTAAGAATGCTCTTGCCAGCTGAGAATCCAACCTTGCTCCTATGAACTCCAAGTTCTGGGAGGGGAGCAAAGTGGACTTTGCGAAGTTGATGACAAAGCCCACCTTTTGGAGCAGTTCTATGGTCCTGTTGGTGGCCTGTTGAATGTCTAGGGAAGTCTGGCCTCTTATGAGCCAGTCGTCTAGGTAAGGAAACACAAAGATGCCCTGATTTCTCAGGTAGGCTGCCACCACTGCCAGGCACTTAGTAAACACCCTGGGAGTGGAGGTCAGTCCAAAAGGCAGTACTCTGTACTGATAATGGTTTCCTCCCACAATGAACCTGAGGTACTTCCTGTGGTCTGGATGAATAAGGATGCGAGTGTAAGCATCCTTTAGATCTAAAGAGCAAAGCCAATCTCCCAGCTGGAGGTAGGGCAGAAGTGTTCCAAGAGTAAGCATCTTGAACTTCTCTTTCACTAGAAACTTGTTCAGGTTTCTGAGATCCAAAATGGGTCGAAGACCACCGGTTCTTTTTGGCACCAGGAAATACCTGGAGTAAAACCTGTGACCTTGGAAGTGGGGAGGCACAGGCTCCACCGCCTTGTCCAGCAACAGACCTTTTAGCTCCTGGAGGAGAAGGGCTGTATGCAGGGGAGGCCGAAAAGGTTCCCCTGGGAAGTGTGGCGGAGGCAGTTGGTGAAAGTGCAGGGCATAGCCTCGATGGATTATGTCCAGCACCCAACTGTCTTGGGTTATCAAGGGCCACTTGTGGGCGAACAAGGCTAGGCGGCCTCCTGTGCAGGGTTGGGTCTGCAAGGGAGGTATGGCGATACTCAAGGAGTCAAAAAACCCCACCTTGCTGAGTGGGAGCAGGGGCTGCAGGCTTGGGGGTCCGCTGCCTACGGGGCCCATTACCCTGGCCCTTGGCTTGCTGACCCTGGGGGGCAGCTTGGGCAGCCGGATATTGTGGGTACTGTTTGTAGGCAGTGCCCTTCCTCGGGTAAAAGGACTTTTTACCCGAGCCCTTCTTCTTATGAGAAGGGGCAGAGGTCTTCCTCGACAGCCTTGTCCTCGTGAGGTGCTCTGTCTCGAGCTGAGTGACCTTCTCGGCCACAGGCTTGCCAAAAAGGTTTTCACCTCGGCAAGGGACATCAACCAACTTGTCCTGAACCCATGGCTTGAGGTCCGATGACTGCAGCCATGCCTGGCGTTGGGCCGCGATGCCGGCTGCCGCTACTCGGGACGAAGCCTCGAAGCCATCGTAGGCGGCGCGGGACATGAACTTAGGGCATTCCCGGATCCTCGAAGACAAGGACTTAAAACTCTGCAAGGGTTCCCCGGAGAGACCAGCAGAGAATCTGTCCAACTCCTTGGCCAGGTCTCATAAATACATGCCCATGTACAGCTGGTAAGTCTGGACACGGCAAGCAAGCATCGAGCCCTGAAAGCACTTTCTACAGACGCCATCAAGGCTTCGGGCTTCCCTTCCAGGAGGCACCGCGGAGTGCATCTTCTGACTCTTCAGACGATGCATGGCCGATTCCACAACCATGGAATGGTGTGGTAGCTGTGCTTTCTGGAAGCCAGGACTCCTTCAGAGCCGATAGATGGAATCGACTCGCTTGCTCAAAACCGGCGCCGAGGCTGGTGCCTCCCACATCCAGAAGAGGAGCCGTTCCAGCATCGGAGGAACTGGGACAGTAAAGGCCTCGGTCTCGGGGGTCGACTTCGAAGTCGATGTCCCGGAGTTCGGGGCAGATGCGCCAGACAGGCTGGCCATCAGTGCCCGCTGCTGATCCATGAAGGCAGACATTCTGCTCTCCAAGGCTGTCAACCTGAGACTCAGCTCAGGTGACGCAGCAGCCCCCGACTCGGGCTACAGCGGCGCCGGGTCCAATGCCGGTACTCGGGGAGGCGAGTCCACGAGGACAACAGGACTTACGTGTCCAGCAGACTCCGGCTCCATGCGAGGAACTTTAGTTGGCTTCTCCTGGTCCACGGGCCCGGGACGACGATCGGGGTCTTAGACCTGGCCCTCAAGGGCTCAGGGACCTCCGACGACGACGCCCTCGCGAGCCGCTTCTTCCTCTTACGTTCCCGGTCGGGGGACCCCCTGTCCGAGGAGCTCCGACGCCTCTCGGGATCGGAATCCCGAGATGTCGAGGCCTCAGACGAGGTCCGGGCCTGGGCAGAGGCCGAGTACGAGAAAAGCCTTTCACTTTGTTGCTGACGACTTCAGAGGGCCTTGGAAGACATTTTTCCACATGGCCCGTACGTTGTAGAATCGTGGTCCGGGCCAAGGCACCGAAGGCAGCAGTCGTGTGTGTCGGTGAGAGACATTATCTTCTTACACCGATCACACTTTTTAAAACCACTGGAAGCCATCGGGGAGAAAAGGGTCCCCGCGAGATCAAAGGACCGGCCTTCCAGGGAAAAAGAAAAAGATTTGGCGCAAGCGCCTAGCCACTAAGGGCAAAAAACGAAAAACGAAAAAAGGGATTCGATACCGGTGTACCGAACCCGGCGGGAGGGGAACCGACGTCGAATCCGAGGAAAAAAGCGAAATAACCCCAAGAAAAAACTTCTCTTTTCTGGGAAAAAAAGGACATACGTCCGATGGGCTTCACGGAAAAAAAAAAAAGACTGAGGTAAGATGGCACCTTTAGGCGGGAAGGGAACCGTGCATGCATGCCAGCATTCCCAAAGGCTTTCATGGAAAGCTGGAGAAATACTCCGCTGGGGCTTCATCGGCGTCGATGACACCCATAAGTGAGGACTGACTTCCTGCTTGGTCCTGGAGAAAAGGAGTTTCCCATATTCGAAAGAGCAGATCCTGCAAGGTTTGATGCAAAGGAAGCATGATGTCCTCCTTTGGACTCCAGGGAATATACAGAGATTCTGTATTCCCTGGTGCAGGATCCTGACCAGGTATAGAAATGGCAAGTGACTTTGCCATATCAAGCAGGAATACTTGAAAAGAAAAATCCCCAGAGGGAAGTCCTCTAGAAAGAGGAGTACAGGCTAGATCTGTTGAACTAGCATTGGCACCCAGGGATCTATCCAAATTCATTGGAATAGAAGACCCTAAGGGGTGGAGCATCGGACTGTCCTTACAGGATGGTCGCCGGTACGGCAGGAGGTCGGGACCACAAGCAGTCGGTAGCACATCGTCCATGCTAGGGATCCATTCCAAACTCGGTACCGAGGGAAGCGAGCCTGTTGAAACAAGCATGGAAGGTACCGACAGCGATGCTAATGCAGATACCGGTACCGACTCCAGTACCATATCCGATAACGATACATGAAGACCAGTTGGTGACAGCTCTAACGGTACCGAAGAAACCGAGAGTGCCCGACATGGATCATCGGAACCGTGCCTTCGGTACTGTCCCGTGTTGGTAACAAGGCGAGTCGGTAGCCAGTCATCCAGACTGGAGATCGATTCCAGACTCGGCATCGAAGGAAGCGAGTCTATCGATGTACATCTGGAGGGTACCGACGTCGGTACCAGTACCGGTACCGGGATCGATACCGATACTGGAAGATTGGTCTGCAGCGTCCCTAACGGGCCTGAAGGAACCGAGGGCGCCAGACTACGATCTTCGGTGAGGAATGTTTCATCCAACACCATTGCCGATGCCAGGGTATGGATACCGCTCGAAGCGGATGCCACCACCGAGCATGGCTCAGGTATGTTCAGAGAGGGGTGAACCTCAGGAACAACCTGAAACCCCATTAAGGATTTGGAGGCCGAAGACTCCCACCGGGGTTTTAAAGCCAGTGTGTCCTCGAGGGTAAGGCCAGAGGCATCTCTATGCTGTGCATGAGATCTACCACTCGAGGACTGGCTAGTCTTAACAGACTGTTTTTGGGTTACCTGATCGTGCGAAGAAGAAACGGTGGTCGGTGCCCTGAAGTTGAATGGGGACGCGTATCGAGGTGAACTCGATGCTGAAGACTTCTTCCGACTATACTGTTGCAGGAGGGACACTCCAGCAGATAGTGGTCAGGACCCAAGCAGGGTAGACACCAATTATGAGTGTCTAAAATCAATTTTGTACCGCCACAGTTTGAACATTTCTTAGGGATAGTGGCTGGCGCTTCCATGAAGGAAAGTGAGTAGGCCTAGCAGGCCGAAAAAACCGTCAGGCACTAACAAGGAAAAAAGTATTCCTTAAAAAGGAAAATTTACAAGAAAAAAGAAAAGAAACACCGGCGGTACCGGTGGCGTCGGGGAAGGCAGACGCGACCACAAGAAAACCAAAAAAATAAAAGAAGAATTTTCTGCGATGACAGGAGGACGTCCTGCCGGCTCCGCGGAAAAATGAAAACTGAGGAGAGGCAGTTGGGAAAGGCAGGAAGGCAGCACGCAGGCGTGTTGGGATGCTCCCAAAAGCGTTCTGATTGGACGCTGGGGAGCGTTCCCGCACAGACTCCGTCGGTACCGACGTACCCATATGTGAAGACTCATTCAGAGTAGTTACTCACCTGTAACAGGTGTTCTCCAGGAGCAGCAGGAATCAGTCCTCACATATGGGTGACATCGGCGCCGACGGAGCCATCGCGGAGCAATTTTCCCCAGCTTTCAAAGAAAGCCTTTGGGAATTGCAGCGCGCATGCGCGTTCCTCTTCCCGCCCAAGGGTGCCATCTTGCTCAGTCTGATGACATAGCTAAAAGACAGCAAAAATTAGCAAAAACGAAATTATAGAACTGCAACTCCAAGGGGAGGAGGGAGGGTCATGAGGACTGATTCCTGCTGCTCCTGGAGAACACCTGTTACAGGTGAGTAACTACTCTTTCTCCAGGACCAAGCAGGAAGTCAGTCCTCACATATGGGACTCCCAAGCTTAAGGCTACCAGAGACCCTAAGCACAAAAAAGGAGCTCCCTCAAGCTCAGTAGCACAGAAGGAAGGAATCTTCTCTGAGTACGCCCCCAACCGGTAGCCCAACATCCGGGACAGAGGGCAGGAGTTGCCTATACCTCAAAGAGATTACGGAGAACTGCCTGACCGAAAGCACTGTCCCTGCGGGACTCCCTCTCCAGGCAGTAATGGGCTGCGAAAGTCTGGCTTGAAGACCAAGTAGCGGCCCGGCAGATGTCTGCCAACGGAACAGAGCGGAGGTAAGCCACTGACGCAGCCTTCGCCCTAACACGATGAGCCGTGACTCGACTTTCCAACAAGAGGCCGGCTGCCTCATAAGCCCAAGCGATACAGTCAGCAATCCAGATGAGCTGAACAGCCTTTCGGTGCTCCCGCGTACGGTCAAGGTAGAAGGTTAACGCCCTTCTACAGTCCAGGGTATGCAGGACCATCTCAGCTCGGCTGGAGTGTGGCCTGGGAAAGAAGGTCGGAAGTACCACCTCCTGGTCGATATGAAAAGGGGAAACCACTTTAGGAAGAAACTTAGGGTGAGTCCGCAGGACTACCCTATTCTTGTAGAACCGAGTGTAAGGAGGATCAGAGACTAGGGCCTGTAGCTCACTAACGCGCCTAGCAGAAGTGAGGGCTACCAAGAATAAGGTTTTCCAAGAAAGAAAACGAAGATGACAGGTAGCCATAGGTTCAAAAGGCGGACAGGTAATCCGCTGTAAAACCACATTCAGATCCCAGTCAGGGGCTGGTGGGCGCAAAGGTGGTTTAAGGAGAAGGAGGCCTCTGAGGAAACGAGCCACTAGAGGGTGGCTGGAAAGAGGCCTGCCATCCACCGGCATGTGATGTGCAGAAAGAGCACTGAGGTGGACCCTGACCGAGTTGGACTTAAGTCCAAGTTCGGAGAGGCAAAGCAAATATTGCAAGACCACTGATATCGAACAGGAGAAGGGATCATGAGACTGCTGAGCACACCAGACAGAGAACCGACGCCACTTCAGAGCGTAGGACTTCCGGGTGGAGGGTCGCCTGGTGGCCAAGACGACTTCCTCCACATCTGGAGGCAGCAGGAGGGGAGCCAGGACTACCCTTTCAGCAGCCAGGCCATCAGATGAAGGGACCTGAGGTTGGGGTGTAGGAGAGTCCCGTGATCCTGGGTCAGGAGATCGGACTGAAACCCCAGAGGAAGTGGAGTGTCCACCGCCAGCTGCATTAGAAGCGGGAACCAAGGTTGCCTCGGCCACCGAGGAGCCACGAGGATCATTGAGGCTTTGTCCCGGAGAACCTTGAAGAGCGTCCGAGACACCAGTGGCATGGGAGGAAAGGCATACAGAAGGCCTGTGGACCAGGAGAGAAGAAAAGCATCCGCCGCTACTCTGTGAGGATGCGGTTATCGAGAGCAGAATTGGGGAAGTTGCCCGTTGAGAGGACTGGCAAAGACATCCATTGTGGGTAGGCCCCATTTGAGAAAGATCCGCTGAAGCACCAACGGATCCAATCTCCACTCGTGCGGCTGGAGGATTCTGCTCAGTTTGTCTGCCAGGCAATTTTCTTGACCCGGGAGATAAACAGCTTTGAGGAGGATGCCGCGGCTGACGGCCCAAGAGCACAGTTTTTGTGCTTCCCGACAGAGAGGGAAGGAGCCTGTGCCCCCTTGTTTGTTCACGTAGAACATCGCAACTTGATTGTCCGTCTGGACCAGCACAGACTGGTGAGAAGTGAGGTGGGAGAAGGCCCTCAGAGCTAGGCAGATAGCTCTGAGTTCCAGGAAGTTGATCTGCTGGGCAGACTCCCAAGGAGTCCAGAGGCCTTGAGTACATATCCCTTGGCAATGTGCTCCCCAACCCGGGAGAGAAGCATCGGTCGTCAGGACCTGAGAAGGCGGAGGAGACTGAAAAGCCATTCCGAGCACTAGGTTTGGCAGATGAAGCCACCATTGAAGAGAAGAGACCAGCGGGTCGGAGATCTGTACAGAGTCCGCTAGGCTCCCAGTGGCCTGATGCCATTGTGTGCGAAAGCACCATTGAGCAGGCCGCATGTTCATGCGGGCATTGGGGGTCACATGGACTGTGGAAGCCATATGGCCGAGCAGTCTCAGAAATTGCCTGGCAGAGACCAGGGAATTGATGTGAAAGTGGCTGGCAAGATCCATGAGTCTGTTTGCCCTGTCGAGAGGCAGAAAGGCACGTGCCTGAAGCGTGTTTAATCTTGCGCCAATGAACTCGAGATCCTGAGAGGGGAGCAAAGTGGACTTTGCGAAGTTTATGACAAAGCCCAAGTGCTGGAGCAGAGCTACAGTGCGGTGCGTGGCGTGAGTGGCCTCTTGGGAAGACTGTGCTCTGATGAGCCAGTCGTCCAGGTATGGAAATACAAAGAGGCCTTGAAGTCTTAGATAAGCCGCCACCACTGCTAGAGATTTGGTGAACACCCATGGCGCGGAGGATAGGCCAAAGAGGAGTAGTACTCTGTTCTGGTAATGATTGCCCCCCACAACAAACCTGAGATATTGTCTGTGGCTGGGGTGGATGAGGATGTGAGTGTAGGCATCCTTTAGATCCAAGGAGCATAGCCAGTCTCCCTGCTGGAGGTAGGGCAGCAGGATTCCAAGGGTAAGCATCTTGAACTTTTCCTTTGCGAGGAACTTGTTGAAGTTCTGCAAGTCCAGGATGGGTCTGAGGCCTCCTGTTCTTTTTGGTATCAGAAAGTACCTGGAGTAAAAGCCTTGACCTCTCAGGTGGTGGGGCACCGGTTCCACAGCCCGTTCCTGAAGAAGACTTGCTAACTCCTGAAGGAGTAAGTCCCTGTGCAGAGGGAGTCCGAGAGGCTCCCCTGGAAAGTAGGAGGGAGGTACCTGGTGGAAGTGCAGAAGATAGCCCTCTTGGACTATGTGAAGTACCCAGGTATCTGTAGTGATGTTGGTCCACCTGTGGGCAAAGTGGACCAGCCGGCCTCCCGTGCTGAGAGAAACCAGCTGAGGGGGAGAGGCTATGCTGATGAAGTCAAAAACCCCCACCCTGCTGAGCAGGGGCCGGTGGTGCAGGCTTGGGGGCTTGCTGCCTACGTGATCCATTACCCCGTCCCTTGGCTTGCTTACCCTGCTGGGGAGCTGCCGAGGCCTGATAATGAGGGTAGTGGTGATAAGCAGCCGCCTTCCTCGGGTAAAAGGGCTTTTTCCCCGAGCCCTTCTTCTTCTGAGAAGGGGCAGAGGTCTTCCTTGGAGACGAGTCCTGGTGAGAGTCTCGGTCTCGATCTGTGCAGCCTTCTCATCCATGGGCTTGCCAAAGAGGTTGTCAACTCTGCAGGGGACATCGACCAACTTGTCCTGCACCCATGGCTCGAGGTCGGATGACTGAAGCCAAGCCCGTCGGCGGCCACCGATGCCGGCTGTGGCTACTCGAGCCGATGCCTCAAAGCCATCGTAGGCTGCTCGAGAGATAAACTTCGAGCACTCCCGAATACCAGTTGACAAGGCTTGGAACCTCTGCAAAGGTTCCTCGGAGAGACCAGCAGAGAACCCGGCTATTTCTTTAGCCAGGTCTCGTAGATACATGCCCATATAGAGCTAGTAGGTCTGGACTCGACAAGCAAGCATAGAGCCCTGGAAACACTTCCTACCGAGGGCATCCAGGCTTCGAGCCTCCCGACCGGGAGGCACCGAGGAGTGCATTTTTTGACTCTTAAGTCTATGCATGGCCGATTCCACCACCATGGAATGGTGCGGTAGTTGTGCCTTTTGGAACCCGGGGCTCTTGCAGACTTGATAAATGGAATCGACCCGCTTGCTTAACACCGGCGACGACGCCGGGCTCTCCCACATGCGGAAGAGAAGTCGTTCCAGCATCGGAGGAACCGGTACAATAAAGGCCTCCTTCGGGAGAGAGTCATATTGGAGGGCATCGAGCTCTTCGACTCGAGGCTCCTCCTCGGGATCCGCAGGGAAGGACAAGGCTTTGGCCATATCCCGCACAAAGTCCGAGAACCGGGTATCCTCCGGGGGGACCGTCTCCGAGGTTCGGACTCAGGGGAGTCCGATGGGACACACCGAGTCCGAAAAGAACCAGGTGACTCTTCTTCCTCGGATTCCCAGGCTGACTCCTCGGAGGAGGAGTCGAGCGGCTCCGGTCGGGCGGGCGTCGATGCCATTTGCCCCGACGCCGAGGGAGTCGGCGTCGACGACCTCGGTCCCGAATGGGAGCCCGAAGGAGACCGCGACCGAGGATCGACTCGAGCCCTCATGGACTCGAGGATCGGCTCGGTCTCCGGGGTCGACTTGGAGGTCGACGTCCCGGCGGTCAGGGTAGAAGCACCGGCGAGGCCAGCGATCAATGCCCGCTGCTGGTCCATGAAGGCAGTCAGACTGCTCTCCAAGGCCGTCAACCTGAGTCCGAGCTCAGGAGACCCAACAGCCCCCGACTCGGGCCCCGACGTCGGCTCCTTCGGAGGCGAGTCCACGAGGACAACAGTACTCACGTGAGCGGGCAAGTCCATCTCGAGACGAGGATGTTTGGAAGGCCTCTCCATCTCCGAGGACCCGGGACGGGAATCGGGGTATGCGACCTGGCCCTCGAGGAACCAGGAGCGTCCACCGATCCCCGCCCTCGCAGGTTTCTTTTTCCGATGATGTTCCCGGGTAGGAGACCCCCTTTCAGAGGAACTTCGACGATGCTCAGGACCAGAGTCCCGAGACGTCGAAGCCTCTGACGAGGTCCGAGCCCGGCCGGAGTCAGAGAAGATACGTTCCTGCTGATGCTGCCGACTCCTCAACGCTTTTGAGGACATTTTGCCACACGGACCACAGATCGGGTCATGATCGGGTCCGAGGCAGTGGAGGCAGTAGTCGTGTGTGTCGGTAAGAGACATGAGCTTCTTACACAGATCACACTTCTTAAACCCGCTGGCAGCCATCGGGGGAAAAAGGGCCCCTGCGAGGTCAAAACACCGGGCTGCCAGTGAAAAAGTAAAAAAGGCGCGAAATCTGTCACGAAGGACAAAAAACCGAAAAATAAAGAACGGACTCGCAACCGGCGTCGCGGGTCCGGGCGGGAAAAAGAACCGGCGTCGAAAACCGAGAAAAGACAAATAAACTGAGCAAGATGGCACCCTTGGGCGGGAAGAGGACCGCGCATGCGCGCTGCAATTCCCAAAGGCTTTCTTTGAAAGCTGGGGAAAATTGCTCCGCGAGGGCTCCGTCGGCGCCGACGTCACCCATATGTGAGGACTGACTTCCTGCTTGGTCCTGGAGAACTGCTTGTTCCTGGAGATCACGTTGAAACCCTCCACCCAATGTGCAGTGGCGGCCAAGAAAGAAAATAGAATGCTAGGAATCATAAGGAAAGGAATGGAAAATAAAACAAAAGATATTATAAGGCCTCTGTATCGCAACATGGAGTGACCACATCATGAATATTATGTGCAATTCTTAAAAAGAATATAGCGGACTTAGAAAAGGTACAGAGAAGAGCCACCAAAATGCTAAAGGGGATGGAAGCATGCCCCTATGAGGAGACGCTTAAAAGGTTAGGGCTGTTCAACCTGGAAAAGAGACGGCTGAGGGGTGATATAAGATGTCTATAAATTAATGAATGGAGTGGAACGGGTAAACCTAGATCAATTGTTTATGCCCTCAAAAAGTATAAAGACTAATGGACATGCAATGAAGCTACAGTGAGACTAATAAGAGAAAATATTTTTTTGACGCAACACAATCAAACTCTGGAATTCGTTACCAGAGGATGTAGTAAAAGCTGCTAGTGTAGCCGAGTTTAAAAAGGTTTGGACAAGTTCCTGGAGGAAAGGTCAATAAACCATTATTAAAGAGGATGCAGGAAATCCACTGCTTGCCCCAATACAAGCACTTTTGAACCTGTGTGTCTTTTTGGGAAACTGCCAGATACTTGCGCACTGGATTGGCCAGTGTTGGAAAAAGAATACTAGGCTTGATGAACCTTGGTCTGACCCAGTAAGCATAGTTACTCACCTGTAACAGGTGATCTCCGGGAACAGCAGGAATTTAGTCTTCACATATGGGTATCGTCGGTACCGACGGAGCCTGCGCGGGAACGCTCCCCAGCGTCCAATTAGAAAGCTTTTGGGAGCATCCAACAGCGCCTGCGTGCTGCCTTTCCCAACTGCCTCTCTCCAGTTGAGTTTTAAAGCTGAGACAGAGAGAGCGAGAGAGAGAGAGAGAGAGAGAAGGAAAGAAAAGAAAAGAGAGATACAACTCCTAGGGGAGGTGGGTGGGTTATGAAGACTAAATTCCTGCTGTTCCCGGAGATCACCTGTTACAGGCGAGTAACTATGCTATCTCCAGGAACAAGCAGGAATGTAGTCTTCACATATGGGGACTCCCTAGCTGCAGATGCAAGGGAGAGACCCCAGAAGTTGTGTGCCCCTGTGAAAGGGCTCCACTTCCCCTCATGGATCTCTGGCATCCTACCGGGAATGGTGGGTAGGAGTTGATCAAGTATGGAACAGGTGTCGTAGAACAGCCTGACTAAACAAGGCATCCCGGCGGGAGTCCTTGTCCAAGCAGTAATGGGCTGTAAAGGTATGAACCGAGGCCCAAGTAGCTGCTCGACAGATGTCGTCAATAGACACAGTGTAGATGAGCCATTGAGGCTGCCACGGCTCTCACATTGTGAGCTGTGACATGGCCTTCCAGAGAAAGATTTTTACTCTGATAGGTAAAAGAAATACACTGTGCAATCCAATTGAACAATGTTATCTTGGAGAATGGAAGTCCCAAATGAGAAGGATCAAAAGCAACGAAGAGTTCAGAGGACTTTCTATGTTGCTGTATCCTTTGTAAGTAAAAAGCAAGTGCTCTTTTACAGTCCAAAGTATGAAGACTCCTTTCTGCATTTGAAGCATGAGGCCTTGGAAAAAATACAGGCAGGTAAACTGCTTGGTTTAAATGAAAAGGTGAGACAACCTTCGGCATAAAGTGTGGATGAGTCCTAAGGACTAGCTTATCATGATGGAACCTCGTATAAGGAGGATCAGCCACTAATGCTTGCAACTCACTAATGCGACGTGCTGATGTGATTGCAATGAGAAAGACAACCTTCCAGGAAAGGAATTTCAAGGAGATAGTAGCTAGAGGTTCAAAAGGCGGCTTCATGAGCTGTCCAAGAACCAGATTTAGGTCCCATGCTACCGGTGGTGGCCTAATGGGAGGCTTAGTTAGAAAGAGGCCCCTCATAAATCTCGCTATGAGAGGATGAGGGGAAATAGGTTGCCCATTTAAAGGCTTGAAAGAAGCTGAAATAGCACTTAAATGGACTCGTACTGAGTTAGTCTTAAGCCCTGCATTAGATAAATTTATTTATTTATTTACTTACATTCTCTTATATACCACGCTATTCTGCATCAGTGCGGTTTTACATTGAACAAACTGAAATTACATTGAACAGGGCATAATAACTTGGAGATAACTATTTTACAGGGAACATGGGCTATGGAGGGTTAAGTGGCTTGCCCAAGACCACAAGGAGCACCTGTGGGACTAGAAACCCCAGTCCATCCAACCCAAGGTTGCTGTCCTCTAGTGGGATGAAGGACTGGGGCTAGGAGAGAGAGCAGCCTTGTGAGGGAGCAGCCGCGGTTTTTCTGTCACGGAGCGACGTGGTCGGCTGGAGCCGGGTGCCTGCAGAGACAGCCGCAGGCAGAGAGTGGTCGCCCCTGGTGCTGAGGACCCCCCACGAGCCCTACAAAGAGCAGCTGGCACGGTACCTGGCCGGAGAGAGAGCAGCCTTGTGAGGGAGCAGCCGCGGTTCTTCTGCCACGGAGCGACGTGGTCGGCTGGAGCCGGGTGCCTGCAGAGACAGCCGCAGGCAGAGAGTGGTCGCCCCTGGTGCTGAGGACCCCCCCCCCCCCCACGAGCCCTACAAAGAACAGCTGGGCTACACGCGGCTGCGTGTTCGCGGCCTGCGGGGTCGCGTCCTAAGGGGCGTGTCACAAGGGGCTAGGCTTGCTCCTTGTGTGCTCCTTTGGTGCTCTTTGGTGGTTCCAGAAGTACCAGCAGTGGTGTGCTGTTCATGGGGAAACGGAATGCAAGGGTAGCTGCTAAAACACCGACAGGAGGAGGTGGTAAGGTCTCCGGTCCCATGGACAAACATATCACTGCTCTTCCATGTGCAAGTCAGTCCTTGGATGAGGCCTCGTTGAGTCCAGACATCCGGACCCCACCTCCCTTTCCACAACCTGCTTGTTTGTCTACTCCTTTGAAGGTGCCTTCACGAGTCTTGTCTCCCGTTTTAGTTCCTGTGGACTTTGCTACATCTGGAACTGATTCTTTACCACTTAAAAGTGAGGTGACTCTTATAGATATCTGGTCAATGCTTCAAAAAATTGAGACTAGATTAACTACCACTGTCTCTTCCTTATGCAGTTTTTCTCATGATGTTGTTACAAAGGTTAAAGTGATTGATGACCAAATGATTGATTTAGCTGGTTCCTTGACTCAGGTGGACTCTCAGCTCCGATCGTATCAAGATTCCCATCTTGGTTATCTTAAAGATATTTCTTCTGTTTCTTATCGATTGGAGTTACTTGAGAATCACCAGCGTGCAAGGAACCTTCGTTTTCTAAATTGTCCATCTACTCGCTTGCTTTCACCTGAGATAATATTGAAAAAGTACTTGTCTGAAATCTTACATTTGGAGGATGCTATAGATATTGTGCAAATGTATTCTTTTTTTCCTAAAGTGGAGGCCTCGAGTCAGGCCAAGGACGAGGTTCCTGTGGCTGACTCAGTTGGCCTAAATCTTACAGAATTTTTGCAGGATTCGCTCGAGTCCATCCCAAAGCGGTGTACTTTGGTGGTGACCTTTGGGACTGAATCCCTTAAGTTGAGAATTATTCGTGCTTATTTCAAATGTAAAGATGAGTTATTTTGTGGTTATAAGCTTCAGGTATTTCCTGATGTGGGCCGGGCCACTCAGACTCGACGGAAGCAATTTTTGGAGCTTAGATCTAGAGTGGTGGCTTTGGGAGTCTCCTTTGTTTTGAAGTTCCCTTGCCGCTGCTTAGTAACTTATGAAGGTCATGATTATGTTTATATTGATGTGGCTTCTTTGCGTCAGTTTCTTGCTGATAAGGAGAAAGTTGTTGGACAGGATGTTGTGTAGGTGGGTTGGCTTTTAGATTTTGCTCCCTGATTTGGAGTTTTAATACTCCTTTTTTCTTCTATGTTTTTCTCAAGGCTCTCTTTCGAGAGTATGGCTCTCTCTCTCTCTCTCTTGATGTGTTTTCTATTGTTATTTGACTTTGTTCTTGAATGTATTTATTCACTGGTTGGAGATTTTTTTTCTTGTATGTAATTTTGTATTCAAGAAAATTTAAATAAATAATTTAAAAAAGAATAATGCAGGGCTTAAGACTAACTCAGTACGAGTCCATTTAAGTGTAAATGAAGGAGCTACTCCAATAATGATTCCAAAGGTATCGCCAGGGTGAAGACCCTTCTGCGAACACCATATGGAAAACCTTTTCCACTTGAAAGCATAAGAGTGTCTTGTGGAAGGCTTTCTAGAAGCATAAAAGATATCCCTTACTTGATGAGACAGGTTAAGACCATGAAGGTCTAGGCCCTCAGCAACCAGGCCCTGAGATGCAGGGAGTGGGGATCAGAATGCCACAACATCCCGTCCTCCTGAGACAGGAGATCTGGAGCAGATCCTAACTCCAGAGATGGAGCTTGAGAGAGATGTAGGAGCAGAGGGTACCAAACCTGACGTGGCCAATGTGGAGGTATGAGAATCATATGGCCTCTGTCTCTCTGAAGCTTGAATAGGGTTTTGGGAATTAGGGGAATGGGTGGAAAGGCATATAGGAAGTCCTGACCCCAATGGAGGAGGAAAGCATCCCTGGCCTGAGAACCCTGAGCCAGAATTCTGGAACAGAATCGGGGAAGTTTGGCATTCAACCAACTTGCAAAGAGGTCTATGTCCAGAGTTCCCCAAATTTGAAACATTTTTGTTACCTGGTCTGCATGAAGAGGCCACTCGTGTGGAAGCAGAACTCGACTGAGTCTGTTTGCCCAGGAGTTTTGAATGCCTGGCAGATACACCCCAAGGAGATGAATCTGATGCTCTCTGGCGAGGGCCCATAGTCGCAAAGCTTTGTTGCAAAGCGACAGAGCGCCTGTTCCTCCCTGCTTGTTCAGATAGAACATAGCTACTTGATTGTCCGTCTGAATTAGGACTGTCTTGTAGCTCAGCTGGGTGTGGAACACTCAAAGAGCAAGGAAGATTGCTCTGAGTTCCAAGAAATTGATGTGTAGATGGGTCTCCTGTGGAGTCCAGGTGCCTTGGGTAGAGAGATCTTGCAGGTGAGCTCCCCAACCCACCAGTGAGGCGTCTGTTGTTAGAGTGACCTGGGTTGGGGGCTGTTGGAAAGGGAACCCCATCAACAGGTTTTGGGTTGATTGCCACCATTGTAGGGACAAAATAAGGCGACTTGAGTTTGCTATTTTGTCTGATAGGCAGCCTGATGCTTGGGTCCACTGAGTGGATAGAGTCC
The DNA here is from genome assembly GCA_033557465.1 of Ichthyophis bannanicus. Classification (NCBI taxonomy): domain Eukaryota; kingdom Metazoa; phylum Chordata; class Amphibia; order Gymnophiona; family Ichthyophiidae; genus Ichthyophis; species Ichthyophis bannanicus. The sequence goes on from CM066033.1 coordinate 575,367,777, forward strand.
ATTGGGCTGCTCTCACATGGAGGCGAGCATAGGGAACCACATGCATGGTAGATGCCATGTGGCCTAGCAATTTTAACATTTTCCGAGCAGTGAGATGAGTTTTTAACACTGCCTGGGAAGCTAACTGCACAATGCGAAGGCAGCGGGGCTGCGGCAGATAGGCCCTTGCTTTCCTGGTATCCAGCATAGCTCCTATAAACTCCAGAGACTGAGTGGGAGTTAGGTTGGATTTTGGGATGTTTATGACCAGGCCCAAATACTGAAGAATACGCATTGTGCAAGATAGGTAAATTCTGGCCTCTGATTCTGATGGGGCTCGAATGAGCCAGTCATCTAAGTAGGGGAAGAAGAATATTCCTAGAGTGCGAAGAAATGCTGCCACTACAGCCATGCATTTCGTAAACACCCTTGGTGCTGAGGCCAGGCCAAAAGGAAGAACCCTGTACTGGTAGTGCTTCCCCTGAAATAGAAACCGAAGGAATCTTCAGTGAGTTGGATGGATGAGAACATGGGTGTACGCATCCTTGAGATCTAGAGAATAAAGCCAATCCTGACTCTGAAGGTATGGCAGAAGAGTTCCTAGAGAAATCATCTCGAAATTCTCCTTGAACAGGAATTTGTTCAATTCTCCGAGGTCTAAAATGGGTCTGTGTCCCCCTGTTTTCTTTGGAATAAGGAAATGGGGGAGTAAAACCCTGTACCCTGTTGAGAAATGGGTAAATCTTCTATTGCCCCGTGGGCAAGAAGTAAATTGACCTAACTGATTTTCTAGTGAAGTCTGAGAATTGAACCGTCTTACAACTGTAGGAGGGGGCATATTGAGGAAATGAAGCTTGTAACCCTCCTTTACAATGAAGTGTCCATTCTTCTGCTGTTATTTGCCCCCATATGGGGGCAAAATGACAACCTTCCTGGAATGGTGGAGGGCTCTGGCCCGTTGAGGGTCAGGAAGGCCAAGTTCTCTAGATGGGAGTCAAAGCCCCTGTGGAGGCTGAGTCTGTTGGGCCGGTTGAGGCTTAGAAGACTTTGTTTTTCTTTGTTTTGGTGGCTGCTGTCCCTTTCGGGCAGAGTGACCTGCAGAATGCCCCTGCTGGGTATAGGAGGGGTAAAACCTCTTTTTAGAGAAGAATGGTTTCTTGTAGGATTTTCTCCTTGCAGGATCAGCTGTAGCCTTGGATAGTCTATCCAAAGTGCTGTTATCTGCATCCAACTCATTAGTTTTCTCTTGCCAATTTTTGTCAAACAGATTTTCGCCTATGCAAGGGATATTCCCCAGTATGTCCTGTACCCAGAGTTCTAAGTCAGATGCCTGGATCCAGGCAATCCTACGAGCACTTATAGCAATGGCAGGGGTTCTGCTTATGCACTCAAAGCAGTCAAAAGCTGCACAATTAACAAACTTGGAAACATCTTGGGCATGTTTGACAAGTGTAAGATAATCTTGCCTCTTATCATCAGGAAGGAGAGTGCTCATAAGCTCTAGATCTCCTGTAACCCCCTTAAGGAACATTCCCATATATAAAATGTAGGAACTAATCCTGGCAGAAAGCATAGAGGCCTGGAAGGTTTGACGCCCAAAGGCATCAAGAGTCCTACATTCACGTCCTGGCGAATTAGATGCATGTCTTTTTGCACTCTTGATCCTTCTCATAGCTGATTCCACTACCATGGAGTGGTGTGGTAACTGGGTTTTTTGAAATCCAGGACAAGGAGGTACTCGACACATGGTAACAAGCCTACGAGAATGAGAAGAGGTGGTAAGAGGTGTTTCCCATATTCTTAGCATGAGATCATGCAAGATCTCATGAATAGGTAAAGTAGTCGCCTCCTTGGGAGATATCCTCTGGAGGATACATCCTACGTTTAGGAGAGGAAGGCTCCTCAGAGAGAAGTACTCCGGTACCGACAGAGCTGTCAGACTCCTCGGAGGATTCGAAGTATTTCCTGTACGGGTGCTCTTGCAAAGCACGATAACGGTACCGATCGAAGTTGGTACCGGAGGGGTCCGGTACCGGCCTGTCGATACCGGAGGAAACAGCATGACTCGGTGTCGGTAACAGTCGCCTATGTCGATGCTGTCGGTACCGGTACCAATATCGGTGTCGGAACCGGTGTCGATACCGGTTGAACCATGTGAAGCGGTCCTGAAGGCACCGAAGCCGCAAGGAGAGCCGCCAAACTGCGTTCAATAGCCAAGAACCTCTGGTCTATTGACGCTGCCGATGCCTGGGTATCGGTACCAGACGAAGCGGCCGGTACCCCAGAGCATGGCACCAGTAGTTCTGCCGAGGTTCTGGCCTTCAGAACATCCTGGAGCCCCGATAGAGCTTTGGAAGCCGAAGCCTCCCGCTGGGGCAATTTTGCCGGTACAAGTCCCTCAAGGGCAACGCCAGAGGCATCTCGATGCTTGGAAGGAGATCTACCCTTTGAGGACCAGCCAAATTTATGTTTGGTTACCTGAGATCCATGGGAGGAAGACGAAGCCCTGGAAGACGTTGATGCCACGGATGCTGCATCTGAGGGAAAAAGGGTGCTAAGCCTAGCAGCTCGGTTTTGCAGACCCCTCTTTGACATCATCCCACAGGCAACACACTCCGAGATGGAGTGGTCAGGACCTAAACATTTAAGGCACCACTCATGAGTGTCGGTGACGGAAATGGTACCGTCACACTTGGAACACTTCTTAAAACCTGAGGCGGGTTTTTCCATTCTGAAGGAAATGTTGGGCCTAGTGCCCAAAATGGCGCGTGGCACCCTACAGAAAAAAGACTGGAAAATCCAAAAAAAAAAAAAATAGATTACAAATTTTTTTTTATTTTTTTTTTAAAAGAAAGAATGAACCGGCGGTACCGGTATAGCGTCGAGGAAGGCAGACACGACCACAAGAAAGAATTTAAAAAGATGGGATAATTTCTGCGGTGACAGGAAAACGACCTGCTGGCTCCGCGGAAAACGAAGAACTGGAGAGAGGCAGTTGGGAAAGGCGGGAAGGCAGCATGTAGGCGCTGTGGGATGCTCCCAAAAGCTTTCTAATTGGACGCTGGGGAGCGTTCCCACACAGGCTCTGTCGGTACTGACGATACCCATATGTGAAGACTACATTCCTGCTTGTTCCTGGAGATTGGCATTTCTTATGTTACTTCCGGTAGCCTGGTCACAAAGGGCCGGAGGGAAGGAGTTGCACTATTCCCCAAGAAGGTGACCAAGTACTGCCTGGCTGAAAGTGCTATCACGCCTTGAGCTCTCTTCCAAGCAGTAATGCGATGTGAAGGTATAGACCAAAGACCAGGTGGTGGCCTGGGGTGCACATTATTCACAGTAACATAACCCTCCAGAGAGAGAGTCCAGCCTGCTCATAGGTGAAAAAGATAAAGTCTGCCACCTAGGTAGACAGGGTATGCTTAGAGACCGCAACTCCAACCCTGTTGATGTCATAGGAGACAAAACAGTTGTGACGAGCAGCGATGGGCTGTGTCCTTTAGAGGTAGAAGGCCAGTGTCTTCTTAGAATCCAGGGTGTGCAGCGCGTCCTCCACTCGGGATGTGTGAGACCTGAGGAAGAAGGCGGGAAAGACCACATCCTGGTTCATGTTTAAAGTAGACACAACTTTAGGTAGGAATTTAGGGTGAGTCTGGAGAACATCACTGTTTTTGAGGAACCTGGTGTAGGGGGCATGGGCCACCAATGCCTGCAGCTCATTAACGCTCCTGGCTGAAGTGAGCGCTACCAGGAACACTACTTTCCACAACAAGGAATTGAGATAGCACATACCCAGAAGCTCAAAATGGGGAGCCATGAGCTTCCCTAGGACAATGCTCAGTTCCAACGCCACCGGTGGTGAGTGGATGGGGGAGGGGGCCATGAGAGAAGCCCCCTCATAAAACGACCCACAAGGGGTTGCACAGAGACGGGCTGGCCATCAACCAAGTGGTGATATGCCGCCAGGGTGCTAAGCTGCACCCTGATGGAGTTGGACATTTGAACAGCCCAGGAGAGGTGCATAAGATATTACAGGATGTCCTGCACCAAGCAAGAGAAGGGGTTGAGAATGTCTGTTCACCAGACAGAGAATCTATGCCATTTGAAGGCTACATGCGCAGTGTTGAGTCCTTGAGCGATGCCCGTATGACGTCCTCTACATCCCGGGAGAAGTGGAGTAGCCGCCTAGTGGTTAGAGCACTGACTTGGGAACCAAGAGACCAGGGTTTGTGTCCCACTAGCACTCCTTGTGGCCTTGAGCAAGTCACTTATCCCTCCATTGCCTCAGAAGAATCTAAGTTATCAATGTCCCTGTTTAATGTATGTTACAATGTAAACCACTGACTAAAATGATAAAGCGGTACAAAAGACCTGTTAAATAAAATAAATAAATAAGTGACGGTGTGCTATGGCTAGCCCATCATCCATGCCAACAAGGCGAGGGTCTGGGGGTTGGATGGATTAGAGTCCCATCCTCCTGCGAGAGCAAGTCCTGGTCATGGCCCAGGGTTATCGGGGCCACTTGGGACAGCTGCAGGAGCAGAGGGAACCACAGCTGCAAGGGCCATCGAGGAGTAATGTGAATTACCAAGGCCCAGTTCTACTGAACCTTGAGCAAGGTCTTGGGAAGCAGGGGAATAGGCAGGTACACATACAGCAGGCTCCCAGACCAGGACAAGAGAAAGGCATCTGCGGCCACCCATTCTGGGGTCGGCCTCCAGGAGCAGAAGCATGGGGCTGGCAAAGAGGTCCAACATCAGGATCCCCCAACGTAAAAAGATGAAGGTGGCCACCACTGGGTTGAGGTGGTATGCGTGGTGCTGAAGGAGTCTGCTGAGTCGATCTGCGAGCAGATTGTCCTGGCTCGATAGGAAGACTGCCTGGAAGATCATGCCCTTCTCCGCAGCTTGAGTCCACAGGCAAACTGCCCCCCAACAGAGGTGGTACAAGCCTTTCTCCCCTAATTGTTGACATCGCTACTTGGTTATCCATCTGAACGAAGACAACCTGGCCTGCCAGGTGGGCCTGGAGCACCCGAAGGGCATTTCTCACAGCTCTGAGTTCAAGGAGGTTGATGTGGAGGGCATTTTCCACCCAAGTCTAAGCGCCCTGTGACTGTAGACTGTCACAGTGGGCTCCCCAGCCAAGCTTGATGGCATACACGGTCAAAATGCATTGGGCCAGTGGGGTCTGGAAGGGTAGGCCGGTCATGAGATTCTGTTGGTTCTGCCACCAGGCAAGAGAGTTTTCCAAAGAGTCTGGATGATGTGTACCCGATCCTCCAGTTGGCCCATGGCCCATGTCCATTGAAAGCTGAGGGTCTACTGGGCCTGTTGCATCCATAGACTGGCCTGCGGCGTTACATGAACCATCGAGGCCATGTGCCCCAATAGGCGCAGCAGGAGACTGGTGGATGCCAATGAGCGACCCCGTACCTCTTTTGCTAGGGTCACCAGATGCTGCACCCTGTCTAGAGAGAGGAAGGCTCTGGCTTGGGTCGAGTCCAGAAGGGCTCCTATGAACTCCAGGGCGCTGGATCAGTAGCAGATGTGACTTTGAGAAGTTGATCACAAACCTCAGATGCTGCAGGACCCCGAGGGTGTGATGGGCCGCGTGAAACACCTTCTCTGGCAAGCCGGCCTTCAGGAGCCAGTTGTCCAGATAGGGGAAGACAGACTCCCAGCAAGTGGAGGTGTGCAGTGACTAGTGCCAGGCACTTGGTGAACACCCAGGGAGCCAAGAAGAGGCCGAAGGGGAGCACACTATACTGGTAGTGGCTGCCTCCGATGATGAAGCAGAGGTACTGACAGTGCCGGGGATAGATCAGGATGTGGGTATAGGCATCTTTGAGATCCAAGAGTATAGCCAATCTCCCCGATGGATAGAGCAGCAATGTTCCAAGGGAGAGCATCTTTAACTTCTCCTTGACTAGAAAGCAGTTTAGGTCGGGCAGATACAGGATGGGCCGAAAGCTTCCTGTCTTTTTTTGGGAAGAGGAAGTAACAAAGTAGAACCCTGTGCTCCAGAGGGGCCAAGGGACAGGCTCTACCACCCGACCCTTAAGCAGGGACTAGAGTTCCTTCTTCAGGGAGGCCATGGGAAGTTTTCCTGGTCGACGTGCAGAAGGTAACCTTCCTGCACCACCCAGGCATCTGTGGTGATGCCCAGTCAGAGGTGAATGAAGCAAACCAGACATCCTTCTGTGTGCCTTGGGCCCTGGTCCTCGGGAGAAAGAATGGCTATGCCAAAGGAGTCAAAAGTTCCGTCCCCCCCACCCCCCCCAGGCTACAGCTAGGGCGCTGTGTCTGTAGCTTGGGGGCTTTCTGCTTATGGAAGCCATGCCCCGGGCCCTTGGCCTGCTGACCCTGTTGGGGAGCCTGATAGGCCGGAAAGCGTAGTTACTCACCTGTAACAGGTGTTCTCCAGGAGCAGCAGGAATCAGTCCTCACATATGGGTGACGTCGGCGCCGACGGAGCCCTCGCGGAGCAATTTTTCCCAGCTTTCAAAGAAAGCCTTTGGGAATTGCAGCGCGCATGCGCGGTCCCCTTCCCGCCCAAAGGTGCCATCTTGGCCAGTCAAGATGACATAGCGAAAAGACAGCAAAAAAATTGCAAAAACTAAATCAGAAGATTGCAACTCCAAGGGGAGGAGGGAGGGTTGTGAGGACTGATTCCTGCTGCTCCTGGAGAACACCTGTTACAGGTGAGTAACTACGCTTTCTCCAGGACCAAGCAGGAAGTCAGTCCTCACATATGGGACTCCCCAGCTTAAGGCTACCGGAGACCCTAAGCACAAAAATGAGCTCCCTCTAGCTCAGCAGCACAGAAGGAAGGAATCTTCTCTGAGTAATCTCCAACCGGTAGCCCAACATCCGGGATGGAGGGTAGGAGTTGCCTAAACCTCGAAGAGATTACGGAGGACTGCCTGTCCGAAAGCACTGTCCCTGCGGGACTCCCTCTCGAGGCAGTAATGGGCCGCGAAAGTCTGGCTCGAAGACCAAGTAGCGGCCCGGCAGATGTCTGCCAATGGAACAGAGCGGAGGTAAGCCACTGACGCAGCCTTTGCCCGGACCCGATGAGCGGTGACTCGACTCTCCAGCGAGAGACCTGCTGCCACATAAGTCCAAGCGATACAGTCAGCTACCCAGATGGACAGAGTGCGCTTGGAGACAGGGAGCCCCAATTTATTAGGGTCGTAAGACAGGAAGAGCTGAACCGTCTTACGGTGCTCCCGCGTACGATCAAGGTAGAAGTTCAGCGCTCTTCTACAGTCCAGGGTATGCAAGACCCTCTCAGCTCGGCTGGAGTGAGGCCTTGGAAAGAAGGTCGGAAGCACCACCTCCTGATTGATGTGAAAAGGGGAGACCACTTTTGGAAGAAACTTAGGGTGAGTCCGCAGGACTACCCTATTCTTGTAGAACCGAGTGTAGGGAGGATCAGACACCAGGGCCTGCAGCTCACTAACGCGTCTAGCGGAAGTGAGGGCTACCAGAAATAAGGTTTTCCAAGAGAGAAAACGAAGAGGACAGGTAGCCATGGGTTCAAAAGGCGGGCAGGTGATCCGCTGTAAAACCACGTTCAGGTCCCAGTCAGGGGCTGGGGGGCGCAATGGTGGTTTGAGAAGAAGGAGGCCCCGGGAGAACCGAGCCACGAGGGGGTGGCCGGAAAGAGGCCTGCCTTCCACCGGCACATGATGTGCCGAAATAGCACTGAGGTGAACCTTGACCGAGTTGGACTTGAGCCCAAGATTGGAGAGGGAAAGCAAGTACTGTAAGACCACCGACACCGGGCAGGAGAAGGGATCTTGAGACCGTTGAGCACTCCAGTTGGAAAAGCGACGCCATTTAAGGGCGTAGGATTTCCGGGTAGAGGGTCGCCTGGAAGCCAGCACGACTTCCTCCACCTCCGGAGGCAACAGGAGGGGAGCAAGGACTACCCTTTCAGCAGCCAGGCCATCAGATGGAGAGATCTGAGGTTGGGGTGTAGGAAAGACCCCTGATCCTGGGTCAGGAGGTCGGGTTGAAACCCCAGAGGCAACGGGGTATCCACCGCCAGCTGCATCAGAAGCGGGAACCACGGTTGCCGGGGCCACCGGGGAGCGATCAGGATCACGGAGGCCTTGTCCTGGAGAACCTTGAAAAGAGTTCGAGACACCAGCGGCATGGGAGGAAAGGCATACAGAAGGCCCGTGGACCATGAGAGCAGAAAAGCATCCGCCGCCACTCGGAGGGGATGCGGTTCCCGAGAGCAGAATCGAGGAAGTTGCCTGTTCAGAGGACTGGCAAAGAGATCCAGTGTGGGGAGGCCCCACCGCAGGAAGATCCGTTGAACCACCAACGGGTCCAGTCGCCACTCGTGCGGTTGGAGGATTCTGCTCACTTTGTCTGCCAGGTGATTTTCTTGACCTGGGAGATAGACAGCTTTGAGGAGGATTCCCCGGCCGACGGCCCAAGCGCAGAGCTTTTGTGCTTCCCGGCAGAGAAGGAAGGAGCCCGTGCCCCCCTGCTTGTTCACGTAGAACATAGCGACTTGATTGTCCGTCTGGACCAGCACAGACTGGTGAGACGTGAGGTGGGAGAAGGCCCTTAGAGCCAGGCGAATGGCCCTGAGCTCCAGGAAGTTGATCTGCTGGGCAGATTCCCACGGGGTCCAGAGACCCTGAGTACATGACCCCTGGCAATGTGCTCCCCAACCCAGGAGAGAAGCGTCGGTCGTCAGAACCTGAACCGGCGGAGGAGACTGGAAAAGCATTCCGAGCACTAGGTTGGGTAGGTGAAGCCACCACTGCAGAGAAGAGACTAGCGGGCTGGAGATGCGTACCGAGTCCGCCAGTCTCCCCGAGGCCTGACGCCATTGAGAGCGAAGGCACCACTGAGCCGGCCGCATGTTCAGGCGGGCATTGGGGGTCACATGGACCGTGGACGCCATATGGCCGGGGATGGCTGTGAAAACGGCTGGCGAGAGCCATGAGCCGTTGAGCCCTGTCGAGCGGCAGAAAAGCCCGCGCCTGAAGCGTGTCCAACCTGGCGCCGATGAACTCGAGGCCCTGAGAGGGGAGCAGAGTGGACTTTTCAAAGTTTATGACAAAGCCCAAGTACTGGAGCAGAACCACAGTACGCTGCGTGGCGTGAGTGGCCTCCGTGGCGGACGGGGCCCTGATGAGCCAGTCGTCCAGGTACGGAAAGACGAAGAGGCCTTGAAGCCGGAGATAAGCCGATACCACTGCGAGACATTTTGTGAAGACTCGTGGTGCGGAGGATAGGCCAAAGGGCAGTACTCTGTATTGGTAATGATTGCCCGCCACCACAAACCGTAGGTATTGTCGGTGGCTGGGGTGGATGAGGATGTGAGTATAGGCATCCTTTAGATCCAAGGAGCATAGCCAATCTCCCTGCTGGAGGTAGGGCAGCAGGATTCCAAGGGTAAGCATCTTGAACTTTTCCCTCTCCAGGAACTTGTTGAGGTTCCGTAAGTCTAGGATGGGTCTGAGGCCTCCAGTCCGCTTCGGTACCAGGAAGTACCGGGAATAGAAACCGTGACCCCGCAGGTGGTGGGGCACCGGCTCCACTGCCTGTTCCCGAATAAGACTTGCCAACTCCTGAAGGAGTAAGTCCCGGTGGAGAGGGGTTCGCAGAGGCTCCCCTGGGAAGTAGGGGGGAGGTACCTGGTGGAAATGCAACAGATAGCCCTCTCGGACTATGCGGAGCACCCAGGCGTCTGACGTGATGTTGGACTACCTGTGGGCAAAGTGGACCAGCCGGCCTCCCGTGCTGAGAGAAACCAGCGGAGGGGGAGAGGCTATGCTGGACGAGTCAAAAACCCCCACCCTGCGGAGCAGGGGCCGGTGGCGCAGGCTTGGGGGCTTGCTGCCTACGGGATCCGTTACCCCGTCCCTTGGCCTGCTGACCCTGATGGGGAGCTGCGGAGGCCTGATAATGGGGATAGTGTTTATAGGCAGTCGCCTTCCTCGGGTAAAAGGGCTTCTTTCCCGAGCCCTTCTTCTTCTGGGAAGGGGCAGAGGTTTTCCTTGAGAGCAGAGTCCGGGTGAAAGTCTCTGTCTCGAGCTGGGCAGCCTTCTCGTCCATAGGTTTACCAAAGAGGTTATCACCTCTGCAGGGGACATCGACCAACTTGTCCTGCACCCAGGGCTCGAGGTCGGAAGACTGGAGCCAAGCCTGGCGGCGGGCTCCGATGCCGGCTGCGGCCACTCGAGCCGATGCCTCGAAGCCATCATAGGCTGCTCGAGAAATGAACTTGGAGCACTCTCGAACACCAGTGGACAGGGCCAGGAACCTCCGCAAAGGTTCCTCGGAGAGACCAGCAGAGAATCCGGCTAGTTCTTTAGCCAGGTCCCGGAGATACATGCCCATGTAGAGCTGGTAAGTCTGGACCCGACAAGCAAGCATAGAGCCCTGAAAACACTTCTTACCGATGCCATCCAGGCTGCGGGCTTCCCTGACGGGAGGCACCGAGGAGTGCATCTTCTGGCTCTTGAGCCGATGCATGGCCGATTCCACCACCATGGAATGGTGCGGCAGCTGTGCTTTCTGGAAGCCAGGGCTCTTGCGGACTCGATATATGGCATCGACCCGCTTGCTTAATACCGGTGACGACGCCGGGCTCTCCCACATGCGGAAGAGAAGTCGTTCCAGCATCGGAGGAACCGGTACAGTAAAGTGCTCCTTCGCAGGAGAGTCATACTGGAGGGCATCGAGCTCTTCGGCTCGAGGCTCCTCCTCGGGATCCGCAGGGAAGGCCAAGGCCTTGGCCATATCCCTTACGAAGTCCGAGAACTGGGCATCCTCCGGGGGGGGACTGCCTCCGAGGCTCGGACTCGGGGGAGTCAGAAGGGACACACCGAGTCCTGAAAGAACCAGGTGACTCATCCACCTCGGATTCCCAGGCCGACTCCTCGGAGGAGGAGTCGAGCGGCTCCGGTCGGGCGGGCACAGACGCCGTCCGCCCCGACGCCGAGGGAGTCGGCGACGACAACCTCGGCCCCGAACGGGAGGCCGAAGGTGACCTCGACCGAGGATCGACTCGAGCCCGCATGGACTCGAGGATCGGCTCGGTCTCCGGGGTCGACTTAGACGTCGACGTCCCGGCGGTCAGGGCAGACGCGCCAGCGAGGCCAGCGATCAATGCCCGCTGCTGGTCCATGAAGGCAGTCAAGCTGCACTCCAAGGCACTCCGAACTCAGGAGACCCAGCAGCCCCCGACTTGGGCCCCGACGGCGTCGGGCCCGACGTCGGACCAGTCGGAGGCGAGTCAACGAAGACAACAGCACTTACGTGAGCAGAGGAGTCCAGTTCCAGACGAGGCTGTTTGGACGGCCGCTCCAGCTCCAAAGACCCGGGACAGCTGTCGGGGCTATGCGACCTGGCCCTCGAGGAGCCAGGAGCGTCCACCGACGCCGCCCTTGCGGGTTTCTTCTTCCGCTGATGTTCCCGGTTAGGGGACCCCCGCTCAGAAGAACTCCGGCGGTGCTCAGAGCCAGATTCTCTGGACACCGAAGCTTCTGACGAGGTCCGGGTACGGCTGGGGTCAGAGAAGATTCTCTCCCGCTGATGCTGCCGACTCCGCAAAGACTTCGCGGACATTTTGCTACAGGGCCCACAGATCATTTCTTCATGATCGGGGCCCAGGCAGCGGAGGCAGCAATCATGTGTGTCGGTAAGAGACATAAGTTTCTTACACTTAACACACTTTTTAAAGCCACTGGCGGCCATCGGGGGAAAAAGGGCCCCTGCGAGGTCGAACGAACGGGCCGCCAGGGAAAAAGGAAAAAAGGCGCGAAGATGTCGCGAAGGACAGAAAAAACCGAAAAAGAAGGGGAGGCCTCGCAACCGGCGTCGCGAGGCCGGGCGGAAAAAGGACCAGCGTCGAACCGAAGAATTACTGACAAAAATAAGGAAAATAATCCATTTTTCGGCGGTGACTATTAGACAACGTCTGTAGGGCTCCGCGGAAAAAAGAAGACTGGCCAAGATGGCACCTTTGGGCGGGAAGGGGACCGCGCATGCGCGCTGCAATTCCCAAAGGCTTTCTTTGAAAGCTGGGGAAAATTGCTCCGCGAGGGCTCCGTCGGCGCCGACGTCACCCATATGTGAGGACTGACTTCCTGCTTGGTCCTGGAGAAATTGGGGATATTTTCCATAAACCTTCTTCCCCTTTGGATGGAAGGGCTTTTTCCCTGAAGCCTTCCAACTGTAAGGGTCAGTGTTTTCCGGGACAGCCTAGTCCTGGTCATAAATTCTGACTCCAACTCTGCCACCTGATCAGTCATGGGTTTGCCGAAGAGGTTCTCTCCTTGGAAGGGGACATCGGCCAGTTTGTCCTGTACTCATTGCTCCAAGTCTGAGGACTGTAGCCACACAAGCCAGGAGACACGAAGCCCTCATAGGCCACTCAAGTCTGGAATTTGGAGCATTCCTTGACAGAGGAGATGAGGGTCCGGAAGTGCTGTAGAGATTCACCTTCCAGCCCAGCTGAGACCCAGCTACCTTCTTTGCCAGGTCCCTCAGGTACATGCCCATGCACAGCTGGTAAAGCCTGGATGCAGGCCGCAAGCATCGAACCCTGGTAGCACTTTCTATCAAACCAGTCCATGGTGCAGGCCTCCCTACCAGAGGGGGCAGCAAGGAGTGCGTCTTCTGACTCTATTCGACACATGGCAGACTCCACCACCATGGAAATATAAGGTAGATGTGTTTCGTAAAGCCCTGGCTCTTACCAACTCAATACTGGAAATCATGTCACTTGCTCACTACTGACACAGGAGGGCTCTCCCACCTCCTGAACAGCACGCGCTCCAGGATGGGGGGAATCTGCACCATCAGTGCCTCCCTTGGAGGGGCCTCGTACTGGAGGATATCTAAGTCTTCAGCATGAGGCTCGTTCTCCGGTTCCGCCACGAAGGCCAGGGCCTTCGACATCATCCGGACAAAGTCAAGGAACATGAGGTCCTTGGGCAGGGACCTCCGGTGCTCCTTAGGGGGAGACTGTTCAGAGGAGACATCCCTGTATAACATGGTGTTGGGCAACTCGTCATCGGTCTCCCAGCCTGACTGTGAGCCGGACAAGTCTTCGAGGCCCAGACAGTCATTGGGGCGATGAGCCACCAGCGCTGAGGGAGAACGAAGAGTCTAACACCAATGCTGAGGTGCTCAGAGGCGAGTCACGCCTCAAGCGGGAAGCTGACAGACACAGCTCTGAGTAAGCAAATCGTTCCAGCAGTGGCTGGACATCCTCCGGAGAGGTCCTCGCAGTGAAGGGTCCCATTCTTGGCACAGATGACCCAGAGGCTCCAGGCATTGGGCCCCACTGCGCCTAAAGGATGGCAGCCAGGCTGTGTTCCAAGTCCGCCATCCTGCCTTTGATGCCAGTAGGCTCTGCAGTGACCCATTTGGGCCTCAAAGGCATTGAGCCCAAAGCCGGCTCTCTCAAAGGGGAATCACCAATGGTGATAGTGTCAGAGGACTGAGCCTGATCCCCCAACGCAGTGGGAGTCTCCTCCTGCCAGGGCAGCTTGAGGGCCACGCCCGGTAATCGCCCTCAGCGTCAGGTTGAGGACTCCAAGACCAGGTACTAGACATCTTACCCCCAGCTCCGGGATCAGACTTCGACGATGTCTTGAACGCATGGGAGAGGTCCTTCAAGGATGACCCCCAGTCCGAGGCTCTACAACTTTAGGGCTTGGATCGAGCACATGTAGAGACGTCAGATGTAGTCTCCAAGGGTAGCGATTCCAGACTCTATGCCGGCACCACAGCAGAGGCATTGAGTCAAAAAGCTCCCCCCACTGCTTTTCATAATTCTTCCGGGTCTTGCTCAACATCTGCAAGCAGAGTGGACAAGTGGAGTCGTCGCGATCCGCACCAAGGCACTTGATACACCAACTATAGGGATCCATTATGGACATGGCATGGGGGCATTTGCCACATTGCTTAAATCAAACTCAGATGTTTCCATCAGGGAGGGCGCAGGAAAAGACCTGCACACCAAAAAACAAAAAGGACCTGAGAAAAAACATGATGCAGAGGCAAAGGGGACTCAGGCAGCGAGAAGGTGATCGGAACCGACCGGCAAAAAGAGAAAAAAAAACACTAAGAAAAGGGTTAGGAAAAAATCATCTTTTACCATGGAAGACAGACAAGAAGTCTGCAGAGCTCAGTGGAAAAAAGCAGACTAAGATAAAATGGCACCTTTGGGCAGGAAGGTGACACCGCATGCGCAGTACAACCTCCGAAGGCTTTCTTTGAAAGCTGGGGAGTGAATCCGCACAGGCTCTGTCGATGCCAACATCACTCATATGTGAGGACTGACTTCCTGCTTGCTCCCAGAGAAAATATATTTAGGGAGTCATTTACACACACTGCATGCTATCTGCTATAGGTCTAATTTTATTCTTATGGGCCTTGTGGCAGATTAATGCACACAAATTAATTAGTCCTTACCTGCTAATTAGTGTTCCTGAAGGAACTTCAGTCCAGTCCCTTAACTTCTGGGTTGTGCAACCCTTCCAGCAGCTTGGAGGCTGAGCCCATCATCCTTTTGATGATGGTGTGGTATAAATACCACTGGCACCACCCTCCGGCACCAGTAACCTATTGCAAAAGCAGACTTAACGGATAGATAATGAAGAACTCAACTTTCAAAACGAAATAAAATAACTGACCATTCAGGCCACTAAACCGTCTAAACCTTTTTTTTTTTTTTCATCAATGAGGGAAAGGAAGGGCAGGAAGGAAGGAAGAGGCTTACATGAGGCCGAGCTGGCCCTCCCTCTTTTCCCTGCAGATCCTCTCTCGCCGGCCCTCCCGGCCTCAGGACCCTTAGCACGGGAACCGCCACACTGTCTCCGTACGCTGTCTTCGGTCAGCCCCCTGAAATAAACTCCTCGAACTCGGGCGGGATCAGGGACTGGACTGAAGTTCCTTTAGGAACACTAATTAGCAGGTAAGGACTAATTAATTCTTCCTTATCGTCACTTCAGTCCAGTCCCTTAACTTCTGGGAAGTAACAGAGCAGTTCCACCCAGGGAGGGGTTCGCTAATGCAGACCGAAGAACCGCGCTACCAAACCTGGCATCTGTCGAACCTTGGACATCTAGCCTATAATGCTTGGTAAAGGTGTGCAGGGACGACCAGGTAGCCGCCCTACAAATGTCCAGAGGCGGCACCAAACCATGCTCCGCCCAGGAAGTCGCCTGCGCCCTGGTTGAATGAGCGCACAGGCCTCCTGGGACCTGCTTTCCTTTGAGGATATACGCTGAGGCAATCGCCTCCCTGATCCACCTAGAGATGGAAGCCTTGGCCGCTGCCTCTCCCTTGCGTGGCCCCCCAAACTGAACGAACAGGTGTTCGGACTTTCGAAAAGACTCCGTGCGGGAGAGGTAACGCTTCAGGACCCTATGCACATCCAGAAACCTAAGCTTCTCCCCGTCCCCATTTTGATCCCTGTCAGGGAAAGATGGAAGGGAAACCGACTGGTTCACATGAAAAGGAGAGATGACCTTCGGTAAGAAGGACGGAACCGTACGCAAGATTACTTTATCCCTAAAGAATGAGAGAAAAGGTGGAAGAAAATAAGTTAAAATAGGGAGCTTTCCTGCTCTAAATACTTGCGGTTAGCTGATTAACTGGCGCGCGCTGCCCACCACCCGAGAGAAGCAGCCGCACTTCACTGACTCTCCACATGGAAGGCCGAGACCATGCGGAGGCCGGAACCACGGGAGGTAGTTGAGCCGTTGATTCCCCAACTCCCGTTCCGATGTCCTGCGGCGATTGCAACCTGTCTCGTGCTCTGCACTCCGGGGATGCCTCAAGCGCCCAGCCGCCTCGGGGCTGAAGCGCGAGGCCGGGGACACCGCCGGGAGGATCCTCGGAGCTGCCTCCAGCGCTCAGCCAACCAAGGGGGCTTCGGTGCGAGGCAGAGGGAGTCCTGCTCTGACGGTCTCAGAAAATGCGGAGGGTGCAGGAGGCGAGCTCTCCCGAGCCCCGCGGCTCCAGTAAACCTCTTCCCTCTGAGAAGCGGGCCTACACGAAGGGCGCTCAAGGGGGGGGGGGGACCAAATGATCCAAGGAGCAAACCCTTAAAGGAATACTACCTATGCAAGGGAATGCCAAGAATAAAGAAAAAAGAAAGTAAATTAAAGTAAACTAAAGTAAATTAAAGTAATTTAAAGGCTAAGAACCCCGTAAGCACTCTGGCTTACAGGAACCCTCCAGCTGCTTGGAGGCTGAGATTACTGGTGCCGGTGGGTGGTGCCAGTGGTATTTATACCACACCATCATCAAAAGGATGATGGGCTCAGCCTCCAAGCTGCTGGAAGGGTTGCGCAACCCAGAAGTTAAGGGACTGAAGTAACGATAAGGAATAACCTTTGCTAGCAGATACTAACCATTAGTAAATGACCCCTAACAGTGGAATTAGAGATCATTCTGTTGATCATCAACTGGCCAGAAGTATCCCTGCTTTGCCCATGAGCCAGCCCAGACATAAGTGACTGCTGACTAAATGAACTCCAATTTGAGTCCGTTTGATCAGAAGACAACAGCCTGTGTGGATTCTGCATAGACTAGGAGGATACTCAGCAGACTGATAGAGAATATTTTTACCAAGTGAATGTTAGTATAAAATACCATGAAAGCTTCCTCCCTTTTCCTCTTTGGTAACTCTGTGGTCTCAATCTAAATCAAACATGTCAGCATATCAAAATTCTTAATGCCCTTTCTGTTATACCTCATGACTGAGAAAATCTTTCAAACTGCCTTGTTAAAGGACTTAAAAAATATCATTTGACGCTTTCTTTTTTCTAACAAGACACCTAAGCAACATTCCAGTACTAGTTTCTATCTACTGAGGGGATCAGATTGCTTAAAAGGAAAATCTGTTACATTCAACTATGGAAGGACAAGGTACTTCAATATTCCTTAACTAAATTAACTGCAATCTAATCAAGACTTAATTTAGAAAGTTTCATTAACAGCATCTAATGATAAAATGGACTTTTTCACAGAAACTCAAAGCTCATTTCATTAGACAAGGATAATTAACTAATCTAAGAATTAAATCCTAGGTTTAGTAATTCACCAATGTTACAGGTTCTTTCAAATAAGTTATTAAGAAAAGGTTTTATTTTTATCAAATCCTTTTATTGGATTTTTTATATCTGTTCTGATTAGTAAGTCACAATTACGGAGTATCATTTTTTCAAAACCAAATTTAACTTTACTAAAGCTTTAGCTATGCTCTCCCACATTTAAACTAAATTTTAATAAAAAGGAAAAAAATATTCTCTCGTTCATATAAAACTGAGATTCTGTTTCTTTTGTCCTATATTATGAAGGTCCAGGCTAGGCAGATTTCAATAAAATCTGTCTTCAAGATACAAAAAGCGTAGCAAATTAATTTCCCTCCTATTTTGCTTGACTGCTACATGGAACTGCAAAGCGACACCAGGAATACTATGGATGTGCATTTCTCTCATGGTTATTTTTAAGATCTATTCAGCTATTATTGATTCCTTCCTGCAGTAGACATGTGCACGACCAAACATTTCTTCATTTTCATCTAAAACGAACCAAATTTGTTTGGGTTTTGTCTTGATTGCATGTCTACTGTACAGGCATACCTCAGAATTTGTGTGCACATATACCTCAGAATTTATGCATGCACTATCAATATACACACAATTTGTGTGCATGCTTAATTTTTAGGCACACAAATGAATGGCCAAATGAGCCCAAAATGACGACCTTCAGAAAGGCACTAAAGACTTGCTTGTTCCAATCAGCCTACAACCAACCACCCTAAACAAGGCCTCATATTTCTGCCCAACCTTGCGCATCAACCCTCATACTAGTTATGAACACTGATTAAGAACATTTAGCTTGATTATATTTTAGCATACTGTTCTCCTCTGTTTTTTTTTTTAGTTATATTTAATTTGTTCTATTTAAAACCGTTCCAAGTAACTGTTCCATTGTTTTGTTACTGTTATCTCTGGTTCTATGAAAAACATTGGTTGTCTGTTATATGTAAACCGCGCTGATTGCTAAAAGCACAGTATATAAAAGAAAAATAAATAAATAAGTCACTTAAACTTGAATTTTTCTGAGGCAGCGGAGAATTATCAACGTCCCTATTTAATGTACATTACCAAGTTAAATTACAATGTAAACCTCTGACTAAATGATAAAGCGGTAATAAAAAAAGTCTATTAAAAAAAATTAATAAATAAAATACATCTATTCTGCATTAATGCAAGATTTGCCAATAATGTTTGAAATATAAACTTTTACAATATTTATTACTGGATATTTCCTTTCCCTGGCACTGTTCCTATGGGAATGAAGGCAAACAGAAAACCTGACTGAAGTGGAAAGACATCACTTTGGGCAAGGAAGGAAGGAACAGGCCATAAATATATGGCCTCTTCCAAAAATGACAGAAGGATCTCAGCACAAGAAGGCTTCCAACTCTGATACACGTTTCGCTTAGCAGACCACAACCAAAAAGACAGCCTTAAGGGTCAAATCCTTGAGTGTAGCCCGCCTCAAGGGCACAAATGGCTCAGCCATCAAAGCCCGAAAACTAAACTGAGAACTCAAGAAGGAATAACCATCCCTCTAAAACAAGACAAGGCTGCCACCTGTACCCTCAGAGAATGGAGGGAGAGGCGCCGTGTCAATCTTGAAAGAATGAAAGCAGAGCCGTCAAGTCTGCAGCATTAGGGTTGATTTGACACTCACGACACCAGTACTAAAAATCTTTTTTTAAAAATCTTTAAAAAAATACTCAGCTCTCGCCTTTCCAGCAGTTCAAGGCAAGTTACAATCAGGTATTAGAGGTATTTCCCTGTCCCCAGAGGGCTTACAATCTAAGTTTGTACCTGAGGCAGCGGAGGGTTAAATGACTTGCCCAAGAATACAACCAGTCCCTATGGTAGTTTTGAAGGACTACCCAGAGGGACTGCTACAACTGGAAATAGATCTGCACTTGTAAGTATTTATCTTCTGAATATACTATAAATCATGGAGATAAAAGGGTAATCTTTGGGTTAAAGCAGATAAATCTGTCTATTTTAGAATTCAGTGTGTTTTCTGAGTCAGTCAGGTCTTCGTACCACCAGAGAGCTTTTCATTTAAATTAAATCACAGTATAGCTTAGCATAGAAAGTAAAACAGAGTAAATAGTTACTGAAATAACTGTTTCTAGAGAGTTTTTTTTATTTATTTCAGTCAAATCAGAGTTTAGCTTAGCATATAAATAGAATAAATAGTCTCCGAGTACAAAGAACTATACTTTCTACTCGAAGACTATACACTTTAACCTGGAAAAGAGACGGCTGAGGGGAGATATGATAGAAATCTATAAATTAATGAACGGAGTGAAACGGGTAAACGTAGATCGATTGTTTACGTTATCAGAATATAGAAAGACTAGGGGACATGCAATGAAGCTACAGGGTAAACTATTTAAGACTAATAAAAGAAAATATTTTTTCACTCAACGTGCAATCAAACTCTGGAATTTGTTACCGGAGGATGTAGTAAAGGCTGTTAGTGTAGCTGGGTTTAAAAAAGGTTTGGACAAGTTCCTGGAGGAAAGGTCCATAAATCATTATTAAGAAGGGACCCAGGATATCAATGCTTGACCCAGAACAAGCATTGTGGAACCTGTGCCTTTTGGAGAAACCACTAGGTACGTATGACCTAGATTGGCCACTCTTGGAAACAGGATACTGGGCTTGATGGACCTTGGTCTGACCCAGTATGGCATATCTTATGTTCTTATGTAAACTTGTTCCTAGTGATCTTCACAAAGACCCTCAAGTTAGGAGGCAAAAGATCTGTGAAGTTGTCCTAAATAGGTGTTAAAGGCAAATGACAGATCAAAGGAGCAATTTGAAAGGCCACCTCTATCAAACCAAGGGCTGTCTGAATCACTCAGGAAATTGATAAGACTACCTTAAAAGCACAGGTCAGGGTACTGTGTAGCAAGCCAGCTTTTAATCTATCCTTCTCTCCCACCCCAACTCCCAACCACCCCAGGGATAATCTTAACTTTCTAGGCTCTTATACCTTTAAAAAGGGGGAAGCACCCAAAATCACTTTCAGGTGCGGCTGGTTATCCTCATCATAAGAACATAAGGTAGGAAGTTGAAATCCAGAACTTCCAGGGTAGCATTCTCAGAAATGCTTCCTGTTCTACACGCAGGACCCAAAAGGCAGGCAGAGCTCTGAAGTCTACATGCATGGCTGAGATGATGATGCAAAGAAGAGGGTTTTGGATTTGTTAGGAACTGGGGAATATTCTGGAGAAAGGAGGAGCTTTTCAGAAGGGATGTGCTCCACCTTAACCGAGATGAACCAGGCTGCTGGCATTAACCTTTAAAAAGGAGATAGGGGAAAACAGACAGTCGCCTAGGAGCATATGGTTTGGAATGATGTATCCGTGAAGGATACTAGCAAAAGACTGAAGTTAGGGCATATCGACAGAGGTTGCAATAAAGACAAAAGTAACCCAAATGCACTCAAGTATAGAGCACACAGAGCTTAAAGATTCCAAAATACCCCTGCCTACCGATAACCAGATTACTATGAATAAAATACCTCCTCTAGAATGCTTGTATACAAATGCTAGAAGAAGTCTAAAAAAATAAGAAAGGAGAGTTAGACTATATAGCATTAAATGAGATGTTTGATATCTCAGAGACCTGGTAGAAAGAAAACAACCAGTAGCACACTGATACCTGAGTACAAATTATATCACAATGATAGAGTAGATCAAATTGGTGGAAGGGGTTGTGCTCTATGTTAGAGAGGGCACTGAGTCACAAAGAAGTAAAGTTTTGCAGGAAACAAAATACACAATATAATCTCTATGGATTGAAATTTCATGTAAAAAGGGGAAGGCAAGGACAGTGGGGGGTGTACTACAGACCACCTAGCCAGAATGAACAAATAGATGATGGAATGCTCTAAAAAATCAGGGAAGCTAACAAAAGATACAATACAGTAATAATAATGGGTGATTTCAATTACCACAGTATCGACTGGATCAGTGTCACGGTAGGACATTCTAGAGATAAAGTTTCTAGATGAAATAAATAACTGCTTCTTGGATCAGCTGGTTCTTGAACAGACAAGAGGGGATGCCATTTTGGACCTAGTCCTTAGTGGAACACAACATCTGGTGCAAGAGATAAGGCTGTAATCATAGCATGATTGCATTTGATTTAATAAATGGAGAAAGGACAGCAAGGAAAGCGTAGTTACTCACCTGTAACAGGTGTTCTCCAGGGACAGCAGGAATCCGTCCTCACATATGGGTGATGTCGGCGCCGACGGAGCCCTCGTGCGGAGCAATTCCCCAGCTTTCAAAGAAAGCCTTTGGGATTGCATCGCGCATGCACAGTCCCCTTCCCGCCCAAGTGTGTCATCTTGCTCAGTAAGACGACATAGCTAAAAAGACAGCAAAAATGAGAAAAAATTAATCAAAGGACTCCAGGGGAGGAGGGAGGGTCGTGAGGACTGATTCCTTATGTCCCTGGAGAACACCTGTTACAGGTGAGTAACTACACTTTCTCCAGGAACAAGCAGGAAGTCAGTCCTCACATATGGGACTCCCTAGCTATAGGCTACCAAGAACCCATAGCTGAAAATGGCTCCCTCTAGAAGAGCCACAGCAGCAGTGATAGGATTTTTTTCCGAGAATACAACCCCCACGGTAGCCTGACACCAAAGGGTCGGAGGGTAGGAGTTGCCTAAACCTCGAATAGGTTACGGAGTACTGCCTGACCGAAAACACTGTCCCGCTGGGACTCTCTCTCCAGGCAGTAGTGGGATGCAAAAGTCTGGCTTGAAGACCAAGTTGTGGCCCGGCAGATGTCTGCCGACGGAACACAGCGGTGGTCAGCCACTGATACAGCCTTAGCCCTGAGAGTGGGCCGTGATTCGGCCCTGCAGTTGGAAGGTCAGCTGCCCTGTACACCCAGGCGATGCAGTCTGCCGCCCTGGTGGATAATGTGCGCTTGGAGATAGGTAGACCCAGTTTACTAGGTTCATAAGAAACGAAGAGCTGGGAAGCTCTCCAATGTCCCCGCATACGTTCCAGGTAGAAAGGCGAGCGCCCTCTTACAGTGCAAGGTATGCAGAACCGCTTCTGCCCTGCTGGTATGTGGCCTGGGGAAGAAGGTTGGAAGAACCACCTCTTGGTTAAGGTGAAACGAGGAAACCACTTTTGGAAGGAACTTGGGGTGAGTATGTAGGACCACTCTGTTTTTGTAAAACAGTGTATACGGTATATCCGATACTAACGCTTGCAGCTTGCTCACACGTCAAGCAGACACGAGTGCCAACAGAAAGAGTGCTTTCCAGGGAAGGAAGAGGAGATGACAGGTGGGCATTGGTTCAAAAGGTGGGCAAGTAAGCCGCTGCAAGACCACATTTAAGTCCCACTCTGTAGCCGGTGGACAAATCGGAGGCTTCAAGAGTAGGAGGTCTCTAAGGAATCAGGATATCAAAGGATGAGCTGAAAGAGGTTGCCCGTCCACTGGAGAGTGGTTAGCTGATAGCGCACTCAGGTGGACCCTGACAGTTAGACTTGAGGCCCAACTCAGAGGTGAAGCAAGTACTGCAATACCTGAGGTACTTGGCAAGTGAACGGGTTCTCCTTATTTTGGGCACACCACCCTTCCAATCTACGCACTTGAACGCGTAGGATTTTCTAGTGGATAGCCTCCTAGAGGCCAGCGACACCTCCTCAACCTCCTTGTGAAGGACTAGAGTAGCAAGTACTACCCTCTCAGCAGCCAGGCCATTAAGTTGAGGGATCTGAGATTGGGGTGTAGCAAGGAACCCTGTTCCTGGGTCAAGAAGTCGGGCTGCACCCCCAGTGGGAGTGGCGTTTCGACCGCCAGTTGCAGGAGAAGAGGGAACCAAGGCTGTCTGGGCCACCTGGGGGCTACCAGGATGACAGAGGCCTTGTCCCGAAGAATCTTGAACAGAGTACGTGCCACCAAGGGTGTGGGTGGGAACGCATAGAGAAGGCCCTGTGCCCACGAGATCAGGAAAGCATCTGCCGCCACACTCAGCGGATGCAGCTGCCTCGAGCAGAAACGGGGCAACTGATGGTTTTGCAGACTGGCAAAGAGATCCATGGATGGGAGACCCCAGCGGTTGAAATCTGCTGGGCTACATCCCGGTTCAGTTGCCATTCGTGAGGCTGAAGAATTCTGCTCAACTTGTCGGCCAGGAGGTTCTCCTGATCTGGCAGATAAACTGCCTTTAGGGACATGTGATGTGCCACTGCAAAAGAGCAGAGGTCCAGAGTTTCCTGGCATAGGATGTGAGATCCTGTGCCTCACTGTTTGTTGATGTAGAACATCGCTACCTGATTGTCTGTATCAGCACCGACTGATGGGAAAGAAGATGACAGAAAGCTTGAAGAGCTAGGCGGATGGCTCGAAGCTCTAGAAAACTGATTTGAAGTGCGGCCTCTCGTGAGGACCACCGACCCTGTGCATGAACCCTGGCAATGGGCTCCCCAGCCCAGCAAGTAGGCATCTGTCAGCACTCTGGTGTGAGAGGGAGGTTGGAATGGTACTCCCTGAAGCAAGTTGGGGGGGTGAAGCCACCATTGCAAGGCTGTCACCAGTAGCTTGGAAATCGCTACCCTGTCTCTGAGGCGGCCAGTGGCATGCGTTCACTGGTCTCTGAGGCTCCATTGAGCTGTGCGCATGTGGAATAGATCACATGCACCGTGGAGGCCAGGTGGCCTAGGAGGCGTAGGAAGACCCTTGCGGAGACTTGAGGTCTGTGCTGGACCTGCTGGACCAAGTCCAGCAACTGCCTCGCCCTGTCCAGCAGTAGGTAAGCCCTTGCCTGAAGTGTTCCAGTCTTGCCCCTATGAACTCCAAGTTCCGAGTAGGGAGTAAAGCGGACCTTTCGTGATTTATAACAAACCCTAGGTGCTGGAGCAGGGCGACCATGCGAGCAGTGGCCTGCTGTGCCTCCTGCGCCGATTGGCCCCTGATGAGCCAGTCGTCTAGGTATGGAAAGACGAAGACTCCCTGGCTTCTGAGGAAGGCCGCCACCACTGCTAGGCATTTGGTAAATACTTTGGGAGCGGAAACTATGCCAAAGGGAAGCACCGTGTACTGGAAGTGGTTTCCTCCGACCACAAATCTGAGATATTATCTGTGGTTTGGGTGTATGAGGATGTGAGTATAAGCATCCTTTAAGTCTAAGGAGTCTCCCTGGTGGAGGTAAGGCAGTAGGATCCCAAAGGAAAGAATCTTGAACTTTTCCCTCACCAGGAACTTGTTCAGATTTCACAAGTCTAGGATGCGGTGAAGGCCTTCTTTTCTTTTTGGTATGAGGAAATACCTGGAGTAGAAGCCTTGCCCCTGCAGGTGGTGGGGGACCGGTTCCACCGCCTGATCCTTTACCAGACCTGTCAACTCCTACAGGAGGAGGTTCCTGTGAAGAGGGGGCCTGAGAGGCTCTCCTGGAAAAAGGAGGTGGGAACCTGGTTGAAATGAAGCAAATAGCCCTGCTGGACTATTTTCAAAACCCAGGCGTTGGTAGTAATGGCTGGCCACCTGTGAGCGTACAGGGCCAGCCTTCCTCCTGTGCAGAGCCAAACCACTGGTGCTATGCACTGGGAGTCAAAAGCCCCCTCCCGGCTAGGTAGGAGCCGGAGCTGGAGGCTTGGGGGTCTTCGGTTTACATGGGCCATGCCCCTGTCCCCTGGCCTGCTGCCCCTGTTGGGGAGTTGGGGTGGCCTGGTAAGTGGGGTAGTTTCTGTAAGCCGTACCCTTCATTGGGAAAAAGGGCTTTTTCCCCCCGAGGCCTTCTTGTGAGAAGGTGCAGATGTCTTCTTCGACAACCTTGTCCGGGTCAAGTACTCGGGACTCTATTTCCGCAGCTTTTTCAGTCATGGGTTTGCCAAAGAGGTTGTCTCCTTGGCACAGGACATCGACCAACTTGCCCTGAACCCATGGCTCCAGGTGCGACGGCGTGCAGCAATGTCGGCCGCAGCTACTCGGGTCGAAGCCTCGAAGCCGTCGTAAGCTGCTTGAGACATGAACTCCAAGCACTCTCGGACCCCCATGTTAAAGGCTTTGAAGCGCTGCAAGGGTTCCTCGGAGAGAGCAGCTGAGAACCCGGCAATCTCCTTTGCCAGGTCCCGCAAGTACATGCCCATATACAGCTGGGTAGGTTTGAACACGGCATGACAGCATCGAGCCCTGGAAGCACTTTCTGCCGAGGGTGTCCAGGTTCCGGGCCTCCCAGTCGGGAGGCACCGAGGAGTGCGTCTTTTGGCTTTTCAGCCGCTGCATGGCCGATTCCACAACAATGGAGTTGTACGGCAGCTGCGCTTTCTGGAACCCAGGACTCTTGCGGACTTGATAGATGGAATCGACCATCTTGATGAGCACCGGTATCGAGGCCAGGGGACTCCCACATGCGGACCATCAGCCTTTCCAACATCGGAGGCACCGGTACAGTAAGGGCCTCCTTCGGGGGAGAGTCATACTGGAGGGAATCGAGCTCCTCGGCTCGAGGCTCCTCCTCGGCGTCCACAGGGAATGCCAAAGTCTTGGCCATGTCCCTGACGAAGTCCGAGAACCGAGTGTCCTCCGGGGGGGACCTACTCTGAGGCTCCGAACCCGGAGAGTCCGATGGGATACACCGGGTTCGGTAGGTGTCTGTGGAGTCATTCTCCTCCGTCTCCCACGCCGAGTACTCCGAGGAGTTCTCGATGGGCACCAGCCTCGAGGGCTTCGATCCTGACACCGAGGGCACCAGCGCCGACGACCTTGGTCCTGAACAGGAGGTTGAGGGGGACCTTGGTCGAGGATCGACTTGAGGATCGGCTCGGCCTCCGGTGTCGACTTTGATGAAGTCCCGGTGGTCGGGGCGGATGGACCGGCGAGACCGGCCATCAGCACCCGCTGGTGCTCTATGAAGGAAGCCATGCTGCTCTCCAGGGCCACCACCCTGAGACTGAGCTCAGAAGGCTCTGCAGCTCCTGGCTCGGGGCCCGACAACGCCGGCTCTCCCAGAGGAGAGTCTATGAGGAGAACAGAAATTACTTTGTCCGACGTCTCCGGCTCCTTGCGAGGTTGTTTAGCCGGCCGCTCCAACTACGAGGACCGGGGCAGCAGTCCGGGCCCTGCGGCCTGGTACCTGAGGGCCCAAGCCGACCAGAGACATCCACCGACGCTGCCCTCAAAGTTTTTTCTTTCTCCGGTGTTCCCTGGAGGGAGACCCCCGCTCAGAAGACACGATGGTGCTCGGGCTCCGATTCCCGAGATGTCGAGACCTCTGATGAGGTCCGGGCCTGGGAGGAGGCAGACTCAGGAAAAGTCCTGTCATGCTGATGCTGCCTGCTCTTCAAAGATTTCGAAGACATCTTACCACATGGCCCACAGACCACTGGGTCATGGTCAGGGCCGAAGCATCAGAGGCAGCAGTCGTGTGTGTTGGTGAGAGACATTAACTTCTTACACCGATCACACTTTTTAAACCCGCTGGCAACCATCGGGGGAAAAAGGGCCCCTGCGAGGTCAAACTACCGGGCTGCCAGTGAAAAATAAAAAAAGCGCGAACGCTAGTCACAAAGGACAAAAACGAAAAATATGACCGGACTCGATACCAGTGTACCGAGCCGAAGGCGGAAAGGGGAGCAGGAGTCGAACCGGGAAGCTGAAAGAAATAATTCAACTTTTCTACTTTTTCCACGGTGAAAACGGGACCACGTCTGTTGGGCTCCACGGAAAAAAGACGACTGAGCAAGATGGCACCCTTGGGTGGGAAGGGGACCGCGCATGCGCAATGCAATCCCAAAGGCTTTCTTTGAAAGCTGGGGAATTGCTCCACATGAGGGCTCCGTCAGCGCCGACATCACCCATATGTGAGGACTGACTTCCTGTTTGTTCCTGGAGAAATCCACAGTACTGCCTTTCAACTTCAAAAAGGAGACTATGATAAAATGAGGAAAATAGTTAAGAAAAAGCTAAAAGGAGCAGTTGCAAAGTTAAAGACTTACATCAAGCATAGGCCGCATTTAAAAATACTATTTTGGAAGCCCAGAGCAGCTGTATTCCATGCTTTAAGAAAAGTGGAAGGAAGTCCAAAAAACTGCCAGCATGGTTTAAAGGTGAAGTCAGAGAGGCTGTTGCACCCAAAAATAGAAATTACACTTACCTGGTAATTGTTGTTCCTTGAACTCCAGTTCAGTGGATATATCCTGCTGGTCTTCTCCCATCATCCCCCAGTGAACTATTGACAAAGCAGAGTCAAAGGAGCAACAAATAAGTAGCTAAAGTATTAAATTGCAACTCTAAACTTAACCTTTAACTTTTAACACAAAAATCCCCTAAAATAAAGGGGAAAGCAACAACCTCCTTCTTGCCCCTGTCCTCTTCCTCCCCGATCAGAGTAAGACAGCCAGAAAGAAGGCAGGAAGACCAAGAGAGGTCAGAGAAAGAAGAAATACCACCGCGATCTCCGGCATATCACACATAATACAGTCTTAGCAACCAAAAACCCTCTCCAAACTGAAGAACCACGTCTGAATTGCTCATCTCCAGGCGGGATTGAAGAATGAACTGGAGTTCCTCAAGGAACAACAATTACCAGGTAAGTGTAATTTCTATTTCCTTATCATTTTTCCAGTTCAGTCCTACACCTCTGGGATGTAACAGAGCAGTA
Organism: Ichthyophis bannanicus; assembly: GCA_033557465.1. Lineage (NCBI taxonomy): Eukaryota > Metazoa > Chordata > Amphibia > Gymnophiona > Ichthyophiidae > Ichthyophis > Ichthyophis bannanicus. The sequence goes on from CM066033.1 coordinate 575,395,484, forward strand.
ATCATTGGGAGGGACCTTTCCAGCCGGATCTCAGCACCGCCGACCAGAAACAGGCAGCACTCGCCACCTGAACATCCGGATGATCGTGCATACTGAAGGTATGGAGGGACGACCATGTCACTGCTCTGCAAATCTCCACCAGCAGAACCAAACTACACTCCGCCCCAAAAGTCGCCTGCACTCCAGGAGAGGGAGCCCGCAATGACACAGGTGCCTGACGTCCATGCAAGAGATATGTTTATGCTACTGTCCCCTGGTACCAACTGGATATTGAAGCTTTGGTTGCCACTTCACTTTTACACGGGCCCCCAGAAAGAACAAACGCTCCAAATTTCGGAAGGCCTCCGAAACTTATAAGTATTGACGCAGAGCCCTTTTTATGTCTAACCAACGCAGACTGCGAACTGACGCATCCTGCATCGAAGATTCCAAACTGGGAACAAGACCGACTGATTCAAGAGAAAAGGAGAAGTACTTTGAAGAAAAGGAACGGAACTGACCGTAAAACCACCTCTTCCCTTGAAAAGGACAAGAACACTTCTTCTAAAACCAAATCCTAGACCGAAACCTGATGCAAGGGCCCGAAAGATTCTCTAGTCAAGGCCCCAGGCCAAAATTGAGATCCCCTGAAGGGACCACCATTCTGCAAGAAGGCCGCAGCCTGCCAAACAAAAACCAAGAGCCACAGGAACTGAACCAGTGGAATCATGACCCTGCCCCTGAGCGCACCAGTCCTTGAATACACGTCATACACGCACATACATTAGGGAAGGGGATCTGGCTCGAAGTAAGGTCGCAATCACCCCCCTCAAGACTAGTCTTTCTTTCTTAACCTTGTCCTTTCGACAGCCAGTCCATAAGCAAGAATTGATCCACCTGAGACATACGAAGAGGACCCCGGGTCAACTGTTTTGCCATTATGGACAATCACCAAAGCTTCCCATCCAGCAACCTGACCAGGTCAGCACACCATGGACGCCTCTGGCCAATCTTACTCCGCCAACACCCCTCTCCCCCAATGCGCCTTGATGCGCTGAATCACTCGTCATATGAGCACCACGGAGGAAGGACATAGAGAAGGCCGGGAGACGGCCATGGTTGCATTCGAGCATCGACTCCCTCTGACATCCTTTCTCGTCTTCTGTTGTAAAAACGAATCGCCTTGGCGGAATGAAAGGTTGCCATGAGATCCATGATCGGAGGCCTCCACCTGATGCTATCTGTGAGAACACTTCCGGATGAAGCTCCCATTCTCCGGCCTCCACACGGATTCCTCTGAAGAAATCTGCCATCACATTGTCTGTCCCTGCAATGTGCGCCGCCAAAAACGCTTGCAGTCGGGACTCCACCAAAGCGAACAGAGCCTCTGATTCCTCTTCCAGGGCCGCACTGCCTGTGCCCCCTACTGGCTTAGGTAAGCCACTGTTGCGGAATTGTCGGACAGCACTCACCCTGCCCTATCTTTTACCTCGGATTCGAACGCTTGAAATGCCCGAGCTACCACCCTCAGCTCGAAAAGGTTAATCGACCAACGGGGCCTCCTGTTTGCTCCCAACATCATGTGTGAAAAGATCCTCGTAATGATCTCCCCAGCCTGCGAGACTCGCATCCGTCAACGTCAGGAGCCACTGCGGATGTTACAGCGAGATGCCCGCCACATGATTTCCTGGGAGTAGCCCCCCAGTGAAGGAATCACCTGACCTGTGCGGGATAATGGAAATGTTTGTTCAGAGAATCGTACTGGTGTGACAATCGTCATGAGAAGGCCCTTTGTAAGGTACGAATGCGAGCTCTGGCCCACGTAACTACCTCCAGAGTCGCCGCCATTGTCCCAAGTAGCCGAAGATAGCTCCAAGCCGACGGTGCCGGATCCGCCAGAAACCTGCATACTAGCTGTTGCAGGGCCTGATCTTTCCGCTCCGGCAGAAACACTGTTCCCCGTTGATAGTCGAACCATACCCCCAAAGTACTCTAGGACTCGAGATGGACTAAGCGACTTTTAACAGCATTGACTACTCAGCCGAGAGCCTTAACAAATTAAACTACTCTGTTCGTAACCACACACTCTCGGCCCTGGACTTTGGTCGAATCAGCCAATCATTGAGGCAGGGGTAAACTAAGATTCCTCCTTTCCACAGAGCTGCCGCAACTACCACCATAACCTTGGTGAAGGTGCGCGGGGCCGTTGCCAAACCGAAGGGCAAGGCTTGAAACTGAAAATGTCCCCACAGGAAGGCGAACCTTAGAGACTTCTGATGTGCAGCCCATATTGAAATGTGTAAGTATGCTTCTGTAAGAACGAGGGAAAAGAACTCCCCCTGCAGAACCGCCACCCCTACCGATCGCAACGGCTCCATTCAAAGGTGAGACACTCTGAGACAGCGATTTACTTCCTAGAGAACTAGAAAGGATGGAGAGGCCCGTCTTTCTTTGGAATTATGAAATAAATAGGGTAGTTCTCGACACCAATTTCTTACGGGCCTGGCCCTACCACTCCTAACTGCAAGATACGATTCAAAATTTGCCCAATTGCGGCCGTTCTCCACTGCCCCCTTTGCAAGCGGACAGAACAAACGAATCTAGCACCTGGCGAAAGAATTCTAGGGCATACCGTTCGCGTAACCCCTCTAACCCCGATGCTATGCCGATATCCGCACCCCAGCAGGAATAAACCCCCAAAGACTTCCTCCTATCGACTGAACTGCCACCTGGGCCCGCCTTGCTTCATTGTGGTTTTCAGGCAGTCACAGTAGAGGTAACCGAGACTCCTCTTCCTGCTCTCCGAAAACCCCGAAACCCTTGAGCTGTGGAAGCAAATGCACCCCAAACGAGCGGATACTCCCTGACCATAGACAGATGGGAGGATTTCATTTGCTTCCTATCCACTATTTTTCTAACTACATACATTTCTTGTATGCAGGTACTTCCTGTTTTCCACAGGGCTGCAGCTGCTACAAATCTATACGCAATATTTTTTTTTAAACACATCTTTATTCCTGTCTCCGACTTTCTATCAGACCATTCTCTGGAGAAAGCAACATATCAAACTTTTAGATCACCTGACCAGGTACACAGCACTCTGAACTTTGCGCAGCCACAACCATGGTCTATCTGATTAGGCATAACATAAGAAAATAAGATATGCCATACTGGGTCAGACCAAAGTCCATCAAGCCCAGTATCCTGTTTCCAACAGTGACCAATCTAGGTCATACGTACCTAGCAGTTTCCCCAAAAGAGACAGGTTCCGCAATGCTTCTACTGGGTCAAGCATTGATAACCTGGGTCCCTTCTTAATAATGGTTTATGGACCTTTCCTCCAGGAACTTGTCCAAACCTTTTTTAAACCCAGCTACCCTAAAAGCCTTTACTACATCCTCTGGTAACAAATTCCAGATTTTGATTACACGTTGAGTGAAAAAATATTTTCTTTTATTAGTCTTAAATAGTTTACCCTGTAGCTTCATTGCATGTCCCCTAGTCTTTCTATATTCTGATAACGTAAACAATCAATCTACATTTACCCATTCCACTCCGTTCATTAATTTATAGACTTCTATCATATATCTCCCCTCAGCCGTCTCTTTTCCAGGTTAAAGAGCCCTAACCTTTTTAGCCTTTCTTCATAGGAGTATCCTTCCATCCCCTTTACCATTTTGGTGGCTCTTCTCTGAACCTTTTCTAATAATCCTATATCCTTTTTAAGCTACGGCGACCAGAATTGCACACAATATTCAAGGTGCGGTCTCATCATGGAACGATATAGAGGCATTATATCATCTTATTTTATTTTCCATTCCTTTCCTTATCATACCTAGCATTCTATTTGCTCTCTTGGCTGCCGCTGCACACTGAGCCGAGGGTTTTAACATGCTATCCACAATGACGCCTAAATCTTTTCTTGTCTTTTCTTAAAGCGTGGAATACAGCTGGTCTTGGCTTCCAAGATAGTATTTTCCAACACCAGCCATGTTTGATTTAAATCTTTAACCTTTGCAACTGCTCCTTTTAGTTTTTTCTTAACTATTTTCCTCATTTTATCATAGTCTCCCTTTCAAAAGTTAAAAGGTAGTACTGTGGATTTCCTTACTATCCCTCCTCCACTAATTAAATCAAAGGCAATCATGCAATGATCACTATTGCCAAGTGGCCCCAACACCCTTATCTCTTGCACTAGATCTGGTGTTCCACTAAGGACTAGGTCTAATATGGCTTCCCCTCTGGTCAATTCATGAACCAACTGCTCCAAGAAGCAGTCATTTATGTCATCTAGGAACTTTATCTCCCTAGCATGTCCTGCCGTGACACTGACCCAGTCGATACCGGGGTAATTGAAATCACCCATTATTGTTACTGTGCTGTAACGTTTGTTAGCTTCCTTGATTTCTTTGAGCATTTCATCATCCATTTGTTCATTCTGGCCAGGCGGTCAATAGTACACCCCTCCCCCCCCTGCCATCGCCTTCCCTTTTTTACATGGACTTTCAATCCATAGAGATTCTACAGCAAATTTTGTTTCTTGCAAAACTTTAATCCTTTCTGACTCAATGCCCTAACAGAGCGCAACCCCTCCACCAATTTGATCAGCTCTATCATTACGATATAGTTTGTACCCAGGTATCACAGTGTCCCACTGGTTGTCCTCCTTCCACCATGTCTCCGATATGCCAATCATATCTAACCTCTCATTTAGTGCTATATATTCTAACTCTCCCATCTTATTTTTTTATACTTCTAGCATTTGCATACAAGCATTATAACGACTGTATTTTATTCATATTAATTTGGCAATTGGTAGACATGGGTAATTTGGGATCTTTAAGCTCTGTCTGCTCCATACTCAAGGGCATTTGGGCTACTTTACTCTTTTTTTGGAACCTCTCTGCTTTTGGTAGTATGCTTCAAGGATACATTCTTCTGAACCATCCGCTCTTGGGCGACTGTCGGCTTTCCCCTATTATCTAGTTTAAAAGCTGCTCTCTCTCCTCTTTAAAGGTTAATGCCAGCAGCCTGGTTCCATCCCGGTTACGGTGAAGCCCATCCCTTTGGAAGAGCCCCTCCTTTCCCCAGAATGTTCCCCAGTTTCTAACAAATCCAAAACTTTCATCTCTGCACCATTGTCTCATCCACACATTGAGACTCCGGAACTCTGCCTGCCTTTTGGGTCCTGCACGTGGAATGGGAAGCATTTCGGAGAAAGCTACCCTGGAAGTTCTGGATTTCAACTTCTTACCGAAAAGCCTAAATTTAGCCTCCAGAACCTCCCTACCACATTTTCCTATGTCATTGGTACCGACATGTACCAAGACAGCAGACTCCTCCCCAGCACTATCTAAGACCTTATCTAGGTGGCGCGTGAAGTCCGCTACCTTCGCACCAGGCAGGCATGTTACCAGGCGATCCTCACGTCCACCAGCCACCCACCTATCTACATGCCTAACGATCGAATCACCAACTATAACGGCTGTCCTAACCCTTCCCTCATGGGCACATGGCCCTGGAGAAACGACCTCGGTGCGAGAGGGTTTTACATCACCTGGAGGACAAGTCCTAGTTACAGGATCACTTCCTGCCACACCAGGGTGATGCTCTCCTGTTATGTGACCTCTCTCCTCCATGGCAACAGGGATGCTGCCAGACTGGAGGTGGGACTTCAGGACTATATCCCTGTAGGTCTCATCTATGTACCTCTCTGTCTTTCTTATGTTTTCCAAGTCTGCTACTCTAGCCTCTAAAGAACTGACTCGTTCCCTGAGAGCAAAGAGCTCCTTGCACCTAGTGCACACGTAAGACCTCTCGCCAACTGGGAGAAAATCATACATGTGACACTCAATGCAAAAGAATGGAAAGCCCCCATCTCGCTGCTGGACTGCTGTCTGCATCTTAGTTTTAAGTTTTTGTTTAGATCTTTAAGTTCTGTACTTACTAAGGGTTGCTATGGATATTTATACCAATAAAACTGTATAACATACCTTGTTCACCTGAAGCTTAATTAATCTCAGGTCCTTAGTGTATGACTGATTTGGGTTACAAGCTTCACCTGAGAGCACCCCCTGTCTTTTAAGATGTGTAAGTACCTATAAAGCTATGATTATCCCAGGGGTGGGTGGGTGGAGGGAGGGAGGGAAATAATACTTATTAAAAGAGGGCTGCTACACAGTACTCTGTCCTGTGCTGCTGAGGTAAGCTATATTCTTATTTGATTTAAATTATAGCTCTTCACTGCTTCTAGGCTCTAACTTATTATGAAATTTAAACTACAAGCACTCTGCTGGGTATGAAATGTAATCAGAAAGTTCTCTTCTGTGTTTTAAATTTAAACTTAAACTGCTACTACTAGGCCCTGACTGATGTAACAAAAAATAGTGGGTTCACAGATTAATCAGCTTTAATAGAAAGAATTCCTTTCAAAAAATTCCCATTAGTATATACTCACAATTGCAGATCTCTCTCCAGAAGTAACAGTCCCCTTTTGTAGTCCTTCAAGACCTTTCCCACATATCTGCATCAAGTCATTGTGCACTGGGTAAGTTTGAACTGTATAACACAAGGAATGCTTAAGGATAAGGTGGGAGTCACACCCCTTGAAACCATCCCATACCAGCATTATGGCCTGGCCATCATGGTGGAAAGGGCTGGGAACACTCCCCAGGAACTCCCTCAATCCGAACCCGGGTATGCAAACGGATCCCCAGCACAGTGCACCTCCACAGGCCTTTGCACATAGCTTTTGAAGAAATAAAATAAAATCAATCTAATGAACTGAACTAAAAAGGAACCTGCAACTGGCCCCTTAGGAAGTAGCTTCTCTGTCCTGCTTTATCCTCCAATGTCTGCCTCTCTCCGGCACCCAAAACACAGCAGGGGGGTAAACACATGTGGACCTGAATAAGAAGAAATCGCTCCTAAATGCAGCTGGTTGCCATGAGCCAGAAGGCTCTGGGCCTCCGATTGAGAGGTACTGAAGGAGTCAGCTTTGCAAGAAGCTTCCTTTACCAATTTTCAGCCAGCTGAGGATGTTCCGTAGCCTGCTGTGCCTGCCATTGTGTTGAAGAGGGGAAAATAAAAGTAGATCCCTGGAAGGCAAACAGAGCCTTGGCCTTAGGGTACAGAACATACAGGCCATAGAAGAAATAAACGGTATCAGCTATAAATGAACAAAGTTCAATATACCTTTGCAATGCAGGATGCCCCTCCAAAATGAGAATTTTGTTTTTTTGCGGCCCCTTAAAGCAGTAAAAGATACTAAATCAATCTACCTTCCTTTTATTCAGCTGTTCTTTTCAATTCCTTCTCTTTTTTTTAAAGTCAAAATAATCAAAATAAATAAACCCTTCTTTAAGGCACCAAAATAAATAAAAAGCACTGCCGCTGGTCGCAGCCTACCTGCGCCACGGAAAACACGCAGGAAAAAGTACATCAACTGCCATGCCTGATAGCCCCTGCCGAGACACGATCACGGCCCCCCAGCCTTTGCACCTGTCAGAGCCGCGTATAAGCACTCACTGGTACTGAAAAGCCTAGCAATGTTCTTCCTTCCCGACACAGCTTGCCAGGAAATTCAGGGGATGCAAGTTGAGCTTGGCTAAAGGAAACATACTGACAAAATTATCTCCCATTAGCTCCAGATAAATTAATATCACCCCGCAATGAAGGAAAACCCCTGCAATAAAAACCCCACACATCAGAAAAACCCAAATAACTAATTGAAATTAAATTTAATCAAAGTAATTAAATTAAAGTAAATAAATTATATTGCTAGACTGTTCAAAAAAGACCCAGTCTGAGGCCATGGGAAAAGCTGAAGCTGCCTCACGCTCAAAAAACACGGGAATCAACGGCGCGTGGTTCAGCAGGCCTGCCTCACTGTTAAAATGTCCCGACTAAGGCCTGCACACCTTCCGGGCTGCGAGCTCCTCCGCCGGAGCACTTACCCCGCTTCGGGACTCGAAATGCTCTCAAGCATTATGTCACCGTTAGGAACAGCAACCCTGCGATCTGCGGTGCTGCTCTTGGATAGTGTGCCGAGCAGCCACCACAGAGAGGGCAATCCGGCACTGGCAGAGTCTGCAAATGAAGTGCCCTGAAGAATGCATCAGACAGGGAGGGCTCTGGACTGCTGCTCACCTCCCCTCCGTCCGAACTAGGAGGGGAAGGCAGAATGGCTGACCAGAAGAAAACCGAGAGGGAAGGGAGAACTAAGAAGAAAACCGGTTCGATTCCCTCCTCTAGTGTTTTGTTTTGTTTTTTTAAACAAATTACTCATGAAAATAAAATGAAAGCATAGGGCATAAAAGAAAACCTTAACCTATCTACCATACTCCTTATCTGTTCCACTAGTGAGCCCAGCACCTAGGCTCACTACATCCTCCTGCTGCATGGAGACTGGATACACTGGGGGATGATGGGAGAAGACCAGCAGGATATATCCAGTGATGTCACGAATTTGACTTGTCCAGTCTCCATGCTGCAGAAGGAGGTGCACTACCCAGAGGTGGAGGACTGAACTGGAGGAACGATAAGCAAAAGCATATTTCAGGAAATGGAAAAAGAAGCCATATGACGAAAACTGGAAACATAAGCACTGCAAGTTAGATGCAAGCATTGATAAGGCAGGCGAAGAGAGAATTTGAAAAGCAGCTGTTTGTGGAAGCAAAAACGCATAATAAAGACTTTTTCAAGTACATTTGTAGAAAAAAAACTGTTAGAGAGTCAGCTGGACTATTAGATAATAATAGGGGTAAAAGGGGCACTAAGAGGGGACAAGGCTACAGTGGAGAGACTGAATGCTTCAGTCTTTACTGCGGAAGATGTATGGAAGTTACCCATGACAAATGGTATTTAAAGGTGATGCATCGGAAGAACTGAAAAAAATATTGATAAACTGGGAAAGCGTAGTTATTCACCTGTAACAGGTGATCTCCGGGAACAGCAGGAATTTAGTCTTCACATATGGGTATCGTCAGTACCGACGGAGCCTATGCGGGAACGTTCCCCAGCATCCAATAGGAAAGCTTTTGGGAGCATCCCACTGCGCATCCGTGCTGCCTTCCCACCTTTCTACCTCTCTCACTTCAGTTGAGTTTATAGCTGAGACCAAAGGAGAGTAGAGAAAGAGAGATAGAGACAACTCCTAGGGGAGGTGGGTGAGTTGTGAAGACTAAATTCCTGCTGTTCCCGGAGATCACCTGTTACAGGTGAGTAACTACGCTATCTCCAGGAACAAGCAGGAATGTAGTCTTCACATATGGGGACTCCCTAGCTGAAGATGCCGGTGAGATGGCCCCAGGAAGCTGCCACCTATTGTGAGGTGGACCAAGCTTCCTCCCATGGATCTCTGGCATTCCACCAGGGTTGGTGGGTAGGAGTTGAATTAAGTCTGAAAGAGATGCTGAAGAACAGCCTGGCCAAAGAAGGCATCCCGACGGGAGGCTTTATCTAGGCAGTAGTGGGCAGTGAAGGTGTGCACTGAAGCCCAGGTGGCTGCTCGACAGATGTCATCGATAGACACAGAGTGAAGGTTAGCCATAGAGGCTGCCATGGCTCTCACATTATGTGCTGTGACATGGCCTTGGAGAGGAAGACTCTTACTCTCATAAGCAAAGGATATGCATTGTGCAATCCATTTAGAAAGAGTTCTCTTGGAGACTGGAAGTCCCAAATGATTAGAATCAAAAGCAATAAAAAGTTGAGAAGACTTTCTATGTTGCTGTGTTCTTTGTAAGTAAAAAGCCAAGGCTCTTTTACAGTCCGAAGTATGAAGGTTCCTTTCTGCCTTACAGGCATGAGGCCTCGGAAAGAATACAGGAAGCTAAATCGATTGATTTAAATGAAAAGGCGAAACCACCTTTGGCATAAAATGTGGATGAGTACTGAGAACAACCTTATCATGGTGAAACCTTGCATAAGGAGGATCAGCCACTAAAGCTTGCAATTCACTAATGCGACGTGCGGAGGTGATTGCGATCAGGAAGATGACCTTTCAGGATAAAACCTTTAGAGCTGTAGTGGCTAGAAGTTCAAAGGGCGGATTCATGAGCTGCCCCAGAACTAGATTTAAATCCCATGACACTGGTGGTGGCCTGATGGGAGGCTTTGTTAATAGAAGACCCCTCATGAATCTCGTTATGAGTGGATGAGAGGAAATTGGCTGTCCATTTAGAGGCTTATAGGAAGCTGCAATTGCACTAAGATGGACTCTTACTCTTTAGACCAGAATTTGATAAATGAAGTAGGTACTCTAATACCGATTCCAAAAGTATCACAAGGGGGTTTAAGCCCTTTTGAGAACACTACATAGTAAAACATTTCCACTTAAAGGCGTAAGAACATCTTGTGAAAGGTTTTCTAGAAGCTTGAAGGATATCCTTTACCTGTTGGGAAAGGTTAAGATCCTGCAGGTCTAGGCTTTCAGCAACCAGGCCCTAAGATGCAGGGACTGGGGATTCGGGTACAACAGCATCCCGTTCTCTTGAGAGAGAAGGTCTGGAGCACAGCCTAACTCCAGAGGTGCAGCTTGAGAGAGATGTAGGATCAGGGGATACCACGTTTGTCGTGACCACCGTGGCGGTATGAGGATCATATGACCTCTGTATCTCTGAAGCTTGAAGAGTGTTTTGGGGATGAGGGGAATGGGTGGGAAGGCATAGAGGACGTCCTGACCCCAGTTAAGGAGGAAGGCGTCCCTTGCCTGGCAATTGTGAGCCGGAATTCTGGAACAGAACCAGGGAAGTATGGCATTCAGTGGACTTGCAAAGAGGTCTATGTCTGGGATCCCCCAGGTCTGAAATATCTTTGACACTTGGTCTAGGAGGAGAGACTATTCATGAGGCAGCAGTACTCAGCTGAGTTTGTCTGCCCAAAGGTTTTGAATGCCTGGAAGATATACCACGAGAAGGTGAATTTGATGCTCTCTGGCGTTGGGCCCATAGTCGTAAAGCTTCGTTGCATAATGACAGAGAGCCTGTTCCGCCCTGCTTGTTCACATAGAACGTGGCTACTTGATTGTCCGTTTGGACTAGGACTGTCTTGTAGCTGAGCTGGGCATGGAATACTCGAAGAGCTAGATAGATTGCTCTTAATTCTAGGAGGTTTATGTGAAGACAAGCCTCCTGTGGAGTCCAGGTAACTTGGGGAGAGAGATGGTGCAGGTGTGCTCCCCAACCCACCTGAGATGCATCTGTTAGGGTGGCCTGGAATAGGGGTTGTTGGAAAGGAGACCCCACTAAAAGATTCTCCAGTGATTGCCACCATTGTCGAGACAAGATCAGTGTTTGATAGTTTGATATCTTGTCTGACAGACGTCCTCTGGCCTGTGTCCACTGTGTGGATAGGGTCCACTGGGCTGCATAGGGGACTACATGAACTGTGGATGCCATATGTCCCAGTAATTGTAGTAGTTCTTGAGCAGTTAGGGAGGATTTTACCGCTGCTTGAGAAGCTAGTTGCACTATGCGAAGACATCGGGGCTGTGGGAGGAAAGCCTTCGACTGTCTGGTATCTAAACAAGCTCCTATGAATTCCAGGGACTGGGAAGAAACAAGTTGGGATTTTGGGAAGTTTATTACCAATCCCAAGTATTGGAGGATTTGCATTGTGCGAGACAGTGTAGAGCTGGCTTCTTCAACTGTGGGGGCTCGAATGAGCCAGTCGTCCAAGTAAGGGAAGACGAATATCCCTAGGGTTCGCAGGAATGCAGCTACTACTGTCATGCATTTCGTGAATACTCTTGGTGCCGAAGCCAGACCAAAAGGAAGAACCCTGTATTGGAAGTGTTTTCCTTTGAAAAGGAATCGTAAGAATTTCCTGTGATCCGGATTAATCAGAATGTGAGTATATGCATCCTTTAGATCTAGAGAGCAAAGCCAATCCTGACTTTGAAGGTATGGCAGAAGAGTTTCCAGAGAAATCATCTTGAACTTTTCTCGGAACAGATATGTGTTCCATTCTCTGAGGTCTAGAATGGGTCTGTGTCTTCCTGTTTTCTTTGGAATCAGAAAATAGGGGGAGTAGAACCCTGCAACCTGTTGGAGAATGGGTACTTCCTCTATTGCTTCTTGGGCAAGGAGTGTTGAGGCTTCTTGATCCAGTAGATTGTCTGCAGAGGTTTGGGAATTGAACTGTCTTACGATTGTAGGAGGGGGCATGCTGTGAAAATGAAGCTTGTACCCCCTCTCCTATAATGGACAGAGTCCAATTTTCTGCTGTTATTTGGTGCCATCTGTCGGCAAAATGACACAACCTGCCTGGAATGTTTAGGGGTTCTGGACTCTTCAGAGGCAGGAAGGCCAAGCTCTCTAGGAAGGAGTCAAAGCCCATGAGGGGGCTGAGCCTGTGCAGCTGATTGAGCTCTCAGGCCTTTTGGCTTCTTTTGTTGTCTGGATTGTTGTTGACACTTTTGGGCAACTTGACCCTGACCTTGCCCTTGCTGGGTATAGGATGCATAAAACTTCCTCTTTTTGCTGAAAAAGTTTTTTATATAGGGTTTCTTTTTGGCTGGAGTGACTGTAGATTTTGACAATCTGTCTAAAGTGAAATTGTCAGCATCTCTCATTAGCCTTTTCCTGACAATTCTTGCCAAAGAGGTTTTATCCTGTGCAAGGGATGTTTCCTAATTTATCCTGTACCCAAATCTCCAAGTCTGATGCCTGAAGCCAGGCAATCAGACGTGCACCAATGAACCTTTTCTAATAACGCTATATCCTTTTTAAGATACGGCGACCAGAATTGCACACGATATTCAAGGTGCGGTCTCACCATGGAACGATATAGAGGCATTATATCATCTTTTGTTTTATTTTCCATTCCTTTCCTTATCATACCTAGCATTCTATTTGCTCTCTTGGCCACTGCTGCACACTGGGCCGAGGGGTTTAACATGCTATCCACAATGACGCCTAAATCTTTTTCCTGGGTGGTGGTTCCTAATGTGGAACCTTGCATCGTGTAACCATAGTTTGGGTTGTTCTTCCCTAAGTGCATAACTTTGCACTTGTCCACATTAAATTTCATCTGCCATTTTGATGCCCAGTCTTCCAATTTATCAAGATCCTCTTGCAATTTTCCACAATCCTCTTGGGTTTTAACAACTTTAAATAGTTTTGTCTCATCTGCAAATTTGATAACCTCACTCATTATTCCACTTTCCAGGTCATTTATGAATATGTCAAAAAGCAGCGGACCCAGCACAGATCCCTGGGGTACATCATTATTCACCTTTCTCCATTGGGAAAATTGGCCCTTTAGCCCTACCCTCTGCTTTCTATCTTTTAACCAGTTCCTGATCCACAATAGTACACTGCTTCCTATCCCATGACTCTTTAGTTTTGCCAAAAGTCTCTCATGAGGGACCTTATCAAAGGCTTTCTGAAAGTCCAGATACACTATATCAACCGACTCACCTTTGTCCACCTGATTATTCACTCCTTCAAAAAAACATAACAGATTAGTAAGACAAGATCTTCCTTGTCTAAAGCCATGTTGGCTGTCTCCCATTAGGTCATGAGTATCTACATGCTGAGTAATTTTATTCTTTATGATGGTTTCTACCATTTTTCCTGGTACTGATGTCAGGCTCACCGGTCTGTAGTTTCCCGGATCACCCCTGGAACCCTTTTTAAAAATTGGTGTTACATTGGCGATCCTCCAATCTTCAGGTATTAGAGATGATTTTAATGATAGCTCACAGATTACTAATAGCAGGTCTGCAATCTCGTATTTCAGTTCTTTCAACACCCTTGGATGTATACCATCCGGCCCAGGTGATTTGCTACGCTTCAGCTTATCTAATAGTTGTAATACATCTTCCCGATTTATCGATATTTCCTTCAATTCTTCCGCACCTTTAAATACCACTTCAGTCATGGGTAACATCCCTACATCTTCCTCAGTAAAGACTGAAGGAAAGAATTCATTCAGTCTCTCCGCTATCGCCTTGTCGCCTCTTAGTGCTCCTTTAACTCCTCTATCATCTAATGGACCAACTGACTCTCTCACAGTTTTTTTGTTACGAAAGTACTTGAAAAGGTCTTTACTTCGCGTTTTTGCTTTCGCAGCAAGCTTCTTCTCAAATTCTCCCTTTGCCTGCCTTTATGGCTCTCGAGGCTGCCATGGCTCTTAAGAGAAAGAGGAGTTACTCACCTGTAACAGGTGTTCTCCAGGAGCAGCAGGAATCAGTCCTCACATATGGGTGACATAGACGTCGATGAAGCCCCCATGCGGAGCATTTCCCCAGCTTTCAAAGAAAGCCTTTGGGAATACACCCACGCATGGGCGGCCCCCTTCCCGCCCAAAGGTGCCATCTTGCTCAGTCAGATGACATAGCTAAAAGACCGCACAAAAAACAGAAAAGAACTATATACAATTGCAACTCCAAGGGGAGGAGGGAGGGTGGACTGCTTCCTAGAGGCCAAGACCACCTCTTCAACCTCCTGAGGCAGGCCCAGGGAGCCAGCACTAGCCTTGCAACCTCCAGGCCATCAAATTGAGAGTTTTGAGATTGGAGTGCAGAAGGGAACCCTGATCCTGAGAAAGAAGATCGGGTTGCAACCCCAGAGGGAGTGGGGTGTCCACCGCCAGCTGTAGCAGAAGCAGAAACCAGGGCTGCCTCGGCCATCTGGAGGCTACCAATATGACCGAGGCCCTGTCCCTTAGAATCTTGAACAAGGTTCGGGCCACCAGGGGCATGGGAGGAAACGCATACAGAAGGCCCTTGGACCAGGAGATCAGGAAGGCATCTGCTGCGAATCTCGTGGGATGTGGTTGCCTGGAGCAGAACTGGGGCAGCTGCCGGTTCAGGGGACTGGCAAAGAGGTCTATGGATAGAAGTCCCCATTTCAGGAAAATGTTCTGAACCACCAAGGGATACAGCTGCCATTCATGAGGTTGTAGAACCTTGCTCAATCTCTCTGCCAGGAAATTTGTGTGGCCAGGAAGATAGACTGCCCTGAGCAGCATATTGTGTCAAAGTGCAAAAGAGCAGAGGGCCTGTGCCTCCTGACACAGGAGCCTGGACCCCGTGCCTCCTTGTTTGGTCACATAGAACATCGCCACCTGGTTGTCTGTCTGCACCAAGACACATTGGTGGGCCAGGGTGTGAGAGAAGGCTTTGAAGGCTAAGCGTATCGCCTGGAGTTCCAGCAGGTTGATTTGTTGCATGGCTTCCCATAGAGACCACAGGCCCTGTGTGCACTTGTCCAGACAATGTGCACCCCAGCCCTGCAAGGAGGCATCAGTTGTGAGTACCACAGTGGAAACAGGTACCTGAAAAAGAATTCCCTGTAGAAGGTTGGGGGGGGGGGGGTGTAGCCACCACTGCAGGGAGTTCAGGAAGGGTTTGGACACCCTTACTTTGTTTCATAGGCTTCCTGTAGCCTGCCTCCACTGAGTCCTGAGACACCACTGTGCAGGCCTCATATGCAGGCGGGCATGGGGGGTCACATGCACTGTTGAAGCCATGTGGCCCAGGAGCCTTAAACAGAGTCTGGCGGAAACCAGTGGGTTGTCTAGAAACCGGCTGGCCAAGCCCATCAGCCTTTCCGTCCTGTCTTCGGGCAAGTAACCGTGCTCCTATGAACTCCAAGTTCTGGGAGAGGAGCAAAGTGGACTTTGCGAAATTTATGACAAAGCCTAGTTGCTGAAGGAGAGACAGTACGGAGGGTGGCTTGCCTGGCCTCCTGGAGAGTCTGACCCCTGATGAGCCAGTCGTCCAGGTAGTGGAAGACAAAAATACCCTGGTTTCTCAAGTAGGCCGCCGCCACCACCGCCAGGAATTTTGTGAAGACACGTGGGGGGAGGTTAGGCCAAAGGGCAGTACCCTGTACTGAAAATGGTTTCCTCCTACCACCTAGGAATTTTCTGTGGTTTGGATGAATGAGGATGTGAGTGTACGCATACTTCAGATCTAAGGAGCATAGCCAATCTCCCTGCTGGAGGTAGGGCAGCAGTGTTCCAAGAGTAAGCACATTGAACTTTTCCTTTTCCAAGAACTTGTTGAGATTTTTCAAGTCCAGAATGGGCCGAGGACCTCCAGTTCTCTTTGGCACAAGAAAGTACCTGGAGTAGAAGCCCTGCCCCAGCAGGTGGGGAGGTACAGGCTCCACCCGCCCTGTCTTGAAGAAGACCTTGCAGTTCTTGGAGAAGGAGTTTCTGATGCAGAGTAGGCCTTGGAGGCTCCCCTGGAAAGTAGGAGGGGGTACATGATTGAAATTGAGCAGATAGCCCTTCTGGACTATGCTCAGTACCCAAGCATCTCCTGTGATGAGCGGCCACTGGTGGGCAAACAGGGCCGGCCAACCGACCTCCCGTGCTGAGATGGGCCAGCAGAGGTGGAGAGGCTATGCAGTGGGAGTCAAAAAAACCCTCCCTGCTGAGTAGGAGCAGGAGCTGGAGGCTTGGGGGCTTTCTGCCTACGGGGCCCATGTCCCTGCCCCTTGGCCTGCTAACCCTGCTGGGGAGCTGGGGAGGCCTGATAGTGAGGGAAAGGTTTGTAGGCAGATGACTTCCTCGGGTAAAAGGTCTTTTTCCCCGAGCCCTTCTTCTTATGAGAAGGGGGCAGAGGTTTTTCTGGATAACCTTGTCCTTGTCAGAGTCTCGGTCCTGAGCTCAGCGGCCTTCTCGGCCATGGGCTTGCCGAAGAGGTTTTCACCTCGGCATGGGACATCGACCAACTTGTCCTGTACCCATGGCTCGAGGTCCGATGACTGTAGCCATGCCTGGCATCGAGCATCGATGCCGGCCGCTGCTACTTGGGCCGAAGCCTCGAAGCCATCGTAGGCCGCCCGGGAGATGAATTTGGAGCATTCCCGGATCCCCAAGGAGTGGAGGAGTAGCCTAGTGGTTGGGGCAAGGTACTTCAGGCCGGAAGGTCGGGGGTTCAAATCCCACTAGAGGACAGCAACCTTGGGCCGGAAGGACTGGGGTTTCTAGTCCCACAGGTGCTCCTTGTGGTCTTGGGCAAGCCACTTAACCCTCCATAGCCCATGTTCCCTGTAAAATAGTTATCTCCAAGTTATAATACCCTGTTCAATGTAATTTCAGTTTGTTCAATGTAAACCGCACTGATGCAGAATAGCGCGGTATATAAGAGAATGTAAATAAATAAAATAAATAAATAAATAAGGACAAGGTCTTGAACCTCTGCAAAGGTTCCCCAGAGAGGCCAGCCGAGAACCCGGCTACTTCTTTAGCCAGGGTCCCGCAAGTACATGCCCATGTACAGCTGGTAGGACTGGACACGGCAAGCAAGCATCGAGCCCTGGAAGCACTTTCTGCCGATGGCATCCAGGCTTCGGGCCTCCCTTCCGGGGGGCACCACTGAATGAATCTTCTGGCTCTTCAGACGATGCATGGCCGATTCCACAACCATAGAATGGTGCGGCAGCTGCGCCTTCTGGAACCCAGGGCTCTTTCAGACTCGATACATGGAATCGATCCGCTTGCTCAAAACCGGCGCCGAGGCCAGTGCCTCCCACATTTGGAAGAGGAGCCCTTCCAGCACCAGAGGAACTGGCACAGTAAAGGCCTCCTTCGGGGAGAGTCATACTGCAGGGCATCGAGCTCTTCGGCTCGAGGCTCCTCCTCGAGATCCGCAGGAACAGCCAAAGCCTTGGCCATGTCCCTTACAAACTCCGAGAACCGGGTGTCCTCCGGTGGGGACCTACTCCGGGGCTCGGACTGCGGTGAGTCCGAAGGGACACACAGAGTCCGAAAGGTATCGGGGGACTCCTCGTCCTCCGTCTCCCACGCAGACTCATCTGAGGAAGAGTCAAGGGGCTCCGACCATGTGGGCTCCGGCAGCACCCGCCCCGACGCCAGAGGCATCGGTGTCGACGTCCTCGGTCCAGAACGGGAGGTCGAGGGGGACCGTGACCGAGTCTGGACTCGGACCTTCATGGCTTCGAGAACCGGCTTGGTCTCCGGGGTCGACTTAGACGTCGACATCTCGGTGGTCGTGGCAGATTCACCAGTCAAGCTGGCCATCAGTACCCGCTGCTGATCCATGAAGGCAGACAGTCTGCACTCAAAGGCTGTCAGCCTGAGTCCAAGCTCAGGAGACTCAGAAGCCACTGACTCGGGCCCCGGCGACGTCGACTCCCTGGGAGGGGAGTCCTCGAGGACAACAGGACTTACGTGCTCGACGGACTCCGGCTCTATACGAGGTACCTTAGGCGGCTTCTCCAGCTCCAAAGGCCCGGGGTGGCGGTCAGGGGTCCGGGACCTGGCCCTCGAGGAACCAGGGGTATCCTCCGACGACGACGCCCTCGCGAGCTTTCTCTTCCTCTTATTCTCCCGACTGGGGGACCCCCTTTCAGAGGAACCCCGACGAAGCTCGGGGTCAGACTCCTGAGACGTTAAGGCCTCTGACGCGGTCCGGGCTCGCCCGGAGGCAGAGTCGGAAAAAATTCTCTCCTTCTGATGCTGCCGGCTTCTGAGTGCCTTGGTGGACATCTTTCCACACGGGACACAGACCTTGGGATCATGGTCTGGCCCGAGGCAACGCAGGCAGCAGTCGTGTGTGTCGGTAAGAGACATGAGCTTCTTACAACGATCACACTTTTTAAAACCACTGGAGGCCATCGGGGAAAAAAGGACCCCCGCAAGGTCAAAAGACCGGCCCTCCAGGGAAAAAGAAAAAGAGCGCGAATGCGTGCCACGAAGGGCAAAAAAACAAAAAATAGAAATCGGGTCGATACCGGCGTACCGAACCCAGGCGGGAAGGGGAACCAGCATCGAACCGGACAAAAGAGCGAAAATCGCAGAAAAAACAAACTTTTCCGGGTGACACGGACTCACGTCCGTTGGGCTCCACGGAAAAAGAAAGACTGAGCAAGATGGTACCTTTGGGCGGGAAGGGGACCACGCATGCGTGGGTGTATTCCCAATGGCTTTCTTTGAAAGCTGGGGAAATGCACCGCATGGGGGCTCCATTGACGTCGATGTCACCCTTATGTGAGGACTGACTTCCTGCTTGGTCCTGGAGAAAGTCCTTTACTCTCATATGCAAAGGATATGCAATCTGCAATCCATTTAGATAAAGTTCTTTTGGAAACTGGAAGTACCAAATGACTACAGTCAAAAGCAACAAAACGCTGAGAAGATTGTCTATATTGCTTAGTTATTTGAAGATAAAAGGCTAAGGCCCTTTTACAATCCAAAGCGTGAAGATTCCTTTCTGCACTGGAGGCATAAGGCCTAGGGAAGAATATAGGAAGATAAACCGACTGGTTTAGATGAAAAGGCGAAACCACCTTTGGCATAAAGTGAGGATGAGTCCTGAGGACTACTTTATCATGGTGGAACCTTGTACAAGGAGGGTCAGCCACTAAAGCCTGCAATTCACTCTTGCAGAAGTGATAGCAATTAGGAAAATGATTTTCCATGAAAGAAACTTTAGGGTTGAAGTGGCTAAGGGTTAAAAAGGCGGTTTCATGAGCTGCCCGAGAACAAGATTTAGATCCCAAGCCACTGGTGGTGGTTTAATGGGAGGTTTTGTTAAGAGTAGGCCTCTCATGAACCTTGACACAAGTGGATGAGAGGAAATAGATTGTCCATCAAAAGGTTTGTGAAAAGCAGCAATAGCACTAAGATGGACTCTCACTGAATTGGTCTTAAGACCAGAAGTGGATAGTTGAAGAAGATAGCGTACTTACTCACCTGTAACAGGTGATCTCCGAGAACAGCAGGAATTTAGTCTTCACATATGGGTATCGTCGGTACCAACGGAGCCTGCGCGGAAACGCTCCCAAGCGTCCAATAGGAACGCTTTTGGGAGCATCCCTCAGCACATATGCGCTGCCGTCCCGCCTTTCCAACTGTCCCTCTTCAGTTAAGTTTGTAGCTGAGTGAAAGGATAGAGGGAGAGAGGAAAGAGAGAGAGATAGAGAGACAACTCCTAGGGGAGGTGGGTGGGTTGTGAAGACTAAATTCCTGCTGTTCCCGGAGATCACATGTTACAGGTGAGTAACTACGCTATCTCCAGGAACAAGCAGGAATGTAGTCTTCACATATGGGGACTCCCTAGCTGAAGATGCCAGGGAGATAGCCCCAGGAAGGTGCCAACCCAGAAAGAAAGGCATCCTTCCTCCCATGGATCACTGGCATTCCACCAGGGTTGGTGGGTAGGAGTTGAATTAGGTCTGAAAGAGATTTCGAAGAACAGCTTGGTCAAAGAAGGCATCCCGACGGGAGGCTTTATCCAGGCAGTAGTGGGCTGTGAAAGTGTGTACCGAAGCCCATGTGGCTGCTCGACAAATGTCATTGATAGACACAGAGTGGAGATTAGCCGTAGAAGTAGTCATGGCTCTCACATTATGAGCTGTGACATGGTCCTGAAGAGGAAGACCCTTACTCTCATAAGCAAAGGATATGCATTGGGCAACCCCTTTAGATAAAGTTCTTTTGGAGACGAAGTCCCAAATGACTAGGGTCAAAAGCTATAAAAAGTTGCGAGGACTTTATGTTGCTGTGTTCTTTGTATGTAAAAGGCTAAGGCCCTTTTACAATCCAAAGTATGAAGGTTTCTTTCTGCATTAGAGGCATGAGGCCTCAGAAAAATACAGGAAGATAAATTGATTGATTTAATTGAAAAGGCGAAACCACCTTTGGCATAAAGTGTGGATGAGTTCTAAGAACAACCTTATCATGATGAAATCTAGTATAAGGAGGATCAGCCACTAAAGCTTGCAATTCACTAATGCGACGTGCAGAGGTGATTGCAATTAGGAAGATGACCTTCCAGGTCAAAAACCTAAGGGCTGTAGTGGCCAAAGGCTCAAAAGGCGGCTTCATGAGCTGCCCAAGAACTAGATTTAGATCCCATGCCACCAGTGGTGGATTGATGGGAGGTTTGGTAATAGAAGGCTTCTCATAAATCTTGATAAGAGTGGATGAGAGGAAATTGGTTGTCCATTCAGAGGCTTATAAGAAGCTGCAATTGCACTAAGATAGACTCTTACTGAATTGGTCTTTAGACCAGAATTTGCTAAGTGAAGGAGATACTCTAGTATCGATTCTAAGGGTATGACAAGGGGGTTTAATCCCTTCTTGGAGCACCATATAGTAAAACGTTTCCACTTGAAGGCATAAGATCTTCTCGTGGAAAGTTTCCTAGAAGCCTGAAGGATATCCTTTACCTGTTGGGACAGGTTGAGATCCTGGAGGTCTAAGCCTTCCGCAACCAGGCCGTGAGGTGCAGGGACTGGGGATTTGGGTACCATAGCGTCCCGTTCTCTTGGGAAAGGAGATCTGGAGCATGCCCTAACTCCAGAGGTGCCGCTTGAGAGAGATGTAGAAGCAGGGGATACCACGTTTGGCGAGGCCATTGTGGTGCTATGACCCCTGCCTCTCTGAATCTTGAAGAGTGTTTTGGGGATGAGGGGAATGGGTGGTAAGGCATAAAGGAAGTCCTGACCCCAGTGAAGGAGGAAGGCATCCCTTGCCTGACAATTGTGAGCCGGAATCCTGGAACAGAACCGGGGAAGTTTGGCATTCAGTGGACTTGCAAAGGGGTCTATGTCTGGAGTGCCCCAAAGATGAAATATCTTTGCCACCTGGTCTAGATGGAGGGACCACTTGTGGGGCAGCAGTACTCGACAGTCTGTCTGCCCAAAGGTTTTGAATGCCTGGAAGATATACCACTAGAAGGTGAATTTGATGCTCTCTGGCGAGGGCCCACAGTCGTAAAGCTTCGCTGCATAACGACAGAGATCCTGTTCCGCCCTGCCTGTTCACATAGAACATGGCTACTTGATTGTCCATCTGGACTAGGAATGTTATATAGCTGAGCTGGGCGTGGAATACTCGAAGAGCTAAATAGATTGCTCTTAATTCCAGGAGGTTTATGTGTAAACCAGCCTCCTGTGGAGTCCAGGTTCCCTGGGTAGAGAGATGATTCAGGTGTGCTCCCCAACCCCCTTGTGATGCATCTGTTGTTAAGGTTGCCTGAAAAAGGGGTTGATGAAAAGGAGACCCCACTTTCAATTTTCTAGTGATTGCCACCATTGGAGGGACAAAATTAGTCGTTGAGAGTTTATTATTTTGTCCGACAAATGACCTGTGGCCTGTGTCCACTGTGTGGATAGGGTCCACTGAGCTGCTCGCATGTGGAGGTGAGTATATGGGACTACATGAACTGTGGATGCCATATGTCCCAGTAACTGTAGCAGCTCTCGAGCAGTGAGGGAGGATTTGCCTGCTGCTTGAGAAGCTAGTTGTATTATGCGAAGACACCGGGCCTGTGGAAGGAAAACCTTTGCCTGTCTGGCATCTAGACAGGCTCCTATGAATTCCAGGCATTGGGAAGGAACAAGTTGGGATTTTGGGAAGTTTATTACCAATCCCAAGTATTGGAGAATTAGCATTGTACGGACAGTGCAGTGCTGGCCTCTGCAACTGTAGGGGCTCGAATGAGCCAGTCGTTCAAGTAAGGGAAGACAAATATCCCCAGGGTTCGTAGAAATGCAGCTACTACTGCCATGCATTTCGTGAATACCCTTGGTGCTGAAGTCAGACCAAAGGGAAGAACCCTTTACTGGAAATGTTTTCCCCTGAAAAGGAAACGTAAGAATTTCCTGTGATCTGGATGGATGAGAATGTGAGTGTATGCATCCTTTAAGTCTAGAGAGCAAAGCCAATCCTGGCTTTGAAGTTATGGCAGAAGAGTTCCTAGAGAAATCATTTTGAACTTCTCTCGGAACATTTATTTGTTCAATACTCTGAGGTCCAGAATGGGTCTGTGTTCTCCTGTTTTCTTTGGAATAAGAAAATAGGGGGAGTAGAACCCTGCACCCCGTTGAAGAATGGGTACCTCCTCTATTGCCCCTTGGGCAAGAAGTGTCGAGACCTCGTGATCTAGCAGATTGTCTGAGGTGGTTTGAGAATTGAATTGCTTTAGAATTGTAGGAGGGGGCATGCTGTGAAAATGAAGCTTGTACCCTTCTCCTACAATGGACAAAGGCCAATCTTCTGCTGTTATCTGATGCCATCTGTTGGCAAAGTGGCATAACCTGCCCGGGATATTGGGGGGTTGTGGACCCCTCAGAGGCAGGAAGGCAAAGCTCTCTAGGAAGGAGTCAAAGTCCTTGAGGGGGCTGAACCTAGAGAGCTGGATGGGCTCTTGGGCCTTTTGGCTTCTTTTGCTGTCTAGTTTGTCCCTTTTGGGCAACCTGACCTTGAGATTGACTCTGCTGGGTATAGGAAGGATAAAATTTCCTCTTTTTGCTGAAAGAGGTTTTTTTTTATAAGGCTTCTTTTTGGCTGGAGTGGCTGTAGATTTTGACAATCTATCTAGAGTAGTATTGTCAGCATCTAACTCGTTAGCCTTTTCCTGCCAGTTCTTGCCGAAGAGATTCTCCCCCGTGCAAGGAATGTTGCCTAACTTGTCCTGTACTCAAGTCTCCAAGTCTGATGCCTGTAGCCAGGCAATCCATCATGCACCAATGGCAATAGCAGAGGTTCTGCTGATGCATTTGAAGCAGTCAAAGGCTGCACGATTAACAAACTTGGAGACATCTTGAGCATGCTTAACCAGAGCAAGAAAATCTTGTCTCTTGTCATCTGGGAGAAATGGGCTCATAAGTTCCAAGTGTAGACAAGGGCTAACTAGGCTAGGCCCCAAACATACATTGGATATAATCAGTGAAGTGGATGAAACAGCTGCTGATAAACAAATTTATACACCTATGATTCACCCAGGATATGCAGATTTGGAGTTGTCAGATTCAGAGACAGACAGCGGATCAGGATCGATAATATCTATAGGGATAGAAGGCAGGCCCTCTATACATGAAACCGAAATGTAGAACCTAACTTAGCTTTAGGCCTAGAAAGTACAGGTCTGAATTGCATTAAAAACTAATCAATCACTATAGAGCTCCATAGTGATTGATTAATTGTGTCGTGTCTTTCCTTCCTGTTGAGTGGTACAGGGATATATGATAAAGAATCCAGGTATTGTGTATAGGATTCCGGACCCCAGGAGGGCTAGAGTCAACACCAAGTCTCCTGTGACTTCCTTGAGGAACATTCCCATATATAGAATATATGAACTGATCCTAGCTGAAAGCATGGACGCTTGAAAAGTTTGACGCCCAAAAGCATCCTGAGTCCTGCATTCACGACCTGGAGGATTAGATGCATGCCTCTTTGCACTTTTCATCCTACATATGGCTGACTCCACTACCACTGAATGGTGTGGCAGCTGAGTTTTCTGAAATACAGGACATGGTGGAACTCGATACATAGTATCAAGTCTCCTAGAGTGAGGAGAAGTAGTCAGAGGTGTCTCCCACATTCTGAGCATCAAGTTATGCAGAATTTCATGGATAGGCAGAGTGGCTGCCTCCTTAGGAGCTTTAGGATATTGGAGAATTTCCAATTCCTTTGCTCTGGGTTCCTCTTCAGGAGCTACTGTGATTGAAAGACCTTTGGCCATATCACGGATAAAATCCTGAAAAGACATGTCCTCTGGAGGTGACATTCTGCATTGAGGAGAAGAGGGATCTTCTGGGAGAAACCCTCTAGTACCAGCAGAATTGTCAGAGTCTTCGGAATCTGAGGAATCGAAGTATTCCTGACCCCAATGCTCCTGCAAAGCACGGTCCCGGAATCGATCGAAGTCGGTACCGAGTTGACCTGATACTGATCTGTCGATTCCAGCCAGAGATGGCATGGGAAGAATTCCCACCGGGGCAGGTACCGTTGGTACCGGTATCGTCTGTGCTGGCACCGGCATCGGCACCAGTGCCCGTTGGACCAACGGTACTGCAGCTGAGAGAAGAGCTGCGATGCTGCGTTCGATAGCAAGGAACCTCTGGTCTATCGACGCTGCCGATGCCTGGGTGTCGGTACCGGTAAAAACGGCCGGAACCCCTGAGCATGGCACAGGTAGTTCTTGCAAGGTTGGGGCCTCAAGAACATCCTGAAGTCCCATCGATGCTTTGGAAGCCGAAGCCTCCCGCCGGGGCTGTTTTGCCAGAGAGGTTCCCTCAAGGGCAATGCCAATGGTCTCTCGATGCTTAGCAGGAGAGCTACCCTTTGAGGACCGGCTTTTATGTTTAGTTACCTGAGATCCATGGGAGGAAGAAGAGGCCCTTGACTATGTCGATGCAACAGATCTGGCATCCGAAGAAAAGAGGGTACCGAGCTTTACAGCCCGGTTCTGTCTTCCTCTTTTAGTCATCCCCATACAGGAGAGACATTCAGTTGGAGAATGTTCAGGCCCTAAACATTTAAGACACCAATCATGGGTATCAGTGACGGAAATGGTACCACCACACTTAGTACATTTTTTAAAACCACTAGTTGGTTTTTCCATGTTTTAAGAATATGGGGCCTAGTACCCAAAATGGCACCTAGCAGCAAAAGAGAAAAGTTTCTGAAGAGAAACAGTTTAAAGCATAAGTTTTGGGGTTTTTTTGTGTTTTTTAGAAAAAGAAAAGAAAAGAACCAGCGGTACCGGTAAGCATCGTGCGGCAGGCAAACGCGACCACAAGAAAACAAATTTAAAGGCGGAATTTTCTGCTAACGAAGAACTGAAGAGGGACAGTTGGAAAGGCGGGAAGGCAGCGCGCATGTGCTGAAGGATGCTCCCAAAAGCATTCCTATTGGACGCTGGGAAGCGTTCCCGCCCAGGCTCCGTCGGTACCAACAATACCCATATGTGTAGACTACATTCCTGCTTGTTCCTGGAGATACTCCAGTAACGACTCCACAGGTACCAAAAGGGGGTTAAGTCCCCTTTGTGAACACCAGACAGAGAATCTCTTCCACTTAAAAGCGTAGGAACACCTCGTGGAAGGTTTTCTGGAAGCCAGAAGTATATCTTTTACCTGTTGAGAGAGGTTGATATCCAGGAAATCTAGGCTTTCGGTAACCAGGCCCTGAGATGCAGGGACTGGGGATTTGGGTGCAGTAAGGATCCGTTCTCCTGGGAAAGGAGATCTGGAGCATTTCCCAACTCCAGAGGAGTGGTTTGAGAGAGACGCAGAAGCAGAGGATACCACGTTTGCCGTGGCCAATGTAGAGCTATGAGTATCATATGACCTCTGTCTCTCTGAAGCTTGAATAAAGTTTTGGGAATGAGGGGAATGGGTGGGAAGGCATAGAGGAAGTCCTGACCCCAGTGGAGTAGGAAGGCATCCCTTGCCTGATAGTTGTGAGCACTGTTCCCTCTAAGCTGTGCGCGTGTGCGCGTGCACACATCTCGCAGAGTGAGCGCACATACTTTACAACAGAGCGCACAAAAACTATGGTTCTGATTCTGATAGAAAACACAGACGTCTTAAAATTTAAAAGTTGTTGTATATTTACGGTTTTCACAAGTTCTACAATATTTTCTAGTGCAATCAATGTGGTGTACATACTGTATTGACATGTAGTCAAATTTTAAAGTATATAACTCCAAGTGTCGTTATGTGGCACACAAAAATTTAACCTTCCTTCAAAAGCTGCACAGCTGATATTTTATGCGCACACAGCCTACAGAAAATTAGAGGGAACACTGGTTGTGAGCCGGGATTCTGGAACAGAATCAGGGAAGTTTGGCATTCTGTGGACTTGCAAAGAGGTCTATATCTGGTGTTCTCCAGATTTGAAACACTCGAGCAAGGTGGTCAGAGTGGAGAGACCACTCGTGTGGCAGCAGTATTCGACTGACTGTCTGCCCATAAATTTTGGATGCCTGGAAGGTATACCGCAAGGTGGTGGATTTGAAGCTCTCTGGCAAGGGCTCATAGTCGAAAAGCTTCGTTGCATAGCAACAGAGAGCCCGTTCCGCCTTGCTTGTTCAGATAGAACATAGCTACCTGATTGTCGGTTTGGACCAGAACTGTCTTGTGGCTGAGATGAGCCTGAAATACTCGAATAGCATTGAAAATGGCTCTCAGCTCTAGGAGGTTTATGTGAAGAGAAGTCTCCTGTGGAGTCCAGAGACCCTGAGTTGAGAGATCATGCAAGTGGGCCCCCCAACTCAACTTGGACGCATCTGTTGTTAGGGTGACTTGGCAAAGGCTGTTGGAAAGGAGAGCCTACGAGGAGGTTTTCCAGTGATTGCCACCATTGCAGAGACAAAATTAGACATGTGGAGTTTCTGATTTCGTCCGTTAGCCGACCCAAGGCCTGTGTCCACTGAGAGGATAGGGTCCACTGGGCTGCTCGCATATGAAGGCGAGCACAGGGAGCCACATGGACAGTGGATGCCATATGCCCCAGAAGCTGAAGCATCTCCCGAGCTGTCAGGAAGACCTTCATGGCTACTTGGGATACCAGCTGTATTATACGTAGACAGCGTGGCTGTGGCAAGAAAGCTTTTGACTGCCGTGTGTCTAGACGAGCCCCTATGAACTCGAGAGATTGAGAGGGGGTGAGATGAGATTTTGTGAGGTTTATGACCAATCCCAAGTATTGAAGGATTCTTATTGTTTGAGAAAGAGCGAAGCTGGCCTCTGGAGCTGTTGATGCTCAAATGAGCCAATCGTCTAAGTAAGGGAAGATGAATATTCCTAGAGTTCTCAGAAATGCTGTTACTACTGCCATGCATTTTGTGAAGACTCTTGGGGCAGAAGCCAGATCAAAAGGAAGAACTCTGTACTGGAAGTGTCTTCCGTGGACCAGGAATCGAAAGAACTTCCTGTGATTTGCGTGGATGAGAATATGCGTGTACGCATCTTGTAGATCTAGAGAACATAGCCAGTTCTGACTCTGAAGGTATGGTAGGAGTGTTCCAAGGGAGATCATTTTGAACTTTTCTCGGAACAGATATTTGTTTTAATTCTCTGAGGTCCAGTATAGGTCTGTGCCCCCCTGTTTTCTTGGAATAAGAAAATAGGGGGAGTAGAACCCCGTACCCTGTTGGGATATGGGTACTTCTTCTATTACTCCTTGAGCGAGAAGTGATGTGACCTTATGCCACAAGAGGCCGGTGGCCGGGACCTGAGAATTGAGCTGTTTGATTATTGTAGGCGGGGGCATGTTGAGAAAGTGAAGCTTGTACCCCAGTTGTACAATGGACAGAGTTCAGTTTTCTGATGTTATTTGTTGACATCTTCTGGCAAAATGGCATAACCTGCCTGGAATGGTTAAGGGTTCTGGTACTTTCAGCGGCAGAATGACTAAGTTCTCTAGGTAAGAGTCAAAGCCCCTGAGGAGGCCGAGTCTGCTGGGCCGGTCGAGCTTTCTGAGCTTGCGACTTTCTTTGTCGTCTGTTCTGTTGTTGTCCCTTTTGGGGAACATGAACTGGACAGTGGCCCAAATGGGGTATGATGGGTAAAACCTCTTTCTTGTTGAAAAGGGGTTTCTTGAATGACATTTTCTTTGCTGGGTTGGCAGTAGACTTTGATAGTCTGTTAAAGGTAGTATTTTCAGATTCAAGCTGATTAGCCTTGTCCTGCCAGTCCTTGCCAAAGAGATTTTCTCCTGTACAAGGAATGTTTCCCAGCTTGTCTTGCACCCATTGCTTTAAGTCTGATGCCTGAAGCCAGGCAATACGATGTGCATCTATGGAGATAGCAGAGGTTCTGCTTATGCATTCAAAGCAATCAAAGGTTGCACGGTTCATGAATTTAGACAAATTCTGGGTGTGCTTGACCAGGGTAAGGAAAACTTCCCTTTTCTCCTCAGACATATTAGGGCTCATGAGCTCTTAGTCACATGCGACTTCTTCCAGGAACATACCCATATAAAGAATGTAGGAACTGATCTTGGCTTTTAACATGGAGGATTGGAAGCATCGACGCCCAAAGGCATCGAGTGTCCTCGATTCCCAGCCTGGAGGATTAGAAGAATGTGTTTTAGCACTCTTAATTCTACTCATGGCCGATTACACTACCATTGAATGGTGTGGTAACTGAGTCTTCTGAAAGCCAGGACAGCTTGGCACTCGGTACATGGTATTGAGGCTCTGGGAATGTGGAGACACTGTTAAAGGAGTTTCCCACATCCTTAACATAAGATCATGTAAGATCTTGTGAATGGGAAGCATAGCTGCTTCCTTAGGAGCCATAGGATATTGTAGAATTCTTAATTCTTCTGCCCTAGGTTCCTTTTCTGGAATCACCGTGATTGAAAGACCTTTGGCTAAATCATGTATGAAATCCTGGAAGGACATGTCTTCTGGAGGAGACATTCTGCGCTGAGGAGGAGTTGGAGCCTCTGGTAGGATGGCTCTGGTACCAGTAGAGACATCAGAATCATCAGAATTGGAAGATTCAAAGTATCTTGGTGACTAGTGTACGTGCATCGCTTGGTACCGGTACCGCTCGAAGTCAGTATCGGGTTGTCTTGGTACTGGCCCTTCGATGCCTGAGATAGACTCGAGGCTCATAAGAACATAAGCCTACACTAACAGCCTTTACTACATCCTCCGGTAACAAATTCCAGAGTTTGATTACCCGTTGAGTGAAAAAAATATTTTCTTTTATTAGTCTTAAATAGTTTACCCTGTAGCTTCATTGCATGTCCCCTAGTCTTTCTATATTCTGATAAGGTAAAAAATCGATCTACGTTTACCCGTTCCACTCCGTTCATTAATTTATAGACTTCTATCATATCTCCCCTCAGCCGTCTCTTTTCCAAGTTAAAGAGCCCCAACATTTTTAGCCTTTCTTCATAGGAGTATCCTTCCATCCCCTTTACCATTTTGGTGGCTCTTCTCTGAACCTTTTCTAAAATCGCTATATCCTTTTTAAGATACGGCGACCAGAATTGCACACAATATTCAAGGTGCGGTCTCACCATGGAACGATATAGAGCTGGGGTCACCAACCCCAGCACGAAATAAAGACTTTTTCAAGTACATTCGTAGCAAAAGGCCTGTGAGAGTGTCAATTGGACCGTTAGATGATAGAGGGGTAAAAGGGGCAGTAAGAGGAGACAAGGCTATAGCGGAGAGACTGAATGAATTCTTTGCTTCGGTCTTTACTGAGGAAGATGTAGGGATGTTACCCAAGACTGAAGTGGTATTTAAAGGTGATACTGCAGAGGAATTGAGAGAAATATCGCTACACCGGGAAGATATATTACAACTATTTGATAAACTGAATAGTAGCAAATCACCTGGACCGGATGGTATACATCCCAGAGTGTTGAAAGAACTGAAATATGAGATTGCAGACCTGCTATTGGTAATCTGTGAACTTTCATTAAAATCATCTGTAATACCTGAAGATTGGAGGGTCGCCAACGTAACACCAATTTTTAAAAAGGGTTCCAGGGGTGACCTGAGAAATTACAGACCGGTGAGCCTGACGTCAGTACCAGGGAAAATGGTAGAAACCATCATAAAGAACAAAATTACACAGCATGTAGATAGTCATGGCCTAATGGGAGACAGCCAACATGGCTTTAGACAAGGAAGATCTTGCCTTACTAATCTGATATGTTTTTTTGAAGGTGTGCATAAACAGGTAGACAAAGGTGAGTCGGTTGATATAGTGTATCTGGACTTTCAGAAAGTTTTTGACAAGGTCCCCCATCAGAGACTTTTGGCGAAGCTAAAAAGTCATGGGATAGGAGTCAGTATACTATTGTGGATCGGGAACTGGTTAAAAGATAGAAAGCAGAGGGTAGGGCTAAATGGCCAATATTCCCAATGGAAAAAGGTGAATAGTGGAGTACCCCAGGGATCTGTAATTGGTCCGCTACTTTTTGACATATTCATAAATGACCTGGAAAAGGGAATAACTAGTGAGGTTATCAAATTTGCAGATGACACAAAACTGTTTAAAGCTGTTAAAACCCAAGAGGATTGTGGAAAACTGCAGGAGGATCTGGATAAATTGGAAGACTGGGCATCCAAATGGCAGATGAAATTTAATGTGGACAAGTGCAAAGTTATGCACCTAGGAAAGAACAACCCACACTATAGTTACACGATGCAAGGCTCCACATTAGAAACCACCACCCAGGAAAAAGATTTAGGAGTCATCGTGGATAACATGTTAAAACCCTCCGCCCAGTGTGCAGCGGCGGCCAAGAAAGCAAATAGAATGCTAGGTATCATAAGGAAAGGGATGGAAAATAAAACAGAGGATATTATAATGCCTCTGTATCGCTCCATGGTACGACCGCACCTTGAATATTGTGTGCAATTCTGGTCACCGTATCTCAAAAAGGACATAGCGTTATTAGAAAAAGTACAGAGAAGAGCCACCAAATTGGTGAAGGGGATGGAAGGCTACTCCTATGAAGAGAGGCTAAAAAGGTTAGGGCTCTTTAACCTGGAAAAGAGACGGCTGAGGGGAGATATGATATAAATTAATGAATGGAGTGGAACGGATAAACGTGGATCAATTGTTTACGCTAACAGAATATAGGAAGACTAGGGGACATGTAATGAAGCAACAGGGTAAACTATTTAAGACAAATAAGAGAAAATATTTTTTCACTCAACGTGTAACCAAACTCTGGAATCTGTTACCGGAGGATGTAGTAAGGGCTGTTAGTATAGCTGGGTTTAAAAAAGGTTTGGACAAGTTCCTGGAGGAAAGGTCCATAAACCACTATTAAAAAGGGACCCAGGATATCAATGCTTGACCCAGTACAAGCATTGAGGACCCTGTCTCTTTTGGGGATATTGCTAGGTACGTATGACCTAGATTGGCCACTGTTGGAAACAGGATACTGGGCTTGATGGACCTCGGTCTGACCCAGTATGGCATATCTTATGTTCTTATGTTCTTAACCTCCAGAGGGCCGCGGGCCGCACAGCCGACTACCGGGAGCCTCGCGGGCCGCACCCCCCTTCTCCCCGCCCCCACGAAAAAAAACAACAAACGCAAAATTATGAAAACAATGGCTGATCACCTTTATTGAATTTAATGAGATGGCTGATGATTCATGCTAGCAGACAAACGCTTAAAGTCCGGCTTCACAGATGACACTGACAGGAGAAGGGACACTTGCAGGTGGTCGTCGGTGAGCTGCGAGCGTGTGGATACAATGGCGGGAATCCTTGGCGGGCCGCACGTAATGTTAACCAGGGTAGAGCCTCGCGGGCCGCACGAAGGGACCTCGTGGGCCGCATGCGGCCCGCGGGACGCAGGTTGGTGACCCCTGATATAGAGGCATTATAATATCTTTTGTTTTATTTTCCATTCCTTTCCTTATCATACCTAGCATTCTATTTCCTCTCTTGGCCGCCGCTGCACACTGGGCCGAGGGTTTTAACATGGTATCCACAATGATGCCTAAATCAAGGTCCCCCATCAGGTCCCCCACAAGGTCCCCCATCAGGTCCCCCACAAGGTCCCCCATCAGAGACTTTTGGCGAAGCTAAAAAGTCATGGGATAGGAGGCAGTGTACTATTGTGGATCGGGAACTGGTTAAAAGATAGAAAGCAGAGGGTAGGGCTAAATGGCCAATATTCCCAATGGAAAAAGGTGAATAGTGGAGTACCCCAGGGATCTGTACTGGGTTCGCTACTTTTTGACATATTCATAAATGACCTGGAAAAGGGAATAACTAGTGAGGTAATCAAATTTGCAGATGACACAAAACTGTTTAAAGTTGTTAAAACCCAAGAGGATTGTGGAAAACTGCAGGAGGATCTGGGGATGGAAGGCTACTCCTATGAAGAGAGGCTAAAAAGGTTAGGGCTCTTTAACCTAGAAAAGAGGCGGCTGAGGGGAGATATGATAGAGGTGTATAAATTAATGAATGGAGTGGAACGGATAAACGTGGATAAATTGTTTACGCTATCAGAATATAGAAGGACTAGGGGGCATGTAATGAAGCTACAGGGTAAACTATTTAAGACAAATAGGAGAAAATATTTCTTCTCTCAACGTGTAATCAAACTCTGGAATCTGTTACCGGAGGATGTAGTAAGGGCTGTTAGTATAGCTGGGTTTAAAAAAGGTTTGGACAAGTTCCTGGAGGAAAGGTCCATAAACCACTATTAAAAAGGGACCCAGGATATCAATGCTTGGCCTAGTACAAGCACTGCAGAACCTGTGTCTTTTGGGGAAACTGCTAGGTACGTATGACCTAGATTGGCCACTGTTGGAAACAGGATACTGGGCTTGATGGACCTCGGTCTGACCCAGTATGGCATTTCTTATGTTCTTATGTTCTTATGTTCTTAAATCTTTTTCCTGGGTGGTGGTTCCTAATGTGGAACCTTGCATCGTGTAACCATAGTTTGGGTTGTTCTTCCCTAGGTGCATAACCTTGCACTTCTCCACATTAAATTTCATCTTCCATTTTGATGTCCAGTCTTCCAATTTATCAAGATCCTCTTGCAATTTTCCACAATCCTCTTGGGTTTTAACAACTTTAAATAGTTTTGTGTCATCTGCAAATTTGATAACCTCACTCGTTATTCCACTTTCCAGGTCATTTATGAATATGTCAAAAAGCAGCGGACCCAGCACAGATCCCTAGGGTACACCACTATTCATCTTTCTCCATTGGGAAAATTGGCCATTTAGCCCTACCCTCTGCTTTCTATCTTTTAACCAGTTCCTGATCCACAATAGTACACTGCCTCCTATCCCATGACTCTTTAGTTTTGCCAAAAGTCTCTCATGAGGGACCTTGTCAAAGGCTTTCTGAAAGTCCAGATACACAATAGCAACCGACTCACCTTTGTCCACCTGTTTATTCACTCCTTCAAAAAAACATAACAGATTAGTAAGACAAGATCTTCCTTGTCTAAAGCCATGTTGGCTGTCTCCCATTAGGTCGTGACTATCTACATGCTGAGTAATTTTATTCTTTATGATGGTTTCTACCATTTTTTCCCGGTACTGATGTCAGGCTCACCGGTCTGTAGTTTCCCGGATCACCCCTGGAACCCTTTTTAAAAATTGGTGTTACATTGGCGATCCTCCAATCCTCAGGTATTAGAGATGATTTTAATGATAGTTCACAGATTACTGATAGCAGGTCTGCAATCTTAAATTTCAGTTCTTTCAACACCCTTGGATGTATACCATACGGCCCAGGTGATTTGCTACTCTTCAGTTTATCTAATAGTTGTAAGACATCTTCCCGATGTATCGATATTTCCTTCAATTCTTCCACACCTTTAAATACCACTTCAGTCATGGGTAACATCCCTACATCTTCCTCAGTAAAGACCGAAGCAAAGAATTCATTCAGTCTCTCCGCTATCGCCTTGTCGCCTCTTAGTGCTCCTTTAACCCCTTTATCATCTAATGGACCAACTGACTCTCTCACAGGTTTTTTGCTACGAATGTACTTGAAAAGGTCTTTATTTGGCGTTTTTGCTTCCGCAGCAAGCTTCTTCTCAAATTCTCTCTTTGCCTGCCTTATCAATGTCTTGCATTTGACTTGCCAGTGCTTGTGCTGTTTCCAGGTTTCATCGTTTGGCTCTCTTTTCCATTTCCTGAAAGATGCTTTTTTGGCAACAGCCTCTCTGACCTCACCTTTAAACCATGCTGGCAGTTTTTTGGACTTCCTTCCACTTTTCTTAAAGCGTGGAATACAGCTGGTCTGGGCTTCCAAGATAGTATTTTTCAACACCACCCAAGCTTGATGTACGTCTTTAACCTTTGCAACTGCTCCTTTTAGTTTTTTCTTAACTGTTTTTCCTCATTTTATCATAGTCTCCCTTTCGAAAGTTAAAGGGTAGTACTGTGGATTTCCTTACTATCCCTCCTCCACTAATTAAATCAAAGGTGATCATGCTATGATCACTATTGCCAAGTGGCCCCAACACCCTTATCTCTTGCACTACATCTGGTGTTCCACTAAGGACTAGATCTAATATTGCTTCCCCTCTGGTCGGTTCATGAACCAGCTGCTCCAAGAAGCAGTCATTTATTTCATCTAGGAACTTTATCTCCCTAGCATGTCCTGTTGTGACACTGACCCAGTCGATGCCGGGGTAATTGAAATCACCCATTATTATTACTGCACTGTAACTTTTGCTAGCTTCCTTGATTTCTTTGAGCATTTCATCATCCATTTGTTCATTCTGGCCAGGCGGACGATAGTACACCCCCCACTGCCATCGCCTTCCCCTTTTTACATGGAATTTCAATCCATAGAGATTCTACAGCAAATTTTGTTTCTTGCAAAACTTTAATCCTTTCTGACTCAATGCCCTCTCTAACATAGAGCGCAACCCCTCCACCAATTTGATCAGCTCTATCATTA
This sequence comes from Ichthyophis bannanicus, assembly GCA_033557465.1. Classification (NCBI taxonomy): domain Eukaryota; kingdom Metazoa; phylum Chordata; class Amphibia; order Gymnophiona; family Ichthyophiidae; genus Ichthyophis; species Ichthyophis bannanicus. Next base: position 575,430,600 of record CM066033.1, read on the forward strand.
CGATATAGTTTGTACCCAGGTATCACAGTGTCCCACTGGTTGTCCTCCTTCCACCATGTCTCTGATATTCCAATCATATCTAACCTCTCGTTTAGTGCTATATATTCTAACTCTCCCATCTTGTTTTGTAGACTTCTAGCATTTGCATACAAGCATTTTAGAGACTGTATTTTATTCATATTAATTTGGCTATTGGTAGACATGGGTAATTTGGGATCTTTAAGCTCTGTCTGCTCCATACTCGAGGGCATTTGGGCTACTTTACTCTTTTTTGGAACCTCTCTGCTTTTTGTAGTATCCTTCAAGGATACATTCTTCCGAACCATGCGCTCTTGGGTGACTGTGGGCTTTCCCCTATTATCTAGTTTAAAAGCTGCTCTATCTCCTTTTTAAAGGTTAATGCCAGCAGCCTGGTTCCATCCCGGTTAAGGTGAAGCCCATCCCTCCGGAAGAGCCCCTCCTTTCCCCAGAATGTTCCCCAGTTCCTAACAAATCCAAACCCCTCATCTCTGCACCATTGTCTCATCCACGCATTGAGACTCCGGAGCTCTGCCTGCCTTTTGGGTCCTGCGCGTGGAACGGGAAGCATTTCGGAGAACGCTACCCTGGAAGTTCTGGATTTCAACTTCCTACCTAAAAGCCTAAATTTAGCTTCCAGAACCTCCCTACCACATTTTCCTGTCATTGGTACCGACATGTACCAAGACAGCAGACTCCTCACCAGCACTATCTAAGACCTTATCTAGGTGGCGTGAGGTCCGCTACCTTCGCACCAGGCAGGCATGTTACCAGGCGATCCTCACGTCCACCAGCCACCCAGCTATCTACATGCCTAATGATCGAATCACCAACTATAACTGCTGTCCTAACCCTTCCCTCATGGGCACTTGGCCCTGGAGAAACCTCCTCGGTGCGAGAGGGGTTTACATCACCTGGAGGACAGGTCCTAGTTACAGGATCACTTCCTACCACACCAGGGTGATGCTCTCCTGTCACGTGACCTCTCTCCTCCATGGCAACAGGGATGCTGCCAGACTGGAGGTGGGACTTCAGGACTATATCCCTGTAGGTCTCGTCTATGTACCTCTCTGTCTGTCTTATGTTTTCCAAGTCTGCTACTCTAGCCTCTAGAGAACGGACTCGTTCCCTGAGAGCAGAGAGCTCCTTGCACCTAGTGCACACGTAAGACCTCTCACCAGCTGGGAGAAAATCATACATGTGACACTCAATGCAAAAGACTGGAAAGCCCACATCCCGCTGCTGGACTGCTGTCTGCATCTTAGTTTTAAGTTTGTGTTTAGATCTTTAAGTTCTTTTATGTACTAAAGGGTGCTATGGATATTTATACCACTAAAACTGTACCTAAGAAGTTTAATATACCTTGTTCACCTGACGCTTAATTAATCTCAGGTCCTTAGTGTATGACTGATTTGGGTAATGAGCTTCACCTGAGAGCACCTCCTGTCTTTTAAGTTGTGCAAGTACCTATAAAGCTGTGATTATTCCAGGGGAGGGTGGGTGTGGGGAGGGAGGGAGGGATATAACACTTATTAAAAGAGGGCTGCTACACAGTACCCTGTCCTGTGCTGCTGAGGTAAGCTATATTCTGATTTGATTTAAATTATAGCTCTTTGCTGCTGCTAGGCTCTAACTTATTATGAAATTTAAACTACAAGCTCTCTGCTGGATTCTAAATTTAACCAGAAAGCTCTCTTCTGTGTTTTAATTTGAAACTAAAAGTACTTTGCTGATGCTAGGCCCTAACCTATTATGAAAATTTAAACTACAAGCTCTCTGCTGGATTCTAAATTTAACCAGAAAGCTCTCTTCTGTGTTTTAATTTGAAACTAAAAGTACTTTGCTGATGCTAGGCCCTGAGTGACTATGAAATTTAAACTACAGCTCTCTACTGGGTATGAAAGGTAACCAGAAAGTTCTCTTCTGTGTTTTAAATTGAATCTTAAACTGTTGCTACTAGGCCCTGACTGATTTAACAAAAAATAGTGGGTTCACAGATTAATTAGCTTTAAAAGAAAAAAAAAATTCCTTTCAGAAAAATTTCCAGAAGTATATACTCACAATTTCAGATCTCTCTCCAGAAGTAACAGCCCCCCTTTCTATTCCTTCAAGACTCAAGACTCGACATGGGCGGACGCAAACCTGCCAAGGAAGGTGCACTCAGTACCAGCACCAATGTCGGTACTGATACCTGTGGAACTGTCTGTAGTGGTCTTAGCAGTACCGAAGCTGCTAAGAGGGTCGCTAGACTGCGTGCGATAGCAAGGATTCTCTTATCCATCGCTCCTGCCGATGCCTGGGTGTCGGTACCGGTGGAAGCAGCCACGACCCCAGAACATGGCACCAGTAGTTCTGCAGAGGTGGAAGCCTCTGGAACATCTTGGAGCCCCGTTAATGCTTTGGAGACCGAAGACTCCCGCCAGGGCTGTTTTGCCGGTGAATTTTCCTCGAGGGCAATGCCAGTGGCATCTCGATGCTTAGAAGGAGATCTACCCTTTGAGGCCCGGCTAGTCTTGGAAGACTTTAGTTTACTTACTTGAGATCCATGGGAGGAAGATGAAGCTCTGGAAGACGTCGATGCAACTGACATCGTATCCGCGGCAAAAAGGGTACCATGTTTTGCAGCTCTATTCTGCAGGCCCCTTTTGTTCATCTTTCTGCAGGAGAGACACTCCAATGGACAATGTTCAGGACCTAAACATTTAAAACATAAGAACATAAGATATGCCATACTGGGTCAGACCAAGGTCCATCAAGCCCAGTATCCTGTTTCCAACAGTGGCCAATCTAGGTCATACGTACCTAGCAGTTTCCCCAAAAGACACAGGTTCCGCAATCCTTGTACTGGGTCAAGCATTGATATCCTGGGTCCCTTCTTAATAATGGTTTATGGACCTTTCATCCAGGAACTTGTCCAAACCTTTTTTAAACCCAGCTACACTAACAGCCTTTACTACATCCTCCGGTAATAAATTCCAGAGTTTGATTACACGTTGAGTGAAAAAATATTTTCTTTTATTATTCTTAAATAGTTTACCCTGTAGCTTCATTGCATGTCCCCTAGTCTTTCTATATTCTGATAACGTAAACAATCGATCTACGTTTACCCGTTCCACTCCGTTCATTAATTTATAGACTTCTATCATATCTCCCCTCAGCCATCTCTTTTCCAGGTTAAAGAGCCCTAACCTTTTTAGCCTTTCTTCATAGGAGTATCCTTCCATCCCCTTTACCATTTTGGTGGCTCTTCTCTGAACCTTTTCTAATAACGCTATATCCTTTTTAAGATATGGTGACCAGAATTGCACACAATATTCAAGGTGCGGTCTCACCATGGAACGATATAGAGGCATCACAAAATCCTTTGTTTTATTTTCCATTCCTTTCCTTATGATACCTAGCATTCTATTCACCAATTATGGGTGCATCTGCTATCTAGGGGTCACTCTAGACCAACAACTAGGCATGAAAGCCCACATAAACAACACTGTCAAGGCAATCTACCACAAAATACGAACAATCTGGCATCTGCGACCCCTCCTGGAGCCAGATGACTTCCGGACAATCTACCAAGCACTTATAATCCCCCACTTTGACTATGCCAACTCGATCCTATATGGACTCCCGAAGAACACGCTGAACCCACTTCAGCTTGCAATGAACCGCTGCCGCCAGAATACTACATGAAGCCTCCAAGAGTGAGCATGTAACCCCAATTTTGAAGCAACTCCACTGGCTGCCGGTCCACTGTAGACTCTCATTCAAAATACTATTGATGACTTTCAATGCCATCAACTGCTGCTCCTCCACCTCCCTTACGGATCTCGCCCACATCACTCCCCCCAGAGCCAGAAGGTCTTTTGCTGCCAACACACTGATATTCCCAAACACCATCACAAAATGCTCTCAAGCAACAAGGAACAGAGCCTTTGTGTTCTATGCACCTACATGTTGGAACGCCCTCCCCCCCACCATCCAATCCATCACTGACCCAGCCCAATTTAGGAAAGCCCTGAAGCACCACCTCTTACTGCAGCACTATTCCCAAACTATTGAATAATCTCAGCTAGTTATGCTCAACCACCAGGACAACTCTCCATGCACACCCACATTACACTACACATTACACTCCGGATATTGAATGTGTATATAGTTATCTAACATTGTAAGCTTGTAAATATGACCACTGCAACTTCGGTCAAACACTGTATATCTGCGACCGAATGCTTGTATATAATGACCCCCCTGATAAGTAGTTGTCAAGCGGATCTGGTCAATACCGTACATCTGCCTTCGATTGCTTGCCGGATATAGGGACCTAATCTTGTATATAGCTACCATTCTGAGCCGGCTAACACGGTATTTGGAGACTAGATTGCTTGGCCTGTAGACAGTTACCCTACCCCGTAAATGGCTGCCAAGTGGTCTGGTCATGCTGTGTCCTGGCGATCAGATTGCCCACTGTGTACATAGTTACACCAGTTGTCCTAAGTTGATATACCTGTTCATTGTAATTACAGTGCAGATTCTGCCTGCACTGCACAAATCTGACTTAAATGTAAACCGCACTGATTTTAAAGAGCACGGCATATAAAAGATATTAATAATAATAATAATAATGTGTCGGTGACGGATATAGTACCGCCACGGTTAGAACATTTCTTCAAAACACTAGCTGGCTTCTCCATGTTTGAAGAAAAGTGGGCCTAGTGCCCAAAATGGTGCCTAGCACCGAAAGCGGAGAGGCCCCTGAAAGAAAAAATCTTTTAGAAAGCTAGTTTTTTTTTTTTTTTAAAAGAAAAGAGAACCATTGGTACCAGAAGGCAGACGCAACTACAAAAAAACAAAGACTAAGAATCAATTTTCTGCGGTGACAGGGTACATGTCCTGTTGGCTCTGCGGAAAGCATAGTTACTCACCTGTAACAGGTGATCTCCGGGAACAGCAGGAATTTAGTCTTCACATATGGGTAGCGTCAGTACCGACGGAGCCTGCACGGGAATGCTCCCTAGCGTCCAATAGGAAAGCTTTTGGGAGCATCCCACAGCGTCCGCGTGCTGCCTTCCCGCCTTTCCCAACTGTCCCTCTCCAGTTGATTTTAAAGCTGAGACAAAGAGAGAGATAGAGAGATACAACTCCTAGGGGAGGTGGGAGGGTTGTGAAGACTAAATTCCTGCTGTTCCCGGAGATCACCTGTTACAGGTGAGTATCTACGCTATCTCCAGGAACAAGCAGGAATGTAGTCTTCACATATGGGGACTCCCAGCTGCAGATGCCAGGGAGAAGCCCCATAAGTTGTGTGCCCTTATGAAAGGGCCATACTTCCCCCCATGGATCTCTGGCATCCTACCAGGGATGGTGGGTAGGAGTTGATTAAGTATGGAACAGGTGTTGAACAGCCTGACCAAACAAGGCATCCCGGCAGGAGTCCTTGTCTAAGCAGTAATGGGCTGTGAAGATATGAACCAAAGCCCAAGCAACTGCTCGGCAGATGTCGTCACTAGACACAGAGTGAAGATGAGCCATAGAGGCTGCCATGGCTCTCACATTGTGAGCTGTGACATGGCCTTCAAGAGGAAGGTTTTTACTCTCATAGGCAAAAGATATACACTGTGCAATCCAGTTGGACAGTGTTCTTTTGGAGACTGGAAGTCCCAAATAACTGGGATCAAAAGCAACAAAAAGTTGAGAGAACTTCCTATGTTGCTGTGTACTTTGTAAGTAAAAGGCCAGAGCCCTTTTACAATCCAAAGTATGAAGATTCCTTTCTGCATTTGAGGCATGAGGCCTTGGGAAGAATACAGGAAGGTAAACCGCTTGGTTTAAATGAAAAGGTGACACCACCTTTGACAAAAAGTGTGGATGAGTCCTAAGGACTACCTTATCATAATCGAACCTTGTATAAGGAGGATCAGCCACCAATGCTTGCAATTCACTGATGCAACGTGCTGATGTGATTACAATATCAAAGGCCTGTCACCCATGTCATCAGACGCCTAGGACCGCTAAAAGTCCCCTCTTCACTTTCCCGCACAAACACCATGCGGCTCTGACTGGCCCTGCAGGATCCGAAAACCGCCGCAACCGACTGATAGTCCCTGCCGCGCCTTAAAACTGCAAAATGCTTACCTCTGCTCCCAACGAGGCCTTTTTCTTGCTGCCCTGCCCAACACCGTGCCCGTAACTGACCGCGCCAGTCCCAACGCACTTCCCGGCCTCCGCCGAAGCTCCTGCTTCCTCAGCCGCGCCGCTCAGCTCTCTCCCTCGATGAGCGCGGGCGGCCCGCAGCACTCCTCCGGCTCTGCACCCCTTCGCAGGATCACAGCCGGAGTCCCCACTCAACTCCCACACTCAACCCCGCAATTACACCACACTGCAGAGAGGGGGGAGAAGAGGGGGGCAGCCTCCTGTCAGCCTCAGAGTCCTGTCCACTCCAAGCTGAATTCGCCGAATTAAAGGGCCAGTCACCCTTTTTTTTTTTTTTAAACAATAAAACTATATCCTAACTGACTGCTTGCTCCAGTATAAAGTAGTCCAGGGCCCGCCTCCCTGATCCAGTTCTCAGTCTCCTCTGGACTCACACCTCCTTCCGCTGCTTGGAGACTGAGAACTGGATCAGGGAGGCGGGCCCTGGACTACTTTATACTGCTGTCATCAGAAATGTGACATGCTCAGTCTCCAAGCTGAGGGAGGACGTGCACAAACCCAGAAGTTCGGGACTAGACTGGAGGGACGCTAAGGAATGACTCTTGGCCAAGTTGACCACCCATCCGAGACTTTCTAGGAACTGCAGCATCTGTCTCGTTGCTTTTTTGCTTTCGCTTCTGGACTTCACCCAGATCAGATAATTGTTGAGGTACGGATGCATGAGAACTCCTTCCTTGTGGAGTGCCACCGCTACCACCACCATAGCCTTGGTGAACGTATGCAGAGCCATTGCCAGACCAAAAGACAACGCTGAAAACTGGAAATGCCCCAATGGCACCACAATGTGGAGAAACTGTGGATGTTCTGGCTGGATGGGAATGTGAAGATACACTTCCATGAGGTCGAGAGACGTCAAGAACTCCCCGCTTCTTAGTGCTACTATGACGGACCACAATGTTTCCATGTGAACACAGTATCCACAGACAATGGTTCACGACCTTTAGATCGAGAATCGGTCAAGATAAGCCTTCCTTTTTTGGCACCACGAAATAAATTAAATACCAACCGTACCCGTATTGGTCCCTGGGCACCTGTACCACGGCACTTAGCTGCAATAGCCTTGTCAAGGTGTCCTTTACACCTGCTGCTTTGCCTCGTGCCTTTCAGGGAGACTGAACAAAAGAGTGGTCTACTGGACATGCCTACTCGAGGGCATAGCCCTCCTGGATGACTTCCAATGGTCTGAAGTGATCTGGACCCAGGCAGGGTAGAAATCCCGCAGCTAGCCGGCATATTAAGGGCCTTCAAGGACTCCACAATGAGCGGTCAACTCTTCCCAGAGGAACACTAACAACCCACGACTGGTCCTCCTGCTCCGGGATCTCTCTTTCCTCCAATTCCTCACCTTGAAACTCTAGCTCCGTTTCCAGGTCTTCACTCTCTGGCCCCTCAGATAATGGAGAGTGCACATGCCCCTCCTCCAAGTACCTAGCCCTCTTGGAGGCTGCTACCTCCATATTGCTCTCCTTCACCTTTATTTCCACATTTGATTGACCGCCCAGGCTAAAACATTAGGGTGGTGTACAACAACAAATAATCGCTACTAAAAGAGAGAAAAGAACGCCAAAAATAAGATAGGACAGGGCACCCAGGAAAGATAGAAGATAGGAAAAGAGAAGGATGGCCTATGTTATATGAACCTAGGTAGGAGGGAGGTCAGATGTGGGAGGAAGGTCAAAGGTGATGCCAAAGAAATGGGTCTTCCTGTTCGCTGCTCTATTAATACCGCGGTCCGGCACCAGAGGGCCGCTCAGCGACCCCTGCTGGCACACGCAAAAAGCCTTGTACAGCAACAGTGCAACCTCTGGTGAAAAATCTCCCAGAAGCTCTACGTTTCCTGATCCTGAGAAGTGGAGGGTCTGGGAATGGCTGGGGGGGGAGGGGCAGGAAGCTGACTCCAATGATGAGATTGTGGCCTCCTCCACACCCTGGACCTCCCTAGACGGGGAGTCCTTTCCTGCCTTGACTTGTCATGTAGGTCCTTTTCCAATAATGTAGCCTCCTATGCGTATACCAGATACATGCCCGCATCAGAGACCGCCCCCTACCGGGTCCCGCATACCAGGCACTGAGGTCAGGCTGGCATGGCAACAAGGACTGCAATCTGCCCCTGGAGTAACATAAGAACATAAGATATGCCATACTGGGTCAGACCAAGGTCCATCAAGCCCAGTATTCTGTTTCCAACAGTGGCCAATCTAGGTCATATGTACCTAGCAGTTTCCCCAAGAGACACAAGTTCCACAATGCTTGTACTGGGTCAAGCATTGATATCTTCGGTCACTTCTTAATAATGGTTTATGGACCTTTCCTCCAGGAACTTGTCCAAAGCTTTTTTAAACCCAGCTACACTAACAGCCTTTAATACATCCTCCGGTAACAAATTCCAGAGTTTGATTACACGTTGAGTGAAAAAATATTTTCTTTTATTAGTCTTAAATAGTTTACACCCTGTAGCTTCATTGCATGTCCCCTAGTCTTTCTATATTCTGATAAGGTAAACAATCGATCTACGTTTACCCGTTCCACTCCGTTCATTAATTTATAGACTTCTATCATATCTCCCCTCAGCCGTCTCTTTTCCAGGTTAAAGAGCCCTAACCTTTTTAGCCTTTCTTCATAGGAGTATCCTTCCATCCCTTTACCATTTTGGTGGCTTTTCTCTGAACCTTTTCTAATAACTCTATATCCTTTTTAAGATACGGCGACCAGAATTGCACACAATATTCAAGGTGCGGTCTCACCATGGAACGATATAGAGGCATTATAATATCTTTTGTTTTATTTTCCATTCCTTTCCTTATCATACCTAGCATTCTATTTGCTCTCTTGGCCGCCGCTGCACACTGGGCCGAGGGTTTTAACATGGTATCCACAATGACGCCTAAATCTTTTTCCTGGGTGGTGGTTCCTAATGTGGAACCTTGCATCGTGTAACCATAGTTTGGGTTGTTCTTCCCTAGGTGCATAACCTTGCACTTGTCCACATTAAATTTCATCTGCCATTTTGATGCCCAGTCTTCCAATTTATCAAGATCCTCTTGCAATTTTTTCACAATCCTCTTGGGTTTTAACAACTTTAAATAGTTTGTGTCATCTGCAAATTTGATAACCTCACTCGTTATTCCACTTTCCAGGTCATTTATGAATGTGTCAAAAAGCAGCGGACCCAGCACAGATCCCTGGGGTACACCACTATTCACCTTTCTCCATTGGGAAAATTGGCCATTTAGCCCTACCCTCTGCTTTCTATCTTTTAACCAGTTCCTGATCCACAATAGTACACTGCCTCCTATCCCATGACTCTTTAGTTTTGCCAAAAGTCTCTCATGAGGGCCTTGTCAAAGGCTTTCTGAAAGTCCAGATACATAATATCAACCGACTCACCTTTGTCCACTTGTTTATTCACTCCTTCAAAAAAACATAACAGATTAGTAAGACAAGATCTTCCTTGTCTAAAGCCATGTTGGCTGTCTCCCATTAGGTTGTGACTATCTACATGCTGAGTAATTTTATACTTTATGATGGTTTCTACCATTTTTCCCGGTACTGACGTCAGGCTCGCCGGTCTGTAGTTTCCCGGATCACCCCTGGAACCTTTTTTAAAAATTGGGGTTACATTGGGGATCCTCCAATCTTCAGGTATTAGAGATGATTTTAATGATAGTTCACAGATTACTGATAGCAGTTCTGCAATCTCATATTTCAGCTCTCTCAACACCCCTGGATGTATACCATCCGGCCCAGGTGATTCGCTACTCTTCAGTTTATCCAATAGTTGCAAGACATCTTCCCGATGTATCGATATTTCCTTCAATTCTTCCGCACCTTTAAATACCACCTCAGTAATGGGCAACATCCCTACATCTTCCCCAGCAAAGACCGAAGCAAAGAATTCATTCAGTCTCTCCGCTATCGCCTTGTCGCCTCGTCGCCTCTTAGTGCTCCTTTAACCCCTTTATCATCTAATGGACCAACTGACTCTCTCACAGGTTTTCTGCTACGAATGTACTTGAAAAGGTCTTCATTTTGCATTTTTGCTTCCGCAGCAAGCTTCCTCTCGAACTCTCTCCCTGCCCGCCCCATCAATGCCTTGCATTTGACCTGCCAGTGCTTGTGCTGTTTCCAGGTTTCGTCGTTTGGCTCCCCTTTCCATTTCCTCTCTGACCTCACATTTAAATCATGCTGGCAGTTTTTTGGACTTACTTCCACTTTTCTTAAAGCGTGAAATACAGCTGGTCTGGGCTTCCAAGATAGTATTTTTCAACACCCAAGCTTGATGTACGTCTTTAACCTTCGCAACTGCTCCTTTTAGTTTTTTCTTAACTGTTTTCCTCATTTTATCATAGTCTCCCTTCCGAAAGTTAAAAGGTAGTACTGTGGATTTCCTTACTATCCATTGGTCCATTAGATGATAAAGGGGTTAAAGGAGCACTAAGAGGCAACAAGGCGATAGCGGAGAGACTGAATGAATTCTTTGCTTCGGTCTTTACTGAGGAAGATGTAGGGATGTTACCCATGACTGAAGTGGTATTTAAAGGTGCGGAAGAATTGAAGGAAATATCGATACATCGGGAAGATGTCTTACAACTATTAGATAAACTGAAGAGTAGCAAATCACCTGGGCCGGATGGTATACATCCAAGGGTGTTGAAAGAACTGAAATATGAGATTGCAGACCTGCTATCAGTAATCTGTGAACTATCATTAAAATCATCTCTAATACCTGAAGACTGGAGGATCGCCAATGTAACACCAATTTTTAAAAAGGGTTCCAGGGGTGATCCGGGAAACTACAGACCGGTGAGCCTGACGTCAGTACCGGGAAAAATGGTAGAAACCATCATAAAGAATAAAATTACTCAGCATGTAGATAGTCATGACCTAATGGGAGACGGCCAACATGGCTTCAGACAAGGAAGATCTTGTCTTACTAATCTGTTATGTTTTTTTGAAGGAGTGAATAAACAGGTGGACAAAGGTGAGTCGGTTGATATTGTGTATCTGGACTTTCAGAAAGCCTTTGACAAGGTCCCTCATCAGAGACTTTTGGCAAAACTAAAGAGTCATGGGATAGGAGGCAGTGTACTATTGTGGATCAGGAACTGGTTAAAAGATAGAAAGCAGAGGGTAGGGCTAAACGGCCAATTTTCCCAATGGAGAAAGCTGAATAGTGGTGTACCCCAGAGATCTGTGCTGGGTCCGCTGCTTTTTGACATATTCATAAATGACCTGGAAAGTGGAATAACGAGTGAGGTTATCAAATTTGCAGATGAGACAAAACTATTTAAAGTTGTTAAAACCCAAGAGGATTGTGAAAAATTGCAAGAGGATCTTGATAAATTGGAAGACTGGGCATCAAAATGGCAGATGAAATTTAATGTGGACAAGTGCAAGGTTATGCACCTAGGGAAGAACAACCCAAACTATGGTTACACGATGCAAGGTTCCACATTAGGAGACACCACCCAGGAAAAAGATTTAGGCGTCATTGTGGATACCATGTTAAAACCCTCGGCCCAGTGTGCAGCGGCAGCCAAGAGAGCAAATAGAATGCTAGGTATGATAAGGAAAGGAATGGAAAATAAAACAAAAGATATTATAATGCCTCTATATCGTTCCATGGTGAGACCGCACCTTGAATATTGTGTGCAATTCTGGTCGCCGTATCTTAAAAAGGATATAGCGATTTTAGAAAAGGTTCAGAGAAGAGCCACCAAAATGGTAAAGGGGATGGAAGGATACTCCTATGAGGAAAGGCTAAAAAGGTTAGGGCTCTTTAATCTGGAAAAGAGACGGCTGAGGGGAGATATGATAGAAGTCTATAAATTAATGAACGGAGTGGAACGGGTAAACGTAGATCAATTGTTTACGTTATCAGAATATAGAAAGACTAGGGGACATGCAATGAAGCTACAGGGTAAACTATTTAAGACTAATAAAAGAAAATATTTTTTCACTCAACGTGTAATCAAACTCTAGAATTTGTTACCGGAGGATGTAGTAAAGGCTGTTAGTGTAGCTGGGTTTAAACAAGGTTTGGACAAGTTCCTGGAGGAAAGGTCCATAAACCATTATTAAGAAGTGACCGAAGATATCAATGCTTGACCCAGTACAAGCATTGTGGAACTTGTGTCTCTTGGGGAAACTGCTAGGTACATATGACCTAGATTGGCCACTGTTGGAAAGAGAATACTGGGCTTGATGGACCTTGGTCTGACCCAGTATGGCATATCTTATGTTCTTATCCCTCCTCCACTAATTAAATCAAAGGCGATCATGCTATGATCACTATTGCCAAGTGGCCACAACACCCTTATCTCTTGCACTAGATCTGGTGTTCCACTAAGGACTAGGTCTAATGTGGCTTCCCCTCTGGTCGGTTCATGAACCAGCTGCTCCAAGAAGCAGTCATTTATTTCATCTAGGAACTTTATCTCCCTAGCATGTCCTGACGTGACACTGAGCCAGTTGATACCGGAGTAATTGAAATCACCCATTATTATTACTGCGCTGTATCTTTTGTTAGCTTCCTTGATTTCTTTGAGCATTTCATCATCCATTTGGTCATTTTGGCCAGGTGCTCGATAGTACACCCCCACTGCCATTGCCTTCCCCCTTTTATATGGAATTTCAATCCAATAGATTCTACAGCAGATTTTGTTTCCTGCAAAACTTTAATCCTTTCTGAGTCAATGCCCTCTCTAACATAGAGCGCAACCCCTCCACCAATTTGATCAGCTCTATCATTACGATATAGTTTGTACCCAGGTATCACAGTGTCCCACTGGTTGTCCTCCTTCCACCATGTCTGATATTCCAATCATATCTAACCTTTCATTTAGTGCTATATATTCTAACTCTCCCATCTTATTCTTTAGACTTCTAGCATTTGCATACAAGCATTTTAGAGAATGTATTTTATTCATGTTAATTTGGCTATTGTTAGACATGGGTAAATTGGGATCTTTAAGCTCTGTCTGCTCCATACTCGAGGGCATTTGGGCTACTTTACTCTTTTGTGGAACCTCTCTGCTTTTGGTAGTATCCTTCAAGGATACATTCTTCCAAACCATCTGCTCTTGGGTGACTGTCGGCTTTCCCCTAATATCTAGTCCCGGGAGCAAAGTGGACCTCCTATGTCAAAGAAACTAAACCAAACCCACTTAAAGAGAAAATACACTAAATTAAATTCAAGTAAATTAAGTAAATTAAATGAAATTAACTGCAATGAAAAGGAAACCAGGATCCCTTGTTCCGTTCCTTCAATGCATGGGAGAGGAAAGTGCAGGCCGTTGTCCTTTGTATCCCCCTTCCTGAAAGCCCAGGGGGAGGAAAGCTCCACTGAAAGCTTGAGAGGCCTCAGACAGGAGGAAAAAACAAACAAAAAAAAAAAGAGTGACTCTGTTTCACGCGCTGCTGCTGACTTCCAGCCATGTGGTCCTAGGCTGCACTCTAGAAAAGCCTGCCTCTAGTGCAATTCCAAACGCATCCCTGCTGCCCAGCTCCCAAACAAATACTATTCACAGACTGCTCCGTTTTTACCTCTGCACTGTTCCATTTCCCAGGGCGACTGCACACGGCGTCTTTTCTCCCCCTCACGCTAAGCCACTCTAATCCAGCTTCGGCGCTGAGGAGTTATCCGGGAAGCTGCCTGCTTGAGTGCTACTGTGCGAATGGCAGCTCCTCACCCAATGACTGGTTCGGGAGCCATCCGCTGTCCCAGAAAGGATGAGGTCCCCCACCAGCCTTCCCCGAACACCCGGGAGAGAGGGGAGATCCCCTTCTTTTGTCTGCTGTGAGCTCCTCTTTTCTTATTTTGTCTTTTTTTTTTTTTTGCTTGCTAGCACAGGAAAATAAAGAAACCAACACCTATCCTCTTTAGTTGTCCCTCCGTGAGTCCAGCACCTTGGCTCACTATCTCCTCCAGTTACTTGGAGATTTAGCATACTGGAGCTAGTAGGCGGTGCCAGCTGCATAAGTACATGGGTGTCATCAAAAGATGACACGCTCAGTCTCCAAGCTGTTGGAAGAGCTACACTACCCAGAGGTGAGACACGCGACTGGAGGGATGATAAATATATATGTATGTTGGGGCCGTTTGTATGAGATTTTCATTTTAGAATATTTTGCATAGTTTGCACTAGAACGAGTGACGTGTGTTCAAGCTGCTGACTCCTACTGTACTCCTATGTAATTTTTCACCTGTACATACACAATAAATGATACAATGAGTTAATACACAAATAGATTTACTGACTGGAGGAACTGCAGCATACTGCTAGCATTAACCATGCACACCCAATACTCGTTTTCCGTAGCCAAGAAATTTACGCACTTAAGTATGCATTTGCAGATGAAATTACATACAGACAATTTTCAGATACATAAAGTACTCCTATAGAACTATTTTTTGGAGAGGGGGGAATTTTCTACAGTAAAGTACAAGGCTATCAAAAACAGTAAACATCTTCTATTCAAAAAACTGTAACAAGGACAAAAAAAACACTAGGAATACAAGAGGAAAAATTAAATAAGACAGGCTAATATTTTAAAGTAAGGATCATTAGCAGCAATCTTCAGGCATAACAAATAGATCTGTCTGTTTCATGAACTCAATAATATTCACTTGAACTCCAAAAATGGTAATCTGAAGAGAAAATTTGCATGGTTTTCCATTTCCCCTAAAACCAAGGTCCATTTGTGGTTACCTCCATTTTAAAAAGATTCTAGCTAGTGCTACCAACCTAAATACTGATCAGCATCTTTAGTTTTCTAAAGACAACCCAAGAACATGTTTGATTATTCAAGGTGTTTTGTAGATTCTGCTGACAAAAGTATAGCTAGTAATATTCAGTAATAAAGGCTCTAAAATGGTGCTTTTCAACACTGAATTTCACAAACCTTGGTTATATAATATGGCATTCCTTGAATCAGCAGCTTTATACAGAATCAATATTTTTAGGCTGTTTTTGAAAAATGTAGTTTTCTAGAAAGTCTCAGTACTCTCCACAGATCTAAACGTTAACTGCAAAAGAACTCCGTATTCAACAACGTTGTAAAAACAAGGAAACGACTAGGCAAAAAGAAAAATAAATGGTTAAAAAGGAAACAAAGTTGATGCAATAAGAGAAAATTCTTATCAATGTAATGGAGGAAAAAGAGCCACGGGAATATGCAGATGACTTACACATCCATTCAGGAGCTAAAAGTAAGCCTGCAATTTACAAAAAGGTAAATTAGACTTACCTGCTAATTGTTCCTTAAGGAACTCAAGTCTAAGTCCCGACCTCTGGGTTTTGCTCCTCCTACAGCAGCTTGGAGATTGAGAAACGTCATCCTTTTATGATGACACTGGTCTATCCTGTGAGGATCCGCCTCTCCGCTCCAGTTATCTATTGACAAAGCAAACTCACCAGAGCAACAAGTAGCAAACATAACCAGCAATATAACCAACTAAAACTTCCCTCAGGTTTTTTTTTAAATAATTCCCTGTAACTCATGCTAGAACTACTCAGGCCTGCCCTCCCCTGAAACAGAGGATAGCCACTAAACTCTAACCCCGATTCCTAGAAGCTATTACTTCTTACCTGTGCTGTCCACCTGCTTCAGGCACTAGCTTCCTGAAAGAAACCCCTGGGAGGGATCCGGGACTAGACTTGTGTTCCTTAAGGAACAACAATTAGCAGGTAAGTCTAATTTACCTTTCCTTAGCGTCCCTCAAGTTTAGTCCCGACCTCTGGGTATGTAACAGAGCAGTAAATCATCGGGAGGGACCTGCTATACCAGCCTGAAGCACTGCTGATCCAAAGCACACATCCCGTTGTTGCTGAACATCAAGACGGTAATGCTTGACAAAGGGATTCAAGGATGATCAAGTAGCCGCTTTACAAATCTCCACCGCCAGCACTAGACGATACTCTGCCCAAGATGCCGCTTGCGCTCTAGTCAAATGAGCTCTTAAGCCTTCCAGTATCGGCTTTCCCTTCAGAACATAAGCAGAAGCTATGGCCTCTTTAATCCACCTGGCAATGGAAGCTTTTGACGCCGGCTCACCTTTTCTCGGCCCTCCAAACAGGACAAATAGTCTAACTGACCTGCGGAAACCTTCCGTCCTCTTGAGATACTTCAAGGACCGACGCACATCCAAGGCATGAAACTTACCGGTGGCAGAACCCTTCACAGAGTCTCCAAACACCGGTAAGGAGACCTCTTGATTCAAGTGAAACGGCGACACTACCTTGGGCAAAAACGATGGCACTGGACTCAACACCATCTTTGTATCATAGAAAGCCAAAAAAGGCTTCTTACAGGACAAGGCCTGTAACACTGAAATTCTCCTGGCCGAGCAAATCACCACCAGGAACACCACCTTGAGAGTGAGATCCCTTTGTCTGAGTGAATTCCCTCCGAGGCCACCGACTGATCCTTCAGTTCCACCTCCATTCTGGCCCTCTTCGCCCCTCTGCATGTCGCCCCTGCACTCAGCGGAGTACCAGATCTCTTTTCTGTCCTTTCCTCATCTACGGCACTTGCTGCCCGCTTCTTTTGCAGACCCCCACAAGCCTGCTGCAAAAGTGCCATAAAATCTTGGGAAAAGATCGCTGCGAAACCCTCCAGCAATGATGCCTGCGAGGACGGGAGATCCGGTGTGGACGACATTCCCGCTACCGGCTCCCGACACAGTAAATCCAGAGGACCTAACTCCTGCCCCGCGACTGGGGTATCTTGCAGAGCTCCCCCCTCTAAGGAACTCTCCATCACGGCCGCCTCCTGCACGCAGCCCTTACAGACACCTGCATCTGACAGCGCCCCACTCCTAGAACCGCAAACCAAGCACAGCGGCTTAGAGGGTATTACGCTGAAATTGGCACCCTGCTTACCCAACCTGAGGTAAAAACTGGGATGCGGAGCCTTTAATTTCCAAATTACCACTTAAGCTGCAACTGAAATGAAAAACTGAAATGAAAACTGCAGGGGAAAATATATATATATATTTTTTTTTTTTA
Organism: Ichthyophis bannanicus; assembly: GCA_033557465.1. Lineage (NCBI taxonomy): Eukaryota > Metazoa > Chordata > Amphibia > Gymnophiona > Ichthyophiidae > Ichthyophis > Ichthyophis bannanicus. The sequence goes on from CM066033.1 coordinate 575,447,834, forward strand.
AATGATCGAGACCGCTTCCACTAAGCCCCCCGTCCTTAAAAATGCCTCTCTCACAGAAAAACGAAGCTTCCCGCTTAAACTAGATGCTTCTGCAGGCCCCCAAAAAAGACCGTGTTTTCCTGCCTTGCCGCCACACGGCTAGGCCCGCTGCGCTGACTCGCGCCCAAAAATTCTCTTCACAGCCGCACTGCGATCCGGTCCCCGCTTACCTGCTGTGCTGGTGCCGGCAGCCGTGCGGTCTGGAAATGCTGCCACCTCCGCGCTCCACTGACCTGCTGTTTCCAGCGTCGGGAGCACCACGGATTGAGAGGGAGAGTGAGAACACGCGCTCCCTACTGCCGGCGTTTGCCTGCCTCCGGTTTTGTCGCAGCGACTAGCAGGCAAAGCTTCTGCACGCGCTGTCTGCCGGAGCTGCGGAGCCTCCGCTGAAGCGGTGTGCTACATCATCTTCGGAGCCCCGCTGTCCAGCCAAAACACCCCTGTACAGAAGAGGAGGTGAGGGGAGGAGGGGGGAGGAGAAAAAAGGCCTCAGCAGCCCCTTAAAGCTACAGAACCCCCTCCCCCCAGCACGCTATACTTCTGTTTTTGCCTGTCTATTAAATACATTAACTCCCAAACAAAAGAGACCCCAACTTTTAACTAACTTTACAACTATCTCTCCTTAACTGCTTCTCCAGTGAACCAGGAGCTCTCGGCTCACTGATCCTCCAAATGCTTGGAGATTGAGGTAACTGGAGCGGAGAGGCGGATCCTCACAGGATAGACCTGTCTCATCATAAAAGGATGACGTTTCTCAGTCTCCAAGCTGCTGTAGGAGGAGCAAAACCCAGAGGTCGGGACTAGACTTGAGGGACGCTAAGAAACATGAGATTTTGTGATGCCACCTATATGGAAGCACATGGCCTGTACGTGTGTACCTTAAAAAAATGTTGCTGTTACGAGATGAGGGGCTTACCAGATAATTTTAACATGAATTTATAGTCCATCACAAATACAAAAACTAAAATATTTTTATTCAGCATTTAAGAACCTACCTTCTTTTTGTCCCTCATTGAGCCCTTCCCTCGGACCATAATTTTACATCCCGTCTCTGCCTCAAGTTGTTTAGCCGTTAGTCCTCTGGGTCCAAGAATTCTTCCAACAAAATTAAACTAGAATGAAGAGACGGAAAAAGCAAGATTTAGTATACTTTTTCTTGTTAACCATATCTATTAACTATGCAACTTATATGTTTGCAGGTTTGAAACAATGATGTCATGATGAAAGTTTCAAGATACATTTTAAATTCATACACTAAGAACACTAAAAATTACTTTAGAATGTCATGCAAAACATTTTCTCCAAAGGATTTTTTCATACCAAATTCAATAAATATTTGCTAGAAAACACCAAAGAAAACATCAGTCTAAATAAAATGTTACAGCAAACTAAAGTTGGTCAGCATCCAAGCTCTACTATCATATTATGCAACAAGAGAAGTATAACTAGTCTCCAGTTTCCTGCACCAGAACATAGGTAGATCATGTGCCTAGTTAATCTCTGTCAAAGTATTGAAGGTCTGCAACAATTCTATGCTGTACTTGCATAAATGTGCATCTTTAGCATGTAAAGTTATGTATATTCTCTATATATTTTATATTAAAGTAGGTCTTTAACTTCTCTCTTGACAATATAACTTTTGATGGAATGGCAAAGAGATCTCAAATTACCAGTGGAAAGAGCAGGAGAAAACAGCAAGAGAATCTCAGAAATGAGGAACAAAAGAGGGAGAGAGGGGGGCCCCAGAGATGGGAATCCAAAATCAAACGAAAGGAGAGGTAAGTCTTGCTCTCCTTGTTACCTCCATCCTCTCTTCATTCCTTGTCTTTACCAATGACAGCAAAATTCCGTATGTTCTCACACATATTACTAATCTCTTTCCTCACTTCTTCCTTCCCACAGGCAGGGCCAGAATGAGGCACAAGCAAACTAGGCATGTGTCGATAGCTCAAACATTTACAGGGGGCCTGTCAAAATGTGTCGAGCAATCAGGATGCTATGATTGCCAGATGTCTGCCTTTCAGCATTCTACATGTTTGCTTTTATGTCTGGAAGTCAGAAGAATGGCTGAAATGTGTGGATATTCTCGGAGTTTAAAACTTATCTGCAATTTTCCCTTCCTCCTACTGCCTGAATGAGCTTTCTCTGCCTAACAGTTGGATCCTGAGTAACATCCAGCCAAGACTGTTCTAGTCATAGGAAAGGAAGGGGAGAGCCAGGGGGGTCTTTCCTACTATGCAAGTAAGATAGGGTGAATGAGCTCTGCAGGGGGAGGGAGGATTTGACTGACCTTGAAGAGAGCCAGTTTGAGAGTCCATCTTCAGAAGGGCAAGGGAGGAAAAACATAAGGGTGCTGCTACAGGCTCAGGAAAAGAGCTAGCAACAATGCTGAATGTGATGATGCCCAAAATACAAAAGGTCACTTTCAGACTGAAAAACTGTCAAAAACAAAAAATCACTCCAATAATACAAAAATAAAGATTTCCCTTAATTCTTTATTTTTGTATTATTGGAGTGATTTTTTGTTTTTGAATGTGATGATGGGCAGAGCTGATGGTGAGGAATTGGGATAGGGGCTGACTGAGGCTTCTGCAGAAACCCTGCACTAGAGCCCTGTGCTAAAGGAATTTCCCAATGCAAGTTTAATGCAGAGGTTTTTTCATCGATGCTGTAATCAAACAGCATATAAATAAGGTGCAAGCAGAAAATCTGCAGTAAACAATAAGAAAACACCAGATACATGCATGCAGAAGTCAACGTCAGTAGCCCCTATATCCTGTGCAAATTTGGCATGCTGTTCTCAAAAGGGGAAGGGGGTGTCATTTGATGTGAAATTTGACATTTCACCTCAAATGATCCAAGCAGGCAATAATCCCTCCAAAAATAACCACTGGTGGCCCTAGCGGTTGCTAGACTTTCCCCTTCCACCCTGATCTCCTCCCAATAAAAAAAAACATTTCTAGCTTAGGCCCCTCCGTACCCCTTCCCACCACCCCACCTTAAATGATGAGAAGCAGCAGCATTGCCTACAAGCTCCTCACTCCAAACCGCCATCAACCTCAGCCCCAACCCTATGCCGTTCATCCCAGGATGCACTGTTGGGGGGGGAGCAATCTGCCAAATAAGGTAATTATTTAGCAGACTGACTCTGCCTGATGCATCTCAAGATGGAAACTCAGAGGCAGGCGTGTGTAGGCAATGCTCCTGCTTCCCATCATTTGAGGTACCAGGGGGTGAGAGGGAGCACAGGGGCCCTGACAGAAATTCTTGTTTTTACTGGAGGGGTATGGGGGGGGGGGATCTACCACACACTAGGGCCTCCAATGGTTATTTCTGGAAAGCTGGGGCCACCAGGGACACCAATACTTCAACTCTGAATTGCAGGGGGGGGGAGCAAAGACCACCAATGGTTATTGGGGAGGGGAGGTATCAAGGGTGAGGGTGTTTAATAGCCACTATCGCTGTTTATTTTTGAGGAGGTGGATTGAGGAGTGAGGATGTACCACAAGAGTCGGCAGGGGATCGGATGTCTGCGACTGCCTGGATCAATCATTTTTATGCCGGCTCCCAGGCTGGTGTAAAGATGTAGCGTAACGAGAACAGTAAAAAATAAACCTGCACTTTGAGTGGGTTTTCTTGGGTTTTTTTACACATTGGGAGCAATTACAAATTCATTTGTTTGCAAATAATTAGCATGCCCACCGCGTTATCCTTTAGCACAGTTTTGCTCGGGATTTTCGTGCTCTAGAAACATAGAAACATGATGACAGAAAAAGACCACAAGGCCCATCTAGTCTGTCCTTCCATAACAACAACTACAACAGTCCACTTTTTAGCTTTAGAGATCCTCTGTGTTGGTCCCATGCTTTTTGAATTCAGTTACTGTCCTCATCTCTACCACCTCCACTGGGAGACTATTCCACGGATCCACTACTCTTTCCGTAAAGAAATATTTCCGCATATCACTCCTGAATCTATCTCCCTTCACCCTCATCCCATGTCCCCTCGTCGCAGAACTTGCTTTCAATTGAAAGAGGCTCTCTCCCTGAACATTTATGCCACGGAGGTATTTAAACATCTCAATCATATCACCTCTATCCCGCCTTTCCTCTAAGGTGTACATATTAAGATCCTTAAGTCTGTCCTCATATGCTTTATAATGAAGACTACTAATCATCTTAGTAGCAACCCTCTGCACCGACTCCATCCTGTTCACATCCTTTTGAAGGTGCGGTCTCCAGAATTGCACACCATATTCCAAATGAGGTCGCACAAAAGACTTATACAGAGGCATTATCACCTCCTTTTTTCTGCTAGCCATTCCTCTCCGTATGCACCCAAGCATCCTTCTAGCTTTTGCCGTCGCCTTTTCTACCTGTTTAGCTACTTTAAGATCATCGGACACAACTACGCCTAGGTCCCGCTCTTCTTTAGTGGACAAAAGTACTTCACCTCCTATGCGGTATTGCTCCCTTGGATTGCTGCAGCCCAAATGCATGACCTTACATTTTTTAACATTAAATCCCAGCTGCCAAATTCTAGACCATTCTTCAAGCTTAGCTAGATCCCTCCTCATGTTATCTACACCTTCCTTGGTGTCTACTTTATTGCAGATTTTGGTATCATCCGCAAAGAGGCAAACCTTACCCGACAGCCCTTCCGCTATATCACTAACAAAGATGTTAAAAAGAATCGGACCAAGGACAGATCCCTGGGGCACACCACTGGTAACATCCTTCTCCTCAGAGTGAGCTCCATTTACTTGTACTCTTTGTCGCCTCCCACCCAACCAATTTCTAACCCAAGCAGTAACTTTAGGGTCCATCCCTAGGGTGCTTAGTTTGTTTATAAGTCGCCTGTGAGGAACAGTGTCAAAGGCTTTACTGAAATCTAAATACACCACATCTAGAGCTCTCCCTCGGTCCAACTCCCTGGTCACCCAGTCAAAGAAATCAATCAGATTTGTCTGACAAGACCTGCCTCTGGTGAATCCATGCTGCCTCGGATCCTGTAATCCGCTGGACTCCAGAAACCTCACTATTTTCTCTTTCAACAGCGTTTCCATTAATTTACTCACCACTGAAGTTAAACTAACTGGCCTGTAGTTTTCAACCACATCCTTACTTCCGCTTTTGTGTAAAGGCACCACATGAGCCTCTCTCCAGTCATTTGGCACCACTCCCGACTCCAACGAGGCATTGAAAAGGTCAGTCAGTGGAGTTGCTAGAACGTCCCCAAGTTCCCTCAGTATTCTAGGGTGTATCCCATCCGGTCCCATTGCTTTGTCTACTTTAAGTTGAGCTAGTTTCTCACGAACACAGTCTTCTGAAAATTGTTCAAGATGTCCCTCGCTTCTGTTCTTATTTGTGGGTGTTTTCTGAGGTCCTGCTCCTGGTTCTTCATCTGTGAACACAGAACAAAAATATTTGTTAAGCAATTCCGCTTTATCCTTATCTAGCTTGCTTTCTGCATCAGGAGTAAGACTAGTATAGGAGAATCTCAAGCAAAAACCTGCAATAGAGCATAGCAGTTTGCTGCATCGGGGCCTATAGGAGCACACAACAGCTGGCAGCTGTATAGCACCAAAAAAATGTGTGTGCTAAGACAAACAAAGTACATACATGTACATTTGCGTATCTAAAAAGCAAGTGTGTGTGCATATGTTTTTTTCCGAGTCTCTCTCCAGTGGGCAGTGTCAGAATTTCCCTTTGAAAATCTGGACTGGAATTGAGAAATCCACTAGTGCAAATATATTTCTGGGCATACTAAGTAGAGGGAATTTTTCAGCCCAAGGAATTTACCAAGCTATTTAGTTACATGAGCAAATTCCTTTGAAATCTGCGCTAATATTGCTTCAATGCTGTCTATAATCTTTCAGAGGCATCAAATGAAATGAAACATTTTCTTTTGCTTCTTTCATTTGTGAAGCCTTTCTGACACTTAAAGCTCCCTAACTTTATACCTCAGACATTCTGTCCATAAATCTCTCTGGGACAATCTACCCTCTGGCATCTCTGTTTTTGTACCAGTGGCAATGGAGGATGAAAATGATATGCCCAACTTCCCTGGTTATTTGCCCACTGCTTTAACCAGTAGGCAACTCCATCTAAAGCATGTGCTTGCAGTGTCTCCATACTTACCAACAGCCTTCTGCCTTTGCATCCAGAACTAGGCCCTATAAGTTCCCCCCACACTACTTCTGAATAGTACAGTGTGGTAGGCGGCCATGAACGAAGGATCCAGTGGGGTGGGAGGGCAGGGAAAAACGTGAATGTGAGACTGTGGATGAATTGATATTGAGAAAAAAAAAAGTAAATGGGGGGGGGGGTCTGTGGAAGGGGCCCACAAGTGTATGTTTGCCTAGGGCCTAATATAGTGCTAATCTGACCTTGCCCCTAGACAAGTCCATCTCCCCTCTCACCATTCACTTTTTCTCCTTCAAGTGCAATGGTGCAGGCAGGAGGAAAGTGTCCATGCCTCAAGCAGAGTATTTCTTTCGCTGCTTCTAGGAATTATCAAGTTAAACATGAGCGACAATGTAATGCCATAAGGTTCAAAGCATCACCTTTCAGCTCCCAGCAGCAGAGAACACAAAATGAGGCACGCTTTCCTCCTCCTTTCCCACTGCTGGTTCTGAATGGTAGTTCGTCAGAAAGCATCAGAGGGAGAGAGGAAGCTGAAGACTGCAGACAACACTGATTCTACAGCACTTGCCAATTTCGTATTTGTTCCGACTTGCACAGACTAGGAGTCTTGCTAAGGACCATGACTGCAGTGAAATGTTAAAGTTACAAATAATCATTTAAGGAAAATTAACTGATTTATGGTGCTTAGCTGCTGCTGAACATATAGGGTAAAATTAACTTAGTTAGGAACCACACAATGCAAGATGCAAAGAAAATAAACCAACAGAATGACCAAGGCAGAAACTCTCAATAATTCCTCAAAGGGTGCTTTATTAAGAACCCGACTTGGCTGAGTTTTGGCAAATCACGCCGTATGAATCAAATCATGTTAACAGTTTTAACAGATAAGCCCCGATTTTCACGGAACCCAGAGGACAGCATCCACTCCTTCAAACTTGCATCGATTTGCCACCTGTGCTCCCTGCTTCACATTCAAAGCTCCCACTGATTTGCTATTCCTGCTCTGTGCCTCCTTAGCAATGCTTACATTTCCCTTGATTCTCATGGTGGTAACCAAGTTTACATGGTCAGACTACAGAAAGGGAGTTGTAGTTCAGTGTCTCGTTTGTTAGTGATGGATCGCTAGAGACTAAAAATCCCAGCTTATATGATTCATAACTAAATTTGTAATTAATCCTTCTGAAACAATTCAGAACAAACTGACATAAAAATAAAAACAAACAAACAATAGTTTAGTTCTAACAGAGAACTCTCACAGAAGTCGGCTGCCTCTATGTGTGCTCTGTCATTCTTTTCCTATGCCTCATAAAAAAGCAAGTTGAATCGATTCCGTGAAATCTTAAACTGCTCTCTGCTCCCCTGATGCAAATCAAATCATTTTTTTGTATATCTCTGCCAGGTAACTTGAACAGAGGTCTGCTGCTGCTTGTTTGCTTGCTACTATATCAGCCCTGTTGTGTTCTTATCACCTGCCTCTGTGTCACCCATGCTGTCGAACCACAAAAAAGACACACAGAGCACTTAACCTGATGTGTACTAACATCATTACTTTTACTGAAACAAGAAGTTGATTGCCTTTGACACAGAGCCTTCACATTTGCACAGCCCCTACCAATACTTCAATCAATATTTTTAATCATAGATCAATTTTGACTTCAGATTCATAAAGCTCCTATCAAAATTACCAAAGGCTTTGAGTAATACTGGGAATAATGCCAAGGGTTTGTAAAACTCTAGAAGAGCATACTCTTGAATATACTGATTAAGTTACAGAAGAATTAAAATAGGAAAAATAATCTGATGTGCAAGTACAGCACAGTTACTTACCTGTAACAGGTGATCTCTGGGAACAGCAGGAATTAGTCTTCACATATGGGTACGTCGGTACTGACAGAGCCTGCACGGGAATGCTCCCCAGCATCCAATCAGAAAGCTTTTGGGAGCATCCCTCGCGCCTGCGCGGTGACTTCCCGCCTTTCCCACTGCCTCTCCTCAGTTGAGTTTCATAGCTGAGACAGAAGGAGAGAAAGAGGAGAGGAGATAGATAGATACAACTCCTAGGGGAGGTGGGTGGGTTGTGAAGACTAATTCCTGCTGTTCCCAGAGATCACCTGTTACAGGTAAGTAACTGTGCTATCTCCAGGAACAAGCAGGAATGAGTCTTCACATATGGGGACTCCCTAGCTGTGGGTGCCAGGGGAGATCCCATAAAATGCGTATCCCTGGAACAGGACGGCATTTCCCAAACCTGGATCCCCGGCATCCCCTGAGGGATGGGGGGGTAGGAGTTGAATAGAGAAGAGCTGTAGAGGAACAGCGAATCTAAAGACTACAGAAAAAATGAGTCTTTAGAATGTATGTCAAGTATCATTAAAATATTTAATGAACTAGTACAATATAGAGCTTACCTACTGGATTGTAGGAAGTAGAACTGTGATGGAGTGTACTGTAGATGCAGTAGCGGAATCCTCAAGGTAACTTCACAGCAGTGAGGATGAAGTTCCAAACCTGGAATGGGCAGGTGACCCAGGTATCAACTGGGGTAGGAGAAGAACGGCAGGTCTTCAATGGAAAGCTTTATGGGAAAAAGCTGAAAACTCTTTTAGGTACAGAGTTATTAACACTGAGGACTAAAAGAAGAAGACTGACCGATCTGGAGAATTAGCCCAGTCCTGAAGGGAAGAGGGGGTATGGAAAAAAAGCCCCTATTCCCAAGGAGAACAGAAGTGTACTCAGAAATACTGAAGATGTACACTGTCTTTCCTAGCTGGTAAGAGATAGGAAGACATTGAAGTTTGATACTTCATAGACAGGGAGATCTATAACAAAAATAGAAGCTGTTGACATCACAGCAGTAATTGTGTGTATAACCGCTCCCAGTTACTGAGCCGTATGAGAATAGGCAAGTTGACTGTCTGGACCCCTTAAGAAGGTAAAAGCTTTATAGCACAGACAGTTAGGGAGATAGTAGGTAATACATAGTGTCCTATGGACATCTCCCGATGGGCATATATATATATATATGGAAATACATACATATCTATATATATGTGCATATATGTCTAGATATGTGTGATATATATAGATATATAGATATAGATGGGCATGACTTATGCCCACACAGATTACAGCAATATGTATGTATAGGACATATACATACATGAATATAAGTCTGAGGATACATGCCTGCAACTGAGCCCCACAAAAACATTCACATGGGGAATGTGATGGGAAAAGATTCATCTAATAAGGGGGTGAAAACCACCTGAAGATATATAGAGAATCTATTTCTGCAGTGCAGGAATGTATTTCAGTGGAATAACCAGTATGGTTGCGTGAAAAAACAGAGGATAGTAGCAGTCTGGCAAGAGCACGTCAGAAGTACTTTAGGACTCTGACATGTCCAAAGGACAAAAAAACGCATAGACTAAGACACCAGGATGACCCAGCCAAGGGACACAGGGGTATCATGTACACTAAAAGAGTATGCGTTGTCCAAGTGGAGCAGAAAAGCATAATGCCAAGCTGTAAGGAAAAAAGGGTGGATTCCTGCAAGATTGGGAACTCCTTGGACATTCACGCAGAAAAAGCTTGTCTTCTGTATCACAACAGGAGACAAGAAGGTATAAAGAACCCATATAGTCATGGAATGATTATATAAGTTTTTTCTACCCTCAGAGATAAAGTTCAATGCTCTGTAGCAAGGGCCCATAGTAGAAAGCTTCTCTGAAGATTGCAGAGAGCATTGTGCAGGAGAATTATGAGATAAAACTGACTGAAGTCAGGTGTGTTGCCACATCCTAGGAAAGGATATGGCTAGAAGAAGATAACTTGCAGTGAGTAGTACTATGCAAGATAGTTGAAAGTAGCTTGCAATGAGTACTAAAGTAATCACTGGAACTCCTGCATGCACAGAAACTGAACAAAACAGCAGAGGGGATTCTCCTGTATAAAAACAAAGAGAAAAACAGACAAAGGGAGCAGAGATATTCCCGCCCCTGTCTGATGAGTTGTTCAGAGCATGCATTGAAGGATAACAAAAAGTATACACTGGAAAGAAAGAGAAGTGTTTCAGTATGGTACCAACTCAAGCAGGGGAAAACCCTGGAAGAGAGGTGGAAGGTGACTTACCATATGGTAAGTCAGCTGAAGGAAAGGATGTCCATGTGGGGACAGAAACTATCATGGGATAGTTGTAGCCTCCCTTCGTAGTAGTAAGAAGGGGAGAATTCTGTAACCCATGGACAAAAGTATCCTAACAGCTTAGCATACTGAAAAAGAAAAAAACAGTGTAGAGTTTGAAGAATAAACTTCTGCTAAGAAGAAGTTAACTGTAGATTGCAACATACAGGAACCTATGGTTGCTGGTTATGATTAGACTGATTAGAGTCTGGAGACTTCAGACTAGGATGAGATGTCCCTTGCTTGGGTACATCTGGAGGATGGGCAGGAGAAGGGTGAAACCTTCTTTTCTTAGGGAAAGAAGGTTTGGTAGGACATTTCCTATGTCCTGGGGAAAAAGAAGGCTTAGGATGGTTTCCAGAACCAGGGAAGTCAGTGGAGCAATGAGCAACCTGACGTAAAGCCTCTCTATTGAAGAGATTTTCTCCAGTACAAGGAGAATTACCCAGTGTATGTTGTGCCCATCTGCTCAAGTCTGAAGCTTGCAGCCAGGCTTTACGACGTGCTCCAATGGCAATAGCAGAGGATCTGCTAACAGACTCAAAGAGTCTAGAGAAGCACGAGAAAGAAACCAAGAGATATTCCTGCTATGATTAAGAAGCAAGGAATAGTCAGTGGCCTTAGGCTCTGACAAAAAAGGAGCCAAAAGAGATAACTTCTTTGTGACCTCCTGAAGTGTCAGACTCATATAAAAAATATATGAAATAATTCTTGAAGCCAGCATAGAAGTTTGGAAGGTTTGACGTCCAAAGGCATCAAGTGCTTTAGATGCACGACCTGGCGGATAAGAAGAATGCTTCTTCTTGCTTCTTACCTTCCTCACTGCTGATTCCACTACAATGGAATGATGTGGAAGTTGGTTTTTTTGAAACCCCAGAGAGGGAGGCACCTGATACAGAACATTAGTGGCTGTAGAAGGCGAAGGAACCTTTAAAGGTGATTCCCACATCCTCAGAAGAAGATCCTGCAAAGAATGATGTAAAGGAAGCATTATATTTTCCTTTTTTGCAGGATCTTGGTTAAGAGTAGAGCCAGGAATAGGAATGGCAAGAAAGGTTGCCATGTCAAGGAGAAATTTCTGAAAAGAAGGATCTCCAATGGGAAATATTCCTGGGTAAGCTGAGGTTGAAGGAGCAGCTTGAGCACCAGAAGATATACTGGACTGGTGCAGAAAAAGAATCCTGCTAGATGGACAGTGATACTGACAGTTCTGATTCGAGGCAGTTAGTACTGCATCATCAGTGCCCGGTATCAATTCGAAGCTAGGCATAGAAAGGATCGATGGCACCGAAGGAACTGCAGGAATCTACATCGATACCGGTATCGGAGACAGTAATGTCATCGAAGCAGTAATCAGGGGCTCCTGAAGCGGTACCGAGGTAGCCAGAGAGCCTTGGTGAATATCCTCGGTACTGCGTAGACGGAAACGATATGGATCGGTTCCGAAACGCGTCGGTACCAAGTCATCTAGACTGGATATCGATTCTAGACTCGGCATCAAAGGGAGCGAGTCTATCGATGCATGTCTAGAAGGTACCGACGGTGGTGGTGGTATCGGCGATGCCGATACAGGAAAGTCATTCGGAGTCATATCGATCGGTTCTGAAGGTACTGAGGACGTCCGAAGACGATGTCTGGTGAAGAGTGGAACACTCGACACCGGCGCCGATGTCGGGGTATCGGTACCGCTCGAAGCCGATACCAACCCCGAGCATGGCGAAGATGCAGGAAAGTCAATCTGGGTCGTATCGATCGGCCCCGAAGGTACCGAGGACACCAGATGATGATCCCTGGTGAAGAGTAGAACACTCGACACCGATGCCGATGGCGGGTTATCGGTACCGCTCGAAGCGGATACCACCCTCGAGCATGGCTCAGGTATGTTCTGTGAGGGGTGAGCCCCAGGAACAACTTGAAACCCCGTAAATGCTTTGGAGCCCGAAGACTCCCACCGGGGTTTTATTGCCAATGGGGTCTTGAGGGCAAGGCCGGAGCCGTCATCATGCTGGGCATGAGACTTACCCTTCAAGAATTGGCTAGTCTTAACAGACTGTTTGTGGGTTACCTGATCCTGGAGAGAAGAATAAACTGGTGTCCTCACCTCAGGAGGAAAAACGGCATCGAGGGAAACTCGAAAAAGGGAAAGTGTTCTCCCAATAATACAGCCTGATGGATCAGGGAAAAAAGGGTCAGGACCCAAACAGGTTAGACACCAAGCATTGGAGTCTAAAAAGAAAACCATGTTTCCACAGTGAAGGCACTTCTTAGGGGAAGAAGGCTCCATGTTGGAGAGGCCTGGTAGGCCCAAAAAGTTAAAACAAAAACTGAGGAGAAAAAATTTCTCTAAGTTTAGAAAAGAAAAGAATAAAGCACCGGCGGTACCGGTATCTGCGGGAAAGACAGCCGCAACCACAAGAAAACAAGGAAATAAGAATTTTAAAGAAAAAAGTTTCTGCGGTGACAGGAGGACGTCCTGTCGGCTCCGCAGAAAAACGAAAACTGAGGAAAGGCAGTGGGAAAGGCGGGAAGTCAGCACGCAGGTGCGAGGGATGCTCCCAAAAGCTTTCTGATTGGATGCTGGGGAGCATTCCCGTGCAGGCTCCATCGGTACCAACGTACCCATATGTGAAGACTCATTCCTGCTTGTTCCTGGAGATTGCAGAGTAACCACAAAAGGGCTGCTAGTAGCCCTATGACTTATCAAGGTCCTGTTTCAACCAATATGCTACATAATTTAGAGCTGCGCTTTTGATGGCTTGTCACGCATCAGCTTTTTTTTCTTCTTTTACGCTGGATGTGATTTTTCCTTGAAATTGTTCTTTATAATATTGTTTTGGTTCTAGATACATATTTTCCTTTCTTCTTACACTCTTGATTTTGGTAGGAAGAGGCTGGGTACATTGATTCTACCGTGACTCATTTCCATACATAGGGTAAGACAAACCACAATAGCAACAAGTAGGCCATGCCTGCGACAATCACGGAGCACCAAATGCTCTGGACACAAAGCATCATTCTTTGTATATCTTTCGGCAGAAAAACTTTCATCTGAACTGTGTATAGCTCTTATAAATAAAATGTTTGAGTAGTCATTGCTTCAACTTGCAAAGTCGATGATAAACCCCAGGCTCTGAAGGTGGTTTATCGTTTCATCTGGGGATCAGGGCCAGATCTTCGAGGCAGTCCCTCAAAGTCAATTGTCAAGGTATGGAAAAACGACTAGATGTCTTCTATGCAAATGAGTTGCCAACATGACAAGACATTTGGTAAAAATTCTAGGGGCCAATGAGAGGCCAAAGGGAAAAGCTTTCTAATAATAATGGCCAGCATGCAGAAGGAATCTGATATTTTTTAAAAATTGAATGAATCTGGATGTGAAAGCATCTTTAAGATCCAGAAACCACAGCTAGTCTCCCTTTGTCAAGCACAGGAGGACAGAGAATTTATCTTGAACTTTTCTTTGCACAAGATTAGGTTTAGATCCGAGGTCTAATATGGAATATAATCTTCCTGTCTTTTTGGGAACCAAGTAGTACTTGGAGTAGAATCCGTTATTCCTTTCCTGACTCAGAGGAGTGTGATAACTTGATAAAGCACACGAGTATGAATATGAGTATGGGCTTGACCAGTATGAGTATGGGCTTGAACAAAGAAAGCAACCAATATATCTGTAAGATGCAATAGGACAAAAAGAACAGATACCCAGACTGGCAGAGTTTTCAGGTTTGAAAAAGAAAACCTCCTTTATTACTCCACTTACGCGTTTCGGCCAGACGGCCTTCTTCAGGGGGATATTATAGGGTGCAAACCTCAAAGAAACAAACACATCGAATAAATAATTAATAAACAATATAAACATTAATTAAAATCATTAAAAAGTATAAAAACAAAATAAATGACATATTTGGAAAGCCAGAACTGCTAACATCTGTAATCATCAAATAATGAACCATAGAAGTAAAAATACAGACATATATAATGTGCTATAATGATATCTACAGTAAAAAGGTGAAAAGCAAACAAACAATTAAAAGAATTATCATCAAAAAAGGACAGAAGATGAGGAGGACATAACTGAAAACAAATATGTCTACCAATACCTTTTTTGTGTATGTATAGAGCTTCTGTTAAATAGAGAACATATATCACTAAAAAAAGGATAAAAAACCAATACTACACAGGTAAAATGATTAAAATTGATGAATATGATCCATAATGAATAATATGTTCTAAAAAAAAATAAAGGGGGAAGAGAGGGGAGAGAGAAAGAAGGGGGAAGAGAGGGGAGAGAGAAAGAAGGGGGAAGGGGGAGAAGGGGGAGGGAAAGAACAGGGAGGGGGAAGGAGGGGGAAAAAAGAAAATAATGGAAAAAACTACAAAAAAACAGACAGATCTACCTCTTGGTTCAGACCCTGTGCATGTAAAGCACAGTTACTTACCTGTAACAGGTGATCTCTGGGAACAGCAGGAATAAGTCTTCACATATGGGTACGTCGGTACCGACGGAGCCTGTGTGGAACGCTCCCCCTCTTCCCAAAAAAGGAAAGCTTTTGGGAGCATCCCACAGCGCCTGCGCGCTGCCTTCCCGCCTTTCCCAACCGCCTCTCTCCAGTTCGAGTTTTAAAGCTGAGACAAAGAGAGAGAGAGGAAAGGAAAGAAAGATAGAGTGATACAACTCCTAGGGGAGGTGGGTGGGTTGTGAAGACGTATTCCTGCTGTTCCCAGAGATCACCTGTTACAGGTAAGTAGCTAACTATGCTATCTCCAGGAACAAGCAGGAATGAGTCTTCACATATGGGGACTCCCCAGCTAGAGATGCCTGGGAAATCCCCAAGGTTGTGAGACCCTGAGAAGGGCTCCTCCTCCCATGGATCTCAGGCATCCAACCAGGGATGGAGGGTAGGAGTTGACTAAGCATGGAACAGGTGTTTGAGAACAGCCTGACCAAACAAGGCATCCCGGCGGGAGTCCTTGTCCAAACAGTAATGGGCTGTGAAGGTATGAACCGAGGCCCAGGTGGCCGCTCGACAGATCTGGTCGATGGACACAGAATTTAGATGAGCCATAGAGGTGGCCATGGCTCTCACATTATGAGCTGTGACATGGCCCTCCAGAGAAAGGTTCTTACTCTGGTAGGCGAAAGAAATACACTGAGCAATCCAATTGGACAGTGTCCTCTTAGAGACTGGAAGTCCCAAATGAGAGGAATCAAAAGCAACAAAGAGTTGAGAAGACTTTCTATGTTGCTGTGTCCTTTGTAAGTAAAAAGCAAGAGCTCTCTTACAATCCAAGGTATGAAGATTCCTCTCTGCACTTGATGCATGAGGACCTGGAAAAAAGACAGGTAAATACACCTCTTGATTAAGATGAAAAGGTGAGACCACTTTAGGCATAAAGTGTGGATTGGTCCTAAGGACTACCTTATCATGATGGAACCTTGTATAAGGTGGATTAGCCACTAAGGCCTGCAGTTCACTGATGCGGCGAGCTGAGGTGACTGCAATAAGAAAGATAAACTTCCAAGAAAGAAATTTCAAGGAGGTAGTGGCTAAGGGTTCAAAGGGTGGCTTCATGAGCTGACCAAGAACCAGATTCAAGTCCCATGCCACTGGAGGTGGTCTGATGGGAGGTTTAGTTAAAAGAAGGCCTCTCATGAATCTCGCAATAAGAGGATGAGAGGAGACAGGTTGTCCATTGAGAGGCTTGAGGGATGCTGCAATAGCACTCAAATGGACCCTTACTGAATTCGTTTTGAGTCCTGCATGGGAAAGATGCAGGAGATACTCTAGTAAAGAATTCAACGGTATTGCTAGAGGGTTAATACCCTTCTCAGCACACCAAATGGTAAACCTTTTCCATTTAAAGGCATAGGAACGTCTAGTAGAAGGCTTTCTGGAAGCATGAAGGATATCCCTTACTTGCTGAGAAAGATGCCAATCTTGAAGGTCTAAGCCTTCAGCAACCAAGCCCTGAGATGGAGAGATTGGGGGTTTGGGTGCCACAACGTTCCCCCCTCCTGAGACAGGAGATCTGGAGCAGACCCCAGGTCCAGGGAGGGATCTTGAGAGAGATGCAGAAAGAGTAGTTACTCACCTGTAACAGGTGTTCTCCAGGAGCAGCAGGAATCAGTCCTCACCTATGGGTGACGTCGGCGCCGACGGAGCCCTCGCGGAGCAATTTTCCCCAGCTTTCGCAGAAAGCTTTTGGGAATTGCAGCGCGCATGCGTGGTCCCCTTCCCGCCCAAGGATGCCATCTTGCTCAGTCTGATGACATAGCGGAAAGACAGCAAAAATTTAGCAAAAATATGCAATAAGAATGACTGCAACTCCAAGGGGAGGAGGGAGGGTAGTGAGGACTGATTCCTGCTGCTCCTGGAGAACACCTGTTACAGGTGAGTAACTACTCTTTCTCCAGGACCAAGCAGGAAGTCAGTCCTCACTTATGGGACTCCCAAGCTTAAGGCTACCAGAGACCTCAAGCCTAAAAGAGCTCCCCCAAGCTCAACAGTACAGAGGGAAGGAATCTTCTCTGAATACGAATCCGGCCGGTAGCCCAACACCAGGGCCGGAGGGTAGGAGTTGCCTAAACCTCAAAGAGATTGTGGAGGACTGCCTGACCGAAAGCACTGTCCCTGCGGGACTCCCTCTCCAGGCAGTAATGAGCCGCAAAGGTCTGGCTTGTAGACCAAGTAGCGGCCCGGCAGATGTCTGCCAATGGAACAGAGCGAAGATGAGCCACGGACGCAGCCTTCGTCCTGACACGGTGAGCCGTGACTCGACTCTCTAAGGAGAGGCCGGCTGCCCCATAAGCCCAGGCGATACAGTCAGCTACCCAGATGGACAAAGTACGCTTAGAGACAGGCACCCCCAACCGATTAGGGTCAAAAGACACGAAAAGCTGGACAGCCTTTCTATGCTCCCGCGTACGGTCAAGGTAGAAGGACAAGGCTCTTCTACAGTCCAAGGTATGCAGAACAGTCTCAGCCCGGCTGGAATGCGGCCTGGGAAAGAAGGTCGGAAGAACCACCTCCTGGTTGATGTAAAAGTGGGAGACCACCTTCGGAAGAAACAGGGTGAGTCCGTAGGACAACCCTATTCCTGTAGAACCTAGTGTATGGGGGCTCCGACACTAGGGCCTGTAGCTCGCTTACGCGCCTAGCGGAAGTAAGGGCTACCAAGAAGAGCATTTTCCATGAGAGGAAACAAAGAGGGCAGGCAGCCATGGGTTCAAAAGGCAGACAAGTAAGCCTTTGCAGAACCACATTGAGGTCCCAGTCAGGAGCTGGAGGACGCAACGGAGGCTTAAGCAGAAGGAGGCCTCTGAGAAAACGCGCCACCAAGGGGTGCGAGGAAAGAGGCTGGCCCTCCACCGGCGAATGAAGCGCAGAGAGAGCACTGAGGTGGACTCTGACAGAGTTGGATTTGAGGCCCAGATCGGAAAGGTGAAGCAAGTATTGCAGCACCACCGATACTAAGCAGGAGAAGGGGTCCTCAGACCGCTGAGAACACCAGACAGAGAAGCGACGCCATTTAAGGGCGTAAGATTTCCGGGTGGAAGGTCGCCGAGACGCTAGGACGACTGCTTCCACCTCCGGAGGAAGCAGAAGCGGAGCTAGGACTACCCTTTCAGCAGCCAGGCCATCAGATGCAGGGCCCAGAGGTTGGGGTGCAGAAGAGTACCCCGATCCTGTGTCAGGAGATCGGGCTGAAACCCCAGAGGAAGAGGGGTGTCCACTGCTAGCTGTAGAATTAGAGGGAACCACGGTTGCCTCGGCCACCTGGGCGCTACCAGGATCACGGAGGCCCTGTCCTGGACGATTTTGAACAATGTCCGGGACACAAGTGGTGTGGGAGGGAAGGCATACAGCAGACCCGTGGACCACGAGATGAGGAAAGCATCCGGCGCTACTCAGAGGATGCGGGTGCCGGGAGTAGAACCTGGGAAGCTGTCGGTTCAGGGGACTGGCAAAGAGATCCACGGTGGGAGACCCCCACCGGCGGAAGATCTGCTGGACCACTGCGGGGTTCAACCGCCATTCGTGTGGCTGCAGAATCCGGCTCAGTTTGTCCGCCAGGCAATTGTCCTGCCCTGGCAGGTAAACAGCCTTGAGGAGGATGTCGTGACCGACTGCCCAAGAGCACAATCTCCGAGCCTCCTGACATAGAAGGAGGGAGCCCGTGCCCCCCTGTTTGTTCACATAGAACATGGCAACCTGATTGTCCGTCTGCACCAGTACAGACTGACAAAACATGAGGTGAGAGAAGGCCCGCAGGGCTAGGCGTATCGCCCGTAGCTCCAGGAAGTTTATCTGCTGGGCGGCATCCCAAGGTGTCCAAAGGCCTTGAGTGTATGTCCCTTGACAATGCGCTCCCCATCCCAGGAGAGAGGCATCTGTTGTGAGCACCCGGGACGGTGGGGGAGACTGAAAGGTCATGCCGAGTACCAGGCTGGGCAGGTGAAGCCACCATTGCAGAGAGGAGACCAGGCGGTCGGAAATCTGTATTAGGTCCGATAGCCTCCCTGTGGCCTGATGCCATTGAGTGCGAAGGCTCCACTGAGCAGGTCTCATATGTAGACGGCCATTTGGAGTGACATGGACCGTGGAGGCCATGTGCCCGAGCAGCTGCAGGAACCGTCTGGCCGAGACCGGTGACGTGCTGTTGAACCTGCCGGCCAGAGCTATGAGCCTGTTGACCCGTTCCAGAGGCAAGACAGCACGTGCCTGCAGAGTGTCCAGCCGTGCCCCTATGAACTCGAGATCCTGAGAGGGGAGCAAAGCGGACTTTTCGAAGTTTATGACAAAGCCCAAGTGCTGAAGCAGAGCCACTGTGCGTTGAGTGGCCTGAGTGACCTCTGGAGCCGACTGTGCCCGGATGAGCCAGTCGTCCAGGTATGGGAAGATGAAGAGGCCTTGAAGCCTCAGGAAGGCTGCCACCACTGCCAGGCATTTCGTGAATACCCTGGGAGCGGAGGACAGGCCAAAGGGCAGTACTCGGTACTGATAATGATTCCCTGCCACCACAAATCTTAGATATTGCCGGTGGTCCGGATGAATAAGGATGTGGGTATAAGCATCCTTTAGATCCAAGGAGCATAGCCAATTCTCCCTGCTGGAGGTAGGGCAGTAGGATTCCAAGGGTAAGCATCTTGAACTTTTCCCGCTGCAGGAACTTGTTGAGGTTGCGTAAGTCCAGAATGGGTCTGAGGCCTCCTGTTCTCTTTGGAACCAGGAAGTACCTCGAGTAAAACCCGTGACCCCACAGGTGCTGGGGCACTGGCTCCACAGCCTGTTCGTGAAGCAGACTTTGCAGCTCCTGAAGCAGTAAGTCCCTGTGCAGGGGGGGTCTTGGAGGCTCCCCTGGAAAGTAGGAGGGAGGCACCTGGTGAAAATGCAAGAGGTAGCCCTTTTGAACCACCTGCAGCACCCAGGAATAGGATGTTATGGCGGACCACTGGTGGGCAAAGTGGGTCAGCCGGCCCCCCGTGCTGGGCGGAGGCCCCTGAGGGGGAGAGGCTATGCTGGCATAGTCAAAACCCCCCACCCTGCTGGGCCGGGGCCTGCGTAGTGGGCTTGGGGGCTTTCTGCCTCCGGGATCCGTTACCCTGCCCCTTAGGCTGCTGCTCCTGATGGGGAGTTGCTGAGGCCTGATATTGTGGATGGTGTTGTTTATAAGCAAACACCTTCCTCGGGTAAAAAGGCTTTTTCCCTGAGCCCTTCTTCTTCTGAGAAGGGGCAGAGGTCTTTCTGGATAGGCGAGTCCTGGGGAGAGTCAATGACTCGAGCTCCACCGCCTTTTCGGCCATGGGTTTGCCGAAGAGGTTTTCACCTCTGCAAGGGACATCGACCAACTTGTCCTGCACCCACGGCTCGAGGTTGGATGACTGAAGCCAAGCCTAACGGCGAGCCCCGATACCGGCTCCGGCTACTCGAGCCGATGCTTCGAAGCCATCGTAGGCCGCTCGAGAAATGAACTTCGAACACTCTCGAATCCCTGTGGACAAGGCCTGGAACCGCTGCAAGGGTTCCTCGGAGAGACCAGCAGAGAACCCCGCAATTTCTTTTGCCAGGTCTCGAAGATACATGCCCATATACAGCTGATATGTCTGGACTCGACAAGCAAGCATAGAGCCCTGGAAGCACTTTCTACCGAGGGCATCCAGGTTCCGGGCCTCCTTACCCGGAGGCACCGAGGAGTGCATCTTTTGACTCTTAAGTCGATGCATGGCCGATTCCACCACCATGGAATGATGCGGTAGTTGTGCCTTCTGGAACCCGGGGCTCTTGCGGACTCGATACATGGAATCGACCCGCTTGCTCAACACTGGCGTCGAGGCCGGGCTCTCCCACATGCGGAAGAGAAGCCACTCCAGCATCGAGGGAACCGGTACAGTAAAGGCCTCCTTCGGGGGAGAGTCATATTGAAGAGCCTCGAGCTCTTCGGCTCAAGGCTCCTCCTCCGGATCCGCGGGGAAGGCCAAAGCCTCACGAAATCGGAAAACCGGGTATCCTCCGGGGGGGACCGCCTCGGAGGCTCTGACTGGGGCGAGTCGGAGGGGACGCACCGAGTCTGAAAAGAACCGGGTGACTCGTCCTCCTCCGTGTCCCAGCCCGACTCCTCCGAGGAGGAATGGAGCGGCTCTGTGCGGGCGGGAGCCGGGGACCTCCGCCCCGACGCCGAGGCCGGCGTCGAGGACCTCGGTCCCGAACGGGAGGTCGAGGGAGACCTAGGTCGAGGATCGGCTCGAGCTCGTATGGACTCGAGGATCGACTCGGCCTCCGGAGTCGACTTGGGCGTCGACGTCCCAGTGGTCAGGGCAGATGCACTGGCTAGGCCGGTGATCAATGCCCGCTGCTGGTCCATGAAGGCAGCGATACTGCGCTCCAAGGTCGTCAATCTGAGACCAAACTGAGAAGACCCAGCAGCCCCCGACTCGGGCCCCGATGGCGTCGGGCCCGACGTCGGCTCTCCCGGAGGAGAGTGCAGGAGGACTATAACACTCACGTGTCCAGGCGACTCCACCTCGAGACGAGTAAGCTTCGAAGGCCTCTCCTCCTCCGAGGACCCGGGGCGTCTGACGGGGCTATGCGACCTGGCCCTCGAGGGACCAGGAGTGTCCTCCGACGCCACCCTCGCGTGTTTCTTCTTCCGACGGTGTTCCCGGCCGGGGGACCCCCGTTCAGAGGAACTCTGACGATTCTCGGAGCCGGAGCCACGAGACGTCGAGGCCTCTGACGAGGTCCGGGCCCGACCGAACGCGGGGTCAGAGAAGATTCGTTCCTTTTGCGACTGCCGACTCCTCAGCACCTTCGAGGACATCTTGCTGCACAGAGGGCAACTCATTGAGTCATGTTCGGAGCGGAGGCAGCAGTCATGCGTGTCGGTAAGAGACATAAGTTTGACACAACGATCACACTTTTTAAACCCACTGGCAGCCATTGGGGGAAAAAGGGCCCCTGCAAGGTCGAAAGACCGCGCTGCCAGGGAAGAAGGAAAAAGTGGCGGGAACGCCAGTTGGAGAGAAAAATATGTGAACGGGCCCGATAGGAGATATCGAGGCCCGGCGGGAAGAGGACACACGAACCGAGAAAAATAACAAGAAACAAAAGAAAAGAAAATCAACTTTTTCAGCGGCGACAACAAACTATGTCTGTAGGGCTCCGCGGAAAAAAGGAGACTGAGCAAGATGGCATCCTTGGGCGGGAAGGGGACCGCGCATGTGCGCTGCAATTTCCAAAAGCTTTCTGCGAAAGCTGGGGAAAATTGCTCCGCGAGGGCTCCGTCGGCGCCGACGTCACCCATAAGTGAGGACTGACTTCCTGCTTGGTCCTGGAGAAGTAGAGGGTACCACACTTGGCGTGGCCAACGTGGAGCTATGAGGATCATAGTCCCTAGATCTCTCTGAAGCTTGAACAGAGTCTTGGGAATTAAGGGAATGGGTGGAAAGGCGTACAGGAAGTCTTGACCCCAATGAAGGAGGAAGGCATCCCTGGCCTGAACTCCCTGACACGGAATTCTGGAACAGAATCGGGGAAGTTTGGCATTCCACAGACTTGCAAAGAGGTCTATGTCCGGGGTTCCCCAAATTCGAAAGATTCTGACTATCTGGTCCATATGAAAGGACCATTCGTGTGGAAGCAGAACTCAACTGAGTCTGTCTGCCCAAGAGTTTTGAACTCCTGGAAGGTATACTGCCAGAAGATGAATTTGATGCTCTCTGGCGAAGGCCCACAATCTCAGAGCTTCGTTGCAAAGCGACAGAGAGCCAGTCACTCCCTGCTTGTTCACATAGAACATGGCTACTTGGTTGTCCGTGTGAATGAGGACTGTCTTGTAGCTGAGCAGGGTATGGAAGACTCAGAGTCAAGAAGATTGCTCTGAGCTCTAAGAAGTTGATATGTAGGGAGGTCTCCTGTGGGGACCAAATGCCCTGGGTGGAGAGGTCTTGAAGATGAGCTCCCCAACCCTTTGGAGAGGCATCTGTTGTAAGGATTGCTTGGGGTAACAACTGTTGGAAGGGGGACCCCAGCAACAGATTTTGAGTGAACTTCCACCACTGGAGAGACCAAAAGAGGCGCCTGGAGGTTGCTATTTTGTCTGACAGACTTCCAGATGCCTGGTTCCACTGGGTAGACAAAGTCCATTGAGCTGCCCTCATGTGAAGGTGAGCATAAGGGACCACATGCACCGTGGATGCCATGTGGCCTAGCAGTTGTAACATCTCTCGAGCAGTTAGATGGGTTTTTAACTGAATCTGAGAGGCTAACTGCACTAAGCGTAGGCAACGGGCCTGGGGAAGATAGGCCCTTGCAGTTGTGATATCCAGGAAGGCCCCTATGAACTCTAGAGACTGAGTGGGGGTGAGTTGGGACTTTGGTATGTTTATAACTAGTCCCAGATACTGCAGGACACGCATTGTGCAGGCTAGGGAAGTCTGGGCCTCTGACTGGGATGGAGCTCGGATGAGCCAGTCATCCAGATATGGGAATACGAATATTCCCAGAGTGCGTAGAAATGCAGCTATTACTGCCATGCATTTTGTGAACACTCTTGGAGCAGAGGCCAGACCAAAGGGAAGCACCCTGTATTGATAGTGCTTTCCCTGATAAAGGAACCGAAGGAACCTTCTGTGTGATGGATGGATGAGTATATGGGTATACGCATCCTTGAGATCTAGAGAACAAAGCCAATCCTGACTCTGAAGGAATGGAAGGAGGGTACCCAGAGAAATCATCTTGAATTTCTCTTTGCATAGGAATTTGTTCAATTCTCTGAGATCTAATATGGGTCTGTAACCCCCTGTTTTCTTTGGAATGAGAAAGTAGGGGGAGTAGAACCCTGAGCCCTGTTGAAGAAGAGGTACTTCTTCTATTGCCCCTTGGGCAAGAAGGGTGGAAATCTCTTGACCCAGAAGGTCGAGGAGAGATGTTGGAGAATTGAACTGTCTCACCATGGTGTGAGGAGGAAGGTTTAAGAAATTAAGTTTGTACCCTTCCCTTATGATGGAAAGGGTCCACTGCTCTGCTGTGATTTGCTCCCATCTGGGAGCAAAGTGAGCTAACCTTCCTGGAATGGTGAGAGTCTCTGGTTCTTTTAGAGCTAGAAAGGCTAAGTTCTCTAGGTGCAAGTCAAAGGCCCTGAGGAGGCTGAGGCTGTTGGGCTACAGTAGGCCTTGCAGCCTTAGACTTGGCCTGTTTAGGTTGTTGACGCTTTGCAGCAAAACGACCTGCAGAAGATGTCTGCTGACCATAAGCAAGATAATATCTTCCCTTCTTGGGAAAATATGTCTTTTTGAACAACCTCTTCTGGACAGGATTAGAGGTAGACTTTGAAAGCCTATCCAAAGCAGAATTTTCTGCATCCATCTGAGTGGCCTTTGCTTGCTAATCTTTGCCAAATAGGTTTTCACCTGTACAAGGAAGATTTCCTAATCCATCTTGGACCCAGGGTTCCAAATCAGAAGCTTGTAACCAAGCAATTCTGCGTGCACCTATGGCAATGGCCGAGGCTCTGCTGGCCCCCTCAAAAGAGTCAAAGGCTGCACGGTTAGCACACTATTCTGTTTACATTATCAATTATACTTGATTATCCAGTTTGGAAAGAAAATACAATCTATGTTAAGACGTTCGGATTCAGTGCTCATTTGATGTATCGGTACTGCCGATTTCCTTAACTTTCAGCGCATTGCTGTCTTGGTACTACAATTTTTATAATATAAAGTTCTTATTGATGGTATGCTATGGCGTTATTGCAATATAGATACAAATGAAATTAAATTCCACAATAATTATTACCCCCTGCACATTTAGGGATAGTTCATCTCCACATATCTTTTGGGGTCTTCATAAATTGGTAGGACATTGTCCATCGATCTTGCAGACATACCTCTTTTGGGGTTATTACAGTGCTCCTCCTTTACCGTGGCTTTACAAAAAACGTTTTTTGTGATCATTCTTTTATCAAGGTACCCCACATTGTGGTCCTTTCATCTCTGGAATTATCTAATATATTTTAATAGGTTTGTACATATTTTAACTGTATTTGTAGTTTTTATTATTTATTGTTGTTTGCATGATTCAAACATTTTTAAGTGCATTATCACATTGTTTATGGTTTTGATGTTTATTATTTATTAGATATTTAGTTTTTAAGGATGCTTTATATTTTTAGAGCATATTATTCATTATGGATCATATTGTTCATCAATTTTAATCATTTTACTTGTGTATTTATTATTTATTGTTTTTTTATCCTTTTTTTTAGTGATATATGTTCTCTAACAGAAGCTCTATACATACACAAAAAAGGTATCGGTAGACATTTATGCTTTCAGTTATGTCCTCCTCATCTCATCTTCTGTCCCTTTTTGATAAAAATTCTTTTGTTTATTTATTTGTTTTTCACCTTTTTACTGTAGATATCATTATAGCACATTATATTATATATGTCTTTATTTCTACTTCTATGATCATTATTTGATAATCTTAATATAATATCCCCCTGAAGAAGGCCGTCTGGCCGAAACGCGTAAGTGGGGTAATAAAGAAGGGTTTTTTTCAAACCTGAAAACTCTACCAGTCTGGGTATCTGTTCGTTTTGTCCCATATGAGTTTGGGCTTGACATACCTGAGATGAGATAACGAGAAATTAGACCTTACCTGCTAATTGTCTTTCCTCGAGTTCTCTCCGGGCCAGCCCAGGAACCTTAGGATAGTCAACCTCCTCCAGCAGCTGAGGACTGAATTCTGAAAGTCTTGCTGACAGCCTAACCAGCTCCTCCTGTCGAACAAGACTCAGTCTACTATTGTCAAAGCAGTCTAAACCTATGTAGAACCAGCAAACCCAACAAGCAAACCCCTGCAGAACCTAGTGACATATTCCATCACGCCTTTTTTTTTTCCTGATATCACACTATCTTTGGTTTCTCTCTCTTCCTTTTCCCTTTATATATATATTTTTTTTGTAATGGAGCTCCCCCCACCGTAACCCCAGAAGGGCCCCAAAATCCACTGCTGATGCGCCTCACTGTCCAGACCCCTAAACATCCCATGAACGATCGAGCCCTTAGCCTTATCAAACCACTCGCAGACGAACCGGGTGGGCCCTGGACTGGCCCGGAGAGAACTCAAGGAAAGACAATTAGCAGGTAAGGTCTAATTTCTCCTTCCTCTTTGTCTCTCTGGACCAGTCCAGGAACCTTAGGGAAGTACCAAAGCAGTACCTAAATTCGGGAGGGTCCTGCGAGTCCCGCCACAATAGCAGAGGGCCCGACATTTGCGTCGCCTCTTCCTAGCACATCCAAGCGATAGTGCCTTGCGAACGTGTGGAGCGACACCCATGTGGCCGCTCGACAAATGTCCACCGGTGGGACCATTGCGAACTCCGCCCAAGAAGCCGCCTGGCTCTAGTCAAATGAGCTTTGAGCACCTCTGGCGGTGACTTACCTTGCGCCACATACGCAGTTCCTATAGCCTGCTTCACCCAACAGGCAATGGAAGCCTTTGATGCCGCTTTGCCTTTACGGGGGCCACCAAACAGAATGAACAACCTGTCGGACCTCCGAAACGACTGTCTTCTGGAGATTCTGCCGTAGCACCCGAGCCATATCCAACTTACAAAGCGCCCGATCCACCTTTTCCCCTTCCCGGCCCTAAAAGGTAGGAAGCAAAACTGATTGGTTTAAGTGAAAACTGGAATTCACCTTCGGGAGAAAAGATGGCATCAGCCTCAAGGTCACTTTCTCTGCCAAAACTGAATGTATGGCGCCCTACACGAGAGCGCCTGCAGGTCAGCGACCCTTCTCGCTGAACACAACGCTACCAGGAAGGTAGTCTTCCAAGAAAACTCTCTCAAGTTTCCAGCCACCCTAGCTCAAAGGGAGGCCGTATCAAGGCCTAGAGCACTAAGTTCAAATTCCAAGCGGGCACCACCTGTCTCACCGACGGTCTGATATTCCTAGCCGCCCTAAGGAAGTGATGAATGTCTGGCAGCGAGGACAACACACCCCCTTGCACTCTACCCTAAAAGCAAGCCAGGGCCGCTAGCTGAACCTTCAGAGTACTGAGGGCTAGCCCTTTTTCTAGCCCCCCCCCCTCCCCCTTGCAGGAATAAAAATATATCTGGCAAAGCTGCAGAAAACGGCTTTACTCCACGCTCCTTACACCAAGCTTCAAAAATGAGCCAAATGCACACAAACTAGAGAAGTCAACCTCCTTCTAGCCTTTAAAATAGTAGCTATCAACGACGACGAGTATCCTCTGTGCCGCAAACATTCCCTCTCAAGAGCGAAGCCGTAAGCAAGAACCGATCTACCTGGGGCATTAGAACGGGTCCCTGACTCAGCAGGTTTACCCGACTGGGCAGCCACCAAGGCCGATCCACTAGGAGCTGCTCCAGATCCGCATACCAAGGCCTTCTGGGCCAATCTGAGGCAATGAGAATCACCTTGCCGCTGTGCCCCGCTATCCTCTGAATGACCCTGCCAAGCATTGGCCAAGGAGGAAACACAAAGCAGCTTGTTCTGCAGCCAAGGTTGAACTAGACCGTCGAGCCCTTCCGACATGTGTTCCCTGCACCCGCTGTAAAACTGAGCTGCCTTGGTATTGCTGAGAGAAGCCATCACATCCATAACCGGCTATACCCAATACACTACAATGTCGTGAAAGACGGCCGCGTTCAGCTCCCACTCTCCTGGATCCAGAACATTTCGACTTAGGTTATCGGCCTGCACATTGCTCTTCCCGGCTACATGCGCCACCGACAGTGCCACGAGATGGACTTCGGCCCACCTGAACAACTCCTGATTCTCCTCCAACAGGGCCGCACTGCCCGTGCCACCTTGCCTGTTGATATACGACATCATTACCACATTGTTGGAGAAAACACGAACCGCTTTCCCCTGCACTAAAGTGCTCAAATCTAGGAGCGCTAAATGCACTGCTCTGAGCTCCAAGTGATTGATTGACCAACTGCTCTCATCTGTGGACCAGCAGCCTTGCGTCACCTGAGTCAGACAATGAGCCCCCCAGCCCGAGAGGCTGGCATCCTTGGTGACCAACACCCATTCGGGTCCTGTAAGGGAACTCCTGCACAAAGATGCTCGGGGTAAAACCACCACAGCAGACTGTTGCTCACCTCCTCCTGGAGCACCAGTCGCCGAGATAGAGGATGATCTTGTGGCGACCATCCGGATAACAGAGCTCACTGAAGAGGACGCATATGCACCCTAGCCCAAGGAACCAGGTCCAAGGCCACTGCCATGGACCCCAGGAGCTGTAAATACCTCCACACCAATGGCGCTTTCAATCGCAAGAATGCCTGAACCTGCCGTAAAATCTTTTCTGTCCTGTTCTCGGGTAGTATTACTGACCCTACACCTATGTCGAACAAGGCCCCGAGGTATGTAAGGCGCTGCACAGGCTGCAATTGACTCTCTGCCCGATTGATTACCCAACCGAGATCCTCCAAGAACTGAACCACTCACCAGGTTGCTGATTCCGATTCCACCAGCAACGCAGCACGGATCAACCAATCGTCCAGGTATGGATGCACCTGAATGCCTTCCTTTCGCAATGCTGCCGCCGCCATCGCCACCACCACCATTACCTTCGTGAATGTACGTGGCGCGGTGGCCAGCCCGAACAGCAATGCCCTGAACTGAAAATGACCAATGGGGACAGCGGAATATGCAGATACGCCTCCGTGAGATCTATGGACGAGAGCACCTCTCCCGGCTTCACCGCTGGAATAACAGATCTAAGAACATAAGATATGCCATACTGGGTCAGACCAAGGTCCATCAAGCCCAGTATCCTGTTTCCAACAGTGGCCAATCTAGGTCATATCTACCTAGCAGTTTCCCCAAAAGAGATAGGTTCCACAATGCTTGTACTGGGTCAAGCATTGATATCCTGGGTCCCTTCTTAATAATGCTTTATGGACCTTTCCTCCAGGAACTTGTCCAAACCTTTTTTAAACCCAGCTACACTAACAGCCTTTACTACATGCTCCGGTAACAAATTCCAGAGTTTGATTACACGTTGAGTGTAGTCTTAAATAGTTTACCCTGTAGCTTCATTGCATGTCTCCTAGTCTTTCTATATTCTGATAACGTAAACAATCGATCTAAGTTTACCCATTCCACTCCATTAATTTATAGAC
Source organism: Ichthyophis bannanicus (assembly GCA_033557465.1). Lineage (NCBI taxonomy): Eukaryota > Metazoa > Chordata > Amphibia > Gymnophiona > Ichthyophiidae > Ichthyophis > Ichthyophis bannanicus. The sequence goes on from CM066033.1 coordinate 575,476,861, forward strand.
TTCTATCATATTTCCCCTCAGCCGTCTCTTTTCCAGGTTAAAGAGCCCTAACCTTTTTAGCCTTTCTTCATAGGAGTATCCTTCCATCCCCTTTACCATTTTGGTGGCTCTTCTCTGAACCTTTTCTAATATCGCTATATCCTTTTTAAGATACGGCGACCAGAATTGCACACAATATTCAAGATGCGGTCTCACCATGGAACGATATAGAGGCATTATATTATCTTTTGTTTTATTTTCCATTCCTTTCCTTATGATACCTAGCATTCTATTTGCTCTCTTGGCCACTGCTGCACACTGGGCCGAGGGTTTTAACATGTTATCCACGATGACGCCCAAATCTTTTTCCTGGGTGGTGGTTCCTAATGTGGAACCCATGCATCGTGTAACAATAGTTTGGGTTGTTCTTCCCTAGGTGCATAACTTTGCACTTGTCCACATTAAATTTCATCTGCCGTTTTGATGCCCATTCTAACAATTTATCAAAATCCTCTTGCAATTTTCACAATCCTCTTGGGTTTTAACAACTTTAAATAGTTTTGTCTCATCTGCAAATTTGATAACCTCACTCGTTATTCATAAATGACCTGGAAAGTGGAATATGTCAAAAAGCAGCGGACCCAGCACAGATCCCTGGGGTACACCACTATTCACCTTGCTCCATTGGGAAAAGTGGCCATTTAGCCCTACCCTCTGCTTTCTGACTTTTAACCAGTTCCTGATCCACAGAAGTACACTGCCTCCTATCCCATGACTCTTTAGTTTTGCCAAAAGTCTCTCATGAGGGACCTTGTCAAAGGCTTTCTGAAAGTCCAGATACACTATATCAACCGACTCACCTTTGTCCACCTGTTTATTCACACCTTCAAAAAAACATAATAGATTAGTAAGACAAGATCTTCCTTGTCTAAAGCCATGTTGGCTGTCTTCCATTAGGCCATGACTATCTACATGCTGAGTAATTTTATTCTTTATGATGGTTTCTACCATTTTTCCCGGTACTGACGTCAGGCTCACCGGTCTGTAGTTTCCCGGATCACCCCTGGACCCTTTTTAAAAATTGGTGTTACATTGGCGATCCTCCAACCTTCAGGTATTAGAGATGATTTTAATGATAGTTCACAGATTACTAATAGCAGGTCTGCAATCTCATATTTCAGCTCTTTCAACACCCTTGGATGTATACCATCCGGCCCAGGTGATTTGGCTACTCTTCAATTTATCTAATAGTTGTAATACATCTTCCTGATGTATCGATATTTCCTTCAATTCTTCCGCACCTTTAAATACCACTTCAGTCATGGGTAACATCCCTACATCTTCCTCAGTAAAGACCAAAGCAAAGAATTCATTCAGTCCCTTCCCTATCGCCCTGTCGCCTCTTAGTGCCCCTTTGTGCCCCTTTAACCCCTCTGTCATCTAATGGAACAACTGACTCTCTCTCAGGTTTTTTGCAACGAATGTACTTGAAAAAGTCTTTATTACGCGTTTTTGCTTCCGCAGCAAGCTTCTTCTCAAATTCTCCCTTTGCCTACCTTATCAATGCCTTGCATTTGACTTGCAAGTCCTTGTGCTGTTTCCAGGTTTCGTCGTTTGGCTCTTTTTTCCATTTCCTGAAAGATGCTTTTTTGGCAACAGCAGCCTCTCTGACCTCACCTTTAAACCATGCCGGCAGTTTTTTGGACTTCCTTCCACTTTTCTTAAAGCGTGGAATACAGCTGGTCTGGGCTTCCAAGATAGTATTTTTCAACAACACCCAAGCGTGATGTAAGTCTTTCACCTTTGCAACTGCTCCTTTTAGTTTTTTCTTAACTATTTTCCTCATTTTATCATAGTCTCCCTTTCGAAAGTTAAAAGGTAGCACTGTGGATTTCCTTACTATCCCTCCTCCACTAATTAAATGAAAGGCGATCATGCTATGATCACTATTGCCAAGTGGCCCCAACACCCTTATCTCTTGCACTAGATCTGGTGTTCCACTAAGGACTAGGTCTAATATGGCTTCCCCTCTGGTTGGTTCATGAACCAGCTGCTCCAAGAAGCAGTCATTTATTAGAAACTTTATCTCCCTAGCATGTCCTGCCGTGACACTGACCCAGTCGATACCGGGGTAATTGAAATCACCCATTATTATTACTGTGCTGTAACGTTTGTTAGCTTCCTTGATTTCTTTGAGCATTTCATCATCCATTTGTTCATTCTGGCCAGGCAGTCGATAGTAAACCCCCACTGCATTCACCTTCCCCTTTTTACATGGAATTTCAATCCATAGAGATTCTACAGCAAATTTTGTTTCCTGCAAAACTTTAATCCTTTCTGACCCAATGCCCTCTCTAACAGAGCGCAACCCCTCCACCAATTTGATCAGCTCTATCATTACGATATAGTTTGTACCCAGGTATCACAGTGTCCCACTTGTTGTCCTCCTTCCACCATGTGTCTGATATTCCAATCATATCTAACCTCTCATTTAGTGCTATATATTCTAACTCTCCCATCTTATTTTTTAGACTTCTAGCATTTGCATACAAGCATTTTAGAGACTGTATTTTATTCATATTAATTTGGCTATTGGTAGACATGGGTAATTTGGGATCTTTAAGCTCTGTCTGCTCCATACTCAAGACGTGGATAGTATGTTTAATTGAAAACATTTTATGTTTCTTTGTATTTATGTTAGCCGTACTTATTCGTTCCACCATTTAAGAATAACACTATATATATATTTTATACACATTATATATTCGTTTTAGTCCGCTGTTTTTAGATTGTTTGTTTTAACTGTTTTTTAACATTTGTTATGCTGTTTGTATTATATTTTGTCTTAGCCATTTAAGCCCCTGAAGAAGGGATCTCTGAAACACGGCCTGTGTTGGGCCAGTGGCTGATGTTAGTTCAATAAAGGTTCATTCACGTCACCTTCCTTGCTATCCACGTCTCCTTGTTGGACTGCTATCGCACGTGGTGTTTTGCTTTCTGTTGTGCTCCATACTCGAGGGCATTTGGGCTACTTTACTCTTTTTTGGAACCTCTCTGCCTTTAATAGTATCCTTCAAGGATACATTCTTCCGAACCATCCGCTCTTGGGCGACTGTCGGCTTTCCCCTATTATCTAGTTTAAAAGCTGCTCTCTCTCCTTTTGAAAGGTTAATGCCAGCAGCCTGGTTCCATCCCGGTTAAGGTGAAGCCCATCCCTTCGGAAGAGCCCCTCCTTGCCCCAGAATGTGCCCCAGTTCCTAACAAATCCAAAACCCTCATCTCTGCACTATTGTCTCATCCACGCATTGAGACTCAGAAGCTCTGCCTGCCTTTTGGGTCCTGCGCGTGGCATGGGAAGCATTTCTGAGAACGCTATCCTGGAAGCTCTGGATTTCAACTTCCTACCTAAAAGCCTAAATTTTGCCTCCAGAACCTCCCTACCACATTTTCCTATGTCATTGGTACCGACATGTACCAAGACAGCAGACTCCTCCCCAGCACTATCTAAGACCTTATCTAGGTGGTGTGTGAGGTCTGCTACCTTCGCACCAGGCAGGCATGTTACCAGGCGATCCTCACGTCCACCAGCCACCCAACTATCTACATGCCTAATGATCAAATCACCAACTATAACGGCTGTCCTAACCCTTCCCTCATGGGCATATAGCCCTGGAGAAACTTCCTTGGTGCGAGAGGGTTTTACATCACCTGGAGGACAGGTCCTAGTTACAGGATCACTTCCTGCCACACCAGGGTGATGCTCTCCTGTCACGTGACCTCTCTCCTCCATGGCAACAGGGATGCTGCTAGACTGGAGGTGGGACTTCAGGACTATATCCCTGTAGGTCTCGTCTATGTACCCCTGTCTTTCTTATGTTTTCCAAGTCTGCTACTCTAGCCTCTAGAGAACGGACTCGTTCCCTGAGAGCAAAGAGCTCCTTGCACCTAGTGCACATGTAAGACCTCCCACCAACTGGGAGAAAATCATACATGTGACACTCAATGCAAAAGACTGGAAAGCCCCCATCTCGCTGCTGGACTGCTGTCTGCATCTTAGTTTTAAGTTTGTGTTTAGATCTTTAAGTTCTTTACTTACTAAGGGTTGCTATGGATATTTATACTAATAAAACTGTACCTAGTATGTTTAATATGCCTTGTTCACCTGAAGCTTAATTAATCTCAGGTCCTTCGTGTATGACTGATTTGGGTAACGAGCTTCACCTGACAGCACCTCCTGTCTTTTAAGATGTGTAAGTACCTATAAAGCTATGATTATCCCAGGGGTGGGATCTCAGCGTTTCCATCCGAAAATGTGGCACTCGCAATCAGCAATTTACATGCTTGAGATCCAGAATTGGCCAAAAAGACCCCTTCTTTTTGGGGACCACGAAGTAAATCGAGTATCAACCTAACTCACATTGGTCTCGAGGCACCGGTATCCCCGCCCGGAGTGCCAACAAGCGCTGCAGCGTGTCGTTGACCGCTTCCCTCTTTGCCTGAGACCCACAAGGGGACACCACAAATGCTTCCACCAGCGGCTGAGCAAATTCCAGCGCATACCCCTCGTGGATGATCTGCAGCACCCACCGATCCGTAGTTATGGTGGCCCAGACAGAGAGAAACTCCTGGAAACGTCCTCCGACCGGAATCTCCGTCTGGGCCTGCCGCCCTTCATTACGGCTTCTTGGAAGAGGCCTGCTGAGAGTTGAAATACCCTCTGCCGAAACCTTTAGCCACAAACCGGCCTCTCTGGTAGGGTGCAAACTGAGGCTCCCGAAACCTGCTTAAGTCTCTACCCTGACCTCTTTGCAGAGCTCCAGGCCTAGTAGTTTTTGGCCAATTCTCTGGGAGGCGGCCACCCTTGGAATCTCCCAAATCCTTAACTATCTTTTTCAAGGCCTCCCCAAACAGCAGCTTACCCTTATAGGGGTAGTTTCCTGAGACGAATCTTAGAGAAGGCATCAGCCACCCAATTTCTCAGCCAAAGAAATCTAGCGGCCACCACTGACGCCATGGACTTGGCTGAAATCCTGATCAAATCATAAAAAGCGTCCGCTAAATAAGCTGCCGCCTCTTCCTCCTTGTCCGTATCCGCCTCTCCTTGAAGCCACCGGATAGAGGCCCGTGCCACATACGTCCCACAAATGGAGGTCTGCAGAAACAGAGCCAAGGAATCTAACGCCTGCTTTAGAAGCACCTCCAACTTTCGATCCTGAAGATCTTTAAGGGCAGTACCCCCTTCCACCAGAATCGTAGTCTTTTTGCCAATGCAGCAACTAAGGCATCTACTTTTGGCATCCGCAACAACTCCTCCTCCTGCGGAACAGGGTAAAGCCGACCAATGGCTCGGTTACCCCACAGGGTTGCCTCAGGACATTCCATTCAGTCTCTATCATTTGCTTAATCACTCTATGAACTGGGAAGCAGCGCTGCTCTGTTTTAAACCCCTGTATTTAAACCCCTGTAATAAGAGATCCTCTAAGGGTTCCTGTGGGATTGTAGGAAGGGCAATATTTAAGGCTGCCAGGGACTGAACAATAAGAGCCCCTAGCTCCTCCTTACGAAAAACCCGGAACACATTTGGATCCTCGCCTGGGCTTCTCTCTCCTTCCTCCAACTCTCCTGCCCAGGAGTCCAAACCTGTCTCAGACCGGATCTTCCTGTCTTCCAAAATCTGAGGGGCAGAGACTTGTAGCCCGAAGCCATCAGAGCCTGTCTCTGGAGTCTTAGCTGTCTGAGAAGTACCCTCTCCAGGGTCCATCAAATTGCTCTCCCCCAACTGCGCTCCGTGCAATCTGGGGACTGCCACAGCACTTACAGCCTGATCCCTTCTCCAACAAAAAGCTTGGTGCATTGCTAAAATAAACTCCGGCAAAAAAAGAGGACTCTAACCCCTTCTGAATTCCAGGCAACGGACCCTGAACCTGGCAGCCCTCCGGAGTTGATTTCTTAGACTTAGTTTTTCTCTTCTTCGCTAGTTCAGAAGCGCAGGAGAAACGGCTGCCTCAGGTAAAATGGCTGCCGTTCCCGCCTTCTCCAACGTCCCCTGTGGCCTGCCGACCGGCTCCCCTGATGCCAGATTCAGATCCATTGAACTGCCGAAAAGCCTTTCAACAGAACTGCTCCGTCTGACACACATCCTGCAGAGCCCAAGCCCCAACAATCCGTGGCAATTACCACACTGAAGACACGCCGCGGAAACCAGCAGCTTGCAGTCACAGCTAACCCCAACCAACTGGTTCCCCGACGGCCCAAAACCTACAGCCGCAAACCGATCCACTAACTTCGACAAACACTGAGGTGCTCTAACCAATCAGCAAAATTTAAACCTCAAGCTCTTCCTCAGCGAATCGCGTTCTGCTGCCGGCCTCCCTTTACACAGCTGCCAGTGGGAAACGGAGCACGGGGGTTGGAGGCAGAGGAGTAGAATCTGGGGCCCCCAGCTCCTACTTCAAACCCCGATCCACGGATCCTCCAAGTAGAGCAGGCTCTGCTCCCGCTGCCCAGCACTTAGAACGTTTGGCAGCTGAGGACCGTCGCACCAGATTTTTTTTTTTTTTTTTTTTTTTTTTAACAATTGTCAATCAAATTTGCTTTTGCTATCTCTGCCCTGCTAGAGCAAGCAAAACTAAAATCGGTGCTATCTCCGGATTTGCTATTGGGTATTCCTCTTCCTTTCTCCTGGGAGCCTGTCAGCCCACGTCCTGTTCAGCTGCTGAGGACTGAAAGACTGAGTCTTGCTCGACAGGGGGAGCTAGTTAGGCTGGTCAGCAAGACTTTCAGAATTCAGTCCCCAGCTGCTGGAGGAGATTGACTACCCTAAGGTTCCTGGACTGGCCTGGAGAGACGAAGAGAAAATGCTGTTGAGACAGATATAGCACAGTTACTTACCTGTAACAGGTGATCTCTGGGAACAGCAGGAATAAGTCTTCACATATGGGTACGTCGGTACCGAAGGAGCCTGCATGGGAACGCTCCCCAGCGTCCAAAAAGAAAGCTTTTGGGAGCATCCCACGTGCATGCGTGCTGCCTTCCCGTCCATTTACTTCCCTCTCATCAGTTGGGTTTGTAGCTGAGACCGAAGGAGGGAAGTAGACAATTAGAGAGAAAAAAGAGAGAGAGAGAGAACAACTCCTAGGGGAGGTGGGTGGGTTGTGAAGACTTATTCCTGCTGTTCCCAGAGATCACCTGTTACAGGTAAGTAACTGTGCTATCTCCAGGAACAAGCAGGAATGAGTCTTCACATATGGGGACTCCCAAGCTAAGATGCCTGGAGGAGGCCCCAGCATGTTGCAAATCTAAAGATGGGCCATGCTTATCCCTCAAAAACCTCAGGCATCCAAGGGATGGAGGGTAGGAGTTGAACTAGAAAAGAATAAAAGAGGTGCTGTGGAACAGCTTGACTAAACAAGGTATCCAGAGGGGAGTCCTTGTGTAAATCCCAATCCCATTAAGCAAACTAATTAGCATGGAATCTCAAAAAACCACGCACAGAAAAGGATACTCAAATAAACTAAATACTCCTAATGATTTCATAAAAGCAAATAAATTAACTAACAAAAGAGCTTTTTCTCATGCTGCCCCATCTATTTGGAATTCCCTTCCGGAGGACCTACGAACTATAACTGAAATTATGGAACTCCGTAAAAAACTAAAAACCTATTTATTCTTTATGCACTACGGCAACATAGATAATCCCTGGATACACTCAGATAAAGGTTAAAAATTATGACAGAGTAATACTAATCCCAACAATTTAACAGACAATACACAATTATAAAAACACTATGATCCAATTCCAAAGTACCCACAACATGTATTTGTATATAGTTTTTTGTACATAGTTTACAAGCCAGTTTTGCTATTTTGCATTAGTTCATGCTGTTAACCATTACGTTTATTGTTACAAAATGTTCGATGTAAAACTAAGCTTTTGCTTTGTGGATTGTTGTTTGATTGTGAACCGCAACTGAACTCTGGAAGTTGCGGGTTATAAATATATGTTAAATAAAATAAATAAATAAATCATAAATATTAGAAAAATATTGAATTGCAATTTTCTAATGTGGATGTCACTCAAAAATATTGCAAAAATACTTGAGGGTAATATGGATCTGTGGTTGAGAGCCAGTACATTATCCTCAAAGAAATTCCCTCAATGTGAAATAGAGGGAAAAAAATAAATTTTTGCAATACAGGAAGAGATAAGCCCTCATGGCCAGAACTAACCCCAGAAGAAGTACTGGGGGAGTTCAATGAGGTTGGACTTTTGAGAAACAGCTAAAGTTTCTGTAAAGTCCAAAAAATTGAACTTCTTGTCCTTGGAGCAGAATAAGGTCCTAGGAAAGAATGGAGATAATCTGACTGGTTTAGATGAAAAGGCAGAAATACCCCTTGTAGAAAAAAGGGGATAGGTCTTTAAGACCCCCTTTATTCCAATGAAAGACAAAACCTTTGTACTAGGCGCTGAGCCCCCAATCTCTTGAAGATCTTTCAAAGTCAGATGTTGTATAGAGATTGACGCAATAACAAGAAGGATTAAGACCTACTTGAGAATATTGATGGAGAATCTCTGCCTGGTTAAATATGGAAGAACTATAGAGGAGGTTTCGTGGAAAACTGATATTATGTTCTTCACTTACAGGGATAGGACTAGACTTCTTGAAAAGATCTAGCCCCTGAAATAACCAGGTGTCGAGATGAACGTGAATGAGTGCAGTGGAGATCCTTAGTCTTAAGACAGCAAGTCTGGATCCTTCTAAAATTTCAAATAGTAGCTGGAGAAAGAGACGCAATATAAGGGGATACCATGTTTGCCTCTTTATGAGGGCAATATGAGTATCATGAGTTTTCTTGTTCAACATAAGCTACCATGAAGTATAGGAATTAGAAGGAAAGTAGTGAATAAGGACCAACTGCAGTGAAAAAAATGCATCCCTGATGTGGAAGTTCCAGTGAGATGTGGAACAAACCAGGGAATTGTGCAATTTTCTACGCCTTCATGTGGTCTAAACCCTGGTTACCTTTTCTTAAAAGGAAATTTTAAGGAATATGGTAAGAGTAGGAAAAAACCAGTCATGTAGGAGCATGACTGGCAGAGTCTACCAGCTGAAGCCCTTGTTAACTATCTGGCCGCTACCTATTAGGAGTAGCTCTGAGGCTCTCTGGCAAAGGCCCACAGTTGCAGAGCTTTGTTGTAGAATTGCAGAGAGCATGTTGTAGGTTGCTTAGATCTGGCTGTTGAATTGCCAGTGTGCAACCTAATCTATTCTGTTGAAGCCAAAGAGAACTGAAGGTGGCTAAGAATAGTAGACAGGCCTGAAGCCTGCAACAATAAACAATCCAAATGAGTTCTGGACCTCTTTTGGAATTATCTGCTATTAAGGCAGCATAAAAAGTTAGGACCTATGGATTGGCGAGGACCTAGAGACACAATTTGGAGTAGTGATACCCAACCTCTGTCCGAAAAGCTACCTTAAAAAGATATCTGAGTAGAAGATGAATCACAAAGGGGAAGAAAGCTCTGTATGGAAACTACTTACTGGAGTAGGTATTGAAGAAAATCCTATGGGCTTAGAGAATAAGCCCTCCAGTTGAGTAGTAGTACTCTTAAGAGACTGAATGTCTGGGCTAAGAGGGATAGAAGTAATACAGAGTTGAGAAGACTTACAATTTGGTAAGACTTTGAAGAGATAGGGTCCCCTTGCAGTTAAAAGTATGAGATACACTCGTACAGTAAACTGACAAGATGAAGGGTATAGCTCACCCTGTTGTGAGTTGTTAAGCCTCCTTTTGTTTTAAAAGGAGGAACCTGTTATCTCTGGGGTATGATAGTCCTTAATAGCTCTTAGAGCTAGAAGGATAGATTTCTCTTGTAGCAAAAGATTCATGCCCAGAGTCGAGGACTGAGTCAATGTATGACTGATATCTCAGCATGGATGAGATGAATTTTAGATGCTTCTGTTGAAAAGAAGTAGACTCAAAAGTTTTAAACCTCACACAGAAAAAATGAATAAAATATCAGAAACCCTGCGATTGCTGGGTTTTCTGAGCCTGTTGAGGCTTTGATTTTCTTAGCCTGGTGTGATGTTGCCCATCTTTGGAAACATCTGCAGAATGGGCAGAAGATGGATAAAACGTTTTTCCCCTGGGGGAATAAAGCACAGCTACTTACCTGTAACAGGTGATCTCTGGGAACAGCAGGAATAAGTCTTCACATATGGGTATCGTCAGTACCGACAGAGCCTGCGCAGGAACGCTCCCCAGCGTCCAGTAAGAAAGCTTTTGGGAGCATCCCACAGCGCCTGCGCGCTGCCTTCCCGCCTTTCCCAACCGCCTCTCTCCAGTTCGAGTTTTAAAGCTGAGACAAAGAGAGAGAGAGAAAAGTAAAGATAGATAGAGAGATACAACTCCTAGGGGAGGTGGGTGGGTTGTGAAGACTTATTCCTGCTGTTCCCAGAGATCACCTGTTACAGGTAAGTAACTGTGCTATCTCCAGGAACTAGCAGGAATGAGTCTTCACATATGGGGACTCCCTAGCTGCAGATGCCAGGGGAAGACCCCAGGTTGTGTGTCCTTGAAAAGGATTCTACCTTCCCCCATGGATCTCTGGCATCCAACCAGGGTAGGTGGGTAGGAGTTGATTAGGAATGGAGCAGGTGTTTGAGAACAGCCTGACCAAACGAGGCATCCCGGCAGGAGTCCTTGTCCAAACAGTAATGGGCTGTGAAGGTATGAACCGAGGCCCAGGTGGCCGCTCGACAGATTTGGTCGATGGACACAGAGTTTAGATGAGCCATTGAGGCTGCCATGGCTCTCACATTGTGAGCTGTGACATGGCCCTCCAGAGAAAGGTTCCTACTCTGGTAGGCGAAAGAAATACACTGAGCAATCCAATTGGACAGTGTTCTCTTAGAAACTGGAAGTCCTAAATGAGAAGGATCAAAAGCAACAAAGAGTTGAGAAGACTTTCTATGTTGCTGTGTTCTTTGTAAGTAAAAAGCAAGAGCTCTCTTACAATCCAAGGTATGAAGATTCCTCTCTGCCCTTGATGCATGAGGTCCTGGAAAAAAGACAGGTAAATATACCTCTTGGTTTAGATGAAAAGGCGAGACCACTTTGGGCATAAAGTGTGGATTGGTCCTGAGGACTACCTTACCATGATGGAACCTTGTATAAGGTGGATTAGCCACCAAAGCTTGCAATTCACTGATGCGGCGTGCTGAGGTGACTGCAATGAGAAAGATAACTTTCCAAGAAAGAAATTTCAAGTAGGTGGTGGCTAAAGGTTCAAAGGGTGGCTTCATAAGCTGGCCAAGAACCAGGTTTAAGTCCCATGCCACTGGAGGTGGTCTAATGGGAGGTTTAGTTAGAAGAAGGCCTCTCATGAATCTTGTTATAAGAGGATGAGAGGAAATAGGCTGTCCATTGAGAGGCTTGAGGGATGCTACAATAGCACTCAAATGGACTCTTACTGAATTAGTTTTAAGACCTGCATGGGATAAATGCAGGAGATACTCTAGTAAAGAATTCAAAGGTATTGCAAGAGGGTTAAGACCCTTCTCTGAACACCAAATGGTAAATCTTTTCCATTTGAAAGCATAGGAACGTCTAGTAGAAGGCTTTCTAGAGGCATGAATAATATCTCTGACTTGCTGAGAGAGAGATGAAAACCTTGAAGGTCTAGGCCTTCAGCAAACAAGCCCTGAGATGAAGAGACTGGGGGTTTGGGTGCCACAACGTTCCCTCCTCCTGGGATAGAAGGTCTGGTGCAGAGCCCAAGTCCAGGGAAGGAGCTTGAGAGAGATGCAGAAGTAGAGGATACCACACTTGGCGTGGCCAATGTGGTGCTATGAGGATCATGGTCCCTCGATCTCTCTGAAGCTTGAATAGTGTTTTGGGAATTAGGGGAATGGGTGGAAAGGCATAAAGGAAGTCTTGACCCCAGTGAAGGAGGAAGGCATCCTTGGCTTGAACTCACTGACACGGAATTCTGGAACAGAACCGGGGAAATTTCGCATTCCACAGACTTGCAAAGAGGTCTATGTCCGGAGTTCCCCAAATTCGAAAAATCCTGGCTACCTGGTCCATGAGGAGGGAACAACTCGTGTGGAAGCAGAACTCGACTGAGTCTGTCTGCCCAAGAGTTTTGAACACCTGGAAGATATACTGCCAGAAGATGAATGTGATGCTCTCTGGCGAAGGCCCACAGTCACAAAGCTTCATTGCAAAGCAACAGAGAGCCAGTCCCGCCCTGCTTGTTTACATAGAACATGGCTACTTGGTTGTCTGTATGGATGAGGAATGTCCTGTAGCTGAGCAGGGAATGGAACACTCTGAGAGCTAAGAATATTGCTCTGCGTTCCAAGAGATTGATATGTAGAAAAGTCTCCTGTGGAGACCAGATGCCCTGGGTGGAGAGATCCTGCAGATGAGCTCCCCAACCCATTGGAGAAGCATCTGTTGTAAGAGTTGCTTGGGGTAGTGACTGCTGAAAATGGGACCCCAGCAACAGATTTGGAGAGGACTTCCACCACTGGAGAGACCAAAAAAGGCGACTGGAGTTTGCTATTTTGTCTGACAGGCAACCTGATGCCTGAGTCCATTGGGTGGACAAAGTCCATTGAGCTGCCCTCATGTGAAGGCGAGCATATGGAACCACGTGCACGGTGGATGCCATGTGGCCTAAAGGTTGTAACATCTCTCGAGCAGTTAAATGGGACTTTAACTGTATCTGGGAGGCTAACTGCACCAAGCGTAGGCAACGGGCCTGAGGAAGATAGGCCCTTGCAGTTGTGGTATCCAGCAAGGCCCCTATAAACTCCAGAGACTGAGTAGGGGTGAGATGGGATTTTGGGATGTTTATTACCAGTCCCAAATACTGAAGAACACGCATTGTGCAGATTAGACAATTCTGGGCCTCTGACTGGGATGGAGCTCGAATGAGCCAGTCGTCCAGATATGGGAAAACGAATATTCCTAGAGTGCGTAGAAATGCAGCTACTACTGCCATGCATTTCATGAACACCCTTGGTGCAGAGGCCAGACCGAAAGGAAGCACCCTGTATTGGTAGTGCTTTCCTTGAAAAAGGAACCGAAGGAACCTTCTGTGTGTTGGATGGATGAGGACATGGGTGTACGCATCCTTGAGATCTAGAGAACAAAGCCAGTCCTGACTCTGAAGGTATGGAAGCAGAGCACCGAGAGAAATCATCTTGAATTTTTCTTTGAATAGAAACTTGTTCAATTCTTTGAGATCTAATATGGGTCTGTAGCCCCCTGTTTTCTTTGGGATAAGAAAATAAGGGGAGTAGAACTCTGAGCCCTGTTGAAGAAGAGGTACTTCTTCTATTGCCCCTTGGGCAAGAAGGGTGGCAATCTCCTAACCCAGAAGGTTGAGGAGAGATGTTGTAGAATTGAACTGTTTCACCATGGTGCGAGGAGGAAGGCTTAAGGAATGAAGCTTGTACCTTTCCCTTATGATGGAGAGGGTCCATTGCTCTGCTGTGATTTGTTCCCATCTGGGAGCAAAGTAAGCCAACCTTCCTGGAATGGTGAGGGGCTCTGGTTCTTCCAGAGCTAGAAAGGCTAAGTTCTCTAGTTGCAAGTCAAAGGACCTGAGGAGGCTGAGGCTGCTGGGCCGTGGAAGGCCTAGCAGCCTTTGACTTGGTCTGTTTAGGTGGTTGCTGACGTTTTGCAGCAAAACGACCTGCAAAAGATGCCTGCTGACCATAAGCAGAATAATATCTTCCCTTTTTAGAAAAAGATGTCTTTTTCAACAATCTTTTCTTAGCATGAGCAGAGGTGGACTTTGAAAGTCGATCCAAAGCAGAGTTCTCAGCATCCATCTGAGTGGCCTTTGCTTGCCAATCCTTGCCAAAAAGGTTTTCACCTGTACAAGGAAGATTTCCTAATTCATCTTGGACCCAGAGTTCCAAATCAGAAGCTTGTAGCCAAGCAATTCTGCGTGCACCTATGGCAATAGCAGAGGTTCTGCTTACACACTCAAAAGAGTCAAAGGCTGCACGGTTGGAAAATTTGGAAACATCCTGGACATGTTTGAGCCAAGTGAGAAACTCCTGCCTTTTATCTTCTGAAATAAAAGGGGTTAAAGTCTGCAGATGAGCTGTGACTTCTTTTAGAAACATCCCTATATAGAGACTATAGGAGTCGATTCTGGCAGCTAGCATAGAAGCTTGAAAAACCCTACGGCCAAAAGCATCTAGGGTCCTGCATTCATGTCCTGGAGGATTAGATGAGTGTCTTTTTGCACTCTTTATCTTTCTCATAGCAGACTCTACCACAATAGAGTGGTGAGGAAGCTGAGTCTTATGAAAGCCAGGACAAGGAGGGACACGATACATGGTGTCTAACCTGCGAGAATGAGGAGAGGTGGTAAGAGGTGTCTCCCACATGCTCAACATGAGATCATACAAAATCTCATGAAAAGGTAAAGTAGCTGCCTCTTTAGGAGCTTTAGGATATTGTAAAATATCCAGCTGCTTGGCTCTAGGCTCTGACTCAGGGGCCACTGTGATGGAGAGGCCCCTAGCCACTTCCCTAATGAAGTCTTGAAAGGACAAGTCTTCTGGAGGAGACATTCTTCGTTTAGGAGAAGAAGACTCCTGAGGAAGAAGTATCGATGCCTCGACAGATCCTTCAGACTCCTCAGAGTCTTCGGAGGAATCGAAGTATCGCCTGTCTGGATGCTCCTGTAAAGCCCGATATGCATACCGAGTGGGATCGACATCAGGAGTAACCGGTACCGGTTCGTTACCGATGGGCATCATAGGACAGGGTACCGTTGCAGTCGACACCGAAGCCGATGTCGATGCAATCCGTACCGGCACCGGGAATGATGCCGGTGCCGGAGCCGGTACCGGCAACGGGGATTGTTGCAGTACCGGAGGCGTCGCAGCCTGCATGAATGCCGTCAGGGTGCGCTGCATGGTCAGAATCTTCTGATCCATCGACGCCACCAAAGTCTGGATGGCGGTACAAGTGATCGGTCGAGGCCGAGCCATCGATGTCAACCTGTGACCCCATAGACAATGCTTTGGAAGCCGGAACTTCCCGCCGGGGTAATTTTGCCGGTGCGGAGTCCTCGAGGACAAGCCCGGAGGCATCTCGATGCTTAGAGGGAGATTTGCCCTTCAAGGACCGGCCAGATTTATGCTTGATTACCTGAGATCCATGGGAGGAAGAAGCAGCCCTGGAAGACGTCGATGCCACCGAAGCTGCATCAGAGGGAAACAGGGTACTGAGCTTGGCTGCTCGGTTCTGCCGACCTCTTTTAGACATCATGGTACAGGACATACAATCTGTGATGGAATGGTCAGGACCCAAACATTTTAGACACCAATCATGGGTGTCGGTGACAGAAATAGTACCGCCACATTTTGTGCACTTTTTAAACCTGGAGGTGGGCTTCTCCATGAGGAGAAAATTTTTAGGCCTAAGGCCCAAAAACTGAAAATGCACAATGAAGAAAGTATAAGTTTTATGGGTTTTTTTTTTTTAAAGAAAGAAAAGACCGGAGGTACCGGTCCGACGTCGAAGAAGGCAGACACGACACAAAAGAATAAAGAAAAAATAAAGAACTTCTTCTGCGGTGACAGGAACACGACCTGCTGGCTCCGCGGAAAAGAAGAACTGGAGAGAGGCGGTTGGGAAAGGCGGGAAGGCAGCGCGCAGGCACTGTAGGATGCTCCCAAAAGCTTTCTTACTGGACGCTGGGGAGCGTTCCCGCGCAGGCTCCGTCGGTACCGACGATACCCATATGTGAAGACTCATTCCTGCTTGTTCCTGGAGATAGCTTTTTAGGAGATTTTGTATTAGCTGGGATAGAGGAAAGTTTTGACAATTCTCTGAAAGTAACAATATCAGTGCTCAACTGATTAGCTTGAAATAAAGCCTCCTTGTTGAAGAGAATTTCACCAGTACAAGGAGTATTTCCCAGCCTTTCCTGAACCCATCAGTCCAAGTCTGAAGCTTGGAGCCAGACTATGCGTCGTGCTCCTATGGCTATAGCAGAAGTTCTGCTAATAGACTCAAAACAGTCCAGGGAAGCACGATTAAGGAACCTAGATATATTTTGAGCATGATTGACTAATAAGGAATAGTCTGCTCTTTTATGCTCTGGAAGAAAAAGGTTCAAAAACTAAGTTCTTTGTGACCTCTTCAAGAGATAATCCCATATAGAAAATATATGAGATAATTCTTGCTGAAAGCATGGATGCCTGGAAGCATCGACATCCAAAGGCTTCTAAAGTCCTAGACTCACGACCTGGCGTATCAGAAGAGTGCTTCTTTGCACTCTTAATACGCCTCATTGCTGATTCTACAACAATAGAATGATGAGGAGGTTGAGTCTTTTGAAAACCTGGAGAAGGTGGCACCTTGTACATAGTGTCAAGTGTCTTAGAATGTGGGGATACCGTTAAAGGAGTTTCTCACATTCTTAATAGTAAATCTTGTAAGATCGGAGGCAAAGGAAGCATGATCTCCTTTGGAATCCAGGGGAATTGCAGTGTCTCTGAATTCCCGGTAGGGATTCTTTACCAGGTATAGAAATAGCAAGTAACTTTGCCATATCAAGCAGAAAAGCTTGAAAAGAAATCTCCCCCGAGGAGGACCCTCTAAAATGAGGGGTAAAGGCTAGACTTGTAGAAAAATCAGCCTTGGTACCGATGGATTCATCCCAGTCATTGGGATCAGAAGACTTAAAAGGATGAAGCATCGGATTTTCTTTAAAGCGATGTCTTCGGTACCGCCCGAGGTCGGTACCGAGACGAGTCGGTACCGAATCCTCCATGCTAGAGATCGATTCCAGGCTCGGCATCAAGGGAAGCAATTCTGTCGAAGCAAGCATGGACAGTACCGACACCGATGCCGGTACCAGAACCGAAGCCGATACCAATACTCGAGGAACGGTCTGCAGCAACTCTAGCGGTACCGAAGTAGCCGAGAGTGCTAGACTATGTTCATCGGTGAGGAGTGTTTCATCCATCACCTTAGCCAATGCCAGGGTGTCGGTACCGCTCGAAGCGGCCACAACCACCAAGCATGGCCCAGGTATGTTCATCGAGGTAAGAACCCCGGGAACAACCTGGAGCCCCGTTAATGCTTTGGAGCCCGAAGACTCCTGCCGGGGCTTTATTGCCA
Organism: Ichthyophis bannanicus; assembly: GCA_033557465.1. Taxonomy (NCBI): domain Eukaryota; kingdom Metazoa; phylum Chordata; class Amphibia; order Gymnophiona; family Ichthyophiidae; genus Ichthyophis; species Ichthyophis bannanicus. The sequence continues at coordinate 575,494,003 of CM066033.1, forward strand.
AGATGTTCTCAAGGGCAAGGCCAAAGCCATCTCGATGCTGAGAAGGAGATCTACCACTCGAGGACTGGCTAGTCTTTACAGACTTTTGTTTGGTTACCTGATCCTGTGAAGAAGAAAATATTCTAGCTGGTGACATCGAGAGCGATGTGAACCGGGTATCGAGTTGTGCTCGATTTTTTTTTTTTTTTTTTTTTTTGCGGGAAGAGGACCGCGCATGCGCGCTGCAATTCCCAAAGGCTTTCTTTTTTTTTTTTGATTTAAACTTTTTATTGAAACTGTATTACAGAAAACCAAACAAAATTACCAGGTTTACAATTATACAACCACAGCAAACTGTAATAACCCCGCTACCCCCCCCCCTTCCAGCCGCCAGCTCCTGCAAACCATTGAAATCTTATAAAGTCGTATTTCGCCAGCATAAGTACTTCTCCCAAGTTGTAGAAAATTTTTTGGAGCTATGATTTCTCAGAGCAGTAGCTTTACTTAGTAAGTAATTAGTTTCAAGAGCAGATAACCAATCCCGCACTGTGGGCAGACGCACTTGCCGCCATTGCCGTGCCATCAAGATACGAAAGGTCACACACCCCACATTAACAAAGAAACTCTCCGTTTGTGTAAGTACTGCTGGTGTGTACCCCAGCAATGCAACGGCTGGATTAAGTTCTAGCTCCTGCCCCATAATGGTGCTCAGCAGGGCAAAGATCTCACCCCATCTCTCCTGCGCGCTAGAGCAAGACCACCAGACATGCAATACAGTCCCCACTTCCCCACACCCCCTCCAGCATTTATCCGATTGACCTGGAAACATTACATGTATCTTTTCAGGGGTGAGGTGCCACCTATACATCAGTTTATAGTTATTCTCGATGAAGCTAGCTGCCAGCATTCCTTTATATTTAGACTGGAAGATGCTGGACCACTCCTCGACCTCCCACTGCATCCCTAAATCCCTTTCCCAGGCTTGTTGAAATGAGCTACGTCCCCCTTGCCCCTCCATCATATTATAGAATTTTGTCACTAGTTTCTTTGATTGCCCCATCAGAAACAATGATTCAATCTCAGTTGGGTCCCCAGTTAACCCCGGGATTATTTTATAGGTCAAGTAATGGCAAATCTGTTGGTAAGGAAAATAATCTATAGGCGCTAAGCCATAATTCTGCTGTAGGGCTGAGAATGAGTGAAGTTCCTTCCCCCGGAGAAGTTGGCCAACATGCGTCAACCCCTTCTGCCTCCAACGAAGAAACACACTTCGTCCCACTGCAGGGGGAAAATCGGGGTTATCCACTATAGGAATTAACCGGGATACTTCTCCCAGGCCCAGCCATTTACGCCTCCAGCGATGCCAGAGACACAACGTTCTCTGTACATAGGGATTGCAGCCCCGTATTCCTTTCTGCCTAGTGCTGGGTAACCAGATCCACTCAGAGAGAGTCCCCACTTGTAGATCGTCAGCCTCCAATCGCACCCATTCCTTGCTCGATTCTGCTCCCCAAGCCACTATTGCGCTCAATTGCGCCGCCTCCATGTATCTATGCATGTCTGGGATGGCCATCCCTCCGTTACGTCTGCTCCTGGTGAGTAAGGGCCAGGCTATCCTATTACGTTTGCCCCCCCCAATAAAGCGCATGATAATTTTTTGAATCTTCCCTAAGTAAGGCCTGGGCATCCCCACTGGCAATGTCCGGAATAAGTAGAGCCATTGTGGTAGGATCACCATTTTAACAGCCGCGATCCGCCCTAGCCACGATAGTTTTTTCCTCTCCCAATATTCCAATTCTCTCCGCATCTTCTGTTCCATCGCCCCATAATTCACCCTACCTAGGTCTAGTTCATTGGCCAATAAGTAGACCCCTAAATATTTCACCCGCGTTTTAGCCCATTTAAACGGGAACCTCTGTTGCAATAACCGCTGCGTGTTGGCCTCTGCCGAGATGTTTAGGATCTCTGACTTAGTAGCATTAATCTTAAACCCCAAAATTTTTCCAAAATCCAGTAAAATCTGATACAGCACTGCCATTGAACTCAGGGGTTCCGATACTAAAAATAGCAAGTCATCTGCAAATAAGGAGATTTTGCTTTCCCCTGCCACCCCTGGTACCCCCCTCACTTGTGGACTTTCCCGCACTAATTGCGCCAGAGGCTCCATGGAGAGTACGAAAAGCAAAGGTGAAAGAGGGCAACCCTGGCGTGTCCCCCTTCCCAGTTCAAAGGGGTTGGAGTAGGCCCCGTTTACTCGGATCCGTGCCAGCGGGCTAGAATAAATTGCCTTCACCCATTGTATATACCCTGCCCCAAGGCCCATTGTTTCTAAGACTTGCAACAGATAGGGCCAAGACACGCGATCAAACGCTTTCTCAGCGTCGATGGTTAATAAAACCAACTGTGTAGCGCTGGTCTTACCCCTCCAAATCGCGTTCAACACCTTCCGTATGTTATCGGCGGTTTGTCTGCCAGGCACGAAGCCCCCCTGGTTCTCGTGTACTAGGCTGGCCATATGCGGAAGTAGTCGGTTAGCTAGGATCTTGGTGAAGATTTTAAAATCAGACCCCAACAGTGAAATAGGGCGGTATGAACTACAAAGCGTGGGGTCTTTGCCCTCCTTAGGCAGCAGCGTGACTCCGGCCGTCCGAAGAGTAGCCGGCAGTCCCCCCTCCTCCCCAAATGAGTTGTAGAGCCGAGCCAGAATCTCGCTCACCTCCTCCCGAAAAATCTTGTAAAATTTATTCGGATACCCATCCAAACCGGGCGCTTTATGAGCAGGTAGAGTGCCGATCACTGCCGCCACTTCAGCCCCGGTAATGGGCTGTGCTAATGCCGCAGCCTCAGTAGACGATAATTTAGGCAGTTGCATCTGCAGATACTGAGCCCTTTCCGTCGCAGACCCCCCCTCCTCTGCCTGATAAAGTCGTTTATAAAACTGGACAAATTGCTCTCTAATCTGTTCCCCACTCCTAAGTTCCTTCCCCGCTGCATCACGGATCTTGGTGATATAATTCCGCTTCCGATGCTGCTTCAACTGGTGTGCTAACCACCTAGTAGGTTTATTACCATAAGCAAAGAAGTTTTGCTTCAATTGATCCTGAGCAAATTTGATTTCAGCCAATTCAATTTCCCCCAGCTCCCTTTGGGCTTCCCGGATACCCTGCCTCTCTTGGTCATCCATCTCCCCCCTTTGTTGGCACTCCTCCCCCCACCGAATCTGCTGTCGCAAGGCCTGTTTTCGTTCCTCTTTAAGTTTTTTCTCATGGGTAGCCAGAGAGATCAACTCTCCCCTCACCACCACTTTCAAACATTCCCACAGGGTGTCTACTCGACACCCCTCCCGGTCATTGATGTCAAGGTAAGTTGTTATCACAGCCGAGACTTTCTTTCGTATCTCCGGGCTATCTAAGAGGGCTTCATTCAACAGCCAGTTCCGCTGTACCCTCTGTGCGGGACCCACCTGTATATCTATCCACACTGGATTATGATCCATCCAGGTCCTCTCGCCAATATCACAATCAATTACTGTACTCAGCAACGCTTCTGAAACCCAGATCATATCCAGTCTGGAGAAGGAAGCATGTACGGGTGAGAAAAAGGTATATACCCGCTGACGACCCCTCAACTCTCTCCAAGTGTCTCTGACACCCAGTGATCGGGCCATTGTCTGGAGCTGCCTCCTATCCTTGTTCTTACCCCCCCACCCCCTATTGAATTGTCCAATTGGGGGTTAATGGTCAAATTAAAGTCCCCTCCCATAATCACCTCCCCCACCGCAAAGCGTTCCACTTGATGGGTGAGATTCTCATAAAATTTTCCTTGTGCTGTGTTGGGACCATAAATATTAACCAGGGTAAACCATTTGTCTTGAATTTTGATATTGATAAGCAGGAAATGTCCCTCCCTGTCTCGGAGAACCTCCCCTATGGTGTATTGGAGTTTCTCATTGATCAGCACTCCCACTCCCCCCTTTTTTAATTCCACTTTATTGGAGGCGAACCAACGGCCAGGGAACTGCCGGTGTTGCACTCTCCACTCGTCCCCTCTCCGAAGGTGCGTCTCCTGAAGGAATATTACATCTCCTTTGAGCCGCATGCATTCCTTAAACATTCTCTGCCTCTTAACTGGGGAGTTCAAGCCCCGTACATTCAGAGTTAATACACGTACTTTAGCCATAGACAAGATGATCTACAGTAGCCTCAACTAGCAAACTTATGGCTGGCTGGAATCCCCCGTTTACTCTTCCCCCCCTACCACCCCCTCCCCCCACCCTTCTTCCGACCATTTGTCTCCCCTCCACCGTCTGTCTGGAGTACAAAGGCATGACGTACCAGACGGCTCTTCCCTTCATAACACACATGAACAAAACCTGTTACACTAACAATATGCTCATCTAGCTCAGCAACCTCACCTCCCCGCTCCCACCAAGGCACTCCCCAGCAAAATCATAACCAGCATAGCAGACAGTGTCCCCGTCCTCAGCTTTTTTTCTCCGCTGGAGGTCCGGTTGTCCTCTGCTTCCTGAGGCGTTTCTCGCCCCCGGACGCCCTGCGCCACTTTTCCTGGGCCGGTGATGATTGTATAGGCCGGCCATGTGCCTGTATCGTAATGTCTGGCCACCCCACTTGTTGCATAAAGTGCTGTGCTTCTGGGGCGTTCCGAATATGGGAGGCAACTCCCTCCCGGCTAAATTGTAATCCGAAGGGGTATGTCCATCGATATTTAATGTGTTCCTCTCTGTCTTTTAGTCAAGCCAGCCAGCTCTCTCCTTTTCCTCATAGTAATGGCCGATATATCAGCATAAATCTCTATTTTCTGGTTCTCCCAGCAGCACCCTTCCACTTTCCTGGCCGCGCTCATTATCGCATTTTTTGTAGTATATTCATGGAAGCACACAATGATATCCCGCGGGCGCCCCTCTCTCTGCGGCCCTAATGCGCGGTGAGCTCGATCAATTCTCCAGCATAAACTCTCATCCTCCACGCCTGCCTGGGCCAAAATCCACTTGCCCACTTGCTCCACAATATGTGCACAGTTCTCCGTGCCCTTGCTTTCCAGCACTCCTCGGACTCTCAGATTTGCTCTCCTCGCCCGATTTTCCATGTCTTCAATCTTACGCCAGAGCTCTTCGTGTTCCCCCTCAAACTCTCCTTGCTTCTCTTGTAGCTCTTTAAGCGCGGTATCATGCTCCTCCACCTTAGTCTCCATGTCATCTAACCGCTGACCTACCTCCCGCACATCCACGCGCAGCTCTTCCATCCAGCTTTGCGCCTCAGCTTTAAAATGTGCCAGATCCTGCCGGATAGAGGTGAACCACTCCTGGAGCTCCCGCTTTAACCCTGCAATCTCGCTCAACTGTGCAGCATCGGTGGGCCGGTCACCTTTCTCCTGCGTGGCGTCTCCCGGGCTCGCACATGGCGCCGCCATTTTGGTTTTCCCCATCGGTCCGCTGTGCGCTGCTTTGAAAGCGAAGGTTTTCAAGTCGGAGGTGCCCTTTTTTACTCCTGCCATCCTCCGGAGCTCACCTTCCCTCCAATCCTCCGGTGTGTGGCCGTTTACGGGGCTCAGGCTGCTGTTAAAACAGGTATTTAGCTGACCGCCGACGGAGCTCTACAATCAAGCTGCCGTCGTCGCCGGTGACGTCATTTCCTCCCCCGAGTTGTGCTCGATTTTGAAGACTTCTTCTGTTTGAGCTCCAGCAGGAGAGACACTCCAGAGGGCAATGGTCAGGACCTAAACATTTTAGACACCAAGTATGAGTGTCTGAAAAAATATCTGTACCGCCACACTTTGAGCATTTCTTAAGGATAGTGGCTGGCTTTTCCATAATGGAAGGGTAAAGACCTAGTGGCCTAGAAACCGTCAGGCACTAAATAGGAAAAAATTTCTAAGAAAAGAAGAAATTCTTCAGGAAAAAGAAAGAAAAGCACCGGCGGTACCGGTGGCGTCGAGGGAAGGCAGACGCGACCACAGAAACTACGAATAAAAAGAAGAATTTTCTGCGGTGACAGGAATACATCCTGCCGGCTCCGCGGAAAACTGATGAGAGGGAAGTAAATGGGCGGGAAGGCAGCGCGCATGCGCGTGGGATGCTCCCAAAAGCTTTCTTTTTGGACACTGGGGAGCGTTCCCGCGCAGGCTCCGTCAGTACTGACGTACCCATATGTGAAGACTCATTCCTGCTTGTTCCTAGAGATCCAGATAGCGCTGCTGACAATCATTACAGATTGCCTCGGCAATATCCAGATACTGCTGGGGTGATAATGGAGTGTAGCTGAGGCAGAAAATTTATCCAGTGGTCATTTTCAGTGCCACTATCTGGATAGCAGCTGATTATTCCCACTATCCAGACAGTGCCTGCAACCACTACTCAGATACTGTGGCTGAATATTTGGATTTATTTATTTTTTTAAGTACCAATGACAATAAATATTTTTAAAAGGCCACTGAATACTGAAAGTTGAAGGTGACATTTTAATTACCGGATAATGTCCTTTCCTTCAGTCCAATCCAAACACGTGGGTTGAGTTTCCCCTACCAGCAGAGAAAAGTCCATATGTTTCTGGTGACTTCATCTTATACTATATCTAGAGCCGCTAGAGAGCAGACCACCTCAGTATTTCTCTGTCTCTGGTAGAGTGGAAACATCTGAGCAGCTCTGTTAAAAGTTTGGAGAAAGATTGATTTAGCTCATGAGTCACTAACTCTTAGGAGTGACTTCCTCACTTGAGATCAATGTGGGAGGCACCCATTGGGTCACCTTTAACACCAGTGCCCTCCTGGGTTTGCCAAATGAGGAGGGGTATCAATTTAATTCCCTGTCCTTATCTTTTTAAGGGCCAGCTGAATGGCCAGAATTGTCGGATCAGGACCCTGAGCCTAGCACAGCCTCAATACCCCTCCCTCCCCTAGCTGTCACCTGAAGATTGGACATAAGATTTCAAGAGGTGTGTGGCTTCCAGAGACAGAGAAAAACTACTGCAACATCACCCATATTTGAGGACTGATTCCTGTTGTCCCTGGAGAATCATTTGTATAGTGTTAAAAGGCATAAGTAGTGCTGTATGGTAAAATGCCCTCTAGCTGCTCCAGATATAGCAAAGGAAGAGATCACCAGAAATCTCTGGATTTTTCTCCACCTCTGCTGGTAAGAGAAACACAACCCACTTGTCTGGACTGGCCTAGCAAGACAATATGGTTTATTTATTTCCTTCATTTGGTATACCGCCCTTTGCATAATATCAAGGTGGTGTAGATAACCAGGATGAGTTAGAGTATGTGGCATAGTACAACACAAAAAACACTGAAAATAGCACAACAATATCAAACTTGAAGACAAATGGAATACTGAAAAAAAAACCCACACACTCACACATTAGTCCAATCAGCCTAGTGGCTCCACTGCTCATGACTATAAGAACATAAAAAGCCCTATTAAATAGCAAGATTGTCATTCCTTTTGTTAATTTCTTTTAAAAGGATTCAATCCTCAGGTCAATAGGGAGAGTATTCCATAAAGGAGAAACAGCGCACTTACTCATCCATAACAAGTGTTCTCTGGGGACAGCAGGAATCAGTCCTCACAAATGGGTGACATCGGCATCGATGGAGCCCATGTGGAAGCTTCTCCCCAGCTTTCAAAGAAAGCCTTTGGGAGATACACCACACATGCCTGGTCCCCTTCATACCCAAGCGTGCCATCTTGCCTCAGTCAAATGACATAGCTAAGACAGCAAAAAATGGCAAAGAAGCAACTCCATGAGGAAGAGGGAAGGTTGTGAGGACCATATTCCTGCTGTCCCGGAGAACACCTGTTACACAGAACACCTTCTTTACGTGGCCTCACGCCAGCAAAGCAGAGACCATACTTTATATCCTGGACTCTAAGAGGGCCCTGTCCTTCTACCTCCAACGTACCCAGTGCCACCGCAACCCTCACAGCTTTTCGTCTCTTATTACCCCAGCTGGTTGGGAGAGGTGGTGTCCAAGCATACTCGGTCCACTTGGGTGGCAGAATGCATTGCCCTCACTTACGAGCAGGCTGGGCGCTCACTGGAGTGCCAGGTCGCAGCACACAGCATCAGGGCCATGACTGCCTCTATAACAAATCTGCATTCCATCCCTGTGACAAATCTGCCATGCTGCTACCTAGTCCTCACTCCATACCTTCACAGCTTTTTTTTTTAATTTTTTTATACCGTGCTCTTTTTAGAATCAGTGCGGTTTACATGTATACTAACAGGTACTTTTTATTCCCTTGTCCCCGGAGGGCTCACAATCTAAGTGTACCTGAGGCAATGGAGGGTTAAGTGGCTTGCCCAAGGCAACAAGGAGTGGCCATGGGACTAGAGAACCCAGTCTCTCTGGCCTGAAGTTGCTTGTCCCCATTTGGGAATTGAACCCCTGGCCTTCCGGCCTGAGGTAACCTGTCCCAACCACTGAGCCACTCCTCCCTCCCTTACTGCCTGGAGAGGGAGTCCTGATGGGACGTTGCCTTTGGCCAGGCTGTACTCCTTCATCTGTTTGGGGTATAGGCAACTCATGCCCTCCGACACTTCTCTGTTCAGGCTACTGGAGTGCTGGTTCTTCACTAGATACTCGGGTAGCTCGAGAGTCTGTTAGCTTAGAACTCCATTGCTGCTGCTCACGGCTCACCTTTTTCTGGTCACCCAGAAAAGTTTTATAGGTTTTCAGTAGCCTGTAGCTTCCTGCTTGTTCTCAGAGAAAGAATACCTATTTTAGCAATGGGATAAAATCAAAATAAACATAACTATATCTCATATCTTAACAAATAGGGGTGATCTGCACAGAGCAGTGGGTACATCCCTAGACACGGGCATGGGGTGGGGTGACCTATATGGAGCGGCAGGTGCACCTACTCTTGCCACCTTGCTGGGCAGACTGGATGGACCATGCTGGTCATTATCTGCCATTAGTACAAGCTGCACAGAGCACGAGAATGGGTTAACGCATCTCTCCGCGCACCAGAGAATCGGCGCCATTTGAAGGCATACGCCCATCTCGTGGAGGTCTTGCAGCAAGCCAGGAGGACCTCCTCAACCTCAACTGAAAGGAGCCAAAGGGTACCCTTTCAGCAGCCAAGCCGTTACCACTAGAGATCCCAGATTGGGGTAAGAGGGAGCCCTCCTCCTGCATTAGTAGTCCCAGGTTGCTCCCCAGGGGTGCTATGGACATGCAAAAGAGCAGTGGGAACCAAAGTTGCCTGGGCCACGAAGGGCCCATCAATATCAACACTACCCCATCCCGCTGAGCCTTAAAGAGAGGCTTAGCGATCAGTGGTATGGGCGAGAAGGCATAAAGGCCCTCCATCCACAGGATGAGGAAGGCATCCGCTGCCACCCGGGACAGGTGTGGCTGCCAGGAGGTGACGTCGGTTGCCAGCAGCTGCTTGGATGTGTCGGGTGTCTGTGTTAGACTTTCTACAGATAAGTGCCGGATTGCTCTCTTTTGAAAATTATGTGATGCTATCTGCTTTTAAAAAATGTAACCCTATTGGTTTTTTTTACAGAGACCCGGAATCAAATTTGTAATTGAAAGATGTTCAAGCTGTGGTTGGATGTTCAGCAGTTATAATTGTGCGTTTTCATGGAGTGAGGAATACAGTTTTACTGACGAAGAGGATAAGTTTCTCTTCTGTTCAATTGTTTTGAAGCAGTTGGGGCATTATCGTGAATTAAAAGGAAATAGCAGGCACTTTTCCTATCTAGCAGTTCGTAGCAGTTTTTGTATTGTCTGTGTTGTATCGTTTTTATGTGACTCTCCAAAATAGAGTTTTCTGATGGAGTAGATAAGTATTTATTAGAATATAAAGGAGATATTCAAAGCTTAGGGACCCATGATGTCAGTGTCTGCCATTTCCCTATGGTGATTAATTTCGCCAAATGTAGGGGTGAGCAAAGCCTGAGGTCCGTTTGAGCTATTTAGATATTTTGGGGTGAACTTTATTAACGTTTATAAGTTATAAGCTGTAAGAATAAGGGTGGTTACTAAGGGATTTCTTGGCATAGTATGCGTAAAACTAACCCATTTGGAGAAAACTTCCAAAAGAGTGATTAGATATGAAGAATGCAAAATTGGAAGGACAGCCTTCTGAAAGAAAGAGAATCACCATCCTTCAAACAGGACCCTCAAATTGCCAGCACATCTAAGTGATGAAAAGGGAAGAGATCAGCAACTAATGCACACTTACTCTTCCGTGATCAGGTATTAAGCAGGCAAATTCTAAGTGAATTATTATTTGCAGATCTATGCAGAGTCTGCTTTATACCTGTGGCAGACAGGAGACATCTGGGGCATGCGTAAGAATAAGACACGCCAAAGGTGACATTTTACTTACCAGTTAATGTCCTTTCCTTGAGTCTTGCTAGACCAGTCTAGACAAGTGGGTTGTGTTCCCCTAACAGCAGATTGGTAGAGACAAAGAACCAATGAAAACCTAGATTTCAATGGCATCACTTCTATTCTTTTATCCATCTCAGCCACCAGAGGTCCCCTTATTTGCCCCAAAGCATATGGGAGATAGAGCAAGCTTCACACAACCTCAATATTTATTTATTTTTTATACCACGCTCTTTAGAATCAGTGCAGTTTACATGTATACTAACAGGCACTTTTTTTTTTTAAATTTCCAAAATTTATTTCAAAATGAAACAAAAATTACAAAGAAAACATTACATAAACTGTAATATCCAGTCCACATCAAGGAGCAGCTTCACACATTTGCAGTCAAATTTAAAAGGAAACCTGAGAAAACCAATAAGCTCAATATACTAAATCAAGTGATACACTATATTCCCCCTATAATTACACCAAGTTACACCAGTTCCCTCTCACTCAACAAGCTGACTAATTGATCAGGTTCAGTCAGGTTCAGAAAATATATATCGCTTACCTTGAAAGGTAATCTGACATTTACAGGGAAATTTAAAATAAAATAAACCCCCCAAAGCAAGAACACGTGGACGGAGAGCTAAGAAAGCCTTACGGCGTTCTTGTGTGATTTTAGCCACCATCTGGAAATATCTGAATAACTTGACCACAGAACTGTTCGGTTTTCTTCTGAAAGTAAACCGTCAAAACCCTATCCTTATCCATCTCCCGAACAAAGGAAACTAATAAGGTATCTCTTGTAGGAATATCATCTGTGGAAGATTCAAGAAAGCCAGATAGATCCAGAGTGGAAGCCACCAGCTTTTCACTTTGGATATTCCCTGACATGTTACCATCCAAATCTTTTTAACTCTAGGTATATAATACAATTTCGAAATTAAAATATCCGAAGCGTCTTTAAACATCAGAATTTCCTTAAAGTATTTTTGCAACAACAAGGGGGATAAGTAACGTGTCCTAGGAAAATTTAGAAAACTTAAATTTTTTGACCGATATACATTTTCTCGAAATTCATCCTGTCGCTGCAAAGAACTAAAACCCTGGGAAAATTTCAAATTAACTTCACTTTGAGAGGAAACAAATTGCTCAATAGAATTAACAAGCCTTTCCACAGATGTCAGCCGAGCTTCATGATCAGTTAGTTTACCAACCGTCTCTTTCGAGAAAACAGATATCTTCTGCAATGAAGCACTTAACGCTGTTTCCATCCGTGAAACAAGCCAGACATCTTTCAAAGAAACATGTTCAGGAGGGGAACATCGTTCAGCAAAACCCGGAAAGGAAACCACCGATGGTAACGGAGCTGCTTCTTTTGATTTCCTGATTGCTTACCTGAGGTTCCTGCCTGCCTAGCTCCTTATTGGGCCGCTGGACTGGAGGAGGGCCATTAAAGACCAGCTCTCAGGTGGAACAGTGAGCCCCTATGCAGGACGCGTTAAGCGGGCGTGTTCCCGCAGTTCCTTGACCGAAGGGGTGTGACCAAAGGGGCAGGACACGCCCCTTTGGTGCACGAGGTGCATTGGTGGTATTCAGGTTATGGGGAAGCGGAGGAAACAGCACTCTCAGCCAGCGCAATCGAAGGCGGTTAAGATTATTGGCCCCATGGATGCCCACGTACGTGTGGAGAACTCTCCGGCACTGTTGGGTTCCTTCCCATCGGATTCGCTGGACTCATCAACTGTGAGTACCGCCTCCTCATCCACCTCTGCTTCCGCTACGGGTTTAGTTCAGCTCGATCAAGAGATAACTGTTCTTGATAGTTGTGCCGTTTCTTCTCCTGTGGATACGAAGGGCTTGGATGTTTCTCCAGCTTTACTTCCAGATTTGTTTTTGCAAGTAACTTCTTCTAATCTACCATTGTCATTACCGTAACAGGCACTTTTTATTCCCTTTTCCCCGAAGGGCTCACAATCTAAGTGTACCTGAGGCAATGGAGGGTTAAGTGGATTGCCAAAGGCCACATGGAGTGGCCATGGGACTAGAGACCCCAGTCCCTCCGGCCTGAGGTTGCTTGTCCCCATGCGGGAATTGAACCCCTGGATCTTGGAAGAACCATGCCTGCAGCTCAAAGATCCGCCTTGCAGAACAAATCTCATCCAAGACGACAGTCTTGAGCATCAAAATTCTTTAAGGTAGCGCGCTCCAATGGTTCAAAGGGGGTTGCTATCAGAACCCTGGAACACCAGACATAGATCCCACGAAGGGATCACAGATTGAATGGGAGGATGTAGACACTGAATCCCCTGGAGAAAACAGGAGACGTCCGGGTGCAAGGTCAAAGACTTCCCTGTCACCAGACCATGGAAACAGGCAAAAGCTGCCAGAAGAAATGGGGATTGAGGATGGGGGGTGAAATTTGAGTGGATGAAAAAGGAATAAAGAAAGAAATGGAAGAAAGAGCAAAAGGAGAAAGATCAGTATGTTAAAGCAGATGTAGAGAGAGAACTGGAAAAAACTAGGAGAGAGAAGAAAGGACAAATGAACAGCAGACAATGGAGAGCTAGCAGAAGACATGAAGAAACCAGAAGAAAGTGCCTGGAGCAATTGCAACTGAAAAATAAAATGCACAAACAAAAAGTAGAAAAATACTTTATTTTGAATTTATTAACTAGAACATGGACTGGAAATGGGCTGATGGAGGTTAGGAAGGACTGGAGGTGGGCTGATGGGGGGAGTTAGGACTGGTAATGAGCTACGGAGGGGCTAAGACTGAAATGGGGTAATGGGGTGTTAGGACTGGAAGTAGGCTAATGGCAGTGGGGGGGGGGTTAGGACTGCTAATGGGCTATGGTGGGGGCTAGGACTGGAAATGGGCTTAGTGGGGGGGAGCTAGGACAGGAAATGGGCTGATGGTGGGGCTAGGATAGGACTGGAAATGGGCTGATGCGGGGACTAGAAGGGAGCGGATGCTGGGTGGGGCTGGAACTAGAAGGGAGCTGATATTTGGGGAGGATTAGAATGGGATGGGGCTGGGAGAGTGAAATGGAGAGGGGAAAAATATTTTGTGTGGGAGGGAAGACAAATCTACAATTGGCCGGGTATTGGGAGAGTAAGTGGTGATTGAGGATGGAGGGGTAAAATTTGAGTGGATGAAATAGGAATGAGGAAGGAGCAAAAGGAGAAAGATTAGTATGTTAAAGCAGACGTAGAGAGAGAATGGAAAAAAAACTAGAAGAGAGAAGAAAGGACAAATGGACAGCAGACGATGGAGAGTTAGCAGAAGACACGAAGAAACCAGAAGAAAGTGGCTGGAACAATTGCAACTGAAAAAAATGCACAAAAAGGTAGAAAAATATCTATTTTGAATTTATTAACTGGAATATGTCAGCTCTGGGAAATGTGCATCATTAACGTCTGCGCTTTGTATGGTAACATTATGCAAATATTTATGCAAATGAGGCCCCGCATCTTATGCGGCCCGCGGGTTACTTTACAAGTCCTCATTAGGCCCTCAAAGCAATTTGAGTTTGAGACCCTGGTTTAATATTTGCAGTGCTGCCTTTTGATAGGTAGGGTATGGTGCTTTGTGAGTCCTGGTAGTACTGTTATGATTCGGCAGGTTTGCTATGGGTTCTAAATGGGCAGTTTTTGTAGTACTTCCTAATGTGCCTGGCGGTTGGCATTGGAGTATACTAATATAGAAATCTGGTAGTCTCTTTTTATCAATACTCTCATTAAGAGACATGTTTACTAAAAGTTAGTGCATGATAACATTTTGCAAATATTTATGCACGTGGCCCCGCACCACCCTTGGGCCACCCCTGCTCGGATCCCATCTCTGTGTGGCGACTGAAGAAGTGGCAAAGTTTGCCATTGGGGCGGGTCACCATCAGATCCATTTAGGGGTGATCCCAACGGTGCAGAATCAACTAAAATGCCTCATGATTCAATTCCCACTCGCCAAGATTCAGAGTGCCGGTTGAGGAAGTTTGCTTCCACATTGTTCATACCGACAATGTGCTGGGCCAACAAGGCTAGGAGGTTCTTCTCCATCCAGGCAAACATGAGATCCATCTCCATGTCCATTCCAGGGCTCCTTGTGCTGCCTTGCCAACTGACATAAGCCACTGCCGTGGCATTGTATGAAAATACTCAAACCGCCCGGACCTCGACCAAAGACCCGAAATGCAGAAAGACAACCCTATTGGACCTCATCACTTCCCTGCAGTTCCAATGATCCTCAGCCATACAGTCTAAGCCTTGGGCCCCTGCAGTCTGAGACTAGTATGCATCGTTAGCAGGATCCAGAGAAATTGTCCAGCGATACGCCCTTCTTCAGATGGCAGAGCTGCTGCCACCACCGGAAGTGGCCTTCACCATCAACGAGAGCAGAAGCCTGCACTCAAACACTTGAGAACTCGAGGACCATTGAGTCAAAGACCATTGGATCGGTCGCATATGAGCACGTGCTCATGGCACCATCTCTATGATTGCTGCCATCAATCTGAGGAGTTGAAGATAACCCCCAACTCTGGGGGGCCTGCTGCGCACAGACCGGCAACAAGTAATCCAAGAGTTTTCTGACTTCCTCCTCTGGCATGAAAACTCTGCCCACTTGAGTGTCGAAACGTGCTCCCAGAGACTCCAAGCACTGGGAAAGCAAAACCTGGCTTTTTTTTCCTGATTCATCACCCAGCTGAGGCTTTCCAAGAAGGACATCATACGTAATATCATCCGAGACTGTTCTGACAGGAAATGGGCTCAGATGAGCCAGTCATCCAGATAGAGATGGACACGGATCTCTTGCCGCTGCAGTTGCCACCAACATGATCTTGGAGAATGACCGTGGGGAGCCCAAAAGGGAGGGTGATGAATTCATAGTGAGGGCCAAGCATGGCAAAATGCAGATACTTCTGCTGATCCACCCAAATTGGGATATGAAAATACGCCTTCGCCAGATCCAGAGAAGCCAAAATTCCCCTCAGCTCACTATCTGAATCACGGAACACAAGGTTTCCATCCAAAAGTGCAGAACATGCAGGTGCTCAATGATCCCCCCTTGAGGTCCAGAATGGGTCGGAAGGAACAGTCTTCTTTTCGCATCACAAAATAAATGGAATATCTGCCCTTGCCCCGCTCATCCGGGGTGACGGGCACAACCGCCTTTAGGCACAGCAACTTGCCCAAGGTGGTCCACACAGCAGCATCTTTGATTGTAGACCCACACAGGGAGATTAAGGTGGCAGTGGGAATCAGCTCTTTGCATTCTAGGACACAGCCAAACTGAATGTTGTCTAGCATCCAGCAATCCTTGGTAATCTGGGCCCATTCCTAATACAAGGGCACCAAGGAAAGGGCCCCCAAATCTTCATTGTGTAGCCTGGGAGGGCCCTCTTCTGGAGAGGGCCGAGCCCCTGAGCTCCATTAAGACAGTCAATGAGCCAGAGGCCTTGAAGTAGAGGGGAAGAAAGTTTTACCAGGTCGGTAATGACGATAGTCCTGAGATCCCTGGGAATCCAGCCAGTGTGCTCTCAGCGGTCAGGCAGAGGCTAACAAGACAGAGGCACTAGCGTGCTTCACAAGCCCCTTGAACCTATCTTCTGGGAGGCAGTAAAATTTTGTCTTGCTAGGTCCTTCACCTGCTTCTCCAAATTAGTTCCAAACAGAAGCTTCTCTTTAAAGGCCAGTTGGGTCAACCAGGCTTTGGAGGACGTATCCGCTGCCCAGTGCCGGAGACAAATCTAACACTGACACCGTTGTTAGGGAATCACCCCTACCACCAAACATACCAGGTCATACATGGCATCAGAAAACAAGGCCTTAGCCAACCCCAAAAGAGGTCATCAGGCGGAAGAGACTGAATCCACTGGAGCAGTGCTCGAGACATCAGATTGGTACACACCGCCAGCACTAGAATAGCCACCAACATGGCAAATTGGTTTCTCAGCAAGGAAAGCATAGTTACTCACCTGTAACAGGTGATCTCCGGGAACAGCAGGAATTTAGTCCTCACATATGGGTGACATCGGGTACTGACAGAGCCCGTGCAAGAAGCTCCTTAGCTACCAATAGGAAAGCGTTTGGGAGCAGTCCACTGCACATGTGCTGGTGCCTTCCCACTCTTCTAACTGACTCTCCTCAGTTGAGTGTATAGCTGAAGAAAGTTGAGTGGAAGGAGGGGGAGAGGGGGAGGGGGGAGAGAACTCCTCCTTGGGGAGGTGGGTGGGTTGTGAGGACTAAATTCCTGCTGTTCCCGGAGATCACCTGTTACAGGTGAGTAACTATGCTATCTCCAGGAACAAGCAGGAATGTAGTCTTCACATATGGGACTCCCTAGCTGAGAGATCTCGGGGATGTCTGTGAATCATTAGCCCTGCCCTCCCGTAGCCGGGATCTGCAAAAATGGGCGGGGGGGGGGGGTAGGAGTTGTGCTAAGTCCCAAAGATATGCTGAAGGACTGCCTGGCCAAAGGCTGCATCCCGGCAGGAGTCCTTGTCCAAGCAGTAGTGGGCCGCAAACATGTGGATGGAGCACCACATAGCAGCTCGGCATATTTCAGAGATGGGGACCGCTCGGAGGTTTGCAACAGAGGTGGACATTGCCCAAATGTTGTGAGCAGTGACATGCCCTGTTAGGGAGAGTCCTGCTTTTTCGTAGCAGAAAGATATGCAGTCCGCTATCCAGCGTGAAAGGGATCGTTTGGTTACTGGTAGTCCCAGATGAGCTGGATCAAAGGATACAAAAAGTTGAGAGGACTTCCTGATGGTTTCCGTCCTCTGTATACAGAAAGCCAAAGACCTTTTGCAGTCCAAGGTATGCAGGGGAGGCTTCCACTCGGGAGGCGTGTGGTCTGGGGAAGACGACAGGAATGTTGACTGTCTGATTGATATGAAATGTGGAGACCACTTTCAGGAGGAAGTGAGGGTGTCCCCCTGTAGGATCACCTTGTCATGGTGAAAGCGGGTGTAGGATGCGTGAGCCACTAGGGCCTGTAGCTCACTTACACGTCTGGCAGAGGTTAGGGCTATGAGGAAAAGCACCTTCCAAGAGACATAGCGGAGCTGTGCTGTAGCTAGTGGTTCAAAAGGCGGCTTGAGTAGTTGAGCCAGAACCACATTGAGATCCCATGTCACTGATGGTAGGCAGATAGGCGGCTTAGTTAGGAGGAGGCCCCCTCATTAACTGTGCTACTAGGGGATGGTGCAGATTGGCTTACCATTCACAGGGGTATGAAAAGCTGAGATGGAGCTGAGGTGCACTCTTATCGAAACGGATTTGAGCCCCTGAGAGGAGAGATGCCATAGGTAGTGTAGCAGTGTCAGAACAGATGCCTCAAAGGCATTGTTTGAACACCATGAGGTGTATCTGCACCACTTTAGGGAGGAAGGCTTCCTAGTGAATGGTTTCCAGGAGGAGAAGAGGATATTTTTGACTTCCACCGATAGAAGATGGATCTCAGGAGCCATGCTGTCAGACGAAGGGATCGAAGATTGGGATGGGATAGAAGACCCGGATCGGATCCTAGATGGATCGGTGGGGTCTGAGAGAGCTGTAGGAGGAGGGGAAACCATGGTTAGCGGGCCCAGTGAGGGGCTATGAGGATCATGTAGCCTTTGTCTTCCTCCAGTTTCAAGAGGGTTTTCAGGATTAGGGGTGTAGGGGGAAACACAAAGCAGACCCCAACCCCAGTGAATCATGAAGGTGTCAGCTGCAAGACAGAGTCTCGATGGGATCTTCAAGAAGCAGGGAAGTTTGGCATTCACTTGAGTAGCAAAGAGATCAATCCATGGAGTTTGCCAGGTGTTGAACAGGTCACTGTATGGTCTAGAGACCACTCATGAGGTTGGAGCACTCGGCTAAGTTTGTCCGCCTGAAGATTGTCCTGACCTGGAATGTAGACTGCTGTCAACTGCATGTGGTGTTGGGTGGCAAAGTTCCATAGTTGGCAAGCTTCCTGGCATAGGGGAAGGGAGCCCGTTCCTCTGTTAATGTAAAACATTGCTACTTGATTGTCCGTATGTATGAGGATAGAACTGCTGAATAGATGGTCCTGAAGACTTGGAGAGCTCTCGACACTGCATGAAGTTCCAGGAGATTTGTTTGTTGTCTGGACTCTTGAGCAGTCCAAAGGCCTTGCGTGGAGAGAACCTCTAAAAGAGCTCCCCAACTGTGCTTTGAAGCATCTGTGGTTAGGGTATGCTGCAAGTTGGGGGGTCAGAATGGTGACCCTTTGAGATTTTATGGAACGGACCACCATTGAAGAGAGTGTGCCATGGCAGGCATTATTTGGATGGAAGCATGCAGATCTCCCATGGCCTGGGACCACTGAGTCAATAGAGTCCATTGTGTTTGCCGCATGTGTAGTCTGGTATGTGGGACTACATGAACGGTGGAGGCATGTGTCCCAGTAACTTTAAAAAGGAGCATGCTGGTGCACAATGGCACTGATGCATGCTGTTTGCTAGGAGTATGAATCTTACCATTCGGTCTCATGGGAGAAAGGCCTTGCACTGGGTGGTGTCTAGGACGGCTCCGATAAATTCCAGCCTTTGAGTGGGGATGAGGTAGGATTTTGGAAAGTTTATTACGAAACCTAGAGACTGCAGAAGTCCTATGGTTCTGGACTGGACTGAGCAAAGTTCTCGAGGGCAGTCTGCCTTTATGAGCCAGTCGTCTAAATAAGGCAAAAGAAAAACTTTGTTGATGCGCAGCTGAGCTACCACGGCCATGCATTTTGTGAAAACTCTTGGCGCTGAAGCTAAGCCGAAGGGAAGAACTCTGTATTGATAATGCACTCCTTTGCATATGAACCTGAGATATTGCCTGTGTGATGGGTGGATAAGTATGTGAGTGTATGTAGGCCTCTGAGGTCCAGGGAACAAAGCTAGTCGTTTTTTTGGAGAGGAGGAAGGAGGGTTCCCAGTGAGATCATCTTGAATTTTTCTTTACTAGGAACTTGTTGAGGTCTCGGAGATCCAGAATGGACCTGAGGCCTCCTGACTTCTTTGGAATAAGGAAGTAGGGGGAGTAGAAACCTCTCTGGTGTTCTTGAGGTGGTACCGGTTCGATGGCTCCCTGGGTTAAGAGGTTACCTCCTGTTGTAGAAAGGCACTGAGGGAGGCCTTTGAAGGAGCTTGGTTTCTGAAGTGGTGAGGGGGGGGCTTCTGAAAGTTGAGATGGTATCCATTCTGGATGATAGTAAGAGTCCATCTCTCCGAGGTGATGCTTTTCCACTGTGTGAGGAATTTTGAGAGTCATCCTGGAATGGGCAGTGCATCTAAATGGGATGGACTGGCTATGCTCCCGAAGCAGGAGTCAAAAAGACGATGTAGCGGCGGCTGGTGGCTGCGACTGTGGTTGCTGTTTTGACAGCCTGGGCTTTTTGGCCTGCTTGGGCCCTTGCTGTGAAGGATAGGTAGGCTGGGAATACTGATAAAAACCTTCTCTTCTTGAGATAGAAGGGTTTTTTAGATTGGGCCTTCTTTTTAGAGGGGTCAGGTAGTTTCCTTGACAATCTTTTAAGGGTAGTATGATCAGTTTCCAGTTTACTGGCCTTCTCACACCAGTTCTTTCCAAACAGGTTCTCACAGGGGATGTTAGCTAGTTTGTCTTGTACCCACTGTTCTAAGTCAGAGGATTGAAACCATGCTAGTTGCCTTGCTCTGATGGCTATGGAAGAGACTAGTAGAGAATTCAAATGCATCAAAAGCAACCCTGTTCATAAACTTTGACATGTTCTGGCTGTGACAAGACTGCTTGGAAGGCTGTACGTTTTTCTTCTGGAAGGAAAGGTAGAAAGCCTTCCCAGTCCTTATTCAGCTCCTTGAGAAAAATCCCCATATACAGGATATAGGAGTTGATTCTGCTAGCTAACATGAAAGCCTGGAAAATACGGTGAGCGAAGAAATCAAGGGGTCTCGATTCCTAACCTGGAGGAATGGATGAGTGGGTTTTCCTGCTTTTAATGCGGCGCATTGCCGATTCCACCACCATGGAATAGTGGGGAAGCTGCAGCTTCTGAAAGCCTGGGCATTCAGGGACTCGATACATTGTATCAAGTCAGCGGACTTATAGGGAAGATAGTTAAAGGTGTCTCCCACATCCTCAACATTAAGTTATAGAGGATGTGATGCACTGGAAGGATGGTGGCTTCCTTTGGTGCAGTCAAGTACTGCAATATCTCCAGCTCTTCTGCCCTGGGTTCCAGCTCCGAAGCTGCTGGAATGGAAAGTCCTGCTGCCATGTCATGAATGAATTCTTGAAATGACATGTCCTCCAGTGGAGACTTCCTCCAGGTGCTGGATATTGATGATCAGAGTCTGAGGAATCAGTATCGAACTCCAAGGAATAGCAGTGATGCCATCCAATGCCTGGACCACGAAGAATCCGTTCTCGGTGACAACAGGGATGGTATCAGCATCGGGGGTGCCGTTGGTATCGGAACAGGTGTCGAGGACATCAATGACATTGGAACAGTCAGTGCCTGCTGGGATGAAACTGGTGGAGGCATCAAGGACGAAGTCAGTGGCAGGTTCTCCGGGACCAAGGACATTAATTGCACCAAGGCCGCCAGCAGAACTGCTAAGGACCATTCTAGAACCAACATGTGCTAGTCTAGGGAGGTCGTCTGTGCCTGGTCACCGGATGGAGCAAGACTGGCTGCCATTTTATTGGGGCACAGCACCAAGGGTTTAGCGGAGGTCAAAGCCTCAGGAAACTCTTGTATCCCCACAGAGGCTTTGGAGGACAAGTCCTCCTGCCTGGGATGCCTGGACCGATGACTGGAGTCGGATGAAGTCCGCAATGACTCGCAGTGTGAGCGGGAACATTTACAAGATCACTCCCTCGATGTCCTAGGCTTACTGGGAGGGTCTTTGGACTTTTAACTTGGATCCTTCGCAATCTCTGAGGGCTCTCGGGGAAGAGACTTGTCCTTTTTCGGGCATGAAGGAGATGGGTTTTTGGATATCTTCTCTCTGTACTTGGATTCTTTAGAGTGCTTAGAGGTTGGAGAACTCTATGATGTCCTTGAAGAGGTCGAGCCAAGGAAAGGGTGTCTGAGGGGAAGAGCTCCCCAAACATTTTGGCTCGGTTCCCGAGGCCCCTTTTAGTCAATTTGTTTACAGAGGGCACACTCAGTAGGGATCTGATCTGGGCCGAGGCATTTAAGGCACCAATCGTGCTTGTTGGTGATTGAAATGGTGCCAGCACACTTCGTGCACTTCTTAAAGCCGTTGGTGGGCTTCTCCATGTTGTGAGAGAGTGTAGGCCCAAGGGTAGGCCCCAAGGGACAGGGAAGGTCCCGAGGGAAAAAGCCTGTTTTTGTCTTTTTTTTTTTTTTTTATAGTCTCTTGAAGAAAGGTAGGAAGAGAAAATAAAGGTTAGAAAAAAGAAATCAGTATTGAGAGATATGCAGTGAAGGCAAGGGTTTCTTAAGTGGTGGCAGGAGTTAAACCTGTTGGCTCCGCGGAAAGAGAAGAACTGAGGAGAGTCAGTTAGAACTGAAAGGCATCAGCATATGCGCAGTGAACTGCTCCCAAATGCTTTCCTATTGGTAGCTGGGGAGCTTCTCGCACGGGCTCCGTCGGTACCCAGTGTCACCTATATGTGAGGGCTACATTCCTGCTTGTTCCTGGAGATTGTATTTTGTGGTCCAGAACATCCTTTAAAGCCGATCTGCCTTCCACAGGAATGGCGGTCTGTCTGATAACCACTGTGACTTGCGCCTCCACCTTGGGAATGCCAAACTACTCACCACGCTCCTCCTCCAGGAGAGCATAGATCTTATACACCCTTAACCCTTTAATTAGAATGTCGAGCGAGTCCCACTCCAACCAGATCATATCCTCAATCACCTCTGGGGACAGGAAGACAGTAGTGGATTTCCACACCCCTTGAAGGAGCAGGTGTACCTTCAGCTCCTGCTCCTTTCCGGAAGCGTCCATCAAATTCAAGGCAGATGAAACCCTGGTAATCAATGCCACCAGTTCCTCCCTTCCAGAATAGGTGGATCATGCCAGCCTCTGCATAATCTTCAGAGGGTGAGAGCACGTCCTTATCCACATCACAGCCCAATACTGATTCATCTGAATCCAAGGCATAATCAACATTTGGATAGCTCCCAACTGTTCATCTCCAGGGGGCATCCCACACTGGGTATGCTTAGCAAAGGCAATCAAACAGGGCTTCTACATTCAGCCTGCCTGTCACGAGACTGCACCCAGGGAACCTAGAGGCTGCAGAGGCAGAATTTCCACGCCAGAAGGACCAGGCCAATTGCAAAAAGGAAAAGAATTCCAGGGAGGACAATCCGGAAACACTCCTCTCAGATAAGGCTCCCCAACACCAGGGGCATAGTGCCACAGATCCCCTAAAGGATGAAGGGTGGCTCACTTCAGAGTCACCGGAGTCCCCAGCCGGTTGAAAATCCTAAGCTTTAGCGCCATCCTGCATCTCTTTCCCGAGCCAGGTGGCGGACTAACAGCATCCCCCGGGTGAGAGGGGGAAGGCATTCCCTCCAAAGAAAAAACGCCACACAGTACCAACGGTCACTAGAAGGCCACCCCAAATTCTGTCCCTCAGAGACAGTACCGGAGATGAGGAACAGTTAGGAGCTATACGAGATATTGGCTATGCCTCAGATTCAGATGAATCATTATTGGGTTCTGATGTGGAAGAGGACGTGCTCTCATCTGAAGATTATGCAGAGGCCGGCATGATCCGCCTATTCCAAAACAAGAAGCTGGCTCCTTATGCCTGGAGCAAACGACCCGAGACTGTGTGCCAGGCTTCATCTCTGGCACTTTTCAAATCCAGGCTGAAAACTCACCTCATCGAGGCTGCTTTTTTATCCCGATTCACTTGGTCTCCAAGTGTTTTCTTACCATTCCCCTAGATGTATCTTTGTCCTCAGCTGTTATGTTGCTTGTCTTGACTAGACTAAGCTCTGATGAGCAGGGACCATTTTTTACATGTGCCTGTACAGTGCTGCATACGCCTTGTAGTGCTATACAAACAATAAGTAGCAGGGGTAACTCAAAAGCTGCCATGCAGGAAAGTCCAAAATCCAAGGATGAGGCTCCTCACTTACCACAGGTCAAACTTATCCTGGAAGAAGACAAAGTATTAGGGTACTGGAAGAGTGCACATTGAGGCCACGTTGGCCTGAAAGAGTGTATTAACACTGCTTCTACGCAATGTGCGTTAAAGGCACTAGGGAAGGAGCATTCATTGGAGCCACTTGGGCAGAATGCACGTTACGACCATGTAACTCCCAGGAATACAAAACGCAAAAACATTACTAACATGTGCAGGAAAAGAGTGGTTACTCACCTGTAACAGGTGTTCTCCAGGAGCAGCAGGAATCAGTCCTCACATATGGGTGACATCGACGTCAATGGAGCCCTTGCGGAGCATTTCCCCAGCTTTCTATGAATGCCTTTGGGAATACTGCACGCATGCGTGGTCCCCTTCACGCCTAAAGGTGCCATCTTGCTCAGTCAAATGACATAGCTAAAAAACAGTACACAAAAATGTAAAATAAACTATGTACAACTGCAACTCCCAGGGGAGGAGTGAGGGTTGTGAGGACTGATTCCTGCTGCTCCTGGAGAACACCTGTTACAGGTGAGTAACCACTCTTTCTCCAGGACCAAGCAGGAAGTCAGTCCTCACATATGGCTGACTCCCTAGCTCTGGGCTACCAAGGAACCCAGGCTGAACAAGAGAACTCCCTCTAATCCCAGCATCAAAGAAAGGCTTTTCACTGAAAGAACCTCCACCGGTAGCCCAACGGAGTGCTGGAGGGCAGGAGTTGCCTAAACCTCAAAGAGATTCTGGAGTACTGCCTGGCCAAAAGCACTGTCCCTACGGGACTCCCTCTCCAGGCAGTAATGGGCCGCAAAAGTCTGGCTTGAGGATCAAGTTGCAGCCCTGCAGATGTCTGCCAACGGTACAGAGCGGAGATGAGCTACTGAGGCAGCCATAGCCCTTACACGGTGGGCCGTGACCCGACCCTGCAAGGGAAGGTCAGCCGCCCTGTAAGCCCAGGTGATACAGTCAGCCACCCAAATGGACAAGGTACGCTTGGACACAGCTAACCCCAAATTATTAGGGTCAAAAGAGATGAAGAGCTGAGTATCCCTTCTATGTCCCTGCGTACGGTCAAGGTAGAAGGATAAGGCCCTCCTACAGTCCAGGGTATGCAGGACCGCTTCAGCCTGGCTTGCATGAGGCCTAGGGAAGAATGTTGGAAGAACCACCTCTTGGTTGAGGTGGAAAGAGGAGACAACTTTAGGGAGGAACTTTGGATGAGTCCTAAGGACTACCCTGTTCCTATAGAATCGGGTGTAAGGCCTGTCACAGACCAGGGCCTGAAGCTCACTCATTCGTCTGGCCGAGGTTAAGGCTACCAGGAAGATTGTCTTCCAGGAAAGGAAGCGGAGAGGACAAGTAGCCATCGGCTCAAAAGGAAGGCGAGTCAGTTGTTGCAAGACCACATTCAACTCCCACTCAGGGGCTGGAGGACGGACAGGAGGCTTGAGCAAGAGCAAACCTCTGAGAAACCGGGACACCAAAGGGTGAACCGACAGTGTGTCCTTCCACCAGTGAGTGGTGAGCTGCTAGAGCTAAGAGGTGTACCCGAACAGAATTGGACTTACGGCCCTGATTGGATAAGTGCAGCAGGTACTGAAGCACCACTGGTACAGCACAGGAGAAAGGATCCTCTGTACACAGCTGACACCACACAGAAAACCTCTTCCATTTCAGGACATAGGTTTTTCTAGTGGACTGCTTCCTAGAGGCCAGGACGACCTCTTCAACTTCAGGAGGAAGGCCCCAAGGAGCCAAAACTACCCTTGCAGCTTCCAAGCCATCAAATTGAGAGATTTGAGATTGGGGTGCAGAAGAGAGCCCTGATCCTGAGAGAGAAGGTCGGGCTGCAACCCCAGAGGTAGTGGGGTGTCCACTGCCAGTTGAAGCAGAAGTGGAAACCAAGGCTGCCTCGGCCACCTGGGGGCTACCAGAAGTACCGAGGCCTTGTCCTTTAGAATCTTGAACAAGGTTCGGGCCACCAGAGGCGTGGGAGGAAATGCATACAGGAGGCCCTGGGACCAGGAAATCAGAAAAGCATCTGCTGTTAGCCTCAGAGGATGTGGTTGCCTGGAGCAGAACCGGGGCAGCTGTCTGTTCAGGGGGCTGGCAAATAGATCTATGGCTGGAAGTCCCCATCTCAGGAAGATCTTCTGAACCACCAAGGGATGGAGTTGCCATTCGTGGGGCTGCAGAATCCTGCTTAACCTGTCTGCCAGGTAGTTTTCCTGGCCAGGGAGATAAACCGCCCTGAGCAAAATGTTGCGCCTGAGCGCAAACAAGCAAAGGTCCTGCGCCTCCTGACAAAGGAGCCTGGACCCAGTGCCGCCCTGTTTGTTCACATAAAACATGGCTACCTGATTGTCTGTTTGTACTAAGACCGACTGGTGGGCCAGGGTTTGAGAGAAAGTCTTGAGGGCTAAGTGAATAGCCTGTAGTTCCAGTAGATTGATCTGCTGCTTGGCGTCCCAGGGAGACCACAGGCCCTGGGTGCACTGGCCCAGACAGTGTGCACCCCATCCCTGGAGGGAGGCATCGGTGGTCAACACCACTGTGAACCCAGGTGGCTGAAAAGGCATTCCCTTCAGTAAGTTGGGGTGATGCAGCCACCAACGTAGGGAGTGCAGGAATGGTCTGGACACCCTTACTCTGCCGCCGAGGCTCCCTGTGGCCTGCGACCACTGATTCCGGAGACACCATTGCGCAGGCCTCATATGAAGCCTGGCATTGGGAGTCATATGTACTGTCGAAGCCATGTGGCCAAGAAGCCTCAGGCAGAGCCTGGCGGAGACCAGTGACCTGCTGAGAAACTGGTTTGCCAAGGTTATCAGTCTTTGGGCTCTGTCCTCTGGCAAGAAAGCTTTTGCCTGCAGAGTCTAGCCTTGCCCCTATGAACTCCAAGTTTTGGGAGGGTAGCAAAGTGGACTTTGCAAAGTTTATGACAAACCCCAGATGTTGGAGTAGAGAAATCGTTCGGAGGGTGGCTTGCCTGGCCTCCTGGCACGTCTGACCCCTGATGAGCCAGTCATCCAGATAAGGGAAGACAAAGATACCCTGATTTCTTAAGTAGGCCGCCACCACTGCCAGGCATTTGGTAAAGACCCTGGGGGCGGAGGTGAGGCCAAATGGCAGAACTCTGTACTGATAATGGTTTCCTCCCACAATGAACCTGAGGTACTTTCTGTGGTCTGGATGAATGAGGATGTGAGTGTACGCATCCTTTAGATCTAAAGAGCATAGCCAATCTCCCTGCTGGAGGTAGGGCAGAAGTGTTCCAAGAGTAAGCATCTTGAACTTCTCCTTCTGTAAAAACTTGTTGAGATTTCTGAGGTCGAGAATAGGCCTGAGATCCCCTGTTCTCTTTGGTACTAGGAAGTACCTGGAGTAGAAACCGTGACCTTGTAGGTGGGGAGGCGCAGGCTCCACTGCCTTGTCTCGCAACAGACCCTGAAGCTCCTGCAGAAGAAGGGCTGTATGGAGAGGAGGCCTTGGAGGCTCTCCTGGAAAATAGGGAGGAGGCAACTGATGAAAATGAAGCAGATAACCCTTGTGGACTATGCTTAAGACCCAGTTGTCCCCTGTAATGGGTGGCCACCGGTGGGGGCAAACAGGGCTAGTCGACCTCCTGTGCAGGGATGGGACAGCAGAGACGGAGAGGCTATGCCTTGGGAGTCAAAACCCCCCACCCTGCTGAGTGGGAGTGGGAGCAGGAGCCGGAGGCTTGGGGGCCTTCTGCCTACGGGGCCCATGTCCCTGCCCCTTGGCCTGCTGACCCTGTGGGGGCACAGGGGAGGCCTGGTAAGGTGGGAACTGTTTGTAGGCAGTCGCCTTCCTCGGGTAAAAGGACTTCTTACCCGAGCCCTTCTTGTGTGAAGGGGCAGAAGTCTTTCAAGACAGCCTTGTCCGCATGAGGTGCTCGGTCTCGAGCTCAGCAGCCTTCTCGGCCATGGGCTTGCCAAAAAGGTTCTCACCTCGGCAAGGGACATCGACCAACTTGTCCTGAACCCATGGCTCGAGGTCCGATGACTGCAGCGATGCCTGGCGTCGAGTTGCGATGCCGGCTGCCGCAACACGGGCCGAGGCCTCGAAGCCATCGTAGGCCGCTCGGGACATGAACTTAGAGCATTCCCAGATCCCTGGAGACAAGGACTTGAACCTCTGCAAAGATTCCCCGGAGAGACCAGCAGAGAACCCGGCAAGCTCCTTTGCCAGGTCCCGCAAGTACATGCCCATGTACAGCTGGTAAGACTGGACACGGCAAGCAAGCATCGAGCCCTGGAAGCACTTTCTACCAAACGCATCCAGGTTCCGGGCCTCCCTGCCAGGGGGCACCGCGGAGTGCTTCTTGTGACTTTTCAGACGATGCATGGCCGATTCCACCACCATGGAATGGTGTGGTAGCTGCGCCTTTTGAAAACCAGGGCTCTTACGGAGTCAATAAATGGAATCAACCCGCTTGCTCAGAACCGGCGCCGAGGCCGGTGCCTCCCACATCCAGAAGAGGAGCCGTTCCAGCATCGGAGGAACCGGCACAGTAAAGGCCTCCTTCGGAGGAGAGTCATACTGGAGTGCCTCGAGCTCTTCGGCTTGAGGCTCCTCCTCGGAATCCGCCGGGATCGCCAAAGCAGTGGCCATATCCCTAACAAACTCCGAGAACCGTGTATCCTCCGGAGGGGACCTACTCCAGGGCTCAGGACTGCGGTGCGTCCGACAGGACGCACCGAGTCTTGAAGGTATCGGGGGACTCCTCGTCCTCCATCTCCCAGGCCGACTCGTCTGAAGAGGAGTCAGGCTCCGACCGCGCGGGGCCCGGCAGCACCTGCCCTGATGCCGAAGGCACTGGCGTCGACGCCCTCGGTCCCGACCGGGAGGTCGAGGGTGACTGTGACCGAGGACGACCTCGAGCCTTCATGGTCTCGAGTATCGGCTCGGTCTCCGGGGTCGACTTCGACGTCGATGTCCCGGTGGACGGGGCAGATGCGCCAGCGAGGCTGGCCATCAGCACCCGCTGCTGATCCATGAAGGCAGACAGTCTGCCCTCCAAGGCTGTCAGCCTGAGACCCAGCTCAGGAGACTCAGCAGCCACCGACTCGGGCCCCGGCTGCGCCAGGCCCGACGTCGGCTCCCTGGGAGGAGAGTCCTCGAGGACAACAGGACTTACGTGTCCAGAAGACTTCGGCTCCACTCGAGGTACTTTTGACAGCTTCTCCTGTTCCACGGGCCCGGGATAGCGGTCGGGGGTCCGAGACCTAGCCCTCGAGGAGCTAGGGACCCTCCTCCGACGCCACCCTCGCGAGCCGCTTCTTCCTCTTTCGCTCCCGCTCGGGGGACCCCCTCTCCGAGGGACCCCGACAATGCTCGGGGTGAGACCTCCGAGACGTCGAGGCTTCAGACGAGCTCCGGGCCCGGCCAGAGGCCAAATCGGAGAAAAGCCTTTCCTTTTGGTGCTGACGACTTCGCAGTGCCTTAGTGGACATTTTCCCCACACGGTCCACAGATCTTAGGATCATGATCAGGACCGAGGCACTGAAGGCAGCAGTCGTGTGTGTCGGTGAGAGACAGTTTCTTGCACCGATCACACTTCTTAAAACTACTGGAAGCCATCGGGGAAAAAAGAGTCCCCGTAAGGTCAAAGGACCGGCCTTCCAGGGAAAAGGCAAAAAAGGGCGCGAACGCCAGCCACGAAGGGCAAAAACCAAAAAAATAAGATCGGGCTCGATACTGGTGTACCGAACCCGGCGAGGAGGGGAACCGGCGTCGAACCGAAGAAAAAAAACCGTGAAGAAATCACAAGGATTTGAAGAAAAAAAATCTAACTGTTTTCCGGGTGAACTAGGACAAACGTCCGACGGGCTCCACGGAAAAAGAGAGACTGAGCAAGATGGCACCTTTAGGCGGGAAGGGGACCGCGCATGCGTGCAGTATTCCCAAAGGCTTTCATAGAAAGCTGGGGAAATGCTCCGCAAGGGCTCCATCGACGTCGATGTCACCCATATGTGAGGACTGACTTCCTGCTTGGTCCTGGATAAAATGGCATTCCGCTGGCCACTCTCCAGTGTTCAGGTACTACAAAAGATTTTAATGATAGCTCACAGAATTTTATTAATAGTAGGTACACAATCTCATTTTTCAGTATTCAGCATCCTGGGATGCATACCATCCAGTCCAGTTGATTTACTAATCTTTAGTTTATCAAATTGCTATATTACAACTTCCAGGTTTATCAAGATTTGTTCAATTCCTTTCCATCCCTCTGATACATCACCTTTAAATGTCATTTCTGGCATGGGTAACTTCCCCAAACAATTCAGCCTCTCCACTATGGCGTTGTCCTCTTACTGCCACTTTTACCCCTCTATCATCTAATAAGTCCAACTGACTCTCACGGGTTTTGTTTTTTGCTACAAATGTACTTAAAGTTTTTATTATGAGTTTTTCCTTCAACAGCAAACGTCTTTTTAAATTCTCCGACTACCTTATCAATGCCTTGCATTTAACTTGTCAGTGCTTATGTTTCCTGTTTTTTGTCATTTGGCTCCTTTTTCCATTTTCTGAGTCTGAGCTTCCAAAATAGCATTTTTAAACAACGCCCAGGCTTATTGGTTTTTTTGGGGGGGTGGGGGGTTGGTTTGGGGGGTTTTTTTTAAAGAAGGAAGATGATATAAAATTAAATTAAAATGGCAAAATTTAGAAAATATAGGAGAGTTCTGTTTTAGGGGCATGTTTACTAAACATTAACACACTTTAAGTAAAGTTAACGCAGGCTAAGGGCTGCCACTACCCAAATGCTTTTATGGGCCTTTGTAGCACTTAATGCGCGCTAAATAAAGTTAACACACATTAACCTTTAGTAAACATGCCCCTTAAGTGTGTTCCGCAGAATGGAAAAAATAAAAATAAAGGACTAAGACGTTCCATCAAGCATCAGCTCTCACCACCCACTTAGGGTGCCTGACTCAACCCTGGTTGTCAATAGAAAAGCATTTGAAAAGCATCTTCAAAATACTACATGCTTGGCCTAGGGCACCCTTTTTGCCGAACTGCTTGACTGTCGGTTGCTGAGATTAGGTTAAATAAATTTTACAGAAACACCTGCTTTATCACTTATTAAATATGAGTAAGCTCTGCAAAAAGCCGATACCAAATTTCTGTTTCGATCCTTTAAACTTTTGGCCTCATTTCAAAGATGATAGCTTATCTTCTAGACATATCAGAGGAATGGTACGGCATTGTCTTCATATACTTACTTTTGTCCTTCCAAACTGTTTAACCTTAGCTGTCACTGTGCAGAGTGATAAGATCACCAGCTGTTTTTTTTTCCTGTCTACAATGCATTCTCTTCCTTTTTAAGGCCAACATCCCCAGCAACAAATATCAAGGCTTAAACAAGGTGCTAGAATATCATAAACCTATATATTTAGCTCTGACCTCATTTATTGCTATCCCTTTAATAGCAGCCTCAAAGTCTTTTTTTTTTTTTTTGCTCCAGTCCCTTGACATTCCTCAACAAGCTAACACCACTGCTAGCTGAACACACAACAAACCAAATGGCTTATCCATTAGCAGAGGCAGACCACTGGTCTGACTCAGCAAGGCACTTCTTTTGTTCTAAACAGCACTGCAAACATTTTTGCTGCCCCGAGATAAAAAGAAAACATCTAAGATGTAAAATCGGTACAGAATTGTTCAAACTGCATAAAACCTATCCACTGGAAAACAAATCTCTCCTACTCTTAAATGAGATCACGCTCCTGTTCTACTCACTCAAATAAGCATATCACAATCTAAATGAAGCAAATATCTACTGAAAATCTTAAAAACAAACACACTTCGCTATCAAAGTCAATTTACATCGGACCATACTTACCCATTTTAGGTGAATTTATAATTTTCAACATGCCATTTATCCTTACCAAAACAAGAGATAATAGGCAAAAAACTCACATACTGTATCGTGGAGTATACAAAGGAATACATTAGGAAGGAAAAGTATGCTTACTAAAACAATGTAGGTCAACAAAATTTTAGAAGTCTATATATTAGTTTGCTTGCATAGTTTTCGAAGTTTAACTGTCAAAGGATTTAGGGGTCCTTTATTGACTGATATCATGCGTGAACACGTTATTTACAATATGATGCCTGTCCCATGTAATTGAGGGAGAAAAGGCCATACAAAAAATATTTAAATGTTATGTGAACTTTTTGCCCGCTGCTTAAATTTAGTACTTTTGCGCTGAAATATCAGCACTATTTGTAGAAGTTTATCCTTGCAGAATTTTGTGAATGTGCATTTCCCCTTAAAGTTGTAAGAAATTAAAGGAGGTCATTTAATGACTTATCACATGATAACACTTACCATGCATTGTGTATCACAGGACCCACTGAAATGGGCTGAGTAGCAGATAATGCACAACAATCGTAATGGTGCATGGCTCATGGAGCCCTGGGGAGGTCTGTGAGACCATTACAGTGGGTCTGCAGTACACAAAAGAGAAAGAAAAAGGGAGAGGCTGATGGGGACAAGAAAGACTAAAAGAGCTGCCTGGGATTAGGAAGAGAGAAAGACTTAGCACCCATCTTTACTAAAGCCCGTTAGCTAGTTAAGGTAAAATTAGGCCTTACCTGCTAATTAGCTTTCCTTGAGTACCTCCAGTCCAGTCAACTCACCTCTGGATTGTCACACCTCACCAGCAGCTTGGAGACTGAGTATGTCACAACTTGTGACATCAGCATACATGGGTAGCCGATAGCACCTTCCAGCCATCAGTATCCATTCTATTGGCAAAGCAGACTCACAGGAGAAACAAGCATGTCTGACTCGGAAGCCCGCAACTACCTTCCCTCTAACCAGGCAGCCACACCCCCTCCCCCAAAATTAATGAGGAAAGGGTCTTGCCTACGTCGCTCTCCACACTGGCTCCGCTGAGCAGAGCTATGCCACTGCTGGAAATGGACTTACTTCCCACTCTGGGAATCTCAAACTATTGTGATCGCCTCATCTGCTACCATCATCCACCTCCAGGCAACTCACTCCAGAGCCACTATTTTTTTTCGCAGACCGCCAGGAACATGATGGATTTCTTCCAGGTCCAGGGTCGCCTTCCTGTCACTAACAGAAACTTAGGGAGGGTCCTGGGACTGAACTGGAGATACTCAAGAAAAGCCAATTAGCAGGAAAGGCCTAATTTCACCTTCCTTATCGTCCCTCCAGTCCAGTCCCATCATCTCTGGGATGTATCACAGCAGTCTTAACCTTGGGAGGGCCCCACAAGCCCGGCCTGGAAGACTACTGACCCAAAACTTGTGTTCCTCCCGCCTGTACATCAAAACGACAGTGTTTTACAAAGGTATGCAAGGACACCCACACTGCCGCCCTGCAGATCTCTGCTGGTGGAACAGATCGGACTCCTCCCAGAAAGCCACCCGAGCTCTTGTCATATGCACCCTTAATCCTGTGGGCACCATCTGTCGCTGTAAGAGGCAGACCGAGGAAATATCCTCCCTCACCCACCTGGAGACAGATGCTTTGGACGCCGCCTCGCACTTATGCAGACCTCCAAACAGAACAAACATCTGGTCGGTCTTTCAAAGCCCTTGGGTGACCTTCAAATACCACCAGAGAACACGACGGACATCCAGGCACTGCAAGTGGTGGTATGACAGGGGATCCCCTACCCCTGAGAAAACTGGAAGGATAACCGATTGATTCAAGTGGAATGCTGACAACACTTTAAGCAAGAAGGACAGCACCAGCCGTACCACCACCTATTCCTTTGACATAGAAGGGACGGCTCACGGCACAATAGGACCTGTAACTCCGAAATTCTTCCCATCAAGCAAACTGCCACCAGGAATACCATCTTCAATGTCAGGTCCTTCAGTGAACAAACGGACATCGGCTCAAAGGGTGCTTCCATCAACACGCACACCAGATTAAGGTCTCAGGGCAGTATAATAGTAGAATTAGTGGGCGTACCTGCTTCACTGCCCTCAGAAAGCATACAATATCTGGGTGTGTCACCAGAGACACCACTTGCACTCTCCCCCCGGTAATAAGCCAATACTGCCACCTGCACCCGCAGGGAGTTACACGCCAGACCTTTTTCCAGTCATGCCTGTAGGCAGGCCAGAAGCTCTGGAAGCAAGGCAGTTAGGACCCAGATCCCACGATCTGTACACCAGCTCTCAAAGAGCCTCCAGACTCTAATATACGCAAGAATTGTGGAGCACTTGTGGGCCTTAAACAGTGTCAAGATGACGAAACCTAAGTAGCCATGCTTGGTCAATCAAGCCCTCTCAAGAGCCAGGCCATAAACAAGAATCGATCCACCTGAGACATCTGCACCGGACCCTGCAGAAGCAGGTCCTCCCTGATCAGCAGATGCCAGGGCCGATCCACTGTTAAACGAACCAGATCGGCATACTACAGCCTGCATGGCAAATTGGGAGCAATTAGGACGACCAAGCCCTTGTGCGCCTCGATCCACTGCACCACTCACCCTATCAGTGCCCGTGGGGAGAACACGTACAACAGACCCGTCCTGGGCCACCTCTGCACTAGCACATCCAGGTCCTCTGACATTCGCTCTCCGTTTCTACTGTAGAAGCAACTCTCCTTAGTGGACTCAAAGGTAGCCATGAGATCCATGATCAGGGGACCTCAAAGGTGCACCACCACCGTAAACACTTCCTCGTTGAGTGTCCACGCGCCAGGACCCACTCACACCCAGCTGAGATAATCAGCTATTATGTTCTCTCTGCCAGCCTTGTGTGTCGTCAACACCTGTAGGTTGTCTTCCACCCAAGCTAGCAATGGGCTGACCTCGTTTTCCAGTCACACATTTCCCGGGCCCCCTTGTCAAATGATGTATGTCCAAGAACACTCTCACCACTTTCCCCTGGAGGAGGCCGGCAAAACTCTGTAAGGCCAAGAACACCGCTTGCATTTCCAGCCAGTTTATGGCCCAGGATGACTCCTCTGGTGACCAGCTGCCCCCCCTGTGCCATTTGAGACTGCCAGTGTACCCCCCAGCCAGAAATGCTGGCATCCAATGTTAGGGAGACCCAGCAGGGTGTTTCCAGGGGCATCCCCGCTAACAACTTCTCAGCCACCACTGGAGAGCTTCCCTGACTTCAACTGGGCACTGCAGCCACTGCCCCAGTGGACGAAGTTGCACCATCTCCTCAGCAGTGAGCTCTGCAGAGGCCTCATGCAAATCCTTCATTAACTTCTCCAAGGCTTCACCAAACAAAAACTTCCCCTTGAATGAAAGCCTGCTTAAACATGATTTGGAGGACACACTGGTCGCCCAATTGCGGAGCCACAAATATCTGCACGTGGAAACCACCGATGCCATACTACTGGCCAGGCACCTTATGAGATCATAAAAGGTATCCACCATGTAGGCCATTCCAGGCTCAAATTTGGCAGCTTCCTGTGGGGAGAGGATGGACTCCCCTGATTCTCCTTGAAGCCCCTGAACCCAGCACAAATAGGCCCGAGCGACAGAAACCAGCAGGGAGATGGCACCAGTATCAAAATCCTGTTTCAATAGGGTCTCCAGCTTCCTATCCTGGACATCCTTGAAGGCCGCACGCACCACTCTCCACAGGGATGGCTGTCTTATTTGGTTACTGCCAAGACAACAGTGCCTACCTTGAGCGAACAAAACCAGTCCTTTTCCTGTTCCAGAATAGGGTAGAGACGCACCATAGCTCTAGTCCCCCTTAGGCTGGCTTCAGGCACATCCTACTCATCCTGAATCATCTGCTTGATCACCTGATGTAAAGGGAACACTGTCTGCAGCTTACAAACCGCCTGGAACAAGGGATCCTCCAGCGGCTCGTCCTCTGCCGGCGCCCAAGTAGACATATTGAGAGCTGCAAAGAAGCGGGAAACCAATGCTACCAACTCCTCATGCTGGAAGACCCGGACAATGTGAGCTTCTTCCTCCTGTGGGATTTCGCCCTTCTCCAGGTCCAATGTGTTGTCTCAAGGCCCCTGTGGTTTGCCATTCATAAAGGTACTCTAACTGGACCGAAACGGAGTCATCCCAGGCCTCCGTCTCCAGCTGTTTGCAACTAGCCAGTGGCTCAGCCACCGCACTGGTAGATGCCCCCGCATCCGAGAAGGCCCTTTTCTTGGCTCCTTTGGTCTCTAATGGGCCTCTTGAGCCCATCTGTTTCATGCAGAATGCCTTCTGCATGAGGAGCACAAACTCCAGAGAAAAACCCCAACTGGCGCCTGCAAACAGTCTCTTGAGAAGTGGAGGGATGAGGGAACCTCGTCTCCTGGCCTCTCCCCCTGGATAAGAAGCAGTCAGAGGTGTCCTCTAGCTCACCCCACTGCCTTTCATCCACTGCCAGCTGGGACCCTTGGCGCCTGCCGAGGTTCACTCTTTCAGTGCCCAGAGATCTCATCCTAAGAAGCACCCTCCTCTTGAGCGGGCTTCTGCCTGGCAAACCCGACAGAAACCCTCCTCTGACACCGCTCCCTTCCAGGAACCATATGCAAGGCACATGAGTCTGGCAGGCATAATTACTCACAGCAGCTAAGGGCAGAGTAGATCAATTTTTCTTCTCTTTTTTATTTTAAATTACAATCAGAATGGCTCCTAAGACAGGTTAAAAATGTTTAAAAACGCGAGTAAGGAGAAATCAAAGGCCAAATTTTCCATGCTACCGAGAAGCGCCTACTGCCACATGATCTTTTGCCCCGAGAAGCGCCTACTGCCACATGGTCTTTTACCCCACATGGTCTTTTGCCCCTACTACCATGCAGTCTTTGCACCGCTCTCAGCCACAGACGGTGCACTCAGCCCCTCAAGACACAAACAGCCAAAAAAGAAACCAAAAACTGAAAACGCACAGAAGGAAGAAGAAAAAACTAGCACCTGCTCTTTTGTTGGGCCGCGGACCATTCAGCTCACTACCAGGCTTCGACGGCAGCCGCGGGAATCCTGGAGGGGAGAAGGTTTTTTTCTGAAAACATGACTCCTCACCCACGGGAAGAGTTCAGGAGCCGTGAGAGCAATCGGCGACGGAGCAAAACCCTCCCTCTCAAACCAGGGGCTTGCCATCTAATGGCGCAAGGCTACAGGCAGGTCTCTCAATTAGATGAGTCCCAACTGTCCTGCTGTTACCCCGGGCTTGCTCTTTGGTTTGTTTTCTTTTTCTTTTTTTTTTTAAACACCCAAAAATCCAAAAGAACTGTGCTACCAATCTCACACTAGGTACTTAATTGTCCCTACAGTGAGTCCTACTAAGGGAGTCACGCTTCTCCAGCTGCTTGGAAACCGAGTTGTTAGGGACTGGGAGTTGCTACCAGCTACTCATGTATGCTGATGTCACAAGTTGTGACATGCTCAGTCTCCAAGCTATTGGTGAGGCGTGACAACCCAGAGGTGATGGGACTGGACTGGAGGGACGATAAGGAACATGTATTTTAACTCATGGCAACTGGCAGCTGGGAACACATATGCGAGTATGCCAACTACCACATGCGATTGCAGATTGGGGTGGGGAATTTGCAGAATGTGGGCGGGGAGAGCACATTACCTGCTAGCACCAGGGCAATTTCTACATACATCATCAATGTGGCTCTTAACACAAGTTCACTTGATGACTCCTCTATGGGAGTCGGTAAGTGAAACCATCTTACTGGAGTGTATCTTAGAGCAACCCATCACATGTTTGCTGCTGGCAACATATTGGTCATGCCCCCAATAGCTAACGCAAAGGCTTTGTAAATGATTAGCATTTGTTTGGCAAGTTAACTGCAAAGCCTTACCAGGCTTTAGTGAAAGAGGCCCTGAGATGGGTGGGAACTGGCTAGAGAGAGAGAGAAAGAGACATACTTGTGGAGACAGCAAGGCGAGCACAAGGCAGTAAGGACAGGCTGGGCTCTGAGGGAAGAGTGTGCAGGAAGAGTGGCAGAGGACAAACTGGGGGGAATGTCCCTGAATTTTTTTTTATTTATTTATTTTTTTATTTTTTTAGGTAAAAGGAGGGGGGGGGTCCACACAACTAAAAAAATTGGGGAAACTCTGTCCTAATTAAATTCTTAGAGGAAAACAGAGAGATCCATATCATCCCTCCAATCCAATGCCCCCTCAACCAGCAGATAGAGACTGAGCATGACAAGCTTTGTTGATGTCATCATATAAGGGCTCTGTGCATCAGTTGGTTGGACAGTATTCTGGTAACAAAGCCAATTTTAAGAACAATATGAGTAAACCAAATGTATCTTAACATTTTTTTCTTTTCTTTTTGTATTGTTTTGAAAAAGGCGAACAAAATAAGAACCTAACTCCTGAAAATGCACAAACAGCAAACCACCATGCACTCTTACAGAAAGAAGGGAAAGCACAGTTACTTACCTGTAACAGGTGATCTCTGGGAACAGCAGGAATAAGTCTTCACATATGAGTCTTCACATATGGGTACGTCGGTACCGACGGAGTCTGCGTGGGAACGCTTCCCAGCGTCCAATCAAAGAGCTTTTGGAAGCATCCCACCACACCTGCGTGCTGCCTTCCCGCCTTTCCCAACTGCCTCTCCTCAGTTAAGTTTTAAAGCTGAGACAAAGAGAGAGCGTGAGGAAAGGAAAGATAGAGATACAACTCCTGGGGAGGTGGGTGGGTTGTGAAGACTTATTCCTGCTGTTCCCAGAGATCACCTGTTACAGGTAAGTAACTGTGCTATCTCCAGGAACAAGCAGGAATGAGTCTTCACATATGGGGACTCCCAAGCTGAGATGCCTGGAGTCCCAGCATGTCATAGGTTGGAACATGCTATCCCCCAGAACACCAGGCATCCTGAGGATGGAGGGTAGGAGTTGAGAAAGAAAGGTGCTGTGGAACAGCTAACCTAGTATAGGATTGTAGACAAGGAGTCCATGTGTGGATGAGGATTGTCATCAATGATATTGCAAAGAAAAAATATTGCAATATGGACCTCCCTTAACAGGACTTCAGAGAAGTATGGAGGTTCATGGAATCTACTGGGGAACCCAGTAGAGGAACCTCAAGAAGGACCTCACTGTAAGTGGAGGTAGGAAACCTGTAGGAAAACAATGGAGGTCAGAATCCTTAAAGGTAACAGGAACCCCAGTGGGAAGAACTGGGGTAGTACAAAAATGGTGGGCCTTCAGCGGAAGGCTTTATGATAAAAACCCAGTCTTTTGGCAAAAGAGTGGCTCACTCTTAGGAGCAAAAGAGAAAAGCTAACCGATTTGGACAAACAGGCCCAGTCCTTGCGGGGAGGAAGGGTATGGGAACCTCTTGTATCACAAAAAAAGGACAAACGCCGGAGGTGTTAGCCTGTGAGAAGCTGAAGATCCGCAATATCTCTCCTAACTGAAGTCAGCTGAGAGAGATATTGGACATGGAGAGCTTCAGAGGTACCTAACCTTAGGGTTATGGTAGGTGTTAACTACCACCAAGTGGTTGTGAGTGTAGGACCCCAAAACACGCTGGATAGCATAGTATGGGTAAAAACCTTTCTGTCAGAATCATATGGCTATATGAGCCTCGACAGTCAGGTAGATAAAGCAGAATACATATCTACCGATAGTAGAATATCTCGACAGATACATATAGATACATATATATAACATATAGATATATGAGAATATATCTATAGTGAGATATGAAGGCATAAACTACTCACACATGATAGACATAGACATCTGTAAGATGTGTGCTATAGGTATGAATATATATATATATATATATATATCTTCTAGAGGGGATCACATTACCCCTGTCCTCAAGAGCCTACATTGGCTCCCAATATACTGTAGGTTAGCCTATAAAGTAAACATCATAACCTTCAAGGTAATCATGGTGTGCACGTAACCATGTATATAGTTACATTAACTGGCCTGTATATAGTTATTGTTCTCCCTGTTCTCCCTGTTAAGAAACTTGTTCATTGTATACCCGAGTTATTTTAAATGTTTATTGTAAGCACAAATCACTAAACTGAGATGTGTAGTTTCAATGTTTATTGTAAACCGCACTGATCTTAAATAGCGCGGTATAAAAGAAAATGTAATAAATAAAAATAAATAAATAAAAAATCAACAAATTAGCCCCTATAGCCTTAATGGACCTGGTTCACCCCATTTCAGCAAACAGGGATAGAAGATCCTGCACTGCCAATACCCTACAGATCCCCAAAGAGATAACGAAATGCAATAAATCAACAAAAAACAGAGCCTTCAAACTATATGCACCCAGCTGCTGGAATGCTCTCCCAGCGTCCATCAGAGCCATAACAAACCTGACACAATTCAGAAAGGCGTTAAAACATCACCTATTTCTCCTACACTACTCTCAATATACCAACCCAACACCTTCTATTATGTAGACAACAGCAACCAACTCAAAACCTGCCTAAGAATGTACATACTGTAGATACATATTGTAGTTATTTCTCTTAATATTGTATATAGCTCCCCTGTTCAAGTCCAAGTTTCATTCCCCTGTTTCATTGTAAGTGTCGACCGGCACAATATTCGTTTTATGTAAACCGCGCTGATTTTTAAGAGTGCGGTATATAAGAACAATAAAATAAATAAATAAATAAATACCTCTATATGGAAGTCTGCAAGAAGCAGAGATATACCCACAAAAAGGCATTCACATAGGAAAAATGTGGAGAGGAAAGATTCATCGAAGAACAAGAAGGTGGAACCTACTTGAGAAGACATATAGAGAATCAATTCCCACTGGTTATGGCTACAGGGATGCTAGGTAGTAGAATAACCAGGATGGTTACGTGAAAAGCAGAGGATGATATTAGTTAGCAGCCCGTAAGTCCTGAGTATTCTAGATGTCTAGCATGGTAAGTGGACAGAAGACACATAGGAATGAGATACCATGCTGACCTGCTTAAGGGCAAAAAGGTATCATGCGTTCTTACCATGAGGACAAGCTGGAAGGAGAAAACATATTCCCCTATTGGAAATACTATGGACCAAAGTAGGGAATTAGCAACTCCTTAAGCTTTCACGTAAGAGTAGGCCTATGTGCTTTATATTAAAAAGGAGA
Source organism: Ichthyophis bannanicus (assembly GCA_033557465.1). NCBI lineage: Eukaryota > Metazoa > Chordata > Amphibia > Gymnophiona > Ichthyophiidae > Ichthyophis > Ichthyophis bannanicus. The sequence goes on from CM066033.1 coordinate 575,534,481, forward strand.
ACTTTTCTAGTCATGGGAGATATGACTGAAAAAGCCATTTTCAACCATCTAGTATAGCTGTTGGAGAAAAAAAAACCCATGCTCTCTAGCAAGGGCCCATAGTGGAGAGCTTCTCTGTAGAATTGCAGAGAGCATGATGCAGGAGAATGAGGAGATAGAACTGGCTACAGAAAAGCCAGTAACTATTTCAATTATGCTGCCAAAGCCATGGGAATGGAGATGGTAGAAAGAGAAGACAATCCCACAAGTTTGTAGTGAAAAAATTTCAAGACAGATGACAGCACTGACTTGGTCACTACTAAGACCAGACAGAATGTTAGTGGAGGACAAATCTGGTTACTGGTGGACAAGAACCAGTGGTCGAAACAATAAGGCTCCTGCATTGGTAGCTGCTTGCCAGACAGCAGAAGAATGGTACTATTTAAAAACAGAAAGAACAGACAAAACAAGAGTAGAAAACTCTGGATGTGTCTGATGAACTGCTGCAAGCAAGATTGAAAAAGTGGAGTCAACTCAGAAAAGAGAACTCCGCACTAGAAAAGTAAGAAAACTAGAGAGACTGAAGAAAAGCCCTCTAGTGAGCAATACCACTCTTACAGAGGAAAAACCCTGGTAAGAGGGTAAAGAAAATGGAGCTGAAGAAAACTTACAAAGTAGTAAGTTTATAGGAGGGAAAAAAAGACATGCTGGCACAGGAAACTATCATTTGATAGTGGATGGACCTCCTTCCCTAAAAGGAAAAAGAAGAAAATCCTGTGACCTAGAAGCATGAACATCCTAACAGCTCATAGAACATAGAAAGAATGGATGTCTTTCGGGAAGAGATCCATGTTTAGGATTTAGAATGACAGCAGTGGATTGTCTCTAATGAGCAGAAGCAGCTGCAGATTGTAATCCCCAGAGTCACAAGCATCTGATGAACTGATCAGAAACCCTGTGGTTGCTGGGTTTGCTGAGCCTGGTGAGAGGTTGAACTCTGCAGACCAGGACGATGCTTCCCCTGTTTGGGAACATCTGTATGATGGGCAGATGATGCATAAAACCTTCTTCTCCTATGGGAAGAAAGTTTGGCAGGACATTTCCTACCTACTGGGACAGAAGAAGGTGAAGAACAGCCCCTAGGAACAGGTAAGTCAGTGAAGAACTGAGTAACCTGACGTAAAGACTCCTTGTTGAAAAGATTGTCTCCAGTGCAAGGAGTATGTCCCAGTCTGTGCTGTGCCCATTTGTCCAAGCCTGAAGCTTGGAGCCAGGCTCTACGTCGTGCCCCTATAGTTATAGCAGAAGTCCTGCTAACAGACTCAAAGGAGTCTAGGGAAGCACGAGTAAGAAACCAAGAGATATTCTGGAGATGCTTGAGCAGTGAAGAATAGTCTGCACTCCTGGACTCTGGAAGGGAAGGAGTCAAAAGATGTAATTGCTCTGTGACCTCCTCAAGAGATAGACTCATATAGAAAATATATGAGAGAATTCTTGCAGAAAGCATAGATGTCTGGAAGGTTTGACGTCCAAAGGCATCAAGTATCTTAGACTCACGACCTGGAGGATAAGAAGAGTGCTTTTTCTTGCTCTTTACCCGCCTCATTGCTGATTCCACAACTATGGAATGATGAGGAAGTTGAGTCTTTTGAAACCCTGGAGAGGGGGGCACCTGAAATAAGAGATCAGTTGCTCTGGAAGGTGGGGGTACCCTTAAAGGTGTTTCCCACATTCCTAGAAGGAGATTCTGCAAGGAATGATGCAAAGGAAGCATTATGTTCTTATTTGCTTTGGTAGAAAGACAGTCCTGTGCAGGATCATGTCCTGGGATAGGAATGGCAAGAGATCTTGCTATATCCAGGAGGAAACTCTGAAAAGAGGGTTCCTTAATAGTATTTTCCCTTGGACAGGGTAGATCTGAAGGAGTAGCATGAGCACCGACAGAGCTATCCAGATATATAGGAATAGAAGATCCTGCACAGTGTAGTGTGGAATGTTTAAAGGATGGTCGCCGGTACTGGCAGTCAGGAGCAGAGACCGTCATTTCCACAATGTCCATGCCAGGTATCGACTCCAAGCTAGGCATAGAAGGGAGCGATCCGGGAGAAAAAAGCATGGTAGAAGTTGGCCACGATGCTACTGTGGATACCGGTACCGATGTCGGAGTCGAGCCCGACAAAGACATCGGAGCAGTCATCGGTGACAGTTCAATCGGTACCGAGGTAACTGAAAACCTCCGGGTGCTATCCTCGGTACCGAGCCACCGGTATCGATCGGTGTCGGTACCAAAATGTATTGGTACCAAGTCTTCCAAACTAGAGAGCGATTCTAAACTCGGCATTGACAAGCGAAGCATGGAAGGCACCGACCGTAAGGGTAAGGGAGACATTGGTACCGAGTCTGATACCGGTGAATGAAAGTCAGCTAGTGGCAACTCAATCGGCCTCGGGGGAACCGAGAGTTGTGGATCCGAATCATCGGAACCGAGCCTTAGGTACGGCCGAGAACCGGTACCAAGGCGAGTCGGTACCCAGTCCTCCAGACTGGAGATCGATTCCAGACTCGGCATCGAGGGAAGTGAGGCTATCGATGCACGTCTGGAAGGTACCGACGTCGGTGGCAGTATCGGTGCTGATACCGATACTGAAAAGTCAGTCTGGAGAGTATCCACCAGTCCCGAAGGCACCAAAGACGCCAGATGACTATCTCTGGTGTGGAGTGTTTCATCCAACACCAGTGCCGATATCGGGGTATCGGTACCGCTCGAAGCGGATGCCACCACCGGACACGGCGCAGGTATGTTCTGTGAGGGGTGAACCCCAGGAACAACCTGAAACCCCTTATACACTTTGGAGACCGAAGACTCCCGCCGGGGTTTTGAAGCCCATGGGCCCTCGAGGGCAAGGCCGGAGCTGTCTACATGCTGTGCATGAGACCTACCACTCGAGGGCTGGCTAGTCTTAACAGACTGTTTGTGGGTTACCTGATCCTGTGTAGAAGAAGGGGACGGTGCCCCAAAGCTGGAGGGAAACCGTGTATCAAGGGAACCTCGATACTGAGAACTACTTCTCCCCAAACTGTTGTCAGGACTCAAGCAGGTTAGACACCGACTTCGAGGGTCTAAAAATAAAGTTGTACCGCCACAGTTTGAAAATTTCTCGGAGAAAGTGGCTGGCGGTTCCATGAAGGAAAAGAAGAGGCCTAAAAGGCCTAAGACACTATGAAGAAAAAATATTTCACTGAAGGAAGATTTTACAAGAAAAGAAAGAAAAGAAAAGAAAACACCGGCGGTACCGGTGGCGTCGGGAGACAGCCGTGACCACAAGAAAACTAAGAAATAAAAACAAGAATTTTCTGCGGGATGACAGGACGACGTCCTGCCAGCTCCGCGGAAAACGAAAACTAAGGAGAGGCAGTTGGGAAAGGCGGGAAGGCAGCATGCAGGCGTGGTGGGATGCTTCCAAAAACTCTTTGATTGGACGCTGGGAAGCGTTCCCGCGCAGACTCCGTCGGTACCGACGTACCCATATGTGAAGACTCATTCCTGCTTGTTCCTGGAGATTGCCCGAGATCCGAACCCCTACACTACGCCAACAGACTGCAATACCCCAAAGCCTGCTTCCCCACAACAGATACAGTTAGCACAGAAAACAAAGGGGGGGGGGTCCTAGACTGGATAGAAGGGACCTTGTAGGAGAGACATTGTTTCAAAATTATACAAGCGCGCACATGCTTTCCAAAGGTTTGTCCTGTCTAGGCCTAAAATTTAAATGTGGCTTTATTTTGCAGGTTGTAAAATGAAAATAGCACAAAATCCTAATTATGTACATTAATATTGCAGATTTTGAAGCGGTCTTCCAAGAACGAAAACAAAACCATTTCTATACAAGCTTGCATGCAGTACACACACTCTCCCTCGTGAAATTTCAATAAATTCATTAATATCTATCTTGTCTGATTGACTGATCTCTCCTTCTTTCCTGTGACATATTGTAGTACTTTTCCTATCTTGGCCTTTTTGTATACTCTTTGTATTGTACACTGCCCTCATGTTGCAAAGGGTGGTATATCAAATTATCTAACAAACATATTATACAAAATTTAAAAAAATTAAAAACTAAGAAAAATGGGCATGCTTTCCCAATATGCACATCCCCGTTTGCAATTTCTTTATTGCACATAAATATTTGCTAACTCTACATGGCAACTTCTCATTCAAGCACTCCTTTTGCTGACAGCAAAAATACAGTAGGCTAAAAGTACTAATTGGCAGTAGCTCAGGAGTAACTTCTGTGGCACAATTTTCCAAATTCCACAGCAATTCTATAGTACCTTTATGTACAATAAAAATTTACACATATAGTTTTCCGATCTGCTTGTATACCTTGATAGCAAAGTTCCCTTACTTGCAACAGTTGTTCTTTCAAGACAAAAGAATCAGCAGTGAGGAGCTTGTCATGGCACTATCACTTGATGCCATTCAGACTTTTCCAAACTATCTTCAAAGCAATACAAATGCTTCTAGGCACAGATGCTAGTTCTCACAGCTATGCAGTCTTGCTCAGTTCCTTTCTTTGAGAAGCTAGGCTCTGAGGTAACTGACAAAGGTAAGGGGAGATTTTCACATACGTGATAATCTTTTCCTTCAATCCTGCTAAACCAATCCAGATGAGTGGGTTATGTCCCCTGCCAGTAGGTAGAAGCAGAATTGAGCAACTTTCAGTTATTTCATCACATGGTATTGTCCTCTGGTACAGCACAGAGAAGCCAGTGTACCACTTCCCAAGCAGTAAGCAAAACTGAAAAACTCAGAAAAAACTCAGATAAAGTGTTGTTACTCACCTGTAACAAGTGATCTCCGGAAACAGCAGGAATCAATATTCACATATGGGTATCGTTGGTACCAATGGAGCCTGCGTGGGAATGCTCCCCAGCATCCAATTGGAAATCTTTTGGGAGCAATCCACTGCGCCTGCACATCTGCCTTCCCAAGTTCTCTCTTCAGATGAGTTTGTAGCTGAGAGATAAAGGAAAAGTATAGTTACTCACATATAACAGGTGTTCTCCAGGGACAGCAGGAATCAGGCCTCATATATGGGTGATGCTGACGGAGCCCATGCGGAGCAAATCACCAGCTTTCAAAGAAAGTCTATGGGAATTGCTACCACGCATGCATGGACCCCTTCCCACCCAAGGGTGCCATCTTGCTCAGTCAAATGACATAGCTAAAAAGACAGCAAAAACAAATGAAAATAATAAGACTGCAACTCCAAGGGGAGGAGAGAGGGTTGTAAGGACTGATTCCTCCTGTCCCCGGAAAACACCTGTTACAGGTGAATAACTACGCTTTCTCCAGGAACAAGCAGGAAGTCAGTCCTCACATATGGGACTCCCCAGCTACAGGCTACCATGAATATATAGCCAAAAAAGGCAACCTCATCGAGAGCCACAAGCAATCGCAAGGTAAATAAGACCTACGTCCAATGAAAGTAGCACTCCGGTAGCCAGAACACAGAAGGATCGGAAGGCAGGAGTTGCCTAGACCCCAAAAAGGTTATGGAGTACGGCCTAGCCAAAGGCACTGTCCCGTCGGGACTCTCTATCCAGGCAGTAGTGAGCTGTGAAGGTTTGAATAGACGACCAGGTGGTGGCCCGGCAGATATCTGCCAGAGGAACGGAGCGCAGGTGAGCCACTGATGCCGCCATGGCCCTGATCCTATGAGCCATAACAGGGCCTTCCAGCGGAAGCCTCACTTCCTCAAAAGCCCAGACAATACAGTCCGCCACCCATGTGGACAGCGTATGCTTGGTTACCGCCACCCCCCAGCTTACTGGAGTCGTAGGAAACGAAAAGCAGAGAGGCTTTCCAGTGACCTTGAGTACGTTGAATGCAGAAGGACAGAGCCCTCTTACAGTTCAAGGTATGGAGGACTGCCTCTACCCGACTGGCATGCATTCTGCGAAAGAAGGTAGGAAGGACCACCTCCTGGTTAAGGTGGAATGAGGAGACCACCTTTGGAAAGAACCTGGGGTGCGGCTCTCCACCACAAGGGCCTGGAGCTTACTCACCCTCCGGGAGGAAGTGAGGGCAACCAAGAAAACCACTTTCCAGGAGAGATAACGGAGGTGGCACGTGTCCAACAGTTCGAAGGGTGGCCGGGTGAGCTGCCCCAACACTACATTGAGATCCCATTCGGTCGCTGGGGGCGGACCGGAGGCTTTGACAGGAGTAGACCCTTTAGGAAAGGGGACACCACTGGATGAACTGAGAGGGGCTTCCCATCCACCTGATGGTGGTTCGCTGCTAGGGCACTGGGATGCACTCTGACGGAGTTGGACTTAAGCCCCGTCCTGGAGAGATGGAGAAGGTATTGCAATACCACAACCACCGGGCAAGAGAAAGGGTCTACCCCTTGCTCAGAGCACCAAAGCGCAAACCAGCGCCACTTAAAAGAGTAAGTTCGACTAGTAGACACACTGCGTGAAGCCAGCAAAACATCCTCCACATCCTTCAGGAGGAGGAGCGGGGCTAGAGTCACCCTCTCAGCAGCCACGCCGTCAGCGAAAGGGAGCTGAGGTTGGAATGCAAAAGATAGCCCCCCCCCCTCCTCCTGGGAAAGGAGCCGTAGAGCTGACCCCAAGGGATGGGGGCCTCCACCGCTAGCTGTAGAAGTGGAAACCATGGTAGCCTGGGCCACCGTGGAGCTATCAGGATGACTGAAGCCCTGTCGTGAAGAATCTTGAACAGAGTCTTGGCGATTAGAGGTGTCGGGGGAAAAGCATACAGAAGACCCACCGACCATGAGATTAGAAAGGCGTCAGCTGCCACCATGGCGGGGTGCAGCTGCCTCCAGCAGAAGCGGGGCAACTGGTGATTTCCGGGCTTGCAAACAGGTCCATCACCGGTTCCCACCAGGACAGGAAAACCAGCTGGCTACTTCCTGGTCCAGCTGCCACTCATGCGGATGGAGCATCCTGCTGAGTCTGTCGGCCAGCCAGTTGTCCAAGCCCGGCAGATATACCGCCTTGAGGAGAATGCCCTGCCGAACTGCAAAAAAGCACAGATCTAGGGCTTCCTGACAGAGGGCATGGGACCCCATGCCCCCGTTTGCTCACATAGAACATGGCAACCTGGTTGTCCGTCTGCACCAGGACAGTCCTGTGGCCCAGGCACTGCCTGACAGCCTTCAGGGTAAGATGATTGCATGCAATTCCAACAGATTGATCTGTTGAGCACTCTCGACTGGGGACCAAACTCCCTGGGTGCAGTACCCTTGGCAATGGGCTCCCCAGCCTAGCAGGGAGGCATCCGTGGTGAGGATCCTCGAGTGGTGAGGAGTCTGGAAGGGCATCCCTGCCTTCAAGTGATGGGGTGGACAGCCACCAGGTCAGGGACTGCACCAGGCACCTGGTCACTCTCCTGGAGATGTCCCGTGGCCTGGGACCACTGATCCCTGAGGCAACACTGCACAATTCGGATGTGGAGGCGGGCATCTGGAGGGACATGGACCGTGGAGGCCATGTGATCGCTGGCACTGTGGGACGGTGCTTTAAGTCTTTGGCTAGGGCCATGAACCTGCTTGCCCTGTCTGCAGGCAGGAAGGCTTTCGACTGAAGGGTGTTGATCTTTGCCCCAATGAATTCCGGCTCTTGTGCCGGGCAAAGGCTGGACTTGGGGTAGTTGATAAAAAAACCCAAGTGTTGAAGGACCTAGGTGGTGCGAGTTGTGGCCTGTTGCACCTCGGGAGCTGTAGTGTCCCTGATGAGCCAGTCGTCGAGATAGGGGAAGACAAAGATCTCTTGAAGCCTGAGAAAGGCAGCGACCACTGCCAAACACTTTGTGAATACCCTGGGGGCAGAGGCAAGGCCAAAGAGAGGCACACTGTATTGGTAATGACTGCCTCCTAACACAAAGCGTAGGTTTTGCCTGTGGCTTGGGTGGATTAGGATGTGTGTGTAGGCATCCTTTAAATCTAAGCAGCATAGCCAGTCTCCCTGGCGGAGGTAAGGCAGCAATATTTCAAGGGAGAGCATCTTGAACTTCTCTCTCACCAGGAATTTGTTGAGGTTGCCCAGGTCAAGGATGGGCCTTAGGCCCCCTGTTCTCTTTGGCATGAGGAAGTACTTGGAGTAGAACCCCTTACCCTTGAGGTGATGGGGCACCGGTTCCACTGCATGGTCATCAAGAAGACCTGCCAACTCCTTCAGAAGGTGGTCCTGGTGAAGGGGAGACCTGATAGGCTCTCCTGGGAAGTAGTGCGGAGGCACTTGGGATAGATGGAGGAGGTATCCCTCCCTGATCACCAGCAATGCCCAGGAATCAGTGTTGATAGCTCCCCACCTGTGGGCATACAGGGCAAGCCGACCTCCTGTGGGCTGCCAAGCTCCGGTTGAGAGAGGGGCCATGCTGCAGGAGTCAAAAAAACCTCCAGGCTGGGCCGGAGCCAGGGGTTTGTGGGCCTTCTGCTTACACGGGCCATGCCCCTGTCCCTTGGCCAACTGCCCTTCTGGGGAGCCAGGGAGGCCTGGTAAGGGGGGGTAGTTTCGGTAAGCAGTGGACTGCCTCGGGTAAAAGGGCTTTTTATCCGAGCCCTTCTTACAGGAAGGGGCAGAGGTCCTCTTAGAGGACCTAGTCCTCGTCATGAACTCGGTCTCCAGCTTGGCGGCCTTGTCGGTCATGGGTTTGCCAAAGAGGTTCTCCCCTCGGCATGGGACATCGACCAACTTGTCCTGTACCCACTGTTCGAGGTCCAACGACTGCAGCCAAGCTTGGCGGCATGCACCAATGCCCGCTGCGGCTACCCTGGCCACTGACTCGAACCCGTCAAAGGCCGCCCGAGACATGAACTTGGAGCATTAAAGGCCAGCTTTGGACAAGCCCTTGAAGTGCTGCAAAGGCTCCTCGGGAGACCAGCTGAGAACCCAGCAAGCTTCTTTGCCAGGTCTCTCATGTACAAGCCCATGTACAGCTGGTAGGCCTGGATCAGAAAATTCAGCATTGTGCCCTGGTAACACTTCCTGCCGAGGGCATCCAAGGTGCGGGGCTCCCTGCCAGAGGGCACCGAGGCGTGCGTCTTCTGACTCTTCAGTCGACGCATGGCCAACTCCACAACCATGGAGTTGTGCGGCAGTTGTGATTTTTGAAATTGAGGGCTCCAGCAGACTTGATACATCAAGTCGAGCCATATGCTGATCATCGGAGTCATCGCTGGCATCTCCTACTTGCGAAGCATAAGTCGTTCCAGGATAGGAGGAATGGTCACTGTGAGGGTTTCTGAGGGGGAGCCTCGTACTGGAGGATCTCGAGCTCGTCGGCTCGAGGATCCTCCTTGGACTCCGTCAGGAAAGTCAAGGCCTTGGACATATCCCAAACAAAGTCCAGAAAGCCCATATCCTCCGGTAGGGACTTTCTCCGAGGTTCAGATACCGGGGAATTGGACGGGACATCTCGATGACAAGTGTCTGGGGACTCCTCGTCCTCGGTCTTCCGAGCCCAGGCCTCCAAGTAAGACTGGACGCTGCTCCTACAACAGCTCGGGCAGGCACTTGGGGCTCCACTACCGGCACCAAGGGGAGCCCGGCCGATCGGAACCGTCCAGAGACGCCGCCTTCAAGGGTTTCTTCGGTTCCCTCAAGGGAGACCCCTCCCCCCCTCTCCGAGGATCCCCGACAACACTCGGGTTCGGAGTGCTCCTCCCGAGGCGTGGAGACCTCAGACGATGTCCTGGCTCTCGGAAGCATGGGGGAATCAGGGACAATTTTGTCATGCTGCTGCTGGCGGCTCCTCAAGGACTTTGAGGACATCTTTTTGCACAGGCCACAGACCACTGGGTCGTGGTCTGGGCCAAGGCACTGGAGGCAGCAGTCATGCGTATCGGTGATGGACATGATCTTCCTGCACCGATCACATTTTTTGAACCCGCAGGTATCCATGGGGGGAAAAAGGACCCCAGCAAGGTCGAAGACCATTCAGGCTGCCAGTGAGGAAAAAAAGGGCACAAAGATGCCCCAAGAAAGAAAATCAAAAACTTAGAAAAAAAGAGGAACCGAGCCGATACCGTAGTACTGAGGCCGGGGCAGGAAAGGGTACTGGTGCGAGACCGGGGACAGCCAGAAAGGCGCAAAAAAACCCCCAACTTTTTCCGGGACAGGGACAGACTACACCTGATGGATTCCGCGGAAAAAAGGAGACTGAGCAAGATGGCACCCTTGGGCGGGAAGGTGGCCAAGCATTCGTGGTAGCCATTCCCAAAGGCCTTCTTTGAAAGCTAGGGATTTGCTCCACGCGGGCCTCCAGCAGCGTCTACATCACCCATATGTGAAGCGACTGACTTTCTGCTTGTTCCCGGAGAAAAAAAAAGAATACCCTACAACTCCTAGGGGAGTAAGGTGGGTTGTGAAGACCAATTCCTGCTGTTCCCGGAGATACCTGTTACAAGTAAGTAACAACACTATCTCCAGGAACAAACAGGAATGCAGTCTTTACATATGGGACTCACTAGCTCCCTGGTACCAGACTGGAGTTGGTTGCAGTGGTATCCCCAAGGCTAAAGGATAAAGCCGAGAAGGTACGGGCACAAAGTAGCCCCACTGGACTCAATTGCAGTTGGCAGACCGTCGACAAGGGAGTCTGATGCCAGAAAAAGTCTAAGACGGAGATTAGGAGTTGCAGTTAAATCCCAAAAGGTGCTGGAGGACAGCCTGGCCAAGACAGCATCCCGACAGGAGTCCCTGTCTAGGCAGTAGTGTGCAGCAAAGGTATGAATGGAGGACTAGGTAGCTGCTCAACAGATTTCATCAATGGAGACAGAACAAAGGTTGGCAACTGATGCTGCCATGGCTCTCATGTTGTGAACAATGACATGACTCTCTAGGGAGAGTCCCGCTTGAACAATGGCAAAAGAGTGCTTCAATACTGGAAGGTGACTTGGATCAAAGGAAATGAATAACTGAAAGGATTTCCTGTAATTCTTGGTTTTATCCAAGTAGAACGACAAGGCACAATCCAAAGTGTGGAGCGCTGCTTCAGGCCTAGCGGTGTGTGGTATGGGAAAGAAGACTGGTAGCATGACTAATTGGTTAAGATGGAAGACTGAGAAAAGTATGAATGCGCACAGAGAGCCATCTAATCATGATGGAACCTGGTATGGTTCTGAACAATGTATCATTGAAGAATACCAGAAAAAGATTGAAGTTAGGGCATATTGACAGAGAGGTACTAATAAAGACAAAAGTAATGCAAATGTCCTTGAGTACAGAGCAGACAGAGCTTAAAGATTCCAAATTACCCCTGCCTACCGATAACTAGATTAATATGAATAAAATACAGCCTCCAAAATGCTTGTATGCAAATGCTATAAGTCTAAAAAATAAGACAGGAGAGTTAGAATATATACCACTAAATGAGAGGTTAGATACAATTGGTATCTCAGAGGCATGGTGGAAGGATGATAACTAGTGAGATACTGATACCAGGGTACAAATTATATCCTAATGATAGAGCTGATCAAATTGGTGGAGGGGATGCACTCTATATTAGAGAGAACATTGAGTCACAAAGGATTAAAGTTTTGCAGGAAACAAAATATACTGTAGTATCGCTATGGATTGAAATTTCATGTAAAAAAGGGAAGTGGAAGGCAATGGCTGTGGGGGTGTACTATCGACAGTTAACCAGAATGAACAAATGGATGATGAAATGCTAAAAAATAATCAGGACGCTAACAAAGGTTACCGCAAAGTAATAATGGGTGATTTCAATTAATCCAGTATCAACTGGGTCAGTGTCACGGCAGGACATGTTAGGGAGATAAAGTTTCTAGATTAAATAAATCTTGGAGAAGCTGGTTCATGAACGACCAGAGTGGAAGCCATTTTGGACCTAGTCCTTAGTGGCACACAAATCTGGTGCAAGAGATAAGGTTGTTGGGGCCACTTGGCAATAGTGATCATAGCATGATCACGTTTGATTTAATAAATGGAGGAAGGACAGCAAAGAAATACACAGTACTACCTTTTAACTTTCAAAAGGGAGATTATGATAAAATTAGGAAAATAGTTAAGAAAAAACTAAAAGAAGCAATTGCAAAGGTTAAAAGATTTACATCAAGTATGGATGTTGTTTAAAAATACTATCTTGGAAGCCAGGCCAGATGTATGCCACGCTTTAAGAAAAGTTCAAGGAAGTCCAAAAAACTGCCAGCATGGTTTAAAGGTGAGGTCAGAGAGGCTGTTGATGCCAAAAAAGCATCATTCAGGAAATGGAAAAATAACATGGCAGCCTCTTTGGGCACCGAGGGGTATTGGAGGATTTCCAATTCCTATGCTCATTGCTCAGTCTCAAAAGTCAAGGCAATCTGCAGGCCCACTGCCATGTCTTGAATGAAGTCTTGAAAAGACATGTCCTCTGGCAGGGACAGATGCCACTCATGAGGTGGGGAGTGATCAGAAGGGAGATCCGGGGTTCCCCTGGAGTCCTCTGATGCATCATCGGAATCGGAGGAGGTAGAGTCTGATTTCGACAAAAAGTCGAAGTATCGATGGCCCATCGCCGATACCGAGGCACATGTTGGAATTCAGTACCAACTATATGCGGACGACATTATGTGTTTCACTCCACTCAACCTAACAAACCCTAATTTCACTAGGCTAAGCGAATGTCTCATAAGCCTAAAATCATGGCTCACACAACATAACCTCCTAATTAACCAATCTAAAACTGTAGCTCTCCAAGTTTTTTCCAATATTTCATACACTCCCCTCCAACCCTTACTATTGGAGACCTCTCAATTACTATAAAGAACCAAGTGAAATATCTTGGCATTATCCTCGACCAGAACCTCACCTTCTCAGATCAGATAAAGAGAACATGTAACACTATATACTCAAAACTACGTACCCTTAGGAACCTCCAACCTCTCAAACCCTGATTCCTTCCGCACTGTCTGCCAGGTCCTTACAATCCCATCTCTTGATTACTGTAACCTTATCTACTATGGTCATCCCAAGAACAGCATACATCCTATTCAAATGGCCCAGAATACAATTGCTCATCTCATATCTAACAACCCTAAACGATCCCACATCACACCAGTCCACTGGCTTCCCATTCAATCCAGACTTAAATTCAAAGTACTTACCCTCACACACAAAATACTCACCAATGACTCAGCTCCTTGCCTCTCCTCACTCCTATCAACAACAGAACACGTCGCTCTACTACCAAAAACCTCCTTACCATCCCAACTAACAAAAGATATAGTAATCAAGCTGCATGTAACCATACCTTCTCCCTCTATGCCCCTTCATTATGGAATACCCTACCTCATGATCTACGAAACTGCTCTGACCACTCAGTTCCGGAAGAAGCTAAAAACCTCTCTTCCTCGAACATTCTTCCCTACCTCCATAGTCCTCTGTTCTCAGCCCTTTATTCCTCTTCCTCTCTCTAACTCAAACAACCTCGCTGCTACTGTACATTCCTATGTAATTAGTTAAGAACATAAGATATGCGATACTGGGTCAGACCAAGGTCCATCAAGCCCAGTATTCTGTTTCCAACAGTGGCCAATCTAGGTCATATGTACCTAGCAGTTTCCCCAAGGGACACAGGTTCCACAATGCTTGTATTGGTTCAAGCATTGATATCCTGGGTCCCTTCTTAATAATGGTTTATGGACCTTTCCTCCAGGAACTTGTCCAAACCTTTTTTAAAATCAGCTACACTAACAGCCTTTACTACATCCTCTGGTAACAAATTCCAGAGTTTGATTACACGTTGAGTGAAAAAATATTTTCTTTTATTAGTCTTAAATAGTTTACCCTGTAGCTTCATTGCATGTCCCCTAGTCTTTCTATATTCTGATAAGGTAAACAATCGATCTACGTTTACCCGTTGCACTCCATTCATTAATTTATAGACTTCTATCATATCTCCCCTCAGCCGTCTCTTTTCCAGGTTAAGGAGCCCTAACCTTTTTAGCCTTTCTTCATAGGAGTATCCTTCCATCCCCTTTACCATTTTGGTGGCTCTTCTCTGAACCTTTTCTAAAATCGCTATATCCTTTTTAAGATACGGCGACCCAAATTGCACACAATATTCAAGGTGCGGTCTCACCATGGAACGATATAGAAGCATTATAATATCTTTTGTTTTATTTTCCATTCCTTTCCTTATCATACCTAGCATTCTATATGCTCTCCTGGCCGCTGCTGCACACTGGGCCGAGGGTTTTAACATGGTATCCACAATGACGCCTAAATCTTTTTCCTGGGTGGTGGTTCCTAACGTGGAACCTTGCATCGTGTAACCATAGTTTGGGTTGTTCTTCCCTAGGTGCATAACCTTGCACTTACAACATTAAATTTCATCTGCCATTTTGATGCCCAGTCTTCCAATTTATCAAGATCCTCTTGCAATTTTCCACAATCCTCTTGGGTTTTAACAACTTTAAATAGTTTTGTGTCCTCTGCAAATTTGATAACCTCACTCGTTATTCCACTTTCCAGGTCATTTATGAATATGTCAAAAAGCAGCGGACCCAGCACAGATCCCTGGGGTACACCACTATTCACCTTCTCCATTGGGAAAATTGGCCATTTAGCCCTACCCTCTGCTTTCTATCTTTAAAACAGTTCATGATCCACAATAGTACACTGCCTCCTATCCCATGACTCTTTAGTTTTGCCAAAAGTCTCTCATGAGGGACCTTGTCAAAGGCTTTCTGAAAGTCCAGATACACAATATCAACCGACTCACCTTTGTCCACCTGATTATTCACACCTTCAAAAAAACATAACAGATTAGTAAGACAAGATCTTCCTTGTCTAAAGCCATGTTGGCTGTCTCCCATTAGGTCATGACTATCTACATGCTGAGTAATTTTATTCTTTATGATGGTTTCTACCATTTTTCCCGGTATTGATGTCAGGCTCACCAGTCTGTAGTTTCCCGGATCATCCCTGGAACCGTTTTCAAAAATTGGTGTTACATTGGCGATCCTCCAATCTTCAGGTATTAGAGAGGATTTTAATGATAGTTCACAGATTACTAATAGCAGGTCTGCAATCTCGTATTTCAGTTCTTTCAACACCCTTGGATGTATACCATCCGGCCCAGGTGATTTGCTACTCTTCAGTTTATCTAATAGTTGTAATACATCTTCCCGATGTATCGATATTTCCTTCAATTCTTCCGCACCTTTAAATACCACTTCAGTCATGGGTAACATCCCTACATCTTCCTCAGTAAAGACTGAAGCAAAGAATTCATTCAGTCTCTCCGCTATCGCCTTGTTGCCTCTTAGTGCTCCTTTAACCCCTTTATCATCTAATGGACCAACTGACTCTCACAGGTTTTTTGCTACGAATGTACTTGAAAAGGTCTTTACTTCGCGTTTTTGCTTCCGCAGCAAGCTTCTTCTCAAATTCTCCCTTTGCCTGCCTTATCAATGCCTTGCATTTGACTTGCCAATGCTTGTGCTGTTTCCAGGTTTCGTTGTTTGGTTCTTTTTTCCATTTCCTGAAAGATGCTTTTTTGGCAACAGCCTCTCTGACCTCACCTTTAAACCATGCTGGCAGTTTTTTGGACTTCCTTCCACTTTTCTTAAAGCGTGGAATACAGCTGGTCTGGGCTTCCAAGATAGTATTTTTCAACAACAGCCAAGCCTGATGTACCTCTTTAACCTTTGCAACTGCTCCTTTTAGTTTTTTCTTAACTGTTTTCCTCATTGAATCGATATTTCCTTCAATTCTTCCACACCTTTAAATACCACTTCAGTCATGGGTAACATCCCTCATTTTCCTGTTTTCGAAAGGGAGACTATGATAAAATGTTTTCCTCATTTTATCATAGTCTCCCTTTCAAAAGTTAAAAGGTAGTACTGTGGATTTCCTTACTATCCCTCCTCCACTAATTAAATCAAAGGCAATCATGCTATGATCACTATTGCCAAGTGGCCCCAACAACCTTAACTCTTGCACTAGATCTGGTGTTCCACTAAGCATTAGGTCTAATATGGCTTCCCCTCTGGTCGGTTCATGAACCAGCTGCTCCAAGAAGCAGTCATTTATTTCATCTAGGAACTTTATCTCCCTAGCATGTCCTGACGTGACACTGACCCAGTCGATACCGGGGTAGTTGAAATCACCCATTATTATTACTGTGCTGTAACGTTTGTTAGCTTCCTTGATTTCTTTGAGCATTTCATCATCCATTTGGTCATTCTGGCCAGGCGCTCGATAGTACACCCCCACTGCCATTGCCTTCCCCCTTTTACATGGAATTTCAATCCATATAGATTCTACAGCAGATTTTGTTTCCTGCAAAACTTTATGTTTGAATGTGTTTATTCAATTACACCCAACAAGAAAGTACAAATAACAAAAACAGCAACATCAAAAACAGCCAAGAACAGAGACATCCAATGGCAGAAGGTTCCCACAAAACTGCTAAGATCATTAATAAGGTCAAGCTACGCACCATAAGACTGTCGGAACCCACTGCCTGTGGTGCAGCCAAAAAGGGTGTTGGTCTACTTTTCACTCCCCCTCCCCCTCCCAGAGCACATCCCCCCGCCCCCCCAACCATTCACGCTCCATTGCCCAGGCTACCCAAGGTCTAGGTATGTCAGATTCCAACACCCACTCCAGAGCCCAATCCAGAACCTAAACCCCAACCCCTTACCCACCCCCCACCATGTGAACCCCCCTACCTCCCCCCTCTGCACCCACCCCGTCCTCTTCTTTCCCTCTGCCCCCCCCTACCCAGAAACCCCTCCCCATATCTAGCAGTACCAATCAGCTAACCAGGCATAGAAACCACCAACACATCCAGTTACCCACTAATCCCCCCTCAAGATCCGATGGCGAGCCGGAGCAGGCAGCAGCTGAAGATGAGGGCCCCAACGTTGCAGAAAACGGTCCCATTTGGCCGGGTGCCCCTGGGCCCTAGTCCGTTCAAACAGTAAAAGGTTATGCAGTATAACCCTCCACTGCCCATACTTTGGGCCTCCCCTCTCCAACCAAGCATGGAAAATAGTCAGGCGCGGCGCTACTAGCACCAGTCGTATCCACCTCCATTCATGACAACGCAAACTCTCCACCCACCCACCCTCCCTCCCAAAGGTCCAGCACCAAATTCGCCGCTGTAAAAGTCAACCCAGCCCCCATACATCCCCGCACATGCCTCTGAACTCCCCCCCAGAAACTCCCCAACTTAGGGCAAGACCAAAACATATGTCCCAACGTGGCCGCCGCCGCCCCACACCTCGGGCAAGCATTTGACCTACTAAGTCCCGCTCGCCATGCTCTATTAGGGGCATAGTACAACCGTCGGGTTATCTTGTACTGCACATCACGATGGGCAACCACCCAGCTGAGCTCCGGGATCGTAGCGATACCTTGCGCAATCCCCTCCCCCGTGATCTCGACCTTCAACTCACTAGCCCAAACTGCCGCTAGCCCAGCTTCATCCTCCCCCACCTCCAGCTCCTCCAAGGCTTTACGCAAAGATGTCACTCTCGCCCCCTGATCCCCTCCCATTAACACCTCTTCCATCCTCGAACTTACCGCCCCCAACAACGACCCCTTAGGGATGCACCCAACATAACTCCGGAGCTGGGCATAGGGAAACATATCTATTCCAGTCATCCCGTACCGATCCCGCAGCAGAGGAAAGGATTCAAGACTACCATCTTCCCTAAGCACGTGCTCCAACATCGTGATCCCCAGCCTCTTCCAACGCAGAAAATCCTTCCCCATAATCCCGGGCACCAAGTCCTTATTCCCTTGAAGGGAGAGAAAGGGTGAATGCAGAGGCGAGACCCCAACCTTCCCACACAAATAACACCACCCCTTCCGCACGGGGTCCAGCAACACCGCTCTGGTCACCGAATCAACCCCAGCCACTGACTGGGCATAAGAACATAAGAACATAAGATATGCCATACTGGGTCAGACCAAGGTCCATCAAGCCCAGTATTCTGTTTCCAACAGTGGCCAATCTAGGTCATACGTACCTAGCAGTTTCCCCAAGGGACACAGGTTCCACAATGCTTGTATTGGTTCAAGCATTGATATCCTGGGTCCCTTCTTAATAATGGTTTATGGACCTTTCCTCCAGGAACTTGTCCAAACCTTTTTTAAACCCAGCTACACTAACAGCCTTTACTACATCCTCCGGTAACAAATTCCAGAGTTTGATTACACGTTGAGTGAAAAAATATTTTCTTTTATTAGTCTTAAATAGTTTACCCTGTAGCTTCATTGCATGTCCCCTAGTCTTTCTATATTCTGATAAGGTAAATAATCGATCTACGTTTACCCGTTCCACTCTGTTCATTAATTTATAGACTTCTATCATATCTCCCCTCAGCCGTCTCTTTTCCAGGTTAAAGAGCCCCAACCTTTTTAGCCTTTCTTCATAGGAGTAGCCTTCCATCCCCTTTACCATTTTGGTGGCTCTTCTCTGAACCTTTTCTAAAATTGCTATATCCTTTTTAAGATATGGCGACCAGAATTGCACACAATATTCAAGGTGCGGTCTCACCATGGAACGATATAGAGGCATTATAATATCTTTTGTTTTATTTTCCATTCCTTTCCTTATCATACCTAGCATTCTATTTGCTCTCTTGGCCGCCGCTGCACACTGGGCCGAGGGTTTTAACATGGTATCCACAAGGACGCCTAAATCTTTTTCTTGGGTGGTGGTTCCTAATGTGGAACCTTGCATCGTGTAACCATAGTTTGGGTTGTTCTTCCCTAGGTGCATAACCTTGCACTTCTCCACATTAAATTTCATCTGCCATTTTGATGCCCAGTCTTCCAATTTATCAAGATCCTCTTGCAATTTTCCACAATCCTCCTGGGTTTTAACAACTTTAAATAGTTTTGTGTCATCAGCAAATTTGATAACCTCACTCGTTATTCCACTTTCCAGGTCATTTATGAATATGTCAAAAAGCAGCGGACCCAGCACAGATCCCTGGGGTACACCACTATTCACCTTTCTCCATTGGGAAAATTGGCCATTTAGCCCTACCCTCTGCTTTCTATCTTTTAACCAGTTCCTGATCCACAGTAGTACACTGCCTCCTATCCCATGACTCTTTAGTTTTGCCAAAAGTCTCTCATGAGGGACCTTGTCAAAGGCTTTCTGAAAGTCCAGATACACAATATCAACCGACTCACCTTTGTCCACCTGTTTATTCACTCCTTCAAAAAAACATAACAGATTAGTAAGACAAGATCTTCCTTGTCTAAAGCCATGTTGGCTGTCTCCCATTAGGTCATGACTATCTATATGCTGAGTAATTTTATTCTTTATGATGGTTTCTACCATTTTTCCCGGTACTGATGTCAGGCTCACCGGTCTGTAGTTTCCCGGATCACCCCTCGAACCCTTTTTAAAAATTGGCATGCAGGAGATAGCCCAAACTCAAGGGCCGCACCAACGCCTCCACCATATCCACCGGTGTATAATCTCCTATCTTCCAAACCCAATCTCGGACATGCCTAAGCAAGCAGGCCATATTGTACTGCTGGATATCCGGAAGGCCCATCCCTCCCCGCCCCCATGGCCTCCGCAGCCGTCCTATACGGAGCCTGGGCCTTCGCCCCCGCCAAAGCAACACGTTGAGCATCTTATCAAGTTGACGCAAATCCTGCCGCCGCAAGAGTAGTGGGAGCATTTGCAGCACATACAGCAGCTTCGGAAATAAAGTCATTTTGAACAAGGCGATCCGACCTCCCAACGACAGAGGGAGGTCCCTCCACTTCTGCGCCCTTTCCTCCATTTCCCTAAGGACTTTGTGAACATTAACGCGATAGAGTTCTGTTAAATCCGCAGGCATATAAACCCCCAAATACTTGAACATTCCAGCCGCCCATTTCAAGGGAAACCGCCCTCCCCACCTATCAACTAGCGCAGAGTCCAACGGGAGCGCCTCCAATTTATCTAAGTTTAACCGGAATCCGGAAAATTCCCCATATTCCTGCATTAACGCCAACAAAGCCGGCAACCCGGCCCGTGGTTCATCTAGATGGATCAACAAATCATCCGCAAAAGCGGCCACGCGGAACTCAGACGCCCCAACCGAGATCCCCCGAAAAGCAGTCGCCAATCGAATCTTATGTAACAGGGGCTCCAGTGTCAGCACGAAAAGCAACGGCGACAAAGGACACCCCTGCCTTGTGCCCTTCTGGATCCGAAAATCTGAGGACATATGCCCATTCACCATAATAGCTCCGACGGGATCTGCATAAAGTACACGAATAACATTGACGAAGAAGCCACGCACACCCATAACCTCCAATACCTGATACATAAACTCCCAGTCCACTCTATCAAATGCTTTTTCAGCATCAAAACTGATAAGCATGGATGCCCTACGGTCCTTACGGCTCACGCACATTGATGCCAGGAGGCGATGCACCCCGTAGACGGCATGCCTCCCTCTCACGAATCCCACCTGATCTTCATGAACCAGGGCCGGAAGAAATTCCGCAAGACGGTCAGCCATAATTTTTGCGAGTATTTTAATATCAACATTCAACAGAGAAATCGGCCGATAGGATCCCGGGGCCAGAGGATCCCTCCCGGGTTTAAGCAAAATTGTAACCAAGGCCTTATTCTGCTCATAAGGGAACCGCCCCGCCTTTATTAAACCTTCAAAATAATCACCCAATGGACTGATCATCCCATCCCCCAAGATGCGGTAAAATTCCCCCCCTCAGCCCATCCATACCAGGGGCACTTCCTTTCTTCAAATGTTTGATCCCATTTAAAACTTCCAATGGCGAAATGGGTTGATTCAAGACCCCTAACTGTTCTTCAGTCACCATAGGTAACTTGCAGGTCTGGAGGAATGCGCGCCCCCCATCCCCACCACCCCCGGCCGTGCCATAGAACTGTTGATAATAATCACAAAAGACGTGTTCAATCTCTTCCGGTTTACTCCGGAGCGTCCTATCCCTATGCCTGATAACCCCGATGTGTCTGGGTCCCCCCTCTGCGCGCACTAAAGATGACAATAATTTCCCGGCCCGATTCCCGTGCTGAAATAGCCTATGTCGGTAGTATATCAGCGACTTTCTCGCCCGTTGGTGTAACAAGGCATCCAGCTCCGTCTGCACCTCCTGAAAGTGAAGCTGCGAGGCCCCTCGCTTACACTGGGAGTACACACGCCGAGCCCTGGCTAATTCTTTTTCGAGCTGCAATATTCTACGATTCATCCGCTGTCGCCGAGAACTGTGATAACTGATTATTTCCCCTCGAAAGACCGCTTTCCCAGCCTCCCAAAATAACACGGGATTGTCTGTATGTTGGGCATTAGAAGCAGCATACTCCGCCCACTTTGCCCTAAGGTGGGCCTCAAATGAAGCATCCCCCTCTAAATCTAACGGATAGCGCCATATCCGACTACGACTCAAGTCTTTGGACCGCAGTTCCAGCATCACCAGCGCATGATCGGAGATGACCGACGGGCCGATCTCGACTCGAGGGATCCAACTGAACAGCTCTTCCGAAACCAGGAAGTAGTCCAAGCGGGACCAAGTCCCATGCCCCCTCGAGAGATGGGTATATTCCCTTTCGCCAGGATGCAAAGTTCTCCAGATGTCCAACAAGTTATGCCCCTCACAGATACCCAATATCCGCCGCGCTCCCCTACGATCTCTAGGTCCCACTCTCCCCGAGCGATCCCAATCTTCGTCCATCACCGAGTTGAAATCACCGCCCAAAATCAAACTGTAGCCTGCTATGCTGGAGATAAGAGAAGTGAGTCGGTTGTAAAAAGCGGTTTCGTACATATTGGGTGCATACACCGATCCCAAGACCACACGCAACCCATTCAGCAGAACCCATGCAAACACATATCTACCCTCTATATCTGTCACCACTTTCTCTTCCACCCAGTCCAACCGCTTGGCAATCAAAATATCCACCCCCCTCTTCTTCCCCACCGCCGACGCCCCATAGACTGTGCCAATCCACCCCCTCCCAAGTTTACCATGCTCAGTATGCGACTGGTGCGTTTCTTGCAACAGCGCAACTATGCGCTTTCGCTTCAACTGCTGCAGGACCTTGTATCTCTTTATAGGGGATCCCAAACCACAGACATTCCAGGACCCTATCCATACATTCTGAGCCAGACACTCCACCGCAGATAGGAGTATATCACCAGAACCGTTCCGCCCATTAATGCGGGCCCCCCCAGCCTGAGGCCCACATCGCCCAGTCCCCGGAACACATGCCTGTCCACTACCACCCAGATCTGTAATCGCACATCGCAGTCTAAATGCCTGATCATGTACTGCAATCTCTCCCCAACCCCCCCCCCCAGACCCCTGCGCCCTATAGCTACCCTATCCCCCCCAGACCCTGCCCCCCCTTCCCCCCCTTCCCCATCTTCCCCCCTCCCTGCACAACCCTCTCCTGTCGCCATTGTGGCCTCTCCAGCACTTCCGTGACATGTGGAACTCGACCCTCCACCCATAGCTGCTTAACCTTGGAATGCCCTTCTACCCCCCTAGTTACTGCCTAATCGTACCCTTAACCTTGAGACATCAATTAACCCCTTTCTCGGCCAGGAACCACGTTGGAGCCAACCCAATGAGGCCCCAGGAAATGCCCCCCCCCCCCCACCACCCCACAGAGCTACTGCCAGGTGAATTAAACCTTGTGTCTCCCTGGGAGCCGTAGACTATTCCTCACAAGCGATAAGCTCCACATATTTGCATAGCTGGTACAAATGAAAAAAAACAAAACACAATAACAGTGACAGTAACAACCCCAAATGGGGTGGGGGCAGTGAAAAAGGAACAGGAGAGTAAAGTAAGAAAGAAGTAAAAGAAAAAAAAATGGAGGAAAAAAGAAAGTACAAAGGAAAAAAGGAAATATGCAAGGCAACGTGCAGACCTGCGCTGTGTAATACCAACAGTGTGTATCACTGGGGGATGATTAAAGGAATATTCGCTCTAATATAGGAATGCAAAGAACTAAAACAATGAGAAATCACACTGCCCGTGCGATAGGGGAAATGTCCAACCCCATCCTGCCAGTCAATGGAGAAAGTGAGATATCAATCAGTTCCGGTAGGAAAAGACGGAGTCCTGCCTCTCCACTCTACTAGTCGCATTTCTCCAACGCTGTTGGCCAGGGCAGGCGGCAAAATCAAATAGCAGCAGTGGGGAGTTGAAGCTAGGGGCCTGCACGACAATTCACATTCTGAAACATCCGTTGCAGGTCCCCCTGCATCAACAACTGCAAAGTTTAAATCCCCTTCTATAGTCCTCTGCACACTGGGAAGTTCTCCTTCTGGCGGGCCCAGGCTGCCGTCGCCGAGCTCCAAAAAGCAGACAGCCGGTGAGCAAAACAAGAAGCCAGTCGCCTTTCCCCCATGTGATAAAGTGGACAACACACATCAATGAGCAAAAAGAAACAAAGTCAGGCCGACTCCTGGACCTGCCGGGCTCACCAATGCTGTTTGCAAAATGCCGCTGCCTCCACCGGGGTCTCAAAGACATGCTGCGCTCCTTCCCACTCCACACGCAACTTAGCCGGATAGGCCAAGGTGAAGCGCACGCCATGTGCCACCAATGCCCCGCACACCTCCTTGTAGGCCCTCCTTTTCATAGAGACCCCGGCCGAGTAGTCCTGGAAGACCAGGAGGTTCGCAACCACATTCTCTCCGCCAGTGCGCAGCTGTTTTCTCGAGGCCCGTAGCACGCACTCCTTCTGATAGGCACTCAAAAAACGAGCTATGACCGCTCGAGGCCTGTTTTCCACCACCCGAAGGGGGCCAATTCGGTGTATTCTTTCCAAGGTCACCACGCCAACCTCGTCCTCCAAGTCCAAGTTGTCCCGGATCCACTGCTCAATATATCCTTTCAGATCCCGGTCCTTCACCGACTCAACGCCAATGAAGCGCAGATTTTTGCGGCGGCTGCGATTTTCCAAGTCCTCCAGTTTCTACGCCTGCTGCTTCACCGTCAGCTCCAGGGTTTGCAGCCGGTTAGAGGCCTGCGCCGGCCCATCCTCGAGGGAGCTGATGCGTTGTTCGGCTTGCTCAACCCGGCCCGTGAAGTCCGACACTGCCTGAGCGACCTCGGACATCTGAGAAGCCAGCCCGCACAACCTGTCTTCCAGCGCCTGCACAACTGCTCGCGACACCTCCGCCACCATGCCGCTCGCCTGGCCGACACTCGGGCTCACTGCCTCCACACCCGCCATCTTGGCCTCTATGCCTCACGGTTTGTCGCGCCGGCTGAGTTTAGTGGCCATGGACAGTCTCACCAGGACTACTTCAGCACCGTCTCGCTGCCCAGTACACACTGGCCGCTATTTCCACCGATTCTGTCCCAAATTCTGTCCAGTGGGTAGATAATATGCCCTAGGAGGGTAATGAGTAACCGGAGCTAGGGAGCACGCGTCAGCCCTAGTCCACCATGCCACCGGAAGTCTTCCTGCAAAACTTTAATCCTTTCTGACTCAATGCCCTCTCTAACATAGAGAGCAACCCCTCCACCAATTTGATCAGCTCTATCATTACGATATAGTTTGTACCCAGGTATCACAGTGTCCCAATGGTTGTCCTCCTTCCACCATGTCTCTGATATTCCAATCATATCTAACCTTTCATTTAGTGCTATATATTCTAACTCTCCCATCTTATTTTTTAGACTTCTAGCATTTGCATACAAGCATTTTAGAGAATGTAATTCCATTTATGAAGGGGAAGGTGATGGCAGTGGGAGTATACTATCGACCGCCTGGCCAGAATGAACAAATGGATGATGAAATGCTCAAAGAAATCAAGGAAGCTAACAAAAGTCACAACAGAGTAGTAATAATGGGTGATTTCAATTACCCCGGTATCGACTGGGTCAGTGTCACAGCAGGACAAGCTAAAGAGATAAAGTTTCTAGATGGAATAAATGACTGCTTCTTGGAGCAGCTGGTTCATGAACCGACCAGAGGGGAAGCCATACTGGACCTAGTCCTTAGTGGAACGCCAGATCTGGTGCAAGAAATAAGGGTGTTGGGACCACTTGTCAATAGTGATCATAGTATGATCATGTTTGATTTAATTAGTGGAGGACAGATAGTAAAGGCATCCACAGTACTACCTTTTAACTTTCAAAAGGGAGACTATGATAGAATGAGGAATATAGTTAGGAAAAAACTATAAGGAGCGGTTCCAAAGGTTAAAGACTTACAGCAAGCTTGGGTGTTATTTAAAAATACTATCCTCGAAGCCCAGACCAGCTGTATTCCACGCATTAAGAAAAGTGGAAGAAAGTCCAAAAAACTGCCAGCATGGTTTAAAGGTGAGGTCAGAGAGGCTGTTGCTGCCAAAAAAGCAACCTTCAGGAAATGGAAAAAAGAGCCAAATGATGAAAACTGGAAACAGCACAAGCACTGGCAAGTTAAATGCAAAGCATTGATAAGGCAGGCAAAGCGGGAATTTGAGAAGAAACTTGCTACGGAAGCAAATACACGAAATAAAGACTTTTTCTCCTAGGACAAGCAGGATGAGTCAGCCACACTTGGTGACGTCATCCGACGGCGCCGAGACGGAAGTACTCTCCATAGCTCAGAAGGGCTTTTGCCCTTCTGAGCATGGGCCAACAGGCCCCACCCCCTTGCCCGCCCCTAGCCGGCCAGTTTCACTTCTTCCGCCTTGCCAGCAAGACGGACCTCTCTACTCTCCACAAAGATTACCATCTAAAGAAAGAGGAAAAATCCCTCTTATTCACTTTCTTTCTACATTTCTACAGAAAGATGATTTATAAATCATCAGAAGCAGAATTCAAGAAGAACTACTCATGCTCCAGGAAGAAGCAGGAAGCTCCCGGACGGGAGTAGTCCACGGCAGCCCAGGACGTGCCAAATTGGCCTCCGTTCCCGGCTAGCCTCCTACCTCTCTCTCCCTTTCCCAAGGGCAGAAGAATCCCAGACTAAGGACTTGGTGGGAAGATAGCCCTCGCGGCAGCCCGGGACGTGCCTGAAAAGGCCTCCGTCCCCGGCCAGCCTCCTCTGCTCTGCTATCGCACCGGAGAAGGAAACTCGCGGAAAGCAGCCCTCGCGGCAGCCCGGGACGTGCCTGAGAAGGCCTCCGTCCCCGGCCAGCCTCCTCTACTTTGCTTTTGCTCCGGGTTCCCCATCACATGTGTGGACCATGGGGGCAGCCATCTTGACCAGCTAGAGGTGAGGTCAGCGATCCTTCCCCACCTCAAGGTGCCATTGGCTGCAGCGTAACGAAATTGCACTATAGAACTTTTTAAAACAACTAGAAGAATGAGTCTCACCTTTCTTAGGTATGTTAAACTGCATTCATCACGGACAGCTGCACTTCATGAGCCGCAAACAGATCAAATCGGGTGCTGCTCACTCCTGAAAATTTTTTTTTGGATGCCTCCTTGGCAGCTGACGTCGCGACTCCTAGTGATTCTGGCCTCCTTGGCCGCAGCATCTTGGTCCCAGCCTGAAATTACAGCCGGTCCCGCCGATCGAGGTTTCTGCCCGGACTTCGGAAGCCACTGCGGAGAAGCTCTACGCCCAGGACTCGCCTTCCGGGAGACTCGGCAGCCCAGGACGTGCCTGAGGGCCTCCGTCCCCGGCCAGCTGTAGCTTGGCGCACCCATTCCTCTGCATGGGTCCACCTCACGTGGGGGACCATGGAGGCGGCCATCTTGCCCAGACCCGCAAGTCTCCGCCCACCCTTCTGCGGCCGCGAGGATTCCTGCACGGCAGTCACCTGGCCAATGACATCACGGCCTCCGTCTTCCCCTGCGGCGCCATTGGCCTGATTGCTCGTCTCCTCCCCTGCAGCGTCGGCACCATTACAGACATCGGCTCCGCTCCGAGCAGGGAGTATGGCCTGCTTGCTCGGCGACTGCCCTGCAACGTCGGCTCCGTTCCAAGCATCAGCTCCGCTCCAAGCTGTAGGAGGGGCCGCTTCCCTCTCCGGATGGCGCGGGTAGGTGGGACGCACCAAGCCTTCAACTCTGAGAGCTCTGTACTAGGCTGCACTACAGAAACCCGATCCCAGCGTCATCTCTCAAAGCCTCCGCCTCTGGCCAATCGGAGCGGTGCAGCATCGGGGGAAGGAGTTCTCAGCGCCGTGCTTCAAGCAGCGCCATGAGCCCGCGCCGGCAACAGAACACCCCTGTCAGCGCTGACGATTCCAGCACACCCCCTCCCCCACACACACACGATTGAATGCTTCTAGCCCGCCCCTCAGCGCGATTGGCTGGCGTCAGGTCTGATGTTGTCCTGGCCAGCATGGAAGCGCCCTCGAGTCATCTGAGGGGTTGGAGACAGTGAGTCGCAGTGTCAGGATTTTCGGGTTCGGCACCAGGATACCTTCTGCAGGACGGGGGCGAGCATACTCCTGACTGGAGATCCAGGACCAGCCGCTCTTACAAGGAGAATCCGCCTGGCATTGCCTGTGGCCGAACGTGGTGAAGGAGGTCGGCGGCAGCGGCGGCCATACGTTCAACGGTAAAATCGGCCTCTCCCCCCACCTGCAACCGAGCATCGCTCAGGTCCTGATGTGACCTGTTCATCAAGGGAAAATTCTCCCTCTGGCGCAGGACTATTGCCCGAACCTCCCTGTCCTGCATATGTCTTATGGCGATGGACTGCCTGCCCTGAACAGCAACTAGTGAAAGGAATCCCTAACAGAGCTGCAGCCCAATGGTTAGTACACTGACCTGTGATACAAGGGTCATGAGTTTGATTCCAGAGTGGACCTGATGAATAATAATATTTTACTACCGAAGGGAGCTCTTGCTGAAAGGGTAACCTTGCATGGTGCAATAGCTACCACATTCCTGCTGGGCCTTGTGCAGGATGGAGTGGAGGAATAGCCTAAGGTTTCGAACCCTGCATTGGAAACAAGAAACCAAGCTTGGATTCCACCACACTCCATTAGACCATCACCGCGCCTAACGGCCATGAGAGGAAGAGCTCTTGCACCACCAGGTCCCTGGGTGGGACCCTCGGCATCAGTGCAGTCAGCCCTGTTATCAGAAAACAGGCCTGTGGCAATGACCCAGCCGCCATTCACCTCAGACAGTGTCAAACTAAAGCAGCTATCTGCTGTCTGCAGGTCCACAGGCATTGACCCTCCATGTGGAATTCCTTGGCTCTTGGACCTCGCCCTTATGAGCAGTCTTGACCCTTATAAGTGCTGGTGTCAGGCACAAACAGGGCCTAACCACAGCCTGCATTTTAAACAAAAATAAATAAATAAATTTAAAATATATATATGCAAAAATGCAATGCAATGTGTGCCTTCGAGTCAGTCCTGACTCCTGGTGACCCAGAAGCTCCTGGGTTTTCCTGGCAGTGTCATTGGGGGTAGATTGCCAGGCCTTTCTTCTGAGGCAATGGAGAGTTAAGTGGCTTGCCCAAGGCCGTGCTAGTGAGAATTGAACCCTGGTTGCTTGGTTACCAAGCCAGTGCTCTAACCACTAGGCTACTCCTCCACTCCTATATATATATATATATATATATGTGTATATATATATATGTATACATGGGGAATGTAAGACAACTGCCAGACTGGTCAAGACCCGTTCCATCAGGCCCACACCTCCGGCATTATTGCTTCACGAGAGGCATGAAGCTACTTAGGACACCCACCTGTGAACTATGTCACGACTCACGGGCCTAATCATGGGCTCTGCTCCTCGCTGGCCAGCGAATGCGGCACCTTCCTTATTACACGACAAGCTACCACTTAACAAAGAAGAAGGTGATAAGGCACAAACGGTGCCATCTGCTGGCCGGGCCCCACAGAGCTCTTGGAGACCGTTTCACTGAGGGCCGCCTCTAGAGTGGTGACAGCGCGGTACAACTCATACAGGCCGGGTTGTTCAGGCAAGTCAAAGGCTCTCACAAAGGCGCTCATCTATAGAGGCTCTCACCACTGTCGACTGAACAACAGCCTCCCTCTGACTAAGTGCTCAGGTCCCAGATGGGGGTCTCATTCCAGCTCCTGTCACCCACCCTGTCTCTCTGGTGTTGTCGACTATGGCCGCAGGGGGGAACACAATGCATCCCTGTTTTTCCCGACATTGCCTATGGACAAAGCTTTGACCACCCCTTAATATCGCTCTGGACAACGCTTGGGACATTCCCAATGGGGGCACGGGCCTAGTGGTTAGGACCATGAGGCACGTACCAAGCGGATAAGATCACTGCTTTGGGCCTGTAAGTGGGCAGTCTCTTTGCTACATGCATCAGAAAGTGCATGCACCAGCAATTGCACTCAGAAGCCATCCTGCCTTCTTCAATCTTCCCTCCAACAGACGATCTTGTACTGACAGCCAAGCGCCTACCGACAGGAGGCCCGGCACTTGACATAGCAACGCTTCGGCTCCCAAAGCACATGGCAGCAATTGGATGTCTTCTCCTTCCCAGGTTACTCCAACCAGAACCCTCCACGAGCCCTCCGGTGCCTCACCGCTACTGTAGACTACAGTAAGCACCTCCCGCTACACCTTTCCACCACCACGTCAAGGAGAGCCCATCAGGGAGAGCTACACGTCTCAGGAGGGACCTAACAAGAGCTAACCAGCCTGAACTTCAGGTAGCTTAGCACCATCCTCAATTAACCAATGCCTGAGCCTTTGCCTGCTCATGTTACTACTGAAATGAAGCTGAGTGGTTAAGTGCCATCGAGTCGCAGTCACCCCTTGACGACCCTCTGGATAGTTGTCCAAATTCATTTGCTGTCTCCTGTAGGGCTGCTCACGGTGGCAGACAGGCAACCCCAGCTGCTGAGATTATCTGGACCCACTTTTACGTTAACCGATCTTTGCGGGACGCTCACCCACCAAGAGGCCCGGCACTCACCCAACACGCAGTCCTCCAGATATGAGCCACTCCCCGGGTCGGCTATACACCACGCTTCCTGGGAGGAACGGAGCCCCACGGAAACAGGATGGCACACGGTCGCGTGATCACACACCAGCGTCAAGGGACCCAACCCTGTTCCCTCCTACACAGTATTTCCATTCTCCAGGAGAACCTGTCAATAACTAATTCCTGCCTAGACCAGACAGGAGCCTCAGCCAGGCAGGGATATTCATACACTGGCTCCAGACTCAATACCTCCCCTACATGCATACCGTGCCGGGGTCCAACGTGGGTGAAACCAACACCCGGTCTCCCGACAACACCTTTATCTCAGATTGCCCCATAGGCAGAGCAGTTCTGGCCATGGCGCAGATTCCAGCAGCAATGCGTAAGCATGCAGGGAGTGGGACATGCACCCTGAATGCAGGGTACGACTGGCAGTGCAGTAGTCTGTCCCCAACAGTGGCCAATCCAGGTCACGTTTCCCGGTCCCTCTGATATCCTGCCATTCTATCGGTTCTCAAAGAAAAAAAAAAAAAAAAGGAGAAGCCTCTCTTATTAGTGATGTGTTGAATGATGTTAATGCTCAGTGTTACCGATGCCCCTGCTTCTTCACGGTAACTACTACTGCGAAGTACCTACATCTCTTACGGTGCAGGCGTGCCTTGTTCTCGCAACCTCTGCACATGCGTGCATCGCGACAGCGGTGACCCCGCAATACTACTGCTACGCGATGACAACTATGACTACTGCTAGATGGCATGCATCACGACAGCGGTGAATCCCGCACTCTACTATTGATCGATGGCTGAATATCGCACTACTACTGATCGATATGACTACATCTCCAGATGTACCTTTATTTTCACCCTCTGCACATGTGTGTATCGCATCTGCAAACCAGTATGCGGGTAACTTCACCTTCTGCACATACGGAAAGGGCCTTCCTACTGCACCCTCTCACAATGCTGCTACTTCACATGCGTGTTTCGCCACTGCAGTCCGGCAGTTTTCCATTGCAGCATTCTGCTTCACAAAGGCTCATACTAGCCCTGAAGTAGTGTCTCGGCCTTCCCCCATCCACCACAGCGCGTGGCAGCTTGGGAGGCACCAAGTGTGGCTGACTCATCCTGCTTGTCCTAGGAGAAAACGGAGTTACTTACCTGTAACTGGAGTTCTCCGGGGACAGCAGGATAAGTCAGCCACACATACCCGCCCACCTCCCCTGGGATGGGGTCTGCCTCTTTCCTAGTGCCCGCCTCCTAGCGGAAAAAGGCTCAGCTAGTGATGAACTGGCCGGCTAGGGGCGGGCAAGGGGGGTGGGGCCTGTTGGCCCATGCTCAGAAGGGCAAAAGCCCTTCTGAGCTATGGAGAGTACTTCCGTCTCGGCGCCGTCGGATGACGTCACCAAGTGTGGCTGACTTATCCTGCTGTCCCCGGAGAACTCCAGTTACAGGTAAGTAACTCCGTTTTCAAGTACATTCGTAGCAAAAGGCCTGTGAGAGAGTCAATTGGACCATTAGATGATAGAGGGGTAAAAGGGGCAGTAAGAGGAAACAAGGCTATAGCAGAGAGACTGAATGAATTCTTTGCTTCGGTCTTTACTGAGGAAGATGTAGGGATGTTACCCAAGACTGAAGTGGTATTTAAAGGTGATACTGCAGAGGAATTGAGAGAAATATCGCTACACCGGGAAGATATATTACAACTATTTGATAAACTGAATAGTAGCAAATCACCTGGACCGGATGGTATACATCCCAGAGTGTTGAAAGAACTGAAATATGAGATTGCAGACCTGCTACTGGTAATCTGTGAACTTTCATTAAAATCATCTGTAATACCTGAAGATTGGAGGGTCGCCAACGTAACACCAATTTTTAAAAAGGGTTCCAGGGGTGACCCAGGAAATTACAGACCGGTGAGCCTGACGTCAGTACCAGGGAAAATGGTAAAAACCATCATAAAGAACAAAATTACACAGCATGTAGATAGTCATGGCCTAATGGGAGACAGCCAATATGGCTTTAGACAAGGAAGATCTTGTCTTACTAATCTGATATGTTTTTTTGAAGGTGTGCATAAACAGGTAGACAAAGGTGAGTCGGTTGATATAGTGCAGCGTTTTTCAACCACTGTGCCGCGGCACACTAGTGTGCCGTGAGATATTGTCTGGT
Source organism: Ichthyophis bannanicus (assembly GCA_033557465.1). NCBI lineage: Eukaryota > Metazoa > Chordata > Amphibia > Gymnophiona > Ichthyophiidae > Ichthyophis > Ichthyophis bannanicus. The sequence continues at coordinate 575,566,506 of CM066033.1, forward strand.
GTGCCGTGGGAAAAATTCCAATTTCATCCGTAACATGTGGCCTCGGCTCACAAATTAGGGTTGCCAACCGGCCGGTTTTCAGCCGGCCTGGCCGGTTTTTCCATGGCCAGGCCGGCTGCCGGCACAGTTGTAAAACCGGCCATTGAAAAGCCGTTTTTTTGCTCTGGCCGCAAGATCGGGAGCGGCCAGAGCAAAAAACCGGCTTTTGTGCCGAAGTCCGCGGCGCGAACGCGATTCCCTATAGCAGTGCAGCCGCTGGTTCTGCTTTGTACAGAGCAGCGGCTGCACTACACTTACATTGAAAAGTAAAGAGAAACTGTGTCAGGAGCCCTCCGATCATGCAGAGCCCGAGGAAGTGATGTCATGGGGGCGGGCTCCTCACAGGCTGTCTTTCCTTTTCAAATTAACTTTAGCTGCAATAAAGTTAATTTGAAAAGGAAAGACAGCCTGTGAGGAGCCCGCCCCCATGACATCACTTCCTCGGGCTCTGCATGATCGGAGGGCTCCTGACACAGTTTCTCTTTACTTTTCAATGTAAGTGTAGTGCAGCCGCTGCTCTGTACAAAGCAGAAGCAGCGGCTTGGGCAGAGGGGGGGGGGGTGTGTGAGTGAACCAGCAAGGGGGGGGGGGAGTGTGAGTGAACCAGCAGTGGAGGGGGGGGGTGGTGTGAGTGAACCAGCAAGGGGGGGGGGCGATGGTGTGTGGTAACCAGCAGGGGAGGGGGGGTAAGTGAGTGAGTGACCCAGCATGAGGGGTGAGTGAGTGACCCAGCAGGAGGGGTGAGTAAGTGACAGGGGGGTGGGTGAGTGAACCAGCAGTGGGGGGGGGGGTGGTGTGAGTGAACCAGCAGGGGAGGGGGGTTGGTGTGAACCAGCAGGGGAGGGGGGTTGGTGTGAGTGTTTGATTCCTATTCAAGAGAATTACTTTATATATAGTCAATATAGGCACAGAGGTAAATTTTTTTAACATTTTCTAATGGTGGTGTGCCTCGTGATTTTTTTCATGAAACAAGTGTGCCTTTGCACAAAAAAGGTTGAAAAACACTGATATAGTGTATCTGGACTTTCAGAAAGCTTTTGACAAAGTCCCCCATCAGAGACTTTTGGCGAAGCTAAAAAGTCATGGGATAGGAGGCAGTGTACTATTGTGGATCGGGAACTGGTTAAAAGATAGAAAGCAGAGGGTAGGGCTAAATGGCCAATATTCCCAATGGAAAAAGGTGAATAGTGGAGTACCCCAGGGATCTGTGCTGGGTCCACTGCTTTTTGACATATTCATAAATGACCTGGAAAAGGGAATAACTAGTGAGGTTATCAAATTTGCAGATGACACAAAACTGTTTAAAGTTGTTAAAACCCAAGAGGATTGTGGAAAACTGCAGGAGGATCTGGATAAATTGGAAGACTGGGCATCCAAATGGCAGATGAAATTTAATGTGGACAACTGCAAAGTTATGCACCTAGGAAAGAACAACCCACACTATAGTTACACAATGCAAGGCTCCACATTAGAAACCACCACCCAGGAAAAAGATTTAGGAGTCATTGTGGATAACATGTTAAAACCCTCCGCCCAGTGTGCAGCAGCGGCCAAGAAAGCAAATAGAATGCTAGGTATCATAAGGAAAGGGATGGAGAACAAAACAAAGGATATTATAATGCCTCTGTATCGCTCCATGGTACGACCGCACCTTGAATATTGTGTGCAATTCTGGTCACCGTATCTTAAAAAAGGACATAGCGTTATTAGAAAAAGTACAGAGAAGAGCCACCAAATTGGTGAAGGGGATGGAAGGCTACTCCTATGAAGAGAGGCTAAGAAGGTTAGGGCTCTTTAGACTGGAGAAGAGACGGCTGAGGGGAGATATGATAGAGGTCTATAAATTAATGAATGGAGTGGAACGGATAAACGTGGATCAATTGTTTACGCTATCAGAGTATAGAAAGACTAGGGGACATGTAAAGAAGCTACAGGGTAAACTATTTAAGACAAATAAGAGAAAATATTTTTTCACTCAACGTGTAATCAAACTCTGGAATCTGTTACCGGAGGATGTAGTAAGGGCTGTTAGTATAGCTGGGTTTAAAAAAGGTTTGGACAAGTTCCTGGAGGAAAGGTCCATAAACCACTATTAAAAAGGGACCCAGGATATCAATGCTTGACCCAGTACAAGCATTGTGGAACCTGTGTCTTTTGGGGATATTGCTAGGTACGCATAACCTAGATTGGCCACTGTTGGAAACAGGATACTGGGCTTGATGGACCTCGGTCTGACCCAGTATGGCATGTCTTATGTTCTTATGTATTTTATTCAGTGGAGTGGAGGAGTGGCCTAGTGGTTGGGGCAGGGTACTTCAGGCCAGAAGGTCGGGGGTTCAAATCCCACTAGAGGACAGCAACCTTGGGCCGGAAGGACTGGGGTTTCTAGTCCCACAGGTGCTCCTTGTGGTCTTGGGCAAGCCACTTAACCCTCCATAGCCCATGTTCCCTGTAAAATAGTTATCTCCAAGTTATAATGCCCTGTTCAATGTAAACCGCACTGATGCAGAATAGCGCGGTATATAAGAGAATGTGAATAAATAAATAAATAAATAAATTCATATTAATTTGGCTATTGTTAGACATGGGTAATTTAGGATCTTTAAGCTCTGTCTGCTCCATACTTGAGGGCATTTGGGCTACTTTACTCTTTTGTGGAACCTCTCTGCTTTTGGTAGTATCCTTCAAAGATACATTCTTCCGAACCATCTGCTTTTGGGCGACTGTCGGCTTTCCCCTAATATCTAGTTTAAAAGCTGCTCTCTCTCCTTTTTAAAGGTTAATGCCAGCAGCCTGGTTCCATCCCGGTTAAGGTGAAGCCCATCCCTTCGGAAGAGCCCCTCCTTTCCCCAGAATGTTCCCCAGTTCCTAACAAATCCAAAACCCTCATCTCTGCACCATTGTCTCATCCACACATTGAGACTCCAGAGCTCTGCCTGCCTTTTGGGTCCTGCGCGTGGAACAGGAAGCATTTCGGAGAATGCTAGCCTGGAAGTTCTGGATTTCAACTTCCTACCTAAAAGCCTAAATTTAGCCTCCAGAACCTCCCTACCACATTTTCCTATGTCATTGGTACCGACATGTACCAAGACAGCAGACTCCTCCCCAGCACTATCTAAGACCTTATCTAGGTGGCGTGTGAGGTCCGCTACCTTCGCACCAGGCAGGCATGTTACCAGGCGATCCTCACGTCCACACCAGCCACCCAGCTATCTACATGCCTAATGATCGAATCACCAACTATAACAGCTGTCCTAACCCTTCCCTCATGGGCACATGGCCCTGGAGAAACCTCCTCGGTGCGAGAGGGTTTTATATCACCTGGAGGACAGGTCCTAGTTACAGGATCACTTCCTGCCACACCAGGGTGATGCTCTCCTGTCACGTGACCTCTCTCCTCCATGGCAACAGGGATGCTGCCAGACTGGAGGTGGGACTTCAGGACTATATCCCTGTAGGTCTCGTCTATGTACCTCTCTGTCTGTCTTATGCTTTCCAAGTCTTCTACTTTAGCCTCTAGAGAACGGACTCGTTCCCTGAGAGCAAAGAGCTCCTTGCACCTAGTGCACATGTAAGACCTCTCACCAACTGGGAGAAAATCATACATGTGGCACTCAATGCAAAAGACTAGAAAGCCCCCATCCCGCTGCTGGACTGCTGTCTGCATCTTAGTTTTAAGTTTGTGTTTAGATCTAAGTTCTTTACTTACTAAGGCTGCTACACAGTACCCTGTCTTGTGCTGCTGAGGTAAGCTATATTCTGATTTGATTTAAATTATAGCTCTTAGCTGCTGCTAGGCTCTAAATTCTTATGAAATTTAAACTACAAGCTCTCTGCTGGGTTATAAATTTAACCAGAAAGCTCTGTTCTGTGTTTTAAATTTAAACTAAAAGTACTTTTCTGATGCTAGGCCCTGAGTGACTATTAAATGTAAACTACAAGCTCTCTGCTGGGTTCCAAATGTAACCAGAAAGCTCTCTTCTGTGTTTTAAATTTAAACTTAAACTGCTGCTACTAGGCCCTGACTGATTTAACAAAAATAGTGGGTTCACAGATTAATTAGCTTTAATACAAAGAATTCCTTTTAGAAAATTACCAGAAGTATATACTCACAGTTGCAGATCTCTCTCCAGAAGTAACAGTCCCTTTTTCTAGTCCTTCTAGTCCTTGATTATTGTAAAAAGTTTAATACTGTACCTACCCTTGTTTTTTGTTCCTTGTAAACAGTTGAAATATACTGTCTCGTTTTGTTTCATGTAAACCGTCTTGAATCGCATTAAGACGGTATATAAAAACTGTTAAATAAATAAATAAATGTCAATGCCGATGTTCAGTTGGTACGGCACCGGGAGCCTGTTGAGTATGACCAATGTCAGTAGATTCCAAAGGAGGCATCGGAGGGAGAAAAATACCTGATACCAGTTTGAGGACTGGCATTGGCGTTAAGCCAGATGACGACACCTGCACCACTAGAGCTGTCAATACCATTGGTATTGAGGCTGCCAAGCTCCTCTCAATAGCCAGGACGCACTGGTTAAGGGAGGAGGCTGATGCCTGAGTGAATTCACCTACAGGTCTTTGAGACACTCTCTCAGAGCATGGAACCAGTAGCTCTCCAGAGTTTGAGGCCTCTGGAGCACCTTGTATCCCCTGTGGTGCTTTGGAGAGCTGGTCCTCCTGCCAGGGCTGTTTAGCAGTACAATAAGGACCACCTAAGGAAAGTCACACTTATTTTTGTCGGAGAAGCCGTCACAGTGCAGAGGACTTCACCTCTCACCACCGCAGCCCATCCATTTTATTTTAAGTAAAAGCCCTATATAGTGAAGGACATAAGAAAAAATCGTAGACGGAGAAGCACTTAACTGAAAAGGCTGAAAGCACAGTTACTTACCTGTAACAGGTGATCTCTGGGAAGAGCAGGAATTAGTCATCACATATGGGTACGTCGGTACCGACTGAGCCTGCGCGGGAAAGCTCCCCAGCTTTTCAGATGAAAAGCTTTTGGGGCCTCCCACTGCACATGCGCGCTCCCTTCCCGCCTTCCTGACCAGCTCTCCTCAGTTCGAGTTTAAAGCTGAGACAATAGAGAGAGAGGACAGGAAGATAGAGGAATAGAGAGACAACTCCTAGGGGAGGTGGGTGGGTTGTGATGACTAATTCCTGCTGTTCCCAGAGATCACCTGTTACAGGTAAGTAACTGTGCTATCTCTAGGAACAAGCAGGAATAAGTCATCACATATGGGGACTCCCTAGCTGAGATGCCTGGGAGATCCCCCTCCAAGGGTAACCATCTTCGGATGGATCTCAGGCATCCATTCTGGGAAGGTGGGCAGGAGTTGTTTAAGTATGGAACAGGTGTTTGAGGACAGCCTGACCAAACAAGGCATCCCGGCGGGAGTCCTTGTCCAAACAGTAATGGGCTGTGAAGGTATGCACCGAGGCCCAAGTGGCTGCTCGACAGATCTGATCTATGGATACAGAGCGAAGATGAGCCATAGAAGTGGCCATGGCTCTCACATTGTGAGCTGTGACATGGCCTTCCAGAGAAATGTTCTTACTCTGGTAAGCAAAGGAAATACACTGAGCAATCCAGTTGGAAAGTGTGCGTTTGGCGACTGGAAGTCCCAAATGAGAAGGATCAAAAACCACGAAAAGCTGAGAAGACTTTCGATGTGGGTGAGTTCTATTGAGGTAAAAGGCGAGAGCTCTTTTACAGTCAAGAGTATGAAGGTTCCTCTCTGCACTGGATGCATGAGGAGCCGGAAAAAAGACAGGTAGATATACCTCTTGATTAAGATGAAAAAGCGAGACCACTTTAGGCATAAAGTGGGGATTCGTCCTAAGGACCACCTTATCATGATGAAATCTGGTATAAGGTGGATTTGCCACCAAAGCCTGCAGTTCACTGATGCGGCGAGCCGAAGTGACTGCAATAAGGAAAAGGACCTTCCAAGAAAGAAATTTCAGGGAGGTAGATACCAACGGTTCAAAAGGTGGCTTCATAAGTTGACCCAGAACTAAATTCAAGTCCCATGCTACCGGAGGAGGCCGGATGGGAGGCTTAGTGAGGGTTAGGCCTCTCATGAATCTTGCAATAAGAGGATGAGAGGAAACAGATTGTCCATTTATAGGTTTTAAGGATGCTGTAATAGCACTTAAATGGACTCGTACTGAATTCGTCTTGAGGCCTGCATTGGAAAGATGCAGGAGATAGTCTAGTAGAGAATTCAAAGGAAGTGCCAGAGGGTCAAGACCCTGTTGAGCACACCAAATGGAAAAACGTTTCCATTTGAAAGCATAGGAACGCCTGGTAGAGGGTTTCCTAGAGGCATAAAGGATATCTTTCACAGGTTGAGAAAGATTAAACTCTTGAAGGCTTAAGCCTTCAGTAACCAACCTCGGAGATGTAGGGACTTGGGGTTTGGATGCCACAAAGTCCCCTGCTCCTGAGACAGAAGGTCTGGTGCAGCTCCCAGGTCCAGGGAGGAGCCCTGGGAGAGCTGTAGAAGGAGAGGGAACCACACTTGGCGTGGCCAGCATGGAGCAATGAGGATCATGGATCCGTGATCCCTCTGAAGTTTGAACAGAGTCTTGGGAATCAAAGGAATGGGTGGAAAAGCGTACAGGAATTCCTGACCCCAATGCAGGAGAAAGGCATCGTTGGCCTGAGCTCCCTGACACGGAGTCCTGGAACAGAACCGGGGAAGTTTGGCATTCCACGGACTTGCAAAGAGGTCTATGTCCGGGGTCCTCCATTCCTGAAAGATTCTGCGTATCTGGTCCATATGTAGGGACCATTCGTGTGGGAGCAGAACTCGACTGAGTCTGTCTGCCCGAGAGTTTTGAACTCCTGGAAGATATACTGCCAGAAGATGAATTTGGTGCTCTCTGGCGAAGGCCCATAATCTGAGAGCTTCGTTGCAAAGCGACAGAGAGCCCGTCCCTCCTTGTTTGTTGATATAAAACATGGCCACCTGATTGTCTGTCTGAACTAGGACAGTCAGGTTGGCAAGGAGGGTATGGAAGACTGTGAGGGCAAGGAAGATTGCTCGCAGTTCCAGAAGGTTGATATGAAGGGTGGTCTCTTGGGGAGACCAGATTCCCTGAGTGGAGAGATGTTGAAGATGAGCTCCCCACCCTGTTTGGGAGGCATCTGTTGTGAGGGTTGCTTGGGGCAACGAAGGTTGGAAGGGGGTCCCCAACAACAGATTTTTGGAGGATGTCCACCACTGGAGAGACCAAAACAGACGTTTTGAGGTGAGTACCTGGTCTGACAGCAGTCCCGATGCTTGAGACCACTGGGTGGCCAATGTCCATTGAGCTGCTCTCATATGGAGACGAGCATAGGGCACCACATGAACCGTGGAGGCCATGTGGCCCAGAAGTTGCAGCATTTCTCTGGCTGACAAGTGACTTCTGGACTGAGCCTGGGAGGCCAAGCTTATTAGCCTTTGGCCTCGGACCAGAGGAAGGTAGGCCCTTGCAGTGGTGGAATCCAGATAAGCCCCTATGAATTCCAGGGACTGAGTAGGGATGAGTTGGGACTTGGGAACGTTTACCACAAGTCCCAGATATTGAAGAATACGCCTTGTGCGGTCCAGAGAAATCTGGGCTTCTGATTGAGATGGAGCTCGGATGAGCCAGTCGTCCAGATATGGGAAGACAAAGATTCCCATGCCTCTGAGAAATGCGGCAACGACTGCCATGCATTTTGTGAATACTCTTGGAGCAGAGGCCAGACCGAAGGGTAGTACTCTGTACTGGAAATGTTTTCCCTGGAACAGAAATCTTAGATACTTTCTGTGGGATGGATGGATGAGTATATGAGTGTACGCATCCTTGAGATCTAGAGAACAAAGCCAATCCTGACTCTGAAGGTATGGAAGGAGAAGGCCCAGAGAGAGCATTTTGAATTTCTCCTTGAATAGAAACCTGTTCAATTCTCTCAGATCTAGGATAGGTCTGAAGCCCCCTGTCTTCTTTGTTATGAGAAAGTAAGGGGAGTAGAAACCTAACCCCTGTTGTGGAGGAGGAACCTCCTCTATTGCCCCTTGGGCAAGAAGAGAAGAGACTTCCTGACCCAACAGGGTCAGAAGAGATGGGGGAGAACTGAATTGCCTCACCATGGTATGGGGAGGAAGGCTGGAGAAATGAAGTTTGTAGCCCTCTCGGATAATAGAGAGGGTCCATTGCTCTGATGTTATTTGCTCCCATCTGGGAGCAAAGTGAGCTAGCCTTCCAGGAATGGTGAGGGGCTCTGGATGTGCTAGAGCCAGAAACGGCAAGTTCTCTAGAGGGAAGTCAAAACCCCTGAGGGGGTTGAGCCTGCTGGGATGTAGCAGACACTGCAGGCTTTGACTTTACCTGCTTAGATTGTTGACGCTTAGCCGCAAGGCGAGGCTGAGCAGATTGCTGGCCAGTATTTGTGGGAAATCTGGTCTTTTTATAGTAAGGCCTTTTAAAAGGCTTCTTTTGGTAGGGGTAGAAGTAGACTTGGAAAGTCTATCTAGAGTGGCATTTTCTGCATCCATTTGAGCAGCTTTAATCTGCCAGTCTTCCCCAAATAAGTTCTCACCGGTACAGGGCAGATTCCTGAGGCCATCTACAACCCAGGGTTCTAGGTTAGAAGCCTGGAGCCAAGCGAGACGTCGGGCTGCAATAGCAATTCCCGAAGCTCTGCCTGCAACCTCAAAGGAATCAAAGGCTGCCCTGTTGGAGAACTTGGAGACCTCTGAAAGTTGTGTCACCATAGAAAAGAAGTCCGCCCTTTGATCATCAGGGATAAAGGGGGCAAAATTCTGTATTTTTAGGGCAAGTTGCCCAAGATACATGCCCATATAAAGGCTATAAGAGTTGATCCTGGCTATAAGCATACTAGCCTGGAACATCTTTCTTCCAAAAGAGTCTAGGTTCTTACATTCTCGCCCTGGAGGGGTAGAAGAATGCCTCTTAGGACTCTATTTTCTTCATGGCAGACTTCACCACAATAGAGTGGTGAGGCAGCTGAGTTTTCTGGAACCCAGGCGAAGGAGGGACCCGATACATGGTGTCCAACCTGCGGGAATGGGGAGACAGTGTTAAAGGAGTCTCCCACAAATCCATCAAGTGTTCTTGAAGGATTTCATGGACAGGCAGAGTGACTGCCTCTTTAGGAGCTTTTGAGTATCCTAAAATGTCCAATTTTTTTGATCTGGGTTCTCTTTCAGAAGATGTAGTAATAGAAAGTGCTTTAGCTACATCAACAATGAAATCCTGAAAGGATAAATCCTCTGGAGGAGACATCCTCCTCTTGGGAGAAGAGGGCTCCTCAGGAAGAGTAAGCTCAGCAGAGTCATCAGAGGAATTGAATTCATCAGAAGAATCTGAGTACTCCTTCTGTGCTTCCAATGTACGATACGCATACCGATCGGTATCGACATCGGGCGTATCGGGCATGGGATCGGTACCGGGCGAAAGCCGGAATCCGGCATGCGGAACCGATCGACGTTTAGAAGTCGATGGTCTCGGTTCCGGTGTAGATACCGGAACCGGGGTCGGTACCGATGAAATCGGTACCGAGGGCGTCGCAGCCTTAATGAATGCCAGGACGGCTTGCTGCATGGTCTGGACAGTGCTGCCCATAGACGCCACTACTGCCTGGATGTCGGTACCGGTATGGGCCGGTACCCCAGAGCAGTCCAACAGGTGATCTGTCGAGGCCGTGCCATCGATGTCAACCTGTGACCCCATGATTGCTTTGGAGGCCGGAACCTCCCGCCGGGGTTTTTTTGGCCTGGGCAGAATCCTCGAACTCAGAACTGAGAGCCTCTCGATCTTTAGAAAGAGATTTGCTTTTAGAGGATTTGCCCACAGAAGTTTTGGTTACCTGAGATCCATCCGGAGAGGAAGACCTGGATGACTGTGATGCTTCTGAAGGAAACAGCACATGGAGCTTGTTAGCCCGGTTCTGCAAACCGCGTTTAGACATCTGGGTGCAGGATGGGCAGTCCGGTATGGAGTGCTCAGGTCCCAAACATTTGAGACACCATTCATGGGTGTCTGTGACAGAAATGACAGCACTGCATTTGGTACATTTTTTGAAACCAGGGACTGGCTTCTCCATGAGGAGAAATTGTGTAGGCCTTAAGGCCTAACACCGGGTACCAAGCTGTGCTGAAGAAAATAAAGTCTTTTTTTTTTTTTTTTATATAGAAAGAAAGAAAGACCGGCGATACCGGTTTCGGTATGGGGAAGGCAGGTACGCGGTCTAAAGAAACAAACAAAAGTAACAAATTCTTCAGCGGTGACAGGAACACGACCTGCTGGCTCCGCGGAAAAAGAAGAACTGAGGAGAGCTGGGCGGGAAGGCAGCGCGCATGTGCAGTGGGAGGCCCCAAAAGCTTTTCATCTGAAAAGCTGGGGAGCTTTCCCGCGCAGGCTCCGTCGGTACCGACGTACCCATATGTGATGACTTATTCCTGCTTGTTCCCAGAGATAAGTGTCTTCCACCAAGCAAAATTGACGACATGTCACGTTTTGGGGATCCAATTTCTCCCCTGCTTCAGGTCAAGCCGCTGTGGAATAAATTGCCATGGATCAAAATGCCCACCAAAATGGCGGGCATTTTGATCCACGGCAATTTATTCCACAGCGGCTTGACCTTCTCCGTCTACGATTTTTTTCTGATGTCCTTCACTATAGGGCTTTTACTTAAAATAAAATGGATGGGCTGCGGTGGTGAGAGGTGAAGTCCTCTGCACTGTGACGGCTTCTCCGACAAAAATAAGTGTGACTTTCCTTAGGTGGTCCTTATTGTACTGGGTTCCCTTTTGGTGTTGTTGTTGGACTTATGGACCTGGTTGGGTATTTTTGTAATTTGGCAGGGCTGTTTGGCAGACTAATCTTTATCAGTTGCACCTTTCGGTGAATCTCCATGACGATGAAGAGACTTACCTCAAGGATCGGTATCAGTTTTCGATGCCGATGACTTAGACTTAGTCTTATGTTTCGATTTTGAGGAGACCTGAGAACCAAGAGAGGAGGCAGACGTCCTCAACAATGCAGAAGAAACTGAAATAGAGTTCGGGGCAAATACAGAACCATACTGTCTGGCCCTGTTCTTTAGGCCTTATTTTGTCATTTGTTGGCACAAAGGACGATCAGTTGGTAAATGGTCTGGGCCCAAATATTTTAAACACCAGTCATGTTTATCGGTGACTGATGTACCAGAACACTTGGTACATTTTTTGAAGCCGCTGATGTGTTTTTTCCATCGTGGCAGAAAAGGGTAGGCCAAGGCCTGATTTGGCGGTACAACCATCAAAAATTGGAAAAAATGAAAAATAAAAGAAAAAATATTTTGAAAAGAAAAGAAATATCAGGGCCATTATGAGAGAAGGTACTGGTGTTGACAGAAAGGCAGAGCACAGATTTAAACCAAAAAATGACAGGAAAAATCCCTCCTGCTAGCTCCGTGGAAAACAAAGAACCAAGGAGAGGACTTGGGAAAGCAGATGTGCAAGTGCAATGGATTGCTCCCAAAGGCTTTCCAATTGGATGCTGGGGAGCGCTCCCAGGTGGGCTCCATTGTATAGATGATACCCACACATGAAGACTACATTCCTACTTGTTCCTGGAGATTGTTATTAACCACAAATGCCCTTGTCACTAAGACTGATCAAGTACTTGGCTCTCTTACTATGAAAAAGTGGAGACAGCCCTTAAGACTGACTAGACCTTCCACGACAGCCAGAACTCCCTAAAACTGCAAAAAGAATTGCCCAGGTAGTAACATCGCTAACGCAACCAACAGGCAAGCAGGCTTTCCTACTGCAAAAGGAGTCTTCTAGGGAGGGTTCTGAACTGGACTAGTGGGATTCAAAGAAAGGAGTTTATGGCTATGTTAAAATCTTTCCTTCCTTATCACCCTGCTAGACCAGTTCAGACATGTGGGATTTATACAATAAATCAGGACTCAGGGTGGGAGGAAGATGTTCAACAGATTACACTGCCAGAGTAGCCATCAGAATAATTTCCTCAATTGCCCTGGGGATCTCAAAGGATAAAATTAAAGCCCAGGAGCTTATAACTCACCTCTGTGTACACCCAGACTTGAGAGTTGTATGAGCTGCGATTCACTCTTGAGCAGCTTACCAGGCAGGAAGCACACTGCATCAACATGACTTCAGAGATGAACAGGCAAAAAGAGGACTTGACCTCTGCCACACAGACTTCGACTGAATTTTTTTTTTTTTTTGGACAGTGGGCATGAAAAATTGCAATGAATTTTAGCAACACCCTCTGTCCATCCACCAGATGCAGCAAGGAGTCTGTTTGAAGACCCTTCTCTATGAAGGAAGGCAGACCCACAAACCAGTCAGAATGAGAAAAAAAGGGGAGAGTCTCCTTGACAAAAAAGATGGCAAAGGCTTCACTGCAAAAAGGAACTGAAAGCCATAGTTGAAGCCAATGAACGCCAGAGATACCAGGAATGGATTATAAAAGATCAACCCCACATTGTGGGCTCACACATTTATTTATTTATTTCAGTGCACTTATATACCGCTCCTTCCTGAGATCAGGGGTGGTTTATAGTACACGTAACATAGACCCCCTGAAGGATCCTCCCAAAGCCTTCAGGCCACCAAGACCCAACAGGACATTCAGGCAGGTACAACTTCTTCACTCCTGCTAAAAGGAGTTGCATTGAGATACCTCCCAAGACTAACCTTGAAGGCAAGGCCTGTAGCAGAACAGGACCCTAACTCAAACCGCAAGGGTTCCAGGACAATTCGCAATCCAGATGGAACTGATAAAAGGCTAACATCTGCTAAAGGTAGCAAGACTCACCAGGTCCCCAAAAGGGATGCACCAAGCAGCTTAAATACACCAACATGAACCCCCACCAGGACGAGGCCCCTTGGTGAGAAGGCACAAGAAAACTGTCCTACCAGGAGTCCCTGCCATGCTGCTTCTGTAGGCCTATACCTGACCAAGAAAAGAAAGTGTAGTTACTCACCTGTAACAGGTGTTCTCCGGGGACAGCAGGAATCAGTCCTCACATATGAGTGACATTTGAGCCGACGAAGCCCACAAGGAACAAATCTCCTGCTTTCAAAGAAAGCCTTTAGGATTGCTGCTACGCATGCGTGGTCCCCTTCCCGCCCAAGGGTGCCATCTTGCTCAGTCAAATGACATAGCTAAAAGACAGCAAAAACAAATAAAGATGGTATGACTGCAACTCCAAGGGGAGGAGGGAGGGTTGTGAGGACTGATTCCTGCTGTCCCCGGAGAACACCTGTTACAGGTGAGTAACTATGCTTTCTCCAGGAACAAGCAGGAAGTCAGTCCTCACATACGGGATTCCCCAGTTACAGGCTACCACATCTATAGCCAAAAAAAGAGCTCCTTCGTGGAGAGCCACAAGCAGTGGAGCAATGACGTCCGTACGTCCGACCAAACAAGGCCCCTGTGTCTGATGGAATTAGCATTTCGGTAGCCTGAACACAGAAGGGTCAGAGGGTAGGAGTTGCCTAGACCCCGAAAAGGTTACGGAGCATGGCCTGGCCAAAGGCACTGTCCCATCGGGACTCTCTATCTAGGCAGCAATGAGATGCGAAGGTATGGACTGAAGACCAGGTGGCAGCATGACAGATGTCTGTTAACGGGGCCGAACGCAGGTTGGCTACTGAAGTCGCCATAGCCCTGACCCGGTTCGCCATGACCCGGCCTTCCAACGGAAGCCTCACCTCCTCATAGGCCCAGGCAATACAGTCCACCACCCATGTGGACAGCGTATACTTGGATACCGCCTCCCCCAGCTTACTGGCGTCGTAGGAAACGAAAAGCAAAGACACTTTTCGGTGGCCTTGAGTGCGTTGTATATAGAAGGACAAGGCCCTCTTACAGTCCAAGGTATGGAGGATCATTTCTGCCCAATTGGCATGCAGTCTGGGAAAGAAGGTAGGGAGGACCACCTCCTGGTTGAGGTGGAAAGAGGAACCACCTTCGGAAGGAATTTGGGGTGTGTGTGAAGCATTACCCCATTCTTGTAAAACCTGGTGTAAGGCACCTCAGCCACGAAGGCCTGGAGCTCGCTTACCCTACGGGCAGAAGTGAGCACGACCAGGAAAACCACCTTCCAGGAGAGATAGCGAAGGTGGCAGGTACCCAGGGGTTCGGATGGTGGCAGGGTGAGCTGCCCCAACACCACATTGAGATCCCATTCGGTCGCCGGGGACCGAACCGGAGGCTTAGACTGGAGTAGGCCACGTAGGAAGCGGGACACCACTGGATGGGCCGAGAGAGGCTTCCCATCCACCTAATGGTGGTTCGCCACTAGGGCACTCAGGTGTACCCTAACATTTAGACTTGAGCCTCGCATGAGAGAGGCAGAGCAGGAATTGCAACACCATGACCACTGGGCAAGAGAAGGGGTCGACCCCCCCGCTCAGTGCACCAAAGTGCAAATCTACACCACTTAAAAGCATAGGCCCGTCTGGTAGACACTTTGCATGAAGCTAGCAGAACACCCTCCACCTCTTTAGGGAGGTGGAGCGGAGCTAAAGTCACACTCTCAGCAGCCGCGCTGTCAGCGAGAGGGAGTCAAGGTTGGGATGTAGGAGAGCGCCCCCCTCCTGATAAAGGAGCCGGGGGGGCAGACCACAGGGGTATGGGGTCTTCCACTGCCAGCTGGTTGTCTGGGCCACCTTGGACCTACTAAGATGACCGAGGCCATGTCGTGGAGAATCTTGAACAGAATTCTGGCGATAAGTGGTGTTGGAGGGAAAGCTTACAGAAGTCCCTGTGACCATGAGACCAGGAAGACATCAGCAGCCACCCTGGCAGGGTGAGGCTGCCGGGGAGCAGAAGCAGGGTAAATGGTGATTGTCCGGGCTTCCAAACAGGTCCATCACCGGGTCCCCCTAGGTCTGAAACAACTTGTTGGCTACCTCTGGGTCCAGCTGTCACTCGTGCAGCTAGATAATCCTGCTGAGTTTGTCGGCCAGCAAGTTGTCTTGGCCTGGCAGGTATAATGCCCTGAGGCGAATGCCCTGTTGGACTGCATAAGAACAAAGATCCAGGGCTTCCTAGCAGAGGGCTCAGGACCCAATGCCCCCCTGCTTGTTCACATAGAACATGGCCACCTAGTTGTCTGTCTGAACTAGGACTGACCGGTGACCTAGGCAATAATGAAAGGCCTTCAGTGCGAGATGAATGGTCCGCAGTTCCAGGAGGTTGATCTGCTGAGCGCTCTCGTCCGGGGACCAGGTGCCCTGGGGGTGCAGTAGCCCTCGCAAATGGCTTCCCAGCCCAGCAGGGAGGCATGTGTGGTGAGGACCCTCGAGTGGTTGGGGATCTGTAAAGGCATGCCTGCCTCCAAGTGCTGAGGTGACAGCCACCAGATCAGGAACTTTACCAGATGGTGAGACACTCGGACTCTGTCATGGAGGTGTCCCGTGGCCTAGGACCATTGGTCACTGAGGCACCACTGTGCTGTTCACATGTGGAGGCAGGCATCTGGAGTGACATGCACCGAGGAGGCCATGTGCCCGAGAAGGCACAGAAGATGCCTGGCCGGCACCAAGGGGTGGTGCTGCATATTGCTGGCTAACGCCATGAGCCTGGCTGCCCTGTCTGCAGGCAGAAAGGTCTTTGACCAAATGGTGTCAATTCTTACCCCGATGAATTCCAACCCTTGCGATGGGCAAAGGTTCGACTTGAGGTAGTTTATAACGAAACCCAAGTGTAGCAGGACCTGGGTGGTGTGTGCCGTGGCCTGCTGCACCTCGGGGGCTGTAGCGCCCTTGATGAGACAGTCGTCGAGATAGGGGAAGACAAATATCCCCTGGAGCCTGAGAAAGGTGGAGACCACTGCCAAACACTTTGTGAATATCCTGAGGGCCGAGGTTAGGCTAAAGGGAAGCACCCTGTATTGGAAATGATTGCCTCCCACCACAAAGCATAGGTATTGCCTGTGGTTTGGGTGGATTAGGATGAGAGTATAGGCATCCTTTAGGTCTAAGGAGCATAGCCAGTTTCTCTGGCGGAGGTAAGGCAGCCATGTTCCAAGGGAGAGCATCTTGAACTTCTCCCTCACCAGGAATTTGTTGAGATTGCGCAGGTCGAGGATGGGCCTGAGGCCCCCTGTCCTCTTTGGCATGAGAAAGTACTTGGAGTAGAACCCCTTGCCCTGGAGGTGGTGGGGCACCGGTTCCACCACTTGGTCCTCGAGAAGGCCTGCCAACTACTTCAGAAGTAGGTCCCGGTGAAGGGGAGATCCGAGGGGCTCTCCCAAGAAGTAGTGTGGAGGTACCTGGCTCAGATGGAAGTGGTAACACTCCCTAACTACCTTTCCCAGGAATCGGTGGTGACAGCTCCCCACCTGTGGGTATAAAGGGTGAGACGACCTCCTGTAGGCTGCTGACCTCCATGTGGGAGAGGGGCCATGCTGCAGGAGTCAAAAGCCCTCTCCAGACTAGGCCAGAGCCGGGGCCTAAGGCTTGGGAGCTTTCTGATTACACGGGCCATGCCCCTGTCCCCTGGCGTGCTGCCCTTGCTGGGGAGCCGGGCAGGCTTGGTAAGGAGGGTAGTTTCGGGAGGGGCAGCGGTCTTCTTGGAGAGCCTAGTCCTCATCATGAACTCTATCTCCAAATCTGCGGCCTTGTCGGTCAAGGGTTTGCCGAAGAGGTTTTCCCCTTGACATGGGACATCAACCAACTTGTTCTGTTCCCACTGCTCGAGGTCGGATGACTGG
The DNA here is from genome assembly GCA_033557465.1 of Ichthyophis bannanicus. Lineage (NCBI taxonomy): Eukaryota > Metazoa > Chordata > Amphibia > Gymnophiona > Ichthyophiidae > Ichthyophis > Ichthyophis bannanicus. Next base: position 575,583,280 of record CM066033.1, read on the forward strand.
AGCCAAGCTTGGAGGCATACACTGATGCCAGCTACAGCTACCCGGGCTGCTGACTCAAAACTGTCATGGGTCGCCCGAGAAACTTGGAGCACTCACAGACTGCTTTGGACAGGTTCTTAAAGCGCTGCAAAAGCTCCTCGGAGAGACCGGTCGAGAACCCGGTGAACTTCTTCGTCAGGTCCCTCAGGTACATGCATATATACAGCTGGTAGGCCTGGATCCAGCAGTTTAGCATCGAGCCCTGGTAGCACTTTCTGCCGAGGGCATCCAAGGTGCGGGCCTCCCTGCCGGGGGGCACCAAGGAGTGCGTCTTCTGACTCTTCAGTCGATGCATGGCCGACTCCACAACCATGGAGTTGTGCGGCAGCTGTGACTTTTGAAACCCAGGGCTCTGGCGGACTCGATACATCGAGTCGAGCCATTTGCTGACTACTGGCGTCGATGACGGCGTCTCCCACATGTGGAGCATAAGCTGTTCCAAGACGGGAGGAATGGGCACCATGAGGGTTTCCTGGGGAGGAGCCTTGTATTGGAGGATCTTGAGCTCGTCAGCCTGGGGATCCTTCTCAGACTCTGTAGGGAATTCCAAGGCCTTGGACATGTCCCTGACGAAGTCCAAGAAGCCCATATCCTCCGGTGGGGACCTTCTCTGAGGCTCAGAGACTGGGGAATCGGAAGGGACATCTCGGTGCCGATGGGTGTCTGGGGACTCTTCGTCCTCGGTCTTCCAGTCGGAACCACTCTGAGGACTCCTCGCAGTGTTCCTCGGGCCGAGGGCCCTGGCGCTGCACACCCCAAGCCAGGCAGACTTGTCAGTGACAACCTCAGCCCTGACGAGCGGGAAGCCGAGCGTGCGCTCAGCCGAGCATCTACCCGGGCCCGCATGGCCTCGAGGATCGGTTTAGCCTCCGGGGACATCTTTGACATCGAACATTCGTTGGTCGGGACGGAGGAACCGGACGTGCCAGACATCAGTGCCTGCTGCTGGTCCAAGAAGGCAGTGACACTGCGCTCCAAGGCCACTCCTGGACACCAGTCCCAGTGGCTCCACAGCCCTCGGTGCGGGCACCAATGCATTCCCTCTCCAACATCTCGAGCGGACGCTCAGGGCTCCATGACCGGGCCCAGGAGGAACCCGGCCGAACGGAGCAATCCAAAGATGCCGCCTTCGAGGGCTGCTTCTTCCTCTTCGGTTCCCTCAAGGGAAACCCCCTCTCCGAGGACCTATGATGACACTCGTGTTCGGAGTGCACCTCCCAAGGCATCGAGGCCTCAGATGAGGTCCCAGCTCTCAGAGACACAGGGGAGTCTGAAAAAATTGTATCATGCTGCTGCTGGCGGCTCCTCAAGGCCTTGGAAGACATTCTTATACAGGCCACAGACCACCGGGTCATGGACCAGGCCAAGGCACTGGAGGCAGCAGTCATGTGTGATAAGATTATGTCCCTAACCGACACACCGATCACACTTTTTGAACTCGATGGCAGCCATGGGGGTAATAAAGAACCCCAGCAAGGTTGAAGACCCTTCGGGCTGCCAGTGAAGAAAAAACGGGCGCGAAGATTCCCAAAAGAAAGATAAGACTTAAGTAAAAAGGGATCGACCCGATACCGAGGCACCGATGTCGGGGCGGGAAAGGTACCGGCGCAAGACTGGAGACAAGCGAAACACTCGAGAAAATCAACTTTTTCCAAGACAAGAACAGACAACGTCTGGTGGGCTCCATGGAAAAAAGGATACTGAGCAAGATGGCACCCTTTGGCAGGAAGGGGACCACGTATGTATGGTAGCAATCACAAAGACTTTCTTTGAAAGCTGGGGATTTGCTCCGCGCAGGCTCCGTTGGCACCAACGTCACCCATATGTGAGGACTGACTTCCTGCTTGTTCCCGACGGGGGGAAAAAAAAAAACCCCACACCACTTGGCCCAAGTGTCCGTGAGACACAACCAGCAAGCTCAATTCGGGGCCCTTACAAACACAGGATTAAATGGCCACTATGTGCAGAAGCCGGCTCACCCAGGGTCAGAGGATGCCACATAGCATTCCTCTCCTAAGCCATTACAGAGGATTGGACTCCCAACCTGCCATCGGTGGGATCACCCTGTACCTGAAACCCCTCCAAAACTGGCATCCACCAGAAATGCACAACATCACGTACTGAAGGCCAAGTCTCCACATTAAGATATCCTGTGTGGAAGGGCTGAATTCTCACTTCGTCCGGAATCACGGAGTTCTGATACAGACAGACCCCATGAAGCTTGTGATATATGCTGCAGCTAGGGCAATCAGATGCTCATCTGCCAAACAGTACCACTGTATTGCCACTAGAGCTGCTCCAGACCTTCTAGCCCTGCTACAGTAAAAGGTATGTGTTACCATCAGGGCTATGTTTGAGAAAATTCAGCCCATTGCTTCCCTTAAAGGAAGTGTGAGCCACCCTAGGGTCATTGTGACTGCTGCAGCCTCCACATGGAAGATCCTCTTTGGGGCCTTGCGAGGGGAAAATTCCTGGGCAAACTGGACAGGGTCTCACACTTCCAACCCTTCCAGCTGGAAACCAGGCTTACAAAACCTCTCCATGGGTGCTTTCCTTCAGTCTATCAGTCAGGAGGTAAAACTACATCTACTAAGTCACCTGCTCTGAGATTTCCCCCAAGAAGAGGAGGAGCCTGGTCTAATAACAGGGAACACTGGAGCAGACTATTGAGAGCATCTCAATCAAGTGCCTGTGCCCCCTATTACCAGAATGAGACCACAAACCAATGCTACGTGCCTGAGGACCAGAGGAAATCAGACCCCTTGAGCTGACTGAGGACCAGATACTAAGTCACCAGCATTCTACACAAACCTTCCATTGACAGTAAACTCCACACAGGAGAGTAGTAACCAAACCCCAGAACATCATCTCCTGGGAAAAAAAAAAATCAGTCTGCTCTTAGGACAGCTGTCCCTCGACTCCATACTGTCCAGCTCAATCTCCATAAACTGTTAGCACCATTCACCAAGGACACTAAGCCAGGACAGCTCAATGTTCAGGCATGCGTAACCAGGCCCTGTGCCTGTAGGAAGGTACTGACATTCTCACTTTACCTTGAGAAAGGTACAGGAAGCTGCAAAATGAGAAATGCCCGAGGTAAAGCCCAGGAGGTGGGAACACCCCCCCCCCCTCCCTACTGGACCAATGCAACAGACCCATATGGCCCTATATGAAAATGAGAGCCTCTGAGTCTGAAGACAACAAGATCTAGGACCAGAACATACCAGTAAGAACCTCCCTATCTGAATCTGCATGTATCCATGATAACAACCCTTGCCCCACTGTGGAGGGGACAGGAGAAACAACCTCTATCACTATCAGAGGCAGAAAGGGACATCCACAATAGTCACCACCCTAACAGTCTCAAGGAGACTGTCCTGGGAAGATCTGGCAACCACTATGTGCCACTCAAATAGTGCATTGCAGAGGTTCAAGGCAGGTCTGGGCCGGCAGCTTACCTGACCAAAGATAGGTGACTTGTTGACAGCATTGGCAAACACTCATCTTGCCTAAGGACCCAACTTCATTAGCTTAACATGGTACAGGTGTGCTCAGAAGAAACAGACTGAGCCCCAACTGGCTGTACCTCAGAAGGGCCTGCCAGCATCCAGTGAATGAGATTACAGGCTCCCAATGGAGCCAGGAGGCAACCAGGAGCTAAAAATAGCTCTGCAGGATTGCCCCTGTTGTAGTGGAGGCCACTAATATGCATCACAGAGACATGGCTCAACCCTACCGACAGTGTACTACTCAACCAACTAGTACCGAACAACTACTCAGCATACAACTGCCCACGCATCCACAAGCGTGGAGGAGGAGTCCTAATAATAGCAAAAACAGAACTCAAGTTCAAGACACTGAATCTCACAGATACAAAGCAGTGTAACACAATTAGCATCAAGAACAAGAATATTGCAATCTGCCTAACCTACAGAGCACCCCGTGCTCCACCCGACGAACTAGCCTTCATACTCGAAGAAGCCTGTGCCATAACGTCAAACAACAAACCAGCACTACTAATCGGAGACTTCAACCTCAAGTCCGCCAATACAAAAGATGCAGAGGCCTTCCTTCAGGCAATGTCATCACTTCAATTCACACAGATAGTCAATGCACCAACACACAGACTAGGATCATCCCCAGACCTCATCTTCGCATCAAACTACCTAACTTCAAGAGACCTAATCTCTACACCCACCATCACCCCAGTACCATGGTCTGACCATTACTTAATCGAGACAAATCTGCAATCACCAGAAGACTGGACAAGCGAAAGAGCGAACTTCCCACACACACAAAGACGATTCAAGTCCTTTGACAAGGACGAATTCATCCAGGACACAATACAACACTTGAACATTGACTCAGAGGACCTGGAGGAACAAGTTTCCAACTGGAACAATGTCCTAGCTAACGCCGCCAAACCATCCGTTGACAGGACCAAGAAACAACACCACAACAAGAGACAAAACAAACCATGGTACTCAGCAAAAATACGACAGGAAAAGAGGGAGCTCAGGAAAATTGAACGGAGATGGAGAAAAAACAAAACTACTTCCGACCAACATCTTTACCTAACAAAGTAAAAACAATACAATGAACACATCAACCAATCAAAGAGAGAATTCCACACAAACCTGATAAATTCTTCCATCAACAAACCCAGAGAACTTTTCGAAATAGTAAAAACCCTGACAAAAGAGCAAGCAGCAGAAAAAGAAATACAAGTGGATCCACAGATATTCGCCGACCACATCAAAGACAAATTCCACTCCACAGAGCGCTCAACACCCAGTAGAACCAACAGAACGAACGTCCACCCCAAAACCTGGGGCACATTCCACTCACCCTCAAAAGAGCAGATATCAGACATCATCTCCACAATCAACACAAGCACTGCTCCTACAGACCCTTGCCCAGTGTCATGGGTCAAAGCCACCAAAGCAAGCCTCATACCAAACATTCATAAAATGGTACACAACTCACTCACTCAAGGACTCATGCCACAGCAATTAAAGCTTGCCTCAGTAAGACCAATCACAAAGAAAACTTCTCTCGACAAAAAGGACCCAGCAGCATACCGACCAATCTCCAGCATACCCTTCCTCGCAAAAATAATCGAAAAGACGGTTCAACTACAACTTCAGGAACACATTGACGAACACGGAACTCTCGACGACAACCAACACGGATTTCGTCCCAACCATGGAGTCGAAACTCTCCTGATCTACCTCTTCGACAGCATCATAAGAATAATTGACGACATCAGGAATGGAATTATAATGATCTTCATCGACATCTCCTCAGCGTTCGACACAGTTGATCACAATATACTCCTGGAGAGACTGAAGAACACTGGTATACACGGTACCACTCTAAAATGGTTCCACTCGTACCTAACAGAAAGACAGCTACAGGTCAAGGTGGGACAGGACACCTCCCGGCCCATAAACGTCCAACAAGGAGTACCACAAGGATCCGCACTCTCAGCACTCCTTTTTAACATCTACATCCAACCAATATGCAACATTATGAAAGAGAACAACATCCAATACACAATATACGCAGACGATATAATGGTATACTCCCCGATATCAATCGAAAACCCGGACTTCTCTAAGATAGCAGACTGCCTTACCCAAATGGCGAAGTGGTGCCAAAACAACAATCTAGCTATAAACTACAACAAGACTGAAGCTTTAATCATCACTCGAAACCAAAGCTTCACACACCCACCAAACATAAAGATACAAAGCACCACGATACCGATAAGATCGGAGGTGAGATACCTTGGGGTTACTCTGGACAGTAAACTCAACCTCAAACCACACAGACAAAACAATCCAAAAAGCATATTACAGGATGCGAATCATCAGGAGACTGAAACCACTCCTCGCTCCAGAACACTTCCGTACAGTCTGTCAAGCACTGATAACCCCAATACTGGACTTCTGCAATCCGATATACCTCGGACTACCAAAACAAGCTCTCAAACCACTACAGCTGGCACAAAACACTGTAGCTCGAATCATATCCGGAGCCGCAAGGCAGGAGCACATCACACCTACACTAAAGGACTTACACTGGCTCCCAATCATTGCTCGCATCAGATACAAGACTATCATAAACCTATTCAAGATAAAAGAACACACATCAGCCAACAGCCTCCACCTGCTCATACAACCGGAAACCAGCGCACGTCCCAGAAGAAGTCAAACACGCAACCGAGTCAGCACCCCAAATGAGTACAAGCACACACGCAAGGACACAACAGACAGAGCTCTCTCCATGGCTGCTCCAACAATATGGAACAATCTACCGGACGATCTAAGGGCAACTCCAGACCTCAAAGACTTCAGAAAACAACTGAAAACCATGCTGTTCATAGAGCACTATGGTCACATCACATAACCTAAGAGAATGGATAACAGCACTCCAATCCTCCCAAACAACTGAATATATATAAAATATGATTCTAGCACCACTGTAAATAGCCCACCCTGTATATAGCTCAAACAAATCAAGCACCCAACACATCCCTCACACAACTAAGTTTTATCCTCACTGCATGTACAACACACACACTTTACCTGATTGCTTGCTGTGATACCACCTTGATTATTAAGATAAGGCGGTTTAGAAATACTGTTAAATAAATAAATAAATAAATAATGGCTCCCTTTCATCAGAGGACCCCTCCAAGCTGTCCACAGAGCCTAGGAGGACCCATGATTCTTCTAAGTCTATCCTCCCAAAGTGGCTATAAGCAAGCATCTTCTCCTGGAGAGAAAGCAATCCACAAGGGGAAGTGCTCTGCCACAGAGTGGAACCATCCATGGAAAAATGCCAGAATTACTAACTGGTCACTACCACCACCATGGAATTGGGATAACTCTGAACCAGAGTCAACCAATCATCAGCAACTACTTCAGTGGTCCAACACGAGCCTGTGAATCTCCAAGAGGAGACCAGTATCACTGATCATTTGCCCCAACCCCAGCCAGGCGTTCTCAAGAACAACCTGCAACCTTGGAAGCAATGGCATAAATCTTATGGCCATAGCCATCTGGAAACCAGCAGAGCGTAGAGTATTCTTCTAAAGACTATACTTTGGGCATGCACACTGCATTGCTCAAAAGTTGAAGTGACTACCATCAAGGCCTCCTGAAGGACACCAAGCCTTCTTAACAAGATTATGTACATGCAGCAACCCCCGCTCCAGGGACAGTCATATACTTCATCACAGCTGAAAACTATATTTCCTCCAAGGGGCCTACCAGGCTGGTACAGCTTGCCACTGGCTGAGGGAGCAGCACAGACAAGATCTTAAGGTCCCCAGGGGCCCAGTTGACAATTTCCCCCCCTAAAAGACCATACAGGACCTGGAAAAGGTAAAACATTGAAGAACCACAGGTCTACCAGAGACAAAGGGAACCAATCTCCTACCCTCGACCAAAAGCCAGCTCCAAAATCTATGGAGCCGCCATAACGTCCCTTAAAGCTTCAATAGGGTATTGAATGGGGTTGGATTGTGCAGAGATCCCACCTGGCCTGTGGGGGAACCACTATTCTGCTCTCCTCAGATAAACTTTGCAGTGGCCAGAACAGCACTTGAGACTTTCAGACAACCCTCGCAGAGGAATGGAGGGGCACAAGAGCGAAGCAGGGTCAATGACCTCTCTAGATACCCATGAGAAGAGCACCAAGGGACTCCAGGTCCCCAGAGAGTACACCCTGGCCCCAAATGCCCCTGCAGGGGTCTGGAAAGCAGCTAGCCAACAGAATACAGACCAAAGGCTGTTTCAGGAGCTGCAGTGCAAGACAGCCCTGAGGCAGAGCCCTGGGTCCCCAAGACACCCCAGGTGCCCCTGGGCACATAGTACCATCCTGCCATGCTCCACTTGCCCTGGGTCCACGCAGTAAACCAACATGGGTGCAAAGCTCACCAGCAGCACAGAAAAAAATGAAAGGAGCAGCAGGGGCCACAGGCTTGACATTGGGCCCCAGTTCCCTGGGTGGGGGGGGGGGGGGATCAGGATAACAGTCAGAAGGTGCCTTGGGCATTGGAGTCCATCCAGGGGTAAAAAACTGCAGCCACGGTGAAATACTGCTATAGGGCTGTGGCTGCATCAGGCCGAGAAAAACCACAGCGACAAAAGACAAAGAAAAAGCAAAAATAATCATAAGAACATAAGAAATGCCATACTGGGTCAGACCAAGGTGCATCAAGCCCAGTATCCTGTTTCCAACAGTGCCCATCCAGATCACAAGTACCTAGCAGTTTCCCCAAAAGACACAGGTTCCATAATGTTTGCATTGGGGCAAGCAGTGTATTACCTGGGTCTTCTTTAACAATGGTTTATGGACCTTTTCTCCAGGAACTTGTCTAACCCTTTTTTAAACCCAGTTATACTAACAGCTTTTACTACTTCTTCCAGTAACAATTCCAGAGTTTGATTACATGTTGAGTGACAAAATATTTTTTCTCTTATTAGTCTTAAGCACAGTTACTTACCTGTAACAGGTGATCTCTGGGAACAGCAGGAATAAGTCTTCACATATGGGTACTTCGGTACCGACGGAGTCCGCGCGGGAACACTCCCCAGCGTCCAATCAGAACGCTTTTGGGAGCATTCCACCACGCCTGCGTGCTGCCTTCCCGCCTTTCCCAACTGCCTCTCCTCAGTTAAGTTTTAAAGCTGAGACAAAGAGAGAGAGAAAGAGGGAAAGATAGAGAGAAATACAACTCCTAGGGGAGGTGGGTGGGTTGTGAAGACTTATTCCTGCTGTTCCCAGAGATCACCTGTTACAGGTAAGTAACTGTGCTATCTCCAGGAACAAGCAGGAATGAGTCTTCACATATGGGGACTCCCAAGCTAAGATGCCGGGAGGAAATCCTAGCATGTTGCAAATCTAAGATGAGCAATGCTTTCCCTCAGAACCTCAGGCATCCTGGGGATGGAGGGTAGGAGTTGAAATAAAAGAGAGATGCTGTGAAACAGCTAAACTAAACCAGGACTTCCGGATGGGAGTCTAGGTGTAGATGATCATAATAAGGAAATATTGGAGAGTAATATTCCAATATGGACCTCACCTGGTGGTATTGTAAAGTTTATTGAGTTTCACATGGATCTGTTAGTAAGAACCAGTAGAAGACCCTCAAGGAGTACCTCACTGTGAAGTAGAGGTAACCAAACTGTAGAAGGACAGGTGAAGGTTAGAAACCGTCAAGGGTGAGAATAGCCCCAGGGACAAACTGGGTGGTGTAATGAGGAAGGACTTCAGCGGAAAACGCAGAAGGCTGTATCAGACAAGGATTAAAGTCTTTTGGTCCAAGAATAGCACAATCCTAGGACCAAAAGGAGATACGTTTGACCAATTTGGATGGACAAATAGGAAATAGTCCTTGTAGAAGAGAAGGGGTATTGAAGATCCCTGTATCTGATGAGAAATAAGGACAGATGTCTGAGGCGTTAGCCTCTGATTAACTGAAGATCAGCAACATCTTTCCTAATTGATGTTAGGTAGGAAGGATAATGATACACGGAGAGCTTCAGAGGTACCTAAAACCTGAAGGGTTATGGTAAAAAATTTGTAAATTACCACAGAGATTGGCTGTATATGTAGAACCATATGCATGCTGGCACAGCATTGATAAGGGTAGTGCCCAGCTGTCAGAGTCATATAGGAATGTATGCATATATGAACCTAGACAGATAGATAAGTTTCTAGGTACATATCTACCTATGAAAACATGTCTTTATTTATATATATATATGTGTGTGTGTGTGTGTGGATACATATAGATATATATATAGAGAGATATAAATATATCAGCATATAGATATATACATGTCTCCACATATGTAGGTAGAGACATCTCTATATAACTATACCCACATAAGAGTATGTGGAGAGAGAAAGGTGCATCTAATAACAAGAAAGGTAATACCTGCTTGAAGAGATGCAAGAAAACCTTTGTCCCTGGTTATGATTGAGAGAGTCAGGGGAATGCTCTCTCTGACAAGGAGTCGAGATTCATATAGAAATTCTAGCCCTTGAATAACCAGGATGGTTTACATGAAAAAAGTACAGATGATATCTTCAGTGGAGGAGGGATAGTAAAGAAATCCACAGAACTACCTTTTAACTTTCGAAAGGGAGACTATGATAAAATGAGGAATATAGTTAAGAAAAAACTAAAAGGAGCAGTTGCAAAGGTTAAAGACTTGCATCAAGCTTGGGCGTTGTTTAAAAATACTATCCTGGAAGCCCAGACCAGCTGTATTCCACGCATTAAGAAGAGTGGAAGAAAGTCCAAAAAACTGCCAGCATGGTTTAAAGGTGAGGTCAGAGAGGCTGTTGCTGCCAAAAAAGCATTTTTCAGGAAATGGAAAAAAGAGCCAAACGAAGAAAACTGGAAACAGCACAAGCACTGGCAAGTTAAATGCAAAGCATTGATAAGGCAGGCAAAGCGAGAATTTGAGAAGGAACTTGCTACAGTAGCAAAAACACGAAACAAAGACTTTTTCAAGTACATTCTTAGCAAAAGGCCTGTGAGAGAGTCAATTGGACCATTAGATGACAGAGGGGTAAAAGGGGCAGTAAAAGGAGACAAGGCTATAGCAGAGAGACTGAATGAATTCTTTGCTTCGGTCTTTACTGAGGAAGATGTAGGGATGTTACCCAAGACCGAAGTGGTATTTAAAGGTGATACTGCAGAGGAATTGAGAGAAATATCGCTACACCAGGAAGATGTATTACAACTATTTGATAAACTGAATAGTAGCAAGTCACCTGGACCGGATGGTATACATCCAAGAGTGTTGAAAGAACTGAAATATGAGATTGCAGACCTGCTATTAGTAATCTGTGAACTTTCATTAAAATCATCTGTAATACCTGAAGATTGGAAGATCGCTAATGTAACGCCAATTTTTAAAAAGGGTTCCAGGGGTGATCCAGGAAATTACAGACCAGTGAGCCTGACATCAGTACCGGGAAAAATGGTGGAAACCATCATAAAGAACAAAATTACACAGCATGTGGATAGTCATGGCCTAATGGGAGACAGCCAACATGGCTTTAGACAAGGAAGATCTTGTCTCACTAATCTGATATGTTTTTTTGAAGGTGTGAATAAACAGGTAGACAAAGGTGAGTCAGTTGATATAGTGTATCTGGACTTTCAGAAAGCCTTTGACAAGGTTCCTCACCAGAGACTTTTGGCAAATCTAAAAAGTCATTGGATCGGAGGCAGTGTACTATTGTGGCTCGGGAACTGGTTAAAAGATAGAAAGCAGAGGGTAGGGCTAAATGGCCAATTTTCCCAATGGAAAAAGGTGACTAGTGGAGTACCCCAGGGATCTGTACTGGGTCCGCTACTTTTTGACATATTCATAAATGACCTGGAAAAGGGAATAACGAATGAGGTTATCAAATTTGCAGACGACACAAAACTGTTTAAAGTTGTTAAAACCCAAGAGGACTGTGGAAAACTGCAGGAGGATCTGGATAAATTGGAAGACTGGGCATCCAAATGGCAGATGAAATTTAATGTGGACAAGTGCAAAGTTATGCACCGAGGAAAGAACAACCCACACTATGGTTACACAATGCAAGGTTCCACATTGGGAACCACCACCCAGGAAAAAGATTTAGGAGTCATCGTGGATAACATGTTAAAACCCTCCGCCGAAGTGTGCAGCGGCAGCCAAGGAAGCAAATAGAATGCTAGGTATCATAAGGAAAGGAATGGAAAAATAAAACAAAGGATATTATAATGCCTCTGTATCGTTCCATGGTACGACCGCACCTTGAATATTGTGTGCAATTCTGGTCGCCGTATCTTAAAAAGGATATAGCGTTATTAGAAAAGGTACAGAAAAGAGCCACCAAAATGGTAAAGGGGATGGAAGGCTACTCCTATGAAGAGAGGCTACAAAGGTTAGGGCTCTTCAACCTGGAAAAGAGACGGCTGAGGGGAGATATGATAGAGGTCTATAAATTAATGAATGGAGTGGAACGGGTAAACGTAGATCAATTGTTTACGCTATCAGAATATAGAAAGACTAGGGGACATGCAATGAAGCTACAGGGTAAACTATTTAAGACAAATAAGAGAAAATATTTTTTCACTCAACGTGTAATCAAACTCTGGAATTTGTTACCGGAGGATGTAGTAAGAGCTGATAGTGTAGCTGGGTTTAAAAAAGGTTTGGACAAGTTCCTGGAGGAAAGGTCCATAAACAATATTAAAAAGGGACCCAGGATATCAATGCTTGACCCAATACAAGCATTGTGGAACCTTTGTCTTTTGGGGATACTGCTAGGTACGTATGACCTAGATTGGCCACTGTTGGAAACAGGATACTGGGCTTGGTCTGACCCAGTATGGCATATCTTATGTTCAAGTCTGCAGGCAGCAGGTCCAGGTCCTTTTAGAACTGTAATATTGTAACTGGATAAAAGGCACAATGGAAGTGAAAACCATATAAGAATGAGCTGCATGAAAAAGAAAAATATCCCTGGTGAAGAAGTCCAGTGGACGAAGCCAGGGAAATGAGCAATTCTTTAGGTTTTCACGTGATGTAAGGCATGTGTCCTTTGTTTTAAAAGGAGACCTTATGGGAGATGGTAAAGGTAGGGACCCTACCAGTCATGAGGGGGCATGACTGGATGAGGCCTTCCTAACCATCTGGAATTATCTGCTAGGAAGATGCAAATGCTCTCTAGCAAGGGCCCATAGTGCAGAGGTACTCTGTAAAGTTGCAGAGAACATGCTGCAGGTTGGTTGGAAGAAAAAAAACTGGCTGTTTAAAAGCCAGTACGTAACAAACTATTCTGCCCATGCTAAGGGAATTGGAGATGGCGAGGAATAGAAATGAAACCAATAGGCCTGTAGTAATAGAGTTTCCAAAAGAAAAGTCGATAACCTGTTTTGGACTTACTACTAAGACCAGAAAGGATTGCTAATGGAGGACACACCTTGGTTATTTGGTAAATAGAACCAGAGGGTAATCACTAAGAACTCCTGCCATTGCAGCTATTACTAAGGCAGCAGAAAGAATAAACAGACATAAGGAGGAGTGGCAAGACTCCCTTACTGACTGATAAGCTGCCCCAAGTAAGATTGAAAAAAGGGGGGGAAAACTCTGAAAAGGGAACCCCTTACTGGAAAAAACCCCTCCAGCTAAATGGTACCACTCTTACAGGCGAAATGTTTCAGTAAGAGGGTAGGTAAAGGCAGAGTTGAAGGAGACTTACAATATGGTAAGTCCCTGAAAAGGTATGATGATACATGCTGGAACAGAAAACTATCTTACTGATAGTTGTTACATCTCTTTTCCCTTTCAGGAGGAAGAGAAAAAACCCGTTACTTAAAAGCATGATCATCCTGAGAGCTCATAGAACAAAAGAATGGATGTCTATTGAGAAGAGATCCATGTCTAGAGTTTAGGATAGAAACAGGGTAGATGCTTCTATTAAGAAGAAGCAGACTACAGGTTCTAAACCCCAAACAGGAAAGAAAGATGTAATGATAATATATCAGAGCCCTGCGGATGCTGGGTTTGCTGAACCTGTTGAGGTTGTGGTTTCCTTAGCCTGGTTGGATGTTTCCCCTTTCTGATGGGTAGAAGATGAATAAAACTTTCTCCCCTTAAGGGAACAAAGTTTGTTAGGAGATCTCCTACAAACTGGGATAGAGGAAGGCGTAGACAAGCCTCTGAAAGCAATAGTGTCAGTAGTTAACTGAGCAGCTTGGAGTAAAGCCTCCTTGTTAAAGAGATTCTCTCCAGTACAAGGAGTATTTCCCAGTCTATCTTGCACCCATTTGTCCAAGTCTGAAGCTTGGAGCCAGGCTCTACATCGTGCCCCTATGGCTATAGCAGAAGTTCTGCTAACAGACTCAAAAGAGTCCAGGGAAGCACGAGTAAGGAACCTAGAAATATTTTGAGCATGATTGACTAGTATAGAAAAATCTGCTCTTTTAGGCTCTTGAAGAAAAGGGGTCAAAAGTAGTAAATTCTTTGCGACCTCCTCCAGAGATAATCCCATATAGAAAATATATGAGAGAATTCTTGCTGAAAACATGGATGCCTGGAAGGTTTGACGTCCAAAGGCATCTAAAGTCTTAGCCTCACGACCTGGCGGATAAGAAGAGTGCTTCTTAGTACTCTTAACACGCCTCATTGCTGATTCTACAACAACAGAATGATGAGGGAGCTGAGGCTTTTGAAAACCTGGAGAAGGGGGCACCATGTATAGAAGATCAGTTGCCCTAAAAGGTGGGGATGCTGTTAAAGGAGCTTCCCAATCCTGCAAGGTCTGATGCAAAGGAAACATAATGAGTTCCTTTGGATTGCAGGGGATCTGCAGAGGTTCTGGATCCCCTGGTGCAGGATATTGACCAGGTATAGAAATGGCAAATAACTTTGCCATATCAAGCAGGAATGCTTGAAAAGAAATCTCCCTAGAGGGGAGTCCTCTAGAAAGAGGAGTAAGAACTAGATTTGTTGAAGAACTAGCTCTAGCACCGACCGGTTCATTCAGATTCTCTAGATAAGAAGATCTGAAGGGGTGGAGCATCGGACTGTCCTTGAAGGATAGTTGTCGGTACCGCTGGAAGCCGGTACCGCAACCCGTCGGTAGCAAATCGTCCTCGCTAGGGATCGATTCCAAACTCGGTATGGAAGGAAGCGAGCCGGTTGAAAGGAGCATGGGAGGTACCGACACCGATGCTGATGTCGATACCGAGACCGGTACCGTCGTCAATACCGATACATGAAGATCAGTCTGTGATAGTTCTATCGGTACCGAAGTAACCGAACGTGGCAGACCTTCATCATCGGTAGAATGTCTTCGGTACCGTTTGAAGTCGGTACCCAGTCATCCAGACTAGAGATCGACTCCAGACTCAGCATCGGAGGAAGCGAGTCTATCGATGCATATCTGGAGGGTACCGACGTGGATACCAGCACCGGTATCGATACCGATACTGGAAGATTGGTCAGCAGCGGCTCAGTCAGCCCCGAAGGAACCGAGAGCGCTAGACTGCGATCTTTGGTGAGGAATGTTTCATCCAACGCCGATGCCGGGTTATCGGTACCGCCCCAAGCGGATGCCACCACCGAGCATGGCTCAGGTATGTTCGTAGATGTGAGAACCCCCAAAACAACCTGAAACCCCATAAATGGCTTGGAGGCCGAAGACTCCCACCGGGGTTGTAATGCCAAGGTGTTCTCGAGGGCAACGCCGGAGGCATCTCTATGCTGAGCATGAGATCTACCACTCGAGGCCTGGCTAGTCTTAATAGACTGTTTTTGGGTTACCTGATCCTGTGAAGAAGAAACGTTGGCTGGTACCGTGAAATTTAATGGGGACCACGTATCGAGACATGCTCGATGCTGAAGACTTCTTCTGGATATACCGCTGCAGAGGGAACACTCCAGCGGATGGTGGTCAGGACCCAAACAGGGTAGACACCAATTATGAGTGTCTACAATTAACTTGGTACCGCCACAGTTTAAACATTTCTTAGGGTTAGTGGCTGGTATTTCCATGAAGGAGAGTGAGTAGGCCTAGCAGGCCGAAAAAACGTCAAGCACTAACAGGGAAAAAATATTCCTCAGAAAGGAAATTTTGTAAAAATGAAGAAAGAAACACCGGCGGTACCGGTGGCGTCGGGGAAGGCAGACGCGACCACAAGAAAACAAAAAAATAAAAGAAGAATTTTCTGCGGTGACAGGAGTACGTCCTGCCGGCTCCGCGGAAAAACGAAAACTGAGAGGCAGTTGGGAAAGGCGGGAAGGCAGCATGCAGGCGTGGTGGGATGCTCCCAAAAGCATTCTGATTGGATGCTGGGGAGCGTTCCCGCGCGGACTCCGTCGGTACCGACGTACCCATATGTGAAGACTCATTCCTGCTTGTTCCTGGAGATAACAGATTACACTATAGCTTCACTGCATGTCCCCTAGTCTTTCTACTTTCTGATGGCATAAACAATCTATCTATATTTACTCGTTCCACTCCATTAATTTATAGACCTCTATCATCTTTATCTTTATCTTTATCTTTATTGCACATTTTATATACCGCCCATTGTCGAAACATGAGGGCGGTTTACAATAAAATAAATGTAAATGCTGGCATTAAAAGAAAGGAACTCCATTAAAATAAAGAGAAAGAAGGACCAAAGGGGCCACCGGACAAAACAGTAAAATCAAACAATAACCCAACAGTAAATTCAATAAATAACAATAAATTCAAACAATAACCAGACAAATCCAATGTCAAAAGACCAATAAGGACAACAAAGTCAAACAATAATCAAACTGGGTGGTAAGACAATAAACATACAGACAGACAGAGAACTATACAGGACACTCAAGGGGGGAGGTCAAACGCCTGTTGAAATAAGTGGGTCTTCAATAATGTCTTGAAGTTCTGGTAAGAGGGTTCTATCTCCCCTCAGCTGTCTCTTTTCAAGGACATGGGATGAGGGTGAAGGGGGATAGATTCAGGAGTGATATGCAGAAATATTTATTTACGGAAAGAGTAGTGGATCCATGGAATAGTCTCCCAGTGGAGGTGGTAGAGATGAGGACAGTAACTGAATTCAAAAAAGCATGGGACAAACACAGAGGCTTTCTAAAGGTAAAAAGGGGACTGTTGTAGTTGTTGATATGGAAGGACATGGCCATGTGGTCTTTTTCTGTTGTCATATTTCTATGTTTCTATGTTGAAAAGCCTTAACCTTTTAAGCCTCTCCTCATAGGAGTATCCTTCCATCTCTTTTACTATTTTGGCGACTCTTCTCTATACCTTTTCTAATGCTGCTGTATCCTTTTTAAGATACAGCAAAAAACATTACCCAGACCCACAGCAAACGGGAATCCCAAAAAGGGAATCCAGAGGACTGTCAGGCCGGGCGGAAAACCCCACACAGACCTAGTGAGACATGACTGGGGAAGGTCTTTTTAAACTGAAGCCGCTTTATTAAAGGCAGCTTGAACGCTAACTGCAATTCCCATTGAAATCAATGAGCTAAAATAAAAAAAAATTTGAAAAGATTTGCAGAAAAAAGGGTGATGATCAGATAAGGACAACAAGAAGGAAGAGGGGCCAGGCACAACTTACTGACCACCTTCAGAGGACCCGTAGTGTCCTCCTGTTCCTCTTTCAGCCCACAAGCGCTAGTAACCCAAAGGAAACAGAATGGACACAGAGTAGCGGACTGCTCCAGGAGACATGGGTGTACCCATGCTACTAGCCATTGTTTCTATCCAAGGTTCCACACCACAGTGCGAGCAAGGAGAGTCCAACTCAATCCAAGGCCTCTGCAACGAAGTGAGGATAAGGAGAGAGTCAAGTCACATTTATTTATTTTTATTTTATTTAGCAATGCTTATATACTGCTTTTCACCAGGTCAAAGCGGTGTACATTCAGGTACAGTATATATTTTTTCCCCTGTCCCCAAAGGGCTCATAATCTACATTTTGTACCTGAGGCAACGGAGGGTTACGTGGCTTGCCCAAGGCCACAAGGAGCACCTATGGGACTAGAAACCCCAGTCCCTCCAGCCCGAAGTTGTCCTCCAGTGGGATTTGAACCCCCAGCCCTCCGGCCTGAGGCAACTTGCACCTACCTTGCCACCTGCTGGAGGCAGACAATACTGGCTTCTCTCAGGGCTGTACCAGAGGATAATACCAGGTGATAACATCACTGAAAGTTGACCAAGTCTGCTTCCACCTGCTGGCAGAGGGACATAACCCACTCATCTGGACTGGTCTAGCAGGATAAGGAATATGAGAGTTGTAACAGCCAACTGTTTTCAAAGAAATCTGTTACAGGTAGCAACATCACTTTATCCGAAGATGAATTACCAATTACACAAATAAGACTCTGTAAGCAAAGGATGTCCTCAACAAAAAGGGGTAAACACATTTTATATTTTATTTTATTTAACTGGCTTTTTTATACCACTTTATCATTTCAATCAAAGTGGTTTACATTGTAACTTAAACTTGGTAATGTACATTAAATAGCAACATTGATAACTTGGATTTTTCTGAGACAATGGAAGGTTAAGTGACTTGCCCAAGGCCACAAGGACTGCTAATGGGAATCAAACCCTGGTCTCCTGGTTCCCAAGCCAGTGCTCTAACCATTAGTAAGACAAGACTTTCTTTGGCTAAAGACACATTTGTTTTCTACCATTAAACCATGACTATTTACATGTTCAGTAATTTTGTTCTTTATAATGGTTTCTACCATTTTGCCCAGTACTGACATCAGGCTCACTGGTCTGTAGTTTCCCAGATCATCCCTGGAGCCCTTTTTATAAATAGATTCACCAATCTTCAGGAATTACAGATGATTTTAATGATAGTTCACAGATTATTAATAGTGGGTTTACAATCGCATATTTCAGTTCTTTCAACACCCTCTGATGTATACCATCTGGTCCAGGTGATTTGCTACTCTTTAGTTTATCAAAATAGTTATAATACATCTTCCCAGTTTATCAATATTTTTTTCAATTCTTCCGATGCATCACCTTTAAATACCATTTCAAACATAAGTAACTTTCCTACATCATCTTCAGTAAAGACTGAAGCAAAGAATTCATTCAGTCTCTCCACTATGGCCTTGTCCCCTCTTAGTGCCCCTTTTATTACTCTATCATCTAATGGCCCAACTGACGCTCTCATAGTTTTTTTTCTACGAATGTACTTTTATGTTTTTGCTTCCACAGCAAGATTTTATTTTTTTTAATTCTCTTTGCCTACTTTATCAATGCCTTGCATCTAACTTGCGAGTGCTTATGTTTCCAGTTTTCGTCATTTGGCTCCTTTTTCCATTTCCTGAAAGATGCTTTTTTGCTAACAGCAGCCTCTCTGACCTCACCTTTAATCCATGCTGGCAGTTTTTTTGGACTTCCTTCCACTTTTCTTAAAGTATGGAATACAGCTGGTCTGGGCTTCCAAGACAGTATTTTTAAACACCCATGCTTGATGCAAACCTTTAACCCTTAAACCTTTACAGCTGCTCCTTTTAGTTTTTTTAACTGTTTTCCTCATTTTATAACAGTCTCCCTTTTGAAAGTTAAAAGGTAGTACTGTGGATTTCCTTGCCATCCCTCCTCCATGTATTAAATCAAACGCAATCATGCTATGATCACTATTGTCAAGTGGCCTTAACACCTTTATCTCTTGTACCAGATCTTGTGTTCCATTAAGGACTAGGTCCAAAATCCTTCCCCTCTTGTCAGTTCATGAACCAGCTGCTCCAAGCAGCAGTCATTTATTTCATCTAGAAACATCTCCCTAGCATATCCTGCCATGACACTAACCCAGTCAATAGCAGGATAATTGAAACCACCCATCATTAGTACTGTGTTATAACATTTGTTAGCTTCCCTGAATTCTTTAAGCATTTCTTCATCCATTTGTTCATTCTGTCCAGGCGGTCAGCAGTACACACCAACTGCCATTGCCTTCCCCTTTTTACACAGAATTTCAATCCATAGAGATTCTACAGTTTATTTTGTTTCCTGCAAAACTTTAATCCCTATGTGACTCAATGCCCTCTCTAACAGAGTAGATGAAATTTTGTGTGTTGGGGGGGGGGGGGTGCGCTCTATCACTGTGATATAATTTGTACCCAGGTATCAGTGTCCCACTGGTTATCCTCCTTCCATTATGTCTCCGAGATACCAATCATATATAATTACTCATTTAGTGCTATATATTCTAATTCTCCCATCTTATTTTTTAGACTTCTAGCATTTGCATAGAAGCATTTCAGAAGCTGTATTTTATTCATATTAATTTGGTTACTGATAGGCAGGGGCAATTTGGAATCTCTATGTTCTGTCTGCTCTGTACTTAAGGGCATTTGGGTTATCTTTGTCTATACTGGAACCTCTGTGTCAATATGTCCTAACTTCAATCATTTGCTAGTATCCTTTCAAGGATACAGCCTTCCGAAACATACACTCTTCTTGGGCGACTGTCAGCTTTCCCATATTATCTAGTTTAAAAACTGCTCTCTCTCTTTTTTAAAGTTTAATGCCAGCAGCCTGGTTCCATCTGGCTGCACCAAGAGGGGCTTGCCCTTGATAGGGTGGTGGTGTGCTGCAAGAACACTCAGGTATACCCTGACAAAATTGGATTTCAGTTTAGATTGAGACAAATGAAGTAGGTATTGCAGCATCAACTGCACAGAGCATGAGAACAGATTCATCCGTCGCTCTGTGTACCACACCAAAAATCTTCGCCACTTGAAGGAGTAGACTTGTCTGGTGGAAGTCTTACGGGAGGCCAAAAGGACCTCCTCCACCTCCCCCGAGAGGCTGAAAGGAGCCAAGGCTACCCTCTCAGCCAAGCTGTCAGAGACAGGGACCCCAGATTGGGACCTCCACTGCCAAGAAGAGATGCAGCAGGAACTACGGTTGCCGGGGCCACCAGGATCAGCAACACCCTGTCACAAACAATGTTCCCTCTAATTTTCTGTAGGCTGTGTGCGCATAAAATATCAGCTGTGCAGCCTTTGAAGGAAGGTTAAATTTTTGTGTGCCACATAACGACACTCGGAATTATATACTTTAAAATTTGACTACACGTCAGAATACAGTATGTACACCACATTGATTGGTCACAAAGAGCCCTAAAGAGGTCTTGGCAATCAGCAGCGTGGGCAGGAAGACATACAGGAGGCCATTCGACCACGGGATGAGGAATGCATCCTCAGCCACGTGGAACAAGTGGGCTACTGGGAGCAGAAGCGGGACAACTGGGAGTTCTCCAGGCAGGCAAAGACATCCACTAGCCCATTGGCCACTCTGGGGTCCAGACACCACCCGTGTAGCTGGAGGACCCTGCTCAGTCTGTCCACCAGTGTTGTCCTGTCCCAGCAGGTACACCGCCTGCAGGAGCATTCCTTGACAGATCACATAGGAGCATAGCGCCACAACTTCATGGCAGAGGGTGCAGTGCCCCATGCCCCCTGGCTTGTTTACAAGGAACATTGCCACTTGATTATCGGTTTGGACGGAACACTGATTGGTGCTGCAAGCAGCTGCGGATGGCCTGGACAGCCGAGTGTATGGCCCAGAGTTCCAGGAGGTTGATCTGCTACAGGCCTTCCGTCTCAGACCAACTGCCCTAAGTGCAGAGTTCCTCCCAATGTGCTCCCCAGCCCAGCAAGGAGGCGTCCATAGTGAGGACCATCTGGGGCGTGGGGGTCTGAAAGGGCATCTCAATTCAAAGGTGCTGTGTTCTGCCACCAGTTCAGGGACTCCATCAGCTGGCAAGTCACTGCCACATTGTCTCGCAGTCAGCCCATGGTCTGTGTTCACTGGGCATGGAGGCACAACTGGGCCATTCTCATATCTAGATGGGCATCTGGGGTAACATGGACCGTGAAGGCCATGCGACTGAGTAGACACAGTAGGAGGCGAGCGAACAGAGAGGGTCGGTGCTGAACATCTGTTACCAGTGCCCTAAGACTGTCGGCCCTGTCCAGAGGGAGAAAGGCTCTAGCCTCAACCTTGACCACCTTTGCCCTGATGAACTCCAGACACTGTGTCGGGAGGATGTGAGACTTGGGGTGGTTTATCATGAACCCTAGATGTTGCAGGATGTAGATGGTTTGGGCTGTGGCCTGCTGCACCTTGGCAGCTGTCTCTCCCTTTATGAGCCAGCCGTCCAGGTAGGGAAAAACGAAGGCCCTTTGGAGACTGAGGAAGGCAGCGACTACCGCCAGGCATTTGGTGAAGATTCTGGGGATGGAGGCCAGGCCGAAGGGTAGTACCCGGTACTGATATTGGCTGCCCCCCACCATGAATCTGAAATACTGCCTATGGCTGAGATGAATGATGATGTGGTTATAAGCATCCTTCAGATCCAAGGAGCATAGTCAGTCTCCCTGTTGGAGGTAAGGCAGCAATGTTCCAAGGGAGAGCATTTTGAACTTCTCCCTCACCAGGGACCTATTCAGGTCCCACCGATCTAGAATGGACCCTTAGGCCCCCTGTTCTTTTTTGGCACGAGAAGGTATCTGAACTAGAACCCTTTGCCCCAGAGATGCTGGGACAGCTGTTCCACTGCCCTGTCCTTAAGACTTGTGAGTTCCTGCAATAGTAGATCCCGGTAAAGGGGAGTCCTGAGGGGCTCTCCTGGGAAGAAGGGGAGATGTCTGTGTCAGGTGGAAGAGGTAACCCTCCTTGACCACTTGGAGTGCCCAAGTGTTGGTGGTAACACCTGGCCACTGATGAGCAAAGTGGATCAGACGTCCCCCTGTGAGCTGCTGACCTGGGGGTGGAGAGGCTATGATCAAAGAGCAAAGACTTCTGCCAGGCTGGGCCGGGGCTGGGGCCTGTGCCTGGTGCTTGGAAGCCTTCTGCTTACAAGGGCCATGCCTGTGCCCCTTGGCCTGCTGACCCTGCTGAGGAGGCCTCATACTGTGGATAGTTTCTGTAAGCAGCTCCCTTCCTTGAGTAAAGGGGCTTTTTACTAGAGCCCTTCCATCGGGGGAGGGTAGGCATTCTTCTTAGAGAGCCTGGTCCGCATCATGAACTCTGTCTCCAACTCAGCAGCCTTATCAGGCATAGGTTTGCCAAAGAGATTCTCTCCCTGGCAGGGGACATCAAACAATTTGTCCTGAACACATTGCTCCAGGTCGGAAGACTATAGCCAAGTCTGGCATCAGGCACCGATGCCCACCATGGCTACTCAAGCTGCTGACTCAAAGCCATCATAGGCTGCTTGAGTCAAACTTGGAGCACTCACAGATGGCTTTGACCAGGCTCCAGAACCGCTGTAGTGGCTCCTTGGAGAACCCGGACAGCTCCTTCACCGGGTCCCTCAGGTACATGCCCTTGTACAGCTGGTGTGCATAAATCCAGCCAATGAGCATCAAGCCCTGGTAGCACTTCCTGCCAAGGGTGCGGGCCTCCCTACCCTTGGAGCACCAAGGAGTGTGTCATAGCCAACTCCACCACTATGGAGTTATGCGGCAACTGTGTTTTCTGGAAGCCCGGCTCTGGCGGACTCAATACATCGAAGCGAGCAGTCGGCTCACGATGGACACTGATGCCAGTGTTTCCCACATGCAGAGAAGCAGCCGTGCCAGGATGGATGGGATGGGATGGGATGGGCACTGTCAATGCTTCCCTCGGCGGGACCTCATACTGGACGATCTCGAGCTCCTCTGTGCAAGGGTCCTCCAACTCAGTGGCGAATGCCAATGCCGTCTACATGTTCCGTATGAAGTCGAGGAACGCCATGAGAGGGATGGGTCCGAGGATACATTGCATTGGCGACAGGTGTGGCAGACTCCTTTGTTCTTGGTCTCCCAGTCCAAGTAATCAGTGGAGGAGTCAAGGGAGGACCGGTCCGGGTCCTTCAGAGGCTCCATGGCTAAAGCCTTGGGCACTCACCAGGGAGGTCCTGTGTCCTGAGGAACGGGACCAGGATCGAAACCGATTTCAGGGATCAACGCGAGGCTGCATGCTCGAGGATCAGCTTGACATCCAGGGATGTCATCTATGTCGAGGGCCCAGCGGAACCAGGCATCAGGGTCCACTGCTGAGCCATGAAGGCAGACAAGCTGTGCTCCAAGGCCACAAGTCTGTTCTCTGGTCCAGAAGGCTGCGCAGCCATCAGCACTGGCACCGAAGGATGTGGGCACCGAGGGACTTTGGCCCGGCATCAGTTTCCCTGATGGAGAGTCCTCAATGAGGATGGCCTCGGGGGTCCAAAGCTGATCATCAGAGGATGCTTTCCAGTTGAGCTTGTTAGGTCATTCCCGCTCTGAGCCCTCGGACAAGCAGCATGGTCTTCGGGATCTGGCTTGGGACTTACCCACTTTCCCGGATCCATCCAAGGACACAAGCCTCAAGGGTTTTTTTCCTTCTTGTGTTCCCTGACCAGGGAGCTCCACTCGGAGGACCCATGGCCTCGCTTGGGACCTGCAGAGTCACAACAGGAGTCTAAGCATTCAGCAGGGGCAATGGAGCACAGTGTCACTGGAGACTCCAGGAAGAACTTGTGCTGCTGCTGACGGCTCTTGAGGGCCTTGGATGACATTTTCTTGCAAAGGCCGCAGTCCGCAGGGTCATGGTCCGGCCCAAAGCAACGGAGGCAGCAGTCATGCATGTCAGTGAAGGATATGACCCTTGAGCACTGATCACACTTCTTGAAGCCACTGGAGGCAATGGGAGGAAAAAGGGCCCCAACTAGGTCGAAGGGACCATAGAGCACAGGGGAGAATGATTGTTTAACTTCCTGCAGCAACCAATCCGCGTCTGGGTGTGAAGCAAAGGAACGCCCCGTCACTGGTCCTCTGAAGCAAGCCAAAGCCACCACTTGAACCATCAGAGAGGGACAGCCCTTCTCAAAACCATTCTGGAGGAAGGAAAGAAGGACCAGCAAGTCCACAGTGCTGAAACTGACTGTGCTCACAGCACTAATGCTCAGAAGCCAGACACATAGAACCTCTTCTCACCTTTAGAAGCATGGAAACCACAGCAGGAGAATAGCCCTTATGCACCAAACGTCTACTCTCAAGAGCCAGACCATAACCGAGAAGGGGGGCTAGATTGTCCAACAGGATCAGTTCCTGCCTCAGGAGCTCTTGAAACTGACTGGAGCCACAGAGGGAGCAACTGCCAGAGGCACATGAGATCCGCATACCACAGCCTCCTGGGCTAATCCATTACTGCCAGCACCACTGGATTCTGATGGTGCTCTCAACCTATTTACTCTTCCTTTCTTAATTCAGAGGTCTGACCTGAAGCAGGGGGTGGATGTGTGTACCCCCGAAACGTGGCACGTCGTAACGACATGACCTACTGAACCGGCATCGAATTTTCGCTGCTTATAACGTCTACACAGCCTGTTCATCAGTTTACAAAGCTAAGTACCAGCCATCATTGAATGGGAGCTGTTTTAAATTTACTTTACAAATTGATTAAAAAGGACGGGCCACTGTGGTAACAGGCATTGATCCTGTTTACTGTGCTGGCCAATCCAACAAAAAAAGTTATTTGTGGTTTGACATTTAACTGGGTTTTTTATGGATTCCTGAATGTGTTTTGACCCAGTTTCGAAGTATTTAGGTGTTCACCTTGGAGCTAAAGAACCTTTGCACTGACTCAGGTTTCCATGAGATCTATCACAGGGCAACCCCACCTGTCCAGGATATTCTTGAACGCCAACCTGCTCAGTACCCACTCCCTGAGAACAAAGAAGTGACAACAGACACTGCAGGAACAGACACTGTGAAAGTGGACTCTATGTAGCACTGAGAGATCCAGATTACACTATGCCCAGGCGAACAGGAGGGTAATTTCCTGGGCAATTCCAAAACTCTTCATGACCCCCTGTCAATAGATATAGGTTACCACTGTGCCATTGTCTGAGAGAATCCAAACCTCTCTTCCTTTGAATACATCCCGGAAAGGCAGGAAAGCCAAACAAATGGCCCTCACCTCCAACTGACTGACGGGCCATGCTGCCTCCTGCTTGCTCAAATGGCCCTGAGCCATCAGCCTTTGGCAATGAGCTCCCCATCTAGACAGACTGGGGACTGTTGTCACCAAAAGCCACTGGAGATTATCCAAGGGAAGACAACAGATGACTGTGTTGTTCCCACCAGTACAGGCTGGCTGCTACCCCCGGGGAAAGCAGAAGCTTGATGCCAAAATCCTGTTAGGAAGGAGACCAGTGGGACAAGAGACCTTTGTAGTAGATGCATGTGCGCTCATACAAAAGAAAATGCAGGTAATCCCAAGCTATGGGGGAGCCTGTAGTTCCCGAAACATCTGTAGCTGAGAACAGCTTCTCTGCCCTCTTCTCAAACATGAAGACTCTGCCTGAACCAATGTCAAACCTCCACCCCCCTTCACTTGTGTGCGCATGTTTATCTTGATGACTGGCTCCTTTTGGACCAGGTTGCATGCCAAAGCCCTGCGGGTTTGGGCCCAGGTGGTGCAGTTTCTAGAGAGAGTCTGGGCTTCCAGCTGAGCGTCCAGTTCCTGTCGTAGTTGACCATTCAGCCCAGACTCTATAGAAACTGCACCACCTGAGCAAAGACCCGCAGGCCTTTGGCATGCAACCTGGTCCAAAATGAGCCAGTCATCCAGATAAGGATGCACACAGATGCCCTCTTGCCACAGAGCTGCAGCAACCACCATCACCTTGGTAAACGTTCTCAGAGCAGTGGAGAGACCAAAGGGCAGAGTGGAAAATGAAGCAGGAGCCAAGAACAGAGAAGCAATGGAAACAATGCTGGTCCTTACAGATACTGTAGGGATGTGAAAGTACACTTTGACCAAGTCCAATGATGCCAGAAATTCTCCACACTGGGCCGCTCTTATGACTGGCCTCAATATCTCTATGCAGAAATGAAAGGTCCAAGGGTGAGCATTAATGCCCTCATGATCCAAAATTAAGCAGAAGGAGCCATCTTTCTTCGGAACCAGAAAGTAAATGGAATATCGGCCCATGCCCCTTTCAGCGGGTAGTACCAGCACTACCCACTTGGTTGTAGACCTGCATGGAGATATCAGGGGTCCTTGCATTCTAGCACGTAGCTAAACTGAATGATGTCAAGCAACCAGCGATCTGAGATCACATGGGTCCATTCCTGGAAGTAAAGACAGAGCCAGCCACCAACAGGAGGCATTCACCCATCACTGTGACTGATGGGAGAACCCTTGCTTGGAGGAAGAGAATGCCTCTTGAGACCAGAGGACCTCAAAAGTACAGACTCTGCGACCAGACTCTGAGGTAGGAAAGGACTGCCTCCCTGGAAGATACCCTTGGGAGTCTCCAAATCCACGGGACTCCTGGTGGGAGCGAGGGCAACATGAAGCAGAGGAGGAGAAGCCAAGCTTCCCAAGCCCTTTGGAACAATCAAGACAATGAGGTTTGGAAGCATCTAGGTCCTTGACTAGCTTTCTCCAGGTCCTCCCCAAAGATAAGCTTGCTCTTGAAGGAAAGCCCAGATAACAGACTTGGCTGCGCCTTTGGGCAGTGGGCACTGCATCAAAGCCAATGGCATACCACCATGGAAAAGGCAATATCCTTAGCCAACAAGCTGTCTAAATCATACATGGCATCAGCCAAAAAGGCATCGGCTGACTCCAGGAGCAATGACGTGTCATCCCACAGAAGTGACTGGATCCAATGGAGCAAGGCACATGCCACAAGGCCTCCACAAACTACAGCGTGGAGAATAAGAGGCAGCTGAAAACTGGCTCTTCAAAAAAACCTTGACCTTGCAATCCACTTGACCCTTAAGGGCTATACCGCCTTCAAACGGAATGGCGGGGCACTTAGAAATGGCTGCCACCTGTGTGTCCACTTGGGCAAACCACATCCAGGCTGCGAAGTCCTCCAGGGAGAGAGCACAGACTTTACTCAAGGCCCTGCTCCCTCGCAAAGGGTGGCTGACAAGTTCCATTCTGTACAATATCATGCTCTTCAGGACCTCCGGAAGGGGAAACACTCTGGAGGGCTTTCCAGCCCCCTGTAGGAGGAGATGCACTTGAGATTTCTGCTCCACTGAAAGAGCCTCCAAAAGTCATAGAGCTGAGGAAACTCTCAAAGCCAACAGCTCCTCTTTCGAAAGCAAGCAAATGAGGGGATCGTCCTGGTCATCCAACGCCTGAGGCTCATCTTCCTCACAAGTGGAGTAATCATCCAATCCTCCAGAACCTCAAGACAGGTCCTGCACACAAGGGAGATGATCCAATGACCTCAAAGTTGTCCCATTACGGGGGAGCATCTGCTGGTCTCTGACCGTCCTGCATTGTGGGGCCACCCCCCCCCCCCCCATACACACACACACAAGGGGAGAAAAAGCAAAAGGACCCTGAAGCTGAAGGGTCTGCAGTGCCATGCCAGAAGGACCAGGTGTACTGAAGAAAAGCGAAAAACTGCAGGGAAAACAGGCCAGAGGCTTGGGCCACACCATCCGCCATGGCTGCTCCTTTCACAGAAGGCAGGCAGGACACCGGGGAATCCCACTGGGTAAGCTCTGCCAGACTGTGTTCTAAAGAACTGTGGAGGGATTCCAAGCAGGCGGTTAAGGTCCACCAAAGTAGCACTACACCACGTTACTAAAAGACACCCAGTCCAAATACGTGGTTTAACAAGAAGGATTACTTTATTAGAAATTTGAAAACTTGATTGATTGCATTAAGCCCAAATAGCCCGACACAGGCCGTGTTTCGATTTCACTTCATTAGGGGATTCCGGCGTGCTAGATTCATAAATACACAAACATAAACTTCATGAAACCAAGAAATATAAGAATTATAAAGCTCCAAATTGTACAATCATGTTAATCTCATTTATATATAAAAGTACTGAATTAATAAAAATCATCTGAAAATGATAAAAATAATACGAGCATATAAACTAAAAAGCCATTAAAAACATACACATACCTTAAATATAAAATAAACATACTCAATAAATAATAAAAGATGAATTGTGAACATATGAAAGGGTGTGCAAACATTACTTCCTCTATATCTAAATATTAGCATTTAAAAAAATAATAAAACTATAAATATATATCCAACGTTTAAAATTAAAAACTGATCGTACCAACATTACTTCATAAGAGAACCATTTGTTTCATCATCTATTTGAAAACCTTAAACGCCCGAGATAACCATTCATATGTATGCTCTCATGTTAAAATTTACTCTGTTGCCATAATTTAATATGTTTGGAGTATTTGATTTTGCCTTTATTAGTATCGTGGATATTAAACTTGAGAAGGCACTATAAATAAATTTTAGGAGATGCTTTTGCCTTATGAGAAGTTTTGCTTTTATGAATATCGTGAAATTTGAGGAAACGTAAGAAGCTATAACAAATAAATTTCATGAGAAGTTTTAATTAGCTCTCCTTGCAATAGTATGATATTAGTAGTCTTTAATGCAATAATCTGTTTTCTTTGATTTTTTTTAAATTTTAGTCCCGGGTTTTGTAATGAGGTGGTATGTGCAAACCGATAGAAGGCGGTATGGCAACAGATAGAGATGATCAAAAATTTCAATTGATTGTAGATCTATTGAAATAAGCGCCATTTATATTAGTAAATTTTAACATGAGAGCATACATGTGAATGGTTATCTCGGGCGTTTAAGGTTTTCAAATAGATGATGAAACAAATGGTTCTCTTATGAAGTAATGTTGGTACGATCAGTTTTTAATTTTAAACGTTGGCTATATATTTCTAGTTTTATTTTTTTAAAGGCTAATATTTTTTTAAATGATAATATTTTTTATATACCCCCTTGTCATAACGATATCACTAATAATTTTAGTTTTTTAATCCTATAATGAGAAATTGTAGGGGTTTAATATTTTAAGATGATACTAAAAGTGTTTTAAATGACAAATAGATTAATTATAGACACTCACTCCTGCTCCTGTGTATAGATCACCAGTGTGATAATGTAGTAATCTCCTCTTCTTCCTTTTTTCAGTGCAGAGAACAACCAAACTGACGTTATCTAACAACTAAGGTATAGACAGAGGAAGTAATGTTTACACACCCTTTCATATGTTCACAATTCATTGTTTATTATTTATTGAGTATATTTTATTTTATATTTAAGGTATGTGTATTATTTATTTAACATTTCTTATATGTTTTTAATGGCTTTTTAGTTTATATGCTCTTATTATTTTTCTCATTTTCATATGATTTTTATTAATTCAGTACTTTTATATGTAAATGAGATCAACATGGTTGTACAATTTTGAGCTTTATAATTCTTATGTTTCTTGGTTTTATGAAGTTTATGTTTGTGTATTTATGAATCTAGCACGCCGGAATCCCCTGATGAAGTGAAATCGAAACACGGCCTGGGTCGGGCTATTTGGGCTTAATGCAATCAATCAAGTTTTCAAATTTCTAATAAAGTAATCCTTCTTGTTAAACTACGTATTTGGACTGGGAATCCAAGCAGGGACACTACTTCTCCCCACAGCCTTCCCCAATGCCGCCTGTTTCACTACCGAGGGAGAGAGATCCATGTTGTTCACTACAAATAAAAAACACACAAACATGTCATTCAGAAGCAAGCTTTTACAATTCATCAAGGTATGCTGAAGTGGGCTGTGCCTATAGCACGTTCTGCAAAGGCAAAGAGCCAAACATGGTCATTCAGGCAGCATGAAAGCACAGTTACTCACCTGTAACAGGTGATCTCCGGAAACAGCAGGAATTTAGTCCTCACATATGGGTATTGCCGGTACCGAAGAAGCTTGCGCGGGAACGCTCCCCAGCGTCCAATCAGAAAGCTTTTGGGAGCATCCCATAGCGCCTGCGTGCTGCCTTCCCGCCTTTCCCAACTGCCTCTCTCCAGTTGAGTTTTAAAGCTGAGACAAAGAAAGAGAGGGGGAAAGGAAAGAGATAGAGAGATACAACTCCTAGGAGAGGTGGGTGGGTTGTGAGGACTAAATTCCTGCTGTTCCCGGAGATCACCTGTTACAGGTGAGTAACTATGCTATCTCCAGGAACAAGCAGGAATGTAGTCATCACATATGGGAACTCCCTAGCTTTAGGTGCAAGGGAGAGACCCCAGAAGTTGTGTGTCCCTGAAGAGGGCTCCACTTCCCCCCATGGATCTCTGGCATCCTACCAGGGATGGTGGGTAGGAGCTGATTAGGTATGGAACAGGTGTTTGAGAACAGCCTGACCAAACAAGGCATCCCGGCGGGAGTCCTTGTCCAAGCAGTAATGGGCTGTAAAGGTATGAACCGAGGCCCAAGTGGCTGCTCGACAGATGTCGTCGATAGACACAGAGTGCAGATGAGCCACTGAGGTCGCCATGGCTCTCACATTGTGAGCTGTGACATGGCCCTCCAGAGAAAGGTTCTTACTCTGATAGGCGAAGGAAATACACTGAGCAATCCAGTTAGACAGTGTTCTCTTGCAGACTGGAAGTCCCAAATGAGAAGGATCAAAAGCAACAAACAGTTGAGAGGACTTTCTATGTTGCTGTGTTCTTTGTAAGTAAAAAGCTAGAGCTCTTTTACAGTCCAAGGTATGAAGATTCCTCTCTGCATTTGATGCATGAGGCCCTGGAAAGAACACAGGTAGGTAGACCGCTTGGTTCAGTTGAAAAGGCGAGACCATCTTAGGCATAAAGTGTGGATGAGTTCTAAGGACTACCTTGTCATGATGGAACCTTGTATAAGGTGGATTAGCTACTAGCGCTTGCAACTCACTAATGCGGCGTGTTGATGTGACTGCAATGAGAAAGATAACCTTCCAAGAAAGGAATTTCAAGGAGGTGGTAGCTAAAGGTTCGAAAGGTGGCTTCATGAGCTGCCCGAGAACCAGGTTTAAGTCCCATGCCACCGGTGGTGGACTAATAGGAGGCTTAGTTAGAAGAAGGCCTCTCATAAATCTTGCTATAAGAGGATGAGAGGAAATAGGCTGTCCATTTAGAGGGTTAAGGGAAGCTGCAATAGCACTCAAAATGGACTCTTACTGAATTTGTCTTAAGGCCTGCATTAGATAAATGAAGGAGATACTCCAGCAAAGATTCCAGAGGTATCTCAAGAGGGTTAAGACCCTTTTCCGAACACCAAACGGTAAACTTTTTCCACTTGAAAGTATAAGAGGGTCTAGTGGAAGGTTTTCTGGAAGCATAAAGAACATCTTTCACTTGCTGAGAAAGATTAAGAACTTGGAGATCTAGGCCTTAAGCAACCAAGCCCTGAAATGCAGAGACTGGGGATTGGGATGTCATAACATTCCGTCCTCCTGAGATAGGAGATCTGGAGCAGACCCTAACTCCAAGGAGGGAGCTTGAGAGAGATGTAGAAGTAGAGGGTACCACACTTGCCGTGGCCAATGTGGTGCTATGAGAATCATATGGCCTCTGTCTCTCTGAAGCTTGAACAGGGTTTTGGGAATTAGGGGAATGGGTGGAAAGGCATACAGGAAGTCATGACCCCAGTAAAGGAGGAAAGCATCCCTGGCCTGAGCCCCCTGAGCCGGAGTTCTGGAACAGAACCAGAGAAGTTTGGTATTCCACGGACTTGCAGAGAGGTCTATGTCTGTGGTTCCCCAAAGTTGAAAAATCCTGGTCACCTAGTCTGCATGCAGAGATCACGCGTATGGAAGCAGAACTCGACTGAGTCTGTCCGCCCAAGAGTTTTGAAAGCCTGGATGATACACTGCCAAAAGATGAATCTGATGCGCTCTGGCGAGGGCCCATGGTCGCAAAGCTTCGTTGCAAAGCGACAGAGAGCCCGTTCCCCCTTGCTTGTTCACATAGAACATGGCTACTTGATTGTCCGTATGAATGAGGACTGTCTTGTAGCTGAGCAGGGAGTGGAACACTCGCAGAGCAAGAAAGATTGCTCTGAGTTCCAAGAGATTGATATGTAGACAACTCTCTTGTGGAGACCAGGTGCCCTGGGTGGAGAGGTCTTGCAGATGAGCTCCCCAACCCATTGGAGAAGCATCTGTTGTGAGAGTTGCTTGGGATAAGGGTTGCTGAAAGGGGGACCCCAGCAACAGGTTTTGAGTGGACTTCCACCACTGGAGGGACAAAATGAGTTGACTTGTGTTTGTTATTTTGTCTGACAGGCACCCTGATGCCTGGGTCCATTGGGTGGATAAAGTCCACTGAGCTGCCCTCATGTGGAGGTGAGCATATGGAACCACATGCACGGTGGATGCCATGTGGCCTAGTAATTGCAACATTTCTTGAGCAGTTAGATGAGGCTTTAGCACTGCTTGAGAAGCTAACTGCACCAAGCGAAGGCAACGGGCCTGGGGGAGATAGGCCCTTGCCCTTGTGGTATCCAGGAAAGCTCCTATGAATTCTAAAGACTGAGTGGGAGTTAGACTGGATTTTGGGATGTTTATTACCAGCCCTAAATACTGAAGGATACGCATTGTGCAGGATAGAGAAGTCTTGGCCTCCGACTATGTAGGAGTTCGAATGAGCCAGTCATCCAAGTAAGGGAAGACAAATATCCCTAGAGTGCGGAGAAATGCTGCTACAACAGCCATGCATTTCGTGAACACCCTTGGTGCCGAGGCCAGACCAAAAGGAAGCACCCTGTATTGGTAGTGCTTTCCTTGAAAAAGGAACCTTCTGTGGGTTGGATGGATGAGGACATGGGTGTACGCATCCTTGAGATCTAGAGAACAAAGCCAATCCTGACTCTGAAGGTATGGTAGCAGAGCTCCGAGAGAAATCATCTTGAATTTCTCCTTGACAAGGAATTTGTTCAATTCTCTGAGATCTAAAATAGGCCTGTAACCCCCTGTTTTCTTTGGAATAAGAAAATAAGGGAAATAGAACCCTGTGCCCTGTTGATGAAGAGGTACTTCTTCTATTGCCCCTTGGGCAAGAAGGATGTCAACCTCCTGACCTAACAGGGTGATGAGAGAGGTCGGAGAATTGAACTCCTTCACTATTGTGTGAGGGGGCATGCTTGAAAAATGAAGCTTGTACCCCTCCCTTTATGATGGAGAGTGTCCAATGCTCTGCTGTTATTTGCCTCCATCTGGGGGAAAAATGACATAACCTTCCTGGAATGGTGGACGGTTCTGGTCCCTCCAGAACCAGAAAGGCTAAGTTCTCTAGCTAAAAGTCAAAGGCCCTGAGGAGGCTGAGGCTGCTGGGCCGGTGGAGGCCTAGCAGCCTTTGCTTTCTTCTGTTTGGGTGGTTGCTGACGTTTGCTTGAAAGCTGACCTGCAGAAGATGCCTGCTGAACATAAGCAGGATAAAATCTTTTCTTTTTAGAAAAAGATGGTTTCTTGAACAATTTCTTTCTAACAGGATCAGCAGTGGACTTGGATAGTCTATCCAAGGTGGAATTTTCAGCATCCATTTCATTGGCTTTTTCCTGCCAATCTTTACCAAACAGGTTCTCACCAGTACAAGGGATATTTCCCAATTTGTATTGTACCCAGAGCTCTAGATCAGATGCCTGGAGCCAAGCAATTCTATGTGCACCTATGGCAATAGCCGAGGTTCTGCTTATACACTCAAAGCAGTCAAAGGCTGCACGGTTGGAAAATTTAGAAACATCTTGGGCATGTTTGACCCAAGTGAGAAAGTCCTGTCTTTTATCCTCAGAAATGAAAGGACTTAAAGTCTGTAAATTATCTGTAACCTCCTTTAGGAACATTCCCATGTAGAGACTATAGGAACTGATCCTGGCAGAAAACATGGAAGCTTGGAAGACTCTACGTCCAAAAGCATCCAGGGTTCTGCACTCACGTCCTGGAGGATTAGAGGCATGCCTTTTTGCACTTCTGATCCTTCTCATAGCTGACTCCACCACAATAGAGTGGTGAGGAAGCTGAGTCTTACTGAATCCAGGACAAGGAGGGACTCGATACATAGTATCCAACCTACGAGAATGAGGAGAGGTGGTAAGAGGTGTTTCCCACATCCTCAACATGAGATCATATAAAATCTCATGAATGGGTAAGGTAGCGGCCTCCTTTGGGATATTGTAGAATTTCCAACTCCTTGGCCCTTGGCTCTGTTTCAGGGGCCACAGTAATGGACAGGCCTCGAGCCACCTCCCTGATAAAGTCTTGGAAGGACATATCCTCTGGAGGAGACATCCTGCGTTTAGGGGAGGACTCCTCCTCTAGAAGAAGCATCGCTGCATCGACAGAACTTTCAGAATCCTCAGATTCTTCTGAGGACTCGAAGTATCGTCTGTCCGGATGCTCTTGCAGAGCCCGATACCCGTACCGACCAAGGTCGGTACCGTGAATAACCGGTACCGGAGGGCATCGGAGGACAGGGTACCGGCAGAGCAGACACCGATGCCGATGTCGATGCTATAGGTACCGGTACCGATACCGATGCCGATGCCAGTGCCGGTGGAGTTGTCTGTCGCGGTACCAAGGGCGTCGATGCTGCAAGGAGAGCCACCAGACTGCGTTCCATAGCCAGAACTCTCTGGTCTATCGCCGCCGCCAATGCCTGGATGTCGGTACCGGAGGAGACCGCCGGTACCCCAGAAAGGGCACCAGGAGATCTGTCAAGGCCGAGCCATCGAGAACATCCTGGAACCCCAGATAATGCTTTGTAAGCCGAAGCCTCCCGCCGGGGTAATTTTGCCAGTGCAGAATCCTCGAGGGCAACGCCAGAGGCATCTCGATGCTTAGAAGGAGATCTACCCTTCGAGGATCGGCTGGATTTATGTTTAGTTACCTGAGATCCACGAGAGGAAGAAGCAGCCCCGGAAGACGTCGATGCCACAGAAGCTGCATCAAAGGGAAACAGGGTACTGAGCTTGGCAGCTCGGTTCTGCTGACCTCTTTTAGACATCATGGCACAGGACAGACAATACGTGATGGAGTGGTCAGGACCTAAACATTTTAAACACCATTCATGGGTGTCAGTGACGGAGATGATACCGCCACACTTGGTGCACTTTTTAAAACCTGAGGCAGGTTTTTCCATGTTAAGGAAAAATTTGGGCCTAAGCCCCAAAAAGGCGCGTGTGCCTGAAGAAGAATAAAAAAAGATTTCTTTTTTTTTTTTTTTTAACACAGAAATAAGAAAAGAAAGACCGGCGGTACCGGTAGAGCGTCGAAGGCGGCAGACGTGACCACAAAAAGAAAGAAAGAAAAAAGGAATTCTTCTGCGGTGACAGGAACACAACCTGCTGGCTCCGCGGAAAAAGAAGAACTGGAGAGAGGCAGTTGGGAAAGGCAGGAAGGCAGCACGCATGCGCTGTGGGATGCTCCCAAAAGCTTTCTGATTGGACGCTGGGGAGCGTTCCTGCGCAGGCTCCCTCGGTACCGACGATACCCATATGTGATGACTACATTCCTGCTTGTTCCTGGAGATAATGAATTGTGTATGCTATCAGCTCATGGACCCAACAAAGATAGCACGATTTCACGTGCACCAGGAACCCAGTCAGAAACGTGGAATGCAACGAAAAGACGTGAAGTAAAATATGTTTATTACTTTATTCCACTCCAGCCACCGGCCCGACACTGGCCGTGTTTCGCAAAAATCTTCCTCAGGGGCAAATAATGGCTGTATATCGTCTATTACTACTACTATGAATTGCTCCACCTTTGAAAAATTAGGAGGACCTGTGTAGTAAATGACACCTAAAACTCAGTGTGTTCTTATAGTGCCACAGTGTTACTCAAGATAAATCCACAGAAAATCGCTCTACTGAACTGCATAGAGGCGGCGGCGCATTTACAACTTTGTGAGCGGCGTCGCCGCCTCTATGCAGTTCAGTAGAGCGATTTTCTGTGGATTTATCTTGAGTAACACTGTGGCACTATAAGAACACACTGAGTTTTAGGTGTCATTTACTACACAGGTCCTCCTAATTTTTCAAAGGTGGAGCAATTCATAGTAGTAGTAATAGACGATATACAGCCATTATTTGCCCCTGAGGAAGATTTTTGCGAAACACGGCCAGTGTCGGGCCGGTGGCTGGAGTGGAATAAAGTAATAAACATATTTTACTTCACGTCTTTTCGTTGCATTCCACGTTTCGTGCTGTCAGCTCATGTACTGTGCACAAGCACAGACACCGTGCATACTTCAGAACTGTACAAATGGCAAGCAATGCACAGCCAGGCGTATTAGCGCATGTGGGCAGTGTGAGCATGAGGCGGGAACAGCAGGAAGAGACCACAAACATCAATGGTCTCACTAACACACCCGACAGATGCCTTACTGAGCAACAGATGTCAGGGCCCCCACAGATACTGTACAAGGAAGCAGAGAGACAGATTTGATACAGGAATAACATTGGATCTCGTATTGGGGAGCCCAAGCAGCAACGGTGCTGTGCTCAATTCTTCGTCTAATCTTCGGGGAACAGCTGGGGGAGGAAGGGAAGGGGTCCTGATCCAAATCTGGCTGTTCAACCAGCCCTTAACAGGGATAAGGACGAGGAACTGAATCACTCTTCTTTCTTAGCAAACCCAGGAGGGCAGCAATGTTAAGGGTGACCCAAAGGGTGCCTCCCACATCAAGCTCAAGTGAGGAAGTTGCCCCTAAGAGCAATTACTCACAAACTAAATCAATTTTCTTTAGAGAGCTGCTCAGATATGTCCACACTGCTGGCGACAGAGAAAAACTGAGGTAGTATGCCCTCTAGCTGCCCTAGATATGGTACAGGATGATGTCATCAGAAGAGACTGGATTTTTCTGTCTCCAACTCTGCTGGTTGGGGGGACAACTCATTTGTCTGGACTGGCCTAGAAGGATGATATAGAAACAATGCATTAATCTTGGATCACTTTCCTATTCTGCCCAACTGAAAATGACTTCACACTTCTCAGATCAAAATCATTTTCAATAGGGAAAGTCTATGCTGATTCCTCTCAACTCCAAGTTGAAACTGACTGGTGAGTTTTCAGAGATGATTGTGATTTTACATGAGCCGAAAAGTGTCAAAAAAAACCCACAAACCACTTACTGCTACTCCCACTACAACAATTTATACTTTTCTACCCATGATTCTTTGTTATTAAACGCATATGTCTAAACCAATCATGATTCTAAAGGGATTTGGATTTAGTTCACACCTTTTTCAGTTGTAGCTCAAGGAGAGTTATATTCAAGTACAGTAGATAATTCTTATCCCTAGAGGGCTTACAATCTAAGTTTATACCTGAGGCAAGGTGAAATTAGACCTTACCTGCTCTATTTCTTTCCTGAAATCCCTCCAGTCAAATCCAGACACATGGCTTATGCTCACCCAGCAGCAGGGAGAGTCTGAGAACAGAAAGCTCAAAACGTTTCCCTTAAGTAACCTGTGCTTGATTGCAGAGGTTTTAGCAGTACCGAGGCTGCAAGCAGGACAGCTAAACTCCTCTCGATGGCCAGGATACGCTGATCCATGGAACTAGCCGATGTTTGGGTGTCGGTACCGGAGGCATGGGCCACGACCCCAGAGCATGACACCAAGAGTTCTCCTGAGGTGGAAGCCTCCAGAACATCTTGGGACCCCGTTAATGCTTTGGAGGCAAGGACCTCCAGCCGGGGCTGTTTGGCCGGTGTATTCTCCCTCTAGGGCAACGCTTGAAGCATCTCGACACTTAGAAGGAGATCTACCCTTTGAGGACTGACCAGTCTTAGAAGACTTAGGTTTCATTACCTGAGATCTGTGGGAGGAAGATGAAGCCCTGGAGGATGTCGATGCCACAGACATGGAATCCGTGGCAAAAAGGGTGCCGAGTTTCTAAGCTCTATTTGCAGGCCCCTCTGTCATCTTCCTACAGAGGAGACATTCTGCTGGTGAATGGTCCGGTCCCAAACATTTAAGACACCAGTCATGGGTGTCGGTAGCAAAAATGGTACTACCACATTTGGAACACTTTTTAAACTCACTGGATGTTTTTTCCATTTTGAGGAAAGAAAGCGCCTGAGGCCCAAAATGGTGCCTAAACCCATGAAGGGTAAGAACCCCGGATAAAAAGTGTAGTTCCTCACCTGTAAAAGGTGTTCTCCAGGGACAGCAAGAATCAGTTCTCACTTATGGGTGACATCGGAACCGACAGAGCCTGCGTGGAGCAATTCCCCAGCTTTCAAAGAAAGCCTTTGGCATTGCTACCATGCATGCGTGGTCCTCTTCCCGCCCAAGTGTACCATCTTGCTCAGTCATGTCCCTTAGCTCGAGCCCTACCAAGCAGATGGCAAAGGAAGGACAAAAATTCAGCAACTCATCAGGGGAGGCAGGAGGGTAGTGAGGACTGATTCCTGCTGTCCCTGAAGAACACCTATTACAGGTGAGTAACTACGCTTTCTCCAGGAACAAGCAGGAAGTCAGTCCTCACTTATGGGACTCCCTAGCTACAGGCTACCCAACCTATAACCAAAAAAATGCCTCCACGAGGCCATAAACAGAAGCCGAAGCCTGAAGGAGCCCGAGTCCTCGGGGCAAAGCCCTCGGTAGCCGTGAAGAAGGGTCTGAGAGAAGGAGTTGCTTATACTCCCAAACAGATTACGGAGTACAGCCTGGTCGAAGACGCTGTCCCGGCGGGACTCCCTCTCCAGGCAGTAGTGGGCAGCGAAGGTGTTGGTGGAAGACCAGGTCGCCGCCCGGCAGATGTCCATCAGGGGCATGGAGCGCAATGAGGCCAAAGAGGCTGCTTTGGCTCGGACCCTGTGAGCGGCAACTCGACGATCCAGAGGGACGCCCGTCTTCGCATGGGCGAATGCGATGCAGTCTGCCATCCAAACTGAGAGGGTGCGCTTGGTGACTGCTTGCCCCTGATAATTGGGATCGTAGGTCACAAAAAGCCTATCAGACTTGCAGTGAGTATGGGTACGCTGCAAGTAGAAGGCGAGGGCCCGCTTGCAGTCAAGGGTGTGGAGAGCCGCCAATGCCTGGTGAGTGTGGGGCCTCAGGAAGAAGGTCGGGAGCACTATCTCTTGATTGAGATGAAAAGCCGACAACTTTAAGTAAGAATTTAAGATGGGTCCGAAGGACCACCCTGTTCCGATAAAACCTGGTGTAAGGGGCGTCAGCCATGAGCAGCTGAAGCTCATTGACTCGGCGAGCTGAGGTCAGCGCCACCAGGAAGGCCACCTTCCAGGCCAAATGCCAGAGCGAACATGTCGCCATCAGCTCGAAGGGTGGATGGGTGAGCACCACATTCAAGTCCCATTCCGCCAGAGGGGGACGGATGGGTGGCTTGGATAGCAGAAGGCCCCGCATGAAGCAGGAGACTAATGGCTGCCCCAAGAGAGGTTTTCCCTCAATAGGGAGATGATTAGCCGATATGGCGCTCAAATGAACTCTAACAGAGTTAGACTTCAGTCCTTCCCTCGAGAGGTGGAGAAGGTACTGGAGAACCCACCGAACCGGGCATGAGAAAGGGGTCGATCTGGTGTTCCGAGCACCAAATAGAAAAGCGTTTTCACTTAAAGGTGTAAACTCGCCTAGTGGAGAACTTCCTATAGGCAAGGAGAATTTCCTCGACCTCCTCCGGAAGGGCCAGAGAGGCTAGAGAGACCCGTTCAGCTGCCAGGCCATGAGGGATAGGGAGGTTAGGTTCGGGCATAGAACCTGACCCTCTTCCTGAGTTAGCAAGTCCCTGGCCGAGCCCAGGGGAAATGGAGGTTCCGTTGACAGCCGGAGCGGGAACCAAGGCTGCCGAGGCCACGAGGGGGCCACGAGGATTAACGATGCCCCATCCCGTTGAGCCTTGAACAGAGTCCTCGCAATGAGGGGAAAATGAGGGAATGCATATAGAAGACTGGAGGACCAGTCCAGGAGAAATGCATCGAGGCCCTCCCTGTCCAGGTGCGGTACCAGGCCGCAAAAGCAAGGGCGGTGCGTGTTCTGAGGGCTGGCGAAGAGGTCTATCACTGGAATGCCCCAGCAGAGATACAGCCAGCCTGCCATTCTGGGATTCAGCCGCCACTCATGGGGGCTAAGGATTCTGCTGAGTCTGCCCGCCAGACATTCTCCTGACCCATGAGGTACGCTGCCCTGAGGGACATCCTCCATCAGGCAGCAAAAGAGCAGATAAGTACTGCTTCCCTGCAGAGGGAGTGCGACCCCGTGCCCCCCTCTTTGTTAATGTAGAACATTGCT
The DNA here is from genome assembly GCA_033557465.1 of Ichthyophis bannanicus. Classification (NCBI taxonomy): domain Eukaryota; kingdom Metazoa; phylum Chordata; class Amphibia; order Gymnophiona; family Ichthyophiidae; genus Ichthyophis; species Ichthyophis bannanicus. The sequence continues at coordinate 575,623,924 of CM066033.1, forward strand.
ACACGGTTGTCGGTCTGTACTAGAACAGACTTCCCGCTGAGGAGATCATCGAAGGCCCTCAAGGCCCACTGGATGGCCCAGAGCTCGAGCAGATTTATCTGCTGCTGAGCCTCCGTAGGTGACCATTGCCCCTGCATGCAGAGACCAACAATGGGCTCCCCACCCTAACAGGGAAGAGTCTGTAGTTAGCACCACATCGTGCTGTGTGGTCTGAAAGAACGATCACCGCAGGAGGTTGCGGGGGTTCTGCCACCAGTTCAGGGACAAGCGGAGGTCCAGGAGAACCCTGACAGGGTCCCTGAGGAGTCCGAGGGACTGGCTCCATTGGGCACTGAGACACCACTTAGCCGACTGCATGTGCAGGCAAGAGTAGGGAACCACATGTACGGTCGACGTCATGTGGCCCAGGAGACGGAGCATGGACCAAGCGGTGACCTGGTGGGCACTTTGAACGCAAACCTCCAGAGCTTGGAGGCAGGTGGAGCGATCCACCGGTAAGAAAGCCATGGCCTGCCAAGTATCGAGGAATGCCCCAATGAACTCGAGAGCCTGCACCGGCTCAAGGTAAGACTTTCGGTAGTTGACCAAGAACCCCAAGTTCTCCAAGAGGACGACAGTGCGCGACATCGCCTACCAGGCCTCCTCAACGGAGGAGCCCATAACGAGCCAGTTTTTGAGGTAGGGAAACACCGGCACGGCCCAGCACCAAAGGTGAGCAGTGGCCACGACAAAGCACTTTGTGAAGACCCATGGGATGGATGCAAGGCCGAAGGGAAGCACCCTGTATTGGAAGTGCTCTCCCTGTACCCTGAAACGCAGGAACTGCCAGTGTTGGGGTGGATCAAGATATGGGCGTAAGCATCCTTTAGATCCGAGGAGCATAGCCAGTTGCCCTGCTGGAGAAAGGGCAGCAGCACGCCAACAGATAACATCTTGAATTTCTCCTGCACCAGGAACGTGTTTAGCCTGCGGAGGTCGAGGATGGGCTGCAAACCCCCCCACCTTTTTTGGAACGAGGATGTACCGGGAATAAAAGCCCCGACCTCGAAGGTGGGGAGGGACCTTCTTGACTGCCCGATGGGCAAGGAGGGAGTGTAATTCCAACGGCAGCAGAAGCTGGTGTGCGGGGAGTCGAGGAGGCTCCGCCGGGGAGAAAGGAGGTGGGAGCCTGTCGAAATGGAGGTGATAGCCCTCCCAGACGACCTGGAGGGCCCAGTATCCGAGGTGATGAGCGCCCATGATTGGGCGAAGCAGGACAGGTGTCCCCCCACTGGCTGCTGCATCGCCGGAGGGCGAGGGGTCATGCTGCTGGCGTCAAAACCCTTGAGTGGGTTGCGGAGGGGGCCAGCGTTTGAGCCTTCGGGCCCTTTGGTTTACGGTGCCCCTGGCCAGGTTTTCCCTGCGCCGGAGCAGTCGACGTGGGGGTAAGCGGGTACGGAGGGTAGCCGTCATACTGGAGACTTTTCCTGGGGAAGAAGGGCTTCTTGGTCGGCTGCTTCTTCCGAGGTAGAGTGGAGGTCTTGCGGGGAGAGACGGGTCCTGGTAATGAACTCCGTCTTGATCTCCGCAGCCTTCTCCTTCATCGGCTTACCAAAACGTTGTTCACCGAGGCAGGTATGTCCAGGAGCTTCTCCTGCACCCAACGTTCCAAATCTGAGGATTGGAGCCACGCCCGGCGGCGGGCTCCAATGCTCATGGCCGCCACCCGAGCCGATGTCTCAAAGCTATCATAAGAGGCTCCAGAGATGTACTTGGTGCAGTCGGTCACAGATTTCAAAAGGACGCGGAATCTGTCGAGGCCCGTGAAGAAACTTTCCAGTTCCTTAGCCAAGTCGCATAGGAACATACCGATACACAATTGATATGCCTGGATGCGACAAGAGAATATGGAACCTTGATAGGCCTTGCAGCCTAGGACATCAATGGCTCTTGACTCTCAGCCCGGTGGCACCAATGAGTGCGACTTTGGGCTCTTCTGCTTCCTCATAGCCGATTCCACCACCATCGAGGTGTGTGGGAGTTGGGTCTTTCGGAAGCCGGGCCCGCGCTGCACCTTGTATATTGTGTCAAGGCACTTGCTCACGATGGAGTCCAAGGCTGGGGCCTCCCACATGCAGAGCAACAACCGAGATAGGATCGGCGGTACAGGCACAGTGAGGGATTCTATGGGCGGGGACTCGTACTAAAGAATATAGAGTTCTTCAGTATGAGGGTCCTCCTTTACCTGGGTGACCAGGCTGAGGGCCCGAGCCATGTCAGGAATAAACACCAAGAAAGAGGTGTCTTTGGGTGGTGAGCGCCGCTGGAATGCAGGCGGCGAGGGGTCCAACGGAAGATCCCGGTGGGTACGGGTTTCCGGGGAGGTGTCCCCATTGGACTCCCAGTCCGAAAAATCGGTCGAGGGATCCGAGCCAGACAGGTCACCCTGTTCAATGGCTGGCGGCCTGGAGCCAGAGGCCCTGGACGATCTCGCCTCTGAGGAATGGGAGGGCAAGCGAGAACAACGTCGAGGACCCTCACAAGGCCCGCAGCTCTTGGGGGTTTCCTGGATGGATTTGGATGTCCCACACGAGGGACCCATGGTCTCTGGGAACAAGTTAGCGAAGCTAACTGTGAGCGCCTGCTGGGAAGCAATGAAGCAACCTCTCTACCCAAGTTGCCCCCAAATCTTTACAAAATTAACTGTAGGCATATTTATCTAATGTAAAAAGTTAACCTTTGATCTTGATCTCCGATCATGGTAGTCAGTTCTACTGCCACAGTCGTACCTATTATCTGTTACATTGTTAATTGTTACTTGTTACCTAGTTATATTACTTATATTGTTTTCCTTGTTAACAGTTGTAATATACTGTATTATGTTTCATGTGAACCGTCTTGACTTGTAGAAAGACGGTATATAAAAACTGTTAAATAAATAAATAACGCAGAAACTCTGCGTTCAAGTGACAGCATACTGGACTCCTACACGAGCGTGGGGCCCTGGGATGCTGATGGTCACCGGATCGGGGGTGAGAGGAGGAGAGGGGGTACTAACCAGGACGACCCTCAGGAAACTGTGCGCCTTCACCAGAGGCCTAAGTTTCCCTGCAAGGTACCTTGTGGGGCCGCTCCTTGCCTCACTCTCGGGAACGCTGAAGGGGACTAAGTGACCAGGCGCAGGAGCGCTAGCGCTTGTCATGATCCCCGGACAGGGACTTCGAGACCACCTACTTTTTGCGTCGTTCCACCTCGGGGGACCCCTGGTTGGAGTGCCGCCGAGAACGCGGGGATGCAGGGGGGTGAGTCCACCGTAAGGGAGATGACCGAGGGCGCCACCAGGGATTCTGAAGGGGCCTTTCGGAAAATGTCTTTGGACTTCTGCTTATGACTGAGCAGGGCCTTAGAGGACATTTTCTTGCAAGTGAATAGAGCTCTGGGTCATGGTCGGCTCCCAGGACCGCAGACAACAGTCATGGGTGTCCGTAAGCGACATGCTCCTAGAGTATCTATCGCATTGTTTAAATCCAGTGACCATGGGGACATAAATGGCCCCTGCGAGGTTGAAGACCCACACAGCCAGTGGTTGAAAGGAAAAAAGGGTGCGAAGCCCAAAAAGAAAAAATTAAGGAAATAATGTATATCCCCGGGAGCTCTAAAGTAGAGCAGGGGATAAGACGGAAAGAGGACCGGTGCAAACGGAAAAAAGAGAGCCTGTTAAGGCGAGGAAAACAAAACTTCTTCCGACGGATGGGGACATGCGTCCGAAGGGCTCCACAGAAAAAGGGAGAGTGAGCAAGATGGCACCCTTGGGCGGGAAGAGGACCACGCATGCGTGATAGCAATCCCAAAGGCTTTCTTTGAAAAGTGGGGAATTGCTCCGTGCGGGCTCCATCACTGCCGACGTCACCCATAAGTGAGGACTGACTTCCTGCTTGTTCCTGGAGAAACAAGTTTTCTTCCTTTTTAAAATTTTTTTTTTAAGAAAAGAAAGAAAGATAGATACACTGACTAGCTAGCGTCGACAGGAAGGCAGACGCGACCACAAAAGAAAGATTTTTTTTCTGCGGTGACAGGAATGCTGCCTGTTGGCTCCACGGAAAACGAAACACTGAAGAGGGAGAGCTGGAAAGGCGGGAAGGCAGCTACGCAGGTGCAGTGGGATGCTCACAAAGGCTTTCCTATTGGAACCTGAGGAGCGTGTTCCCGCGCAGGCTCCATCAGCGCTGACGTCACCCATATGTGAAGATTACATTCCTGCTTGTTCCTGGAGACCCACAACGAAACAAAATGAAAGGAGAAGCGAAACAACCAAATGGCCCAGAGATAGCGTAGTTACTCACCTTTAACAGGTGTTCTCCAGGAACAGCAGGAATCAATCCTTACATATGGTTGACGTCTGCACCAACGGAGCCCTCATGCGGGCTTTGGGATTGCCTGCGCATGCGCAGTCCCCTTCCCGCCCAAGGGTGCCATCTTGCTTAGTCAGATGACATAGCTTAAAAGATGGCAAAAAAGAGAAAAAAATCCTAATTATAGGACTGCAACTCCAGGGGAGGAGGGAAGGTCGTGAGGACTGATTCCTGCTGTCCCTGGAGAACACCCGTTACAAGTGAGTAACTACGCTTTCTCCAGGAACAAGCAGGAAGTCAGTCCTCACATATGGGACTCCCCAGCTATAGGCTACCGAGAACCTTAGCTGAAAAAATGGCTCCCTCTAGAACAGTTGCAGCAGCTGTAAAAGGATTTTGTCTGAGAACACAACCCCCACGGTAGCCTGACACCAAAGGTTCAGAGGGGTAGGAGTTGCTTAAACCTCAAATAGGTTACGGAGTACTGCCTGGCCGAAAACACTGACCCGCCGGGACTCACTCTCCAGGCAGTAATGGGCTGCAAAAATCTGGCTTGAAGACCAAGTTGCGGCCCGGCAGATGCCTGCCAACGGAACAGAGCGGTGGTTAGCCACTGACGCGGCCTCAGCCCTGACACGGTGGGCCGTGACTTGACCTTGCAGCTAGAGGTCAGCTGCCCTATACGCCCAGGCGATGCAGTCTGCCACCCAAGTGGATAACGTGCGCTTGGAGACAGGTAGACCCAGCCTACTGGGGTCAAAAGAAAGGAAAAGCGAGAAGCCCTCCTATGACCCCGCTTACGATCCAGGTAGAAAGCGAGCGCCCTCTTACAGTCCAGGGAATGCAGTACCGCCTCTGCCCGGCTGGCATGCGGCCTGGGAAAGAAAGTTGGAAGCACCACCTCCTGGTTAAGGTGGAATGAGGAGACCACTTTCAGAAGGAACTTGGGGTGAGTGTGAAGGACCACACTATTTCCATAAAACCGTGTGTACAGTCTATCAGATACAAGAGCTTGCAGCTCACTCACACGTCTGGCAGATGTGAGTGCCACCAGGAAGAGCACTTTCCAGGAGAGAAAGCGCAGATAAGACAGACATTGGCTCAAAGGGTGGGCGAGTAAGCTGCTGCAAGACCACATTCAAGTCCCACTCAGTTGCCAGAGGACGAACCGGGGGCTTTAGAAGAAGCAGATCTCTGAGGAATCTGGACACCAAGGGGTGAGACGACAGAGGTTGCCCTTCCACGGGATAGTGGTATGCTGACAAAGCACTCAGGTATATCCTGACAGTTAGACTTAAGACCTAATTCTGAGAGATGAAGCAAGTACTGCAGCACCACCGGTACAAGGCAGGAGAAAGGATTTTCCTTGCGTTGCATACACTACTCTGCAAACCTACACCATTTGAAGGCGTAGGACTTCCTAGTGGATTGCCTACTGGAGGCCAGTAACACTTCTTCCACATTTTTAGTAAGGAGTAGAGGGGCCAGCATTACCTTTTCAGCAGCCATGTCATCAGGTTGAGGGACCTGAGATTGGGGTGCAAGAGAGAATCCTGCTCCTAAGACAGCAGGTCTGGCTGCGTCCCCAGAGGGAGTGGGGTCTCCACTGCCAACTGGAGGAGGAGCGGAAACCAAGGCTGTCTTGGCCCTCTGGGGGCTACCAAGATGACCAAGGCCCTGTCCCAAAGGATCTTGAACAATGTTTGGGCCACCAGAGGCGTGGGAGGAAACGCATACAGGAGGCCCACTGACCAAGAGAGGAGAAAGAGTAGTTACTCACCTGTAACAGGTGTTCTCCAGGAGCAGCAGGAATCAGTCCTCACATATGGGTGACGTCGGCGCCGACGGAGCCCCCGTGCGGAGCATTTCCCCAGCTTTCAAAGACAGCCTTTGGGAATGCAGCGCACATGCGCGGTCCCCTTCACGCCCAAGGGTGCCATCTTGCCCAGTCTGATGATATAGCTAAAAGCAAAAAACAAAATGAAGTATATGACTGCAACTCCAGGGGAGGAGGGAGGGTCGTGAGGACTGATTCCTGCTGCTCCTGGAGAACACCTGTTACAGGTGAGTAACTACTCTTTCTCCAGGACCAAGCAGGAAGTCAGTCCTCATATATGGGACACCCCAGCTCTAGGCTACCGGGAACCCTAAGCTGAAAAAATGGCTCCCTCTCAAGAGCCTCAGCATCTGTGATGATAATATCCTCTGAGAACGCCCCCATACGGTGGACCAACACAAGGGCCGGAGGGTAGGAACTGCCTAAACCTCAAAGAGATTACGGAGTAACGCCTGTCCGAAAGCACTGTCCCTTCGGGACTCTCTCTCGAGGCAGTAGTGGGCTGCAAAAGTCTGGCTTGAAGACCAAGTAGCGGCCCAACAGATGTCTGTCAACGGAACAGAGTGGAGATAAGCTACTGATGCGGCTTTCGCCCTGACACAGTGGTCCATGACTCAACCCTGCAAGGGGAGGTCGGTTGCCTTGTACGCCCAGGCAATACAATCTGCTACCCAAATGGACAACATACGCTTAGAGACAGGTAACCCCAAGTTTATTAGGGTCAAAGGAGACGAAGAGCTGAGTAGTCCTTCGATGTCCCCGCGTACGTTCTATGTAAAAAGACAACGCCCTCTTACAGTACAGGATATGCAAGACTGTTTCAACCCGGCTGGTATGCGGCCTGGGAAAGAAGGTCGGAAGAACCACCTCCTGGTTGAGGTGGAAAGAGGAGACCACTTTCGGAAGGAACTTCGGATGGGTCCGTAGGACCACCCTGTTCCTATAGAACCGTGTGTACGGTCTATCAGAAACCAGAGCTTGTAGTTCATTCACACGTCTGGCCGAGGTTAAGAGCTACCAGGAAGAGCGCCTTCCAAGAAAGGAAGCGTAAATGGCAAGTAGCCATCGGCTCAAATGGTGGGCGAGTAAGTTGCTGCAAGACCACGTTCAAATCCCACTCAGTGGCCGGTGGACGAACCAGAGGCTTGAGCAGAACCAAACCTATGAGGAAGCAGGACACCAAGGGGTGAACAGACAGACTGTCCCTCCACCAGGGAGTGGTGTGCTGATAGAGCACTGAAGTGGACCCGAACAGAGTTGGACTTAAGGCCTAGGTCTGACAGGTGAAGTAGATACTGCAGTACCACTGGCACAAGGCAGGAGAAAGGATCTTCATTGCGCTGAGCACGCCACTTAGGGACATAGGACTTTCTGGTGGACTGCCTACTAGAGGCCAAGACCACCTCCTCAACTTCCCTAGGTAGAAGTAAGGGAGCTAGCACTATCCTTTCAGCAGCCAGGCCATCAGATTGAGGGATATAAGATTGGGGTGCAGAAGGGAACCCTGATCCTGAGAAAGGAGATCAGGATGCAACCCCAGAGAGAATGGAGTTTCCACCGCCAACTGCAGCAGAAGTGGAAACCATGGTTGCCTCGGCCATCTGGGGGCTACCAGAATCACTGAAGCCTTGCCCTGGAGAATTCTGAACAGAGTTCCGACCACCAGGGGCGTGGGAGGAAATGCATACAGGAGGCCCGTAGACCAAGAGATCAGAAAAGCATCTGCGCCGTTCTCAGGGGATGCGGCTGTCTGGAGCAAAACCTGGGCAGCTGACGGTTCAGTGGACTTGCAAAGAGATCGACGGATGGAAGTCCCCAACGTAGAAAGATCTGCTGGACCACCAATGGATTCAACTGCCATTCGTGGGGCTGGAGAATCCTGCTTAGCTTGTCTGCTAAGAAGTTCTGCTGACCAGGTAGATAAACTGCTTTGAGAAATGCCTTGTTTGACTGCAAAGGAGCAAAGGGCCTGCGCCTCCTGACATAGGAGTCTGGACCCTGTGCCCCCTTGCTTGTTCACACAGAACACTGCTACCTGATTGTCTGTCTGAACTAAGACAGACTGGTGAGAGAGGGCATGAGAAAAAGTCTGTAGAGCCAAGCGGATTGCTCGCATCTCCAAGAGATTGATCTGCTGTGTGGCCTCCCGAGGAGACCAGAGGCCTTGAGTGCACGTGCCCTGGCAATGTGCACCCCAGCCCTTCAAGGAAGCATTGGTAGTCAGCACCCTTGTGTGTGCTGGGGCCTGAAAAGCTACCCCCCTGAGAAGGTTTGGGAGATGTAGCCACCACTGCAGGGAGTCCAAAAGTGGTTTGGACACCTTTACTCTGTCTCGGAGGTCCCCTGTGGCCTGCGCCCACTGAGCTCTGAGGTACCACTGAGCAGTCATGTGCAGACAGGCATTCAGCGTCACATGTACCGTGGATGTCATGTGGCCCAGGAGCCTCAGAAAGTGCATGACAGAGACCTGAGAATTGCTGTGGAACTGGTTGGCCAAGTCCATCAGTCTGTGGGCCCTCTCCTCGGGCAAGTAAGCTCTTGCCTGCAGGGTGTCTAATCTTGCCCCTATAAACTCCAGGTTCTGTGAGGGGAGCAAAGTGGACTTTGCGTAGTTTATGACAAAGCCCAGATGCTGAAAAAGAGAGACAGTGCGAAGAGTAGCTTGTCTGGCCTCCTGGATAGACTGGCCCCTGATGAGCCAGTCGTCCAGGTATGGGAAGACAAAAATTCCCTGATTCCTGAGATAGGCCGCCACCACCACCAGGCATTTGGTGAAAACCCTGGGGGCGGAAGTTAGGCCAAAGGGAATTACTCTGTACTGAAAATGGTTTCCTCCCACCACAAATCTGAGATATTGTCGGTGGTCTGGATGAATGAGGATGTGAGTATACGCATCCTTTAGGTCTAAGGAGCATAGCCAGTCTCCCTGCTGGAGGTAGGGCAGCAGTATCCCAAGGGTAAGCATCTTGAACCTTTCCCTCTCCAGAAACTTGTTTAGGTTTCGCAAGTCTAGGATAGGCCAGAGGCCTCCTGTCCTTTTTGGTACCATGAAATACCAGGAGTAAAAGCCTTGCCCTTCCAGGTGGTAATGCACCAGTTCCACCGCCTGTTCCTTTAAAAGGCTTGCCAACTCCTGAAGGAGGAGGTTTCTGTGCAGAGGGAGCCTTGAAGGCTCCCCTGGAAAGTAGGAGGGGGGTAGCTGGTGGAAGTGGAGCATGTAGCCCTTCTGGACTATGCTGAGGACCCAGGTATCCCCTGTGATGGCTGGCCACCTGTAGGCGTACAGGGTCAGCCGAACTCCTATGCTGAGTGGAGCCAGCTGTGGAGAAGAGGCTATGCTATGTGAGTCAAAATCCCGCTCCCTGCTGTGCAGGAGCTGGAGTTGGCGGCTTGGGGGTCTTCTGCCTACGGGGCCCATACCCCTGCCCCTTGGCCTGCTGGCCCTGTTGGGGAGCTGGAGAGGACTGATATTGAGGGTAGGATTTGTAGGCAACACCCTTCCTCGGTGATCAGCACCCGCTGCTGTTCCATGAAGGCAGCCAAGCTGCTCTCCAAGGCCGTCAACTTGAGTCCAAGCTCAGGAGACTCAGCAGCCCCCGACTTGGGCCCCAACGTTGGCTCCCCCGGAGGAGAGTCCACGAGGATAACTGCACTTACGTGACTCGGGGACTCCGGCTCTACACGAGGTAACAGACAGCCTCTCCGACTTCAAGAGCCCGGGGCGGCGGTCAGGGCTACGCAACCTGGCCCTCGAGGATCCAGGAGCCTCCACCGACGCCACCCTCGCAAGCTTCTTCTTCCTTCTGTGCTCCCGGGTGGGAGACTCCCTCTCAGAGGCACTCGGGGTCAGACTCCCGAGATGTTGAGGCCTCTGACGAAGTCCAGCCCCGGCCGGACGCGGAGTCAGAGAAAATTCTCTCACGTTGATGCTGACGGCTCCGAAGTGCCTTCGACGACATTTTCCCCCACGGGCCACAGGCCAGCAGGTCATGGTCGGGCCCGAGGCAACGGAGGCAGCAGTCATGTGTGTCAGTGAGCAATATAAGTTTCTTTCACCGATCACACTTTTTGAACCCGCTGGCAGCCAATGGGGGGGAAAAAGGGCCCCTGCAAGGTCAAAAGACCAGGCTGCCAGTGAAAACACAAAAAGAACGCGAACGCTAGTCACGAAGGACAAAAACGAAAATCAAAACTACGGACTCGATACCGGTGTACCGAGCCCAGGCGGGAAGGGGAACCGGCACAGAAAAAGCCAAAACAGCCGGAAAAAAAATCTACTTTTCCCGAGTGACACAAACTCACGTCCGTTGGGCTCCGCAGAAAAAGAAAGACTGAGCAAGATGGCACCCTTGGGCGGGAAGGGGACCGCACATGCGTGCTGCATTCCCAAAGGCTTTCTTTGAAAGCTGGGGAAATGCTCCGCACGGGGGCTCCGTCGGTGCCAACACCCATATGTGAGGACTGACTTCCTGCTTGTTCCTGGAGAAAAGCATCCGCAGCCACCCTCTGAGGATGTGGTTGTCTGGAGCAAAACCTGGGCAACTGGTGATTCTGCGGATTGGCAAAGAGAAATATGGACGGGTACCCCCAGCGGTGGAAAATCCGCTGTGCCACGTCCGGATTCAGTTGCCATTCGTGAGGTTGGAGAATCCTGCTTAGCTTGTCTGCTAGAACGTTCTCCTGACCAGGCAGATAAACTTCTTTGAGACATACATCCTGCCTGACTGCAAATGAGCAGATGTTTAGGGTCTCCTGGCATAGGAGTTGAGATCCTGTCGTCCCCCCGTCCCCCCCCCCCCCCCGTTTGTTCACATAGAACATTGCTACCTGGTTGTCTGTCTGCACTAAGACAGACTGACCTAAGAGAACCTGACAGAAGGTTCGAAGAGCTAGGCGAATCGCTCGCAGCTTAAGAGGTTGATTTGGTGCGTAGCCTCCTGAGCAGACCACAGCCCCTGAGTGCATGAACCCTAGCAATGGGCTCCCCAGCCCAGCAAGGATGCATCTGTCATTAGTACTCTTGTGTGCGAGGGAGGCTGAAAAGGCACTCCCCCGAGCAGGTTGGATGGATGAAGCCACCACTGCAACGACTTCAGGAGTCATTTGGACACCGCTATTCTGTCTCTAAGGTGGTCTGTGGACTGTGTCCACTGGTCCCTGAGGCACCATTGAGCTGTTCTCATGTGCAGAGGAGCATTCGGGGTTACATACACCGTGGAGACCATGTGGCCTAGTAGGCGGAGGAAGCTTCTCGCAGAAATCTGAGATTGTTGACTGACCTGGTGAACTATCGCCAGTAGCCGGTTTGCCCTGTCCTCCAGAAAGTAAGCCCTTGCCCGGAGGGTGTCTAGTCTTGCCCCTATGAATTCCAAGTTCTGAGTGGGGAGCAAAGTAGACTTTGCGTGATTTATGACAAAACCCAGATGCTATAGCAGGTTTACTGTATGAGAAGTGCCCTGTTGGGCCTCCTGGATCAACTATCCTCTGATTAGCCAGTCGTCCAGATATGGGAAAACAAAAATCCCTTGGCTCCTGAGGAAGGCCGCTACCACAGTCAGGCATTTGGTGAATACCCTGGAAGCGGATGCTAGGCCAAGGGGAAGTACCCTGTACTGGACGTGGTTTCCTCACACCACAAATCTGAGATACTGTCTGTGGTCTGGATGTATGAGGATGTGCGTATAAGCATCCTTCAGGTCTAAGGAGCATAGCCAGTCTCCCTGCTGGAGGTATGGCAGCAATATTCCAACAGAGAGCATCTTGAACTTTTCCCTGACCAGGAACTTGTTCAGATTCCGCAAGTCGAGGATGGGCCTAAGGCCTCCTGTTCTTTTTGGTATGAGGAAATACCTGGAGTAGAAGCCTCGCCCTTCCAGGTGGTGGGGCACCGGTTCCACCGCCTGGTCCTTCAAAGACCTGCCAACTCCTGTAAGAGGAGGTTCCTGTGAAGAGGGGGCCTTATAGGCTCTCCTGGAATGAAGGAGGGTGGTACCTGGTCGAAATGGAGTAGATACCCCTTTTGCACTATCTGCAGGACCCAAGTATCGGTGGTAACGGCTGGCCACCTGTGGGTGTACAGGGTCAGCCTTCCTCCTGTGCAGGGCCATACCAGAGATGGGAGAGAAGCCATGATGTGGGAGTCAAAAAACCCCTCCCGGCTGGGTGAGAGCTGGAGGCTTGGGGGTTTTCTGCCTACGCGGGCTGTGCCCCTGTCCCTTGGCCTGCTGCCCCTGTTGGGGAGCTGGGGTGGCCTGTTAAGTGGGGTAGTTGCGGTAGGCATTACCCTTCCTCGGGAAAAAGGGCTTTTTACCTGAGCCCTTCTTTTTGTGAGAAGGGGCAGAAGTCTTCTTGGAGAGGCTTGTCCGGGTTAAGTATTCGGACGCTATCTCTGCAGCCATTTCAGTCATGGGTTTGCCAAATAGGTTGTCACCTCAGCAAGGGACATCGACCAACTTGTCCTGAACACATGACTCCAAGTCTGACGACATTAGCCAGGCCTGATGGCATGCACCGATGCCAGCCGCGGCTACTCGGGCCAAAGCCTCGAAGCAGTCGTAGGCTGCTCGAGACGAACTTCGAGCACTCACGAATCCCAGTTGACAAGGCCTTGAAGCGCTGCAAGGGTTCCTCGGAGAGGCCAGCTGAGAACCCGGCAATCTCCTTTGCCAGGTCCCGTAAGTACATGCCCATGTCTGGACACGGCATGACAGTATCGAGCCCTGGAAGCACTTTCTGCCGAGGGCATGCAGGTTTTGGGCCTCCCAGCTGGGAGGCACCGAGGAGTGCGTCTTTTGGCTCTTGAGCCTTTGCATGGCCGATTCCACAACCATGGAGTTGTGCGGCAGCTGTGCTTTCTGGAACCCAGGGCTCTTACGGACTCGATAAATGGAATCGACCCGCTTGCTGAGAACCGGCACTGAGGCGGGGGACTCCCACATGCAGAGCATTAGCCATTCCAGCATCAGAGGCACCGGCACAGTAAGGGCTTCCCTCGGGGGAAAATCATACTGGAGGAACTCGAGCTCCTCGGCTCAAGGGCTCCTCCTCGGACTCCGCAGGGAATGCCAAAGGCTTGGCCATGTCCCTAACAAAGTCTGAGAACCTGGTGTCCTCCGGGGGGGGGGGGGGGAGGGGGACCTTGTCCGAGGCTCTGAACCCAGTGAGTCCGATGGGATACATCGGGTACGGTGTGTGTCTGGAGACTCCTCATCTTCCCTCTCCCACACCGATTCCTCCAAGGAGGAATGAAGCAGCTCTGGCCATGAGGGCTTCGAGCCTGACTGCCCCAACGCTGAGGGCACCGGCATAGACAACTTCGGCCCCCAACGGGAGGTCGAGGGAGACCTTGGCCGAGGATCGACTCGAGCCCTGATTGACTCAAGAATCGGCTCGGCCTCCGGAGTCGACTTGGACGTCGAGGTCCCGGTGGTCAGGGCGGATAGACCGGTGAGACCAGCTATCAGCGCCCGCTGCTGCTCCATGAAGGCAACCATGCTGCTCTCCAGGGCCGCCATCCTGAGATCAAGCTCAGAAGGCTCCACACCCTCCGGCTCGGGCCCCCGACGTCGTCGGGACAGACGCTGGCTCTCCCGGATAAGAGTCCATGAGGACAACATGTGTTACCTAACTCAGCATCTCTGGCTCCTTACGAGGTAGTATGGCCGACCGCTCCAACTCCGAGGACCCGGGGCAACGGTCAGGGCTCCATGTCCTCGAACCAGAGGGCCCAGGCCGATCAGAGGCCTCCAACGACATCGCCCTTACGAGCTTCTTCTTCCTCCGGTGTTCCCTGGAGGGAGACCCCCGCTCAGGATCCACGACGCTTGGTGTCGGACAACTCCCGAGACGTCGAGGCCTCTGACGAGGTCCGGGTTCGGACGGTTGCGGACTCTGAGAAAATTCTTTCACGTTGATGCTGCCTGCTCCTCAATGCCTTGGAAGACATCTTGCCACATGGGCCACAGACCACCGGGTCATGGTCGGGCCCAAGGCATCGGAGGCAGCAGTCATGTGTGTCGTAAGGGACATCAACTTCTTACACCGATCACACTTCTTGAACCCGCTGGCAGCCATCGGGGGAAAAAGGGCCCCTGCAAGGTCAAATGACTGGGCTGAAAGAGCGCGAATGCTATTCACTAAGGACAAAAACAAAAAATGTATCCAGACTCGATACCGGTGTACCGAGCCGAAAGCGGGAAGGGGAACCGGGGCTGAACCGGGTCAAAGAAATCATTCTTCAAAAGTTTTGACGCACTTTTTCCCCGAGGACAGTGAAACAACGTCCGTTGGGCTCCGCAGAAAAAGGGAGACTGAGCAAGATGGCACCCTTGGGCGGGAAGGGGACTGCGCGTGTGTAGGCAATCCCAAAGTCTTTCTTTGAAAGCTGGAGAATTGGTCCGCACGAGGGCTCCGTTGGCGCTGACGTCACCCATATGTGAGGACTGACGTCCTGCTTCTTCCTGGAGAACACCTGTTCCAGCTAACCTCATCTCCAAAACAGACAGCAGACCAGAAAGACAGAAGTCAAGTCCCGTGAGGGTCCTGGACTCGACTCCAGGAAAGAAAATTAGCAGGTAAGGTCTAATATATAACCTTCTGGTTCTTCCATCCAGTCCAGTCTAGATGCATGGGACGTGACAAAGCAGTACTATCCCAGGACAGGTATAGAAACTCCAACCTGTAACAGCCAAGCTCCGAAATTTGCATCCTGACGGCCATGCACCTCCACCTGGACCGGATGGTATACGTCAAAGGGTCTTGAAAGAACTGAAATATGAGACTGCAGACCTGCTATTAGTAATCTGTGAACTATCATTAAAATCATCTGTAATACCTGATGATTGGAGGATGGCCAATGTAACGCCAATTTTTAAAAAGGTTTCCAGGGGTGACCCGGGAAACTACAGACCGATGAGCCTGAGGTCAGTACCGGGAAAAATGGTAGAAACCATCATAAAGAACAAAATTGCTGAACATGTAGATAGTCGTGGCTTAATGGGAGACAGCCAACATGGCTTTAGACAATGAAGATAAAGTAGTTACTCACCTGTAACAGGTGTTCTCCAGGAGCAGCAGGAATCAGTCCTCACATATGGGTGACGTCGGCGCCAACAGAGCCCTCGTGCGGAGCATTTCCCCAGCTTTCAAAGAAAGCCTTTGGGAATTGCAGCGCGCATGCGCTGTCCCCTTCCCGCCCAAGGGTGCCATCTTGCTCAGTCTGATGACATCACACACTCTACTGGTCAGTTACTGAACGACACAATCACAAACTCTACTGAAGAAAATCGTTCATGTATAAATGGATGCTTACTTAATTTTCAAATGTTATACCAAAAAAACATATAAAAGTTTTATCCACTGAGGTCTCAGACTTATTGTGGCTCTGCCATAGGGACTGTGCGTCCGTTATCACGGCAGTGAGCCCATTTGCATCAACGACCTCACAAGTGTAAGTGGGTTGAAAAACACAGTCTTAAATTCCAACTGAATGATTAAATAATCAAAAACATGTGCTCTTATCTGTGTTATAAAAAACAGCCCACTCTCATGGATTTGAGCACTGATCCCGACGCCTCCCTTAGGTACCAGTCAAGCGTTTCACAACGCTAACTTTCATCAGGGGATCTCTCCAATACTCCCATCCAGCTTCAAATTTCCTTTTAAACTTCAAAGCTGCACGCGTTTCACCGGAAATCTCCTCCAAGTCAATAAATGGTAACATGAAACGCCGCGCATGAAACGCTGCTCTTCCTCCATAGCTAAAAGACAGCAAAAAATTAGCAAAAACAAATCATATGACTGCAACTCCAAGGGGAGGAGGGAGGGTTGTGAGGACTGATTCCTGCTGCTCCTGGAGAACACCTGTTACAGGTGAGTAACTACTCTTTCTCCAGGACCAAGCAGGAAGTCAGTCCTCACATATGGGACTCCCCAGCTTAAGGGTACCGGAGACCTCAAGCCGAAAAAATGAGCTCCCTCTAGCTCGTCAGCACGCAAGGAAGGAATCTTCTCTGAGAACGCCCCCGACCGGTAGCCCAACATCAGGGCCGGAGGGTAGGAGTTGCCTAAACCCCAAAGAGATTATGGAGTACTGCCTGTCCGAAAGCACTGTCCCTGCGGGACTCCCTCTCAAGGCAGTAATGGGCCGCAAAAGTCTGGCTTGAAGACCAAGTAGCGGCCCGGCAGATGTCTGCCAACGGAACAGAGCGGGGATGAGCCACTGACGCAGCCTTCGCCCTGACACGATGAGCCGTGACTCGACCCTCCAACGAGAGGCCGGCTGCCCCATAAGCCCAGGCGATACAGTCAGCGACCCACATGGACAAAGTACGCTTGGAGACAGGTAGCCCCAACTTATCGGGGTCAAAAGAAACGAAGAGCTGAACAGCCCTCCGATGCTCCCGCGTACGGTCAAGGTAGAAGGACAACGCCCTCCTACAGTCCAGGGTATGCAAAACCATCTCAGCCCGGCTGGCATGCGGCCTGGGAAAGAAGGTCGGAAGAACCACCTCCTGATTGAGGTGAATAGGTGAGACAACCTTAGGAAGAAACTTAGGGTGAGTCCGTAAGACTACCCTATTCCTGTAGAACCTAGTGTAAGGAGGATCAGACACTAGTGCCTGAAGTTCACTCACTCTCCTAGCAGAGGTAAGAGCTACCAAAAACAAGGTTTTCCAGGAGAGAAAACAGAGAGGGCAGGTAGCCATAGGTTCAAATAGCAGACAAGTAGTCCACTGCAAGACCACATTCAGATCCCACTCAGGGGCTGGTGGACGTAAAGGAGGCTTGAGCAGGAGGAGGCCTCTGAGAAAACGAGCCACCAAAGGGTGGCTAGAAAGAGGCCTCCCGTTCACTGGCGCGCGGTGAGCTGAGAGAGCACTAAGGTGAACTCTGACAGAGTTAGACTTAAGGCTCAGATTGGAGAGGTAAAGCAAATATTGCAACACTACCGCTACCAAGCATGAGAAGGGATTCTCGCTGTGCTGAGTACACCAAGCGGAGAATCTACGCCACTTAAGAGCGTAGGATTTCCTGGTGGATTGTCGCCTAGAGGCCAAAACCACATCTTCCACCTCTCGAGGCAGTAGTAGGGGAGCCAGGACTACCCTTTCAGCAGCCAGGCCATCAGATGAAGGGACTTGAGGTTGGGGTGCAAGAGAGTCCCCTGATCCTGAGACAGGAGATCGTGTTGAAACCCCAGAGGAAGAGGGGTGTCCACCGCTAGCAGCAGGAGAAGCGGGAACCACGGTTGCCTAGGCCACCTGGGGACTATCAGGATCAATGAAGCCCCATCCTTGCGGACTTTGAACAGTGTTCTGGACACTAGTGGCGTGGGAGGAAATGCATACAGTAGGCCTGTGGACCACGAGATCAGAAACACATCCGCTGCTACTCTGAGAGGATGCGGTTGTCTGGAGCAGAATCTCGGGAGTTGCCGGTTCAGAGGACTGGCGAAAAGATCCATGGTGGGGAGGCCCCACCTGAGAAAGACCTTCTGAACCACCAACGGGTTTAACCTCCATTCGTGTGGTTGCAGGATCCTGCTCAGTCTGTCCGCCAGGTAATTTTCTTGACCTGGGAGGTAGACAGCCTTTAGGAGGATTCCGTGAGAGACGGCCCAAGAGCACAGCCTTTGTGCCTCCTGATATAAAAGGAAGGAGCCTGTGCCTCCTTGCTTGTTCACATAGAACATGGCAACTTGATTGTCCGTCTGGACCAGTACAGAATGGTGAGATGTGAGGTGGGAGAAGGCTCTCAGAGCTAGGCGTATCGCCCGTAGCTCCAGGAAGTTTATCTGTTGAGTAGCCTCCCAAGGGGTCCAGAGACCCTGAGTACATGCCCCTTGGCAATGTGCTCCCCAACCCAGAAGAGAAGCATCTGTTGTCAGCACTTGAGAATGCGGAGGGGATTGAAAAACCACTCCGAGAACCAGATTCGGAAGATGAAGCCACCACTGCAGAGAGGAGACTAGCAGGTCCGATATCTTTACTGAGTCCGCTAGGCTCCCCGTGGCCTGATGCCACCGAGTGCGAAGGCTCCACTGAGCCGGCCGCATGTCCAGGCGGGCATTGGGGGTGACATGAACCGTGGAAGCCATATGGCCGAGTAGTCTCAGGAATTGCCTGGCAGAGACCAGGGAATTGCTGCGAAACTGCCTGGCCAGATCCATCAGCCTGTGGGCTCTGCCCATAGGTAGAAAAGCCTTTGCTTGAAGAGTGTCTAGTCTGGCCCCTATGAACTCTAAGTTCTGGGACGGGAGCAAAGTGGACTTTGAGAAGTTTATGACAAACCCCAAGTGCTGAAGTAGAGCCACAGTGCGAAGGGTGGCTTGATTGGCCTCCTGGGAAGATTGGCCCCTTATGAGCCAGTCGTCCAGGTACGGAAACACAAAAAGACCTTGAAGCCTCAGGTAGGCCGCCACCACTGCCAGGCACTTGGTGAACACCCTGGGAGCGGAGGACAGGCCAAAGGGCAGTACTCTGTACTGATAGTGGTTTCCCCCCACAACAAATCTGAGATATTGTCTGTCGTCTGGATGAATCAGGATGTGAGTATACGCATCCTTAAGATCTAAGGAGCATAGCCAGTCTCCCTGCTGGAGGTAGGGCAGCAGGATTCCAAGAGTAAGCATCTTGAACTTTTCCCTCTCCAGGAACTTGTTGAGGTTGCGCAAGTCTAGGATGGGTCTGAGGCCTCCTGTTCTTTTTGGTACCAGAAAGCACCTGGAATAAAAGCCGTGACCTATCAGGTGGTGGGGCACCGGTTCCACAGCCTGATCCTTTAGCAGACTTGCCAACTCCTGAAGGAGTAGGTCCCTGTGCAGAGGGAGTCTTGGAGGCTCCCCTGGAAAATAGGAGGGAGATACCTGGTGAAAATGGAGAAGATAGCCCTTTTGGACTATATGAAGAACCCAGGTATCTGATGTGACAGCTGACCACCTGTGGGCAAAGTGGGTCAGCCGGCCTCCTGTGCTGAGAGAAGCCAGCTGAGGAGAAGAGGCTATGCTTTTTGAGTCAAAAACCCCCACCCTGCTGAGCAGGGGCCGGTGTAGGTGGCTTGGGGGCCTTCTGCCTACGGGGCCCTTGACCCTGCCCCTTCGCCTGCTGACCCTGTTGGGGAGTTGCAGAGGCCTGATAATGAGGGTATTGTTTATAGGCAGATGACTTCCTCGGGTAAAAGGTCTTTTTTCCCGAGCCCTTCTTTTTCTGAGAAGGGGCAGAGGTTTTTCTGGACAGCCTAGTCCTGGTGAGAGTCTCTGTCTCGAGCTCAGCAGCCTTTTCAGTCATGTGTTTGCTGAAAAGGTTTTCACCCCGGCAGGGGACATCGACCAACTTGTCCTGTACCCATGGCTCGAGGTCGGATGACTGCAGCCAAGCCTGTCGGCGGGCACCGATGCCGGCCCCGGCTACTCGGGCCGAAGCCTCGAAGCCATTGTAGGCTGCTCGAGAGATAAACTTCGAGCACTCCCGAATACCAGTGGACAAGGCCTGGAACCTCTGCAAAGGTTCCTCGGAGAGACCAGCAGAGAACCCGGCAATCTCCTTTGCCAGGTCTCGGAGGTACATGCCCATGTAGAGCTGGTATGTCTGGACACGGCAAGCAAGCATAGAGCCCTGGAAGCACTTCTTACCGAGGGCATCCAGGTTCCGGGCCTCCCGGCCGGGAGGCACCGAGGAATGCATCTTCTGACTTTTCAGTCAATGCATGGCCGATTCCACAACCATGGAGTGGTGCAGTAATTGTACCTTTTGGAACCCGGGGCTCTTGCGGACTCGACAGATTGAATCGACCTGCTTGCTTAACACCGGCGTCGAGGCCGGGGTCTCCCACATGCGGAAGAGCAGCCGCTCCAGCATCGGAGGAACGGAACAGTAAAGGCCTCCTTCGGGGGAGAGTCATACTGGAGGGCCTCGAGCCCCTCGGCTCGAGGCTCCTCCTCGGGATCAGCGGGGAAGGCCAAGGCCTTGGCCATATCCCGCACGAAGTCCGAGAACCGGGTATCCTCCGGTGGAGATCATCTCCGAGGTTCGGACTCGGGCGAGTCCGATGAGACACACCGAGTCCGATGAGTGTCGGGTGACTCTTCGTCCTCCGTCTCCCAGCCCGACTCCTCGGAGGAGGAATCGAGCAGCTCCGGTCGGGCAGGCACTGATGCCCTCCGCCCCGACGCCGAGGGTATCGGCGTTGACGACATCAGCCCCGAACTGGAGATCGAGGGATACCATGGCCGAGGATCGACTCGAGGATCGGCTAGGCCTCCGGGGTCGACTTGGACGTCGAGGTCCCGGTGGTCGGGGCAGATGCACTGGTGAGACCGGCGATCAATGCCCGCTGCTGTTCCATGAAGGCAGCAAAGCTGCTCTCCAAGGCCGTCAACCTGAGTCCGAGCTCAGGAGACCCAGCAGCCCCCGACTCGGGCGTCGGGCCCGACGTCGGCTCCCTCAGAGGAGAGTCCACGAGGACAACAACACTTACGTGTCCAGGAGACTCCATCTCAACACGAGGATGTTTGGCAAGCCTCTCAGACTCCGAAGACCCGGGACGGCTATCGGGGCTATGCAACCTGGCCCTCGAGGAACCAGGAGCGTCCACCGACGCCGCCCTCGCGGGTTTCTTCTTCCTGCGATGTTCCCGCGAAGGAGACCCCCGCTCAGAGGAACCTCGACGCTGCTCGGGGCCGGAGTCCCGAGACGTCGAGGCCTCTGACGAGGTCCGGGCTCGGCCGGACGAGGAGTCAGAAGAAATCCTATCCTTCTGGTGCTGCTGACTCAACGCCTTCGAGGACATTTTGCCACACGGACCACAGATCATCGGGTCATGATCGGGTCCGAGGCAGCGGAGGCAGCAGTCATGTGTGTCGGTAAGAGACATAAGTTTCTTACACCGATCACATTTCTTAAACCCGCTGGTAGCCATCGGGGGAAAAAGGCCAGGGAAAAAAGAAAAAAGGCGCGAACGCCAGTCACAAAGGACAAAAACCGAAAAAGAGAAAAAAGGACTCGATACCGGCGTATCGGTCCGAGCGGGAAAAGGATCCGGCGTCGAACCGGAGAAAAAAAGAGAAAAAAAACATGGAAAATCAACTTTTTCCTCGGGGAAAAACGAACTACGTCCGTCGGGCTCCGCAGAAAAAAGAAGACTGAGCAAGATGGCACCCTTGGGCGGGAAGGGGACTGCGCATGCGCGCTGCAATTCCCAAAGGCTTTCTTTGAAAGCTGGGGAAATGCTCCGCACGAGGGCTCCTTCGGCACCGACGTCACCCATATGTGAGGACTGACTTCCTGCTTGGTCCTGGAGAACTTGTCTTACTAATCTGTTATGTTTTTTTGAAGGTGTGAATAAACAGGTATACAAAGGTGAGTCAGTTGATATAGTGTATCTGGACTTTCAGAAAGCCTCTGACAAGGTCCCTCATCAGAGACTTTTGGCAAAACTAAGGAATCATGGGATAGGAGGCAGTGTACTATTGTGGATCAGGAACTGGTTAAAAGATAGAAAGCAGAGGGTAGGGCTAAATGGCCAATTTTCCCAATGGAGCAAGGTGAATAGTGGTCTACCCCAGGGATCTGTGCTGGGTCCGCTGCTTTTTGACATATTCATAAATGACCTGGAAAAGGGAATAACGAGTGAGGTTATCAGATTTGCAGATGACACAAAACTATTTAAAGTTGTTAAAACCCATGAGGATTGTGGAAAATTGCAAGAGGATCTTGATAAATTGGAAGACAGCACATCAAAATGGCAGATGAAATTTAATGTGGACAAGTGCAAAGTTATGCACCTAGGGAAGAACAACCCAAACTATGGTTACACGATACAAGGTTCCACATTAGGAACCACCACCCAGGAAAAAGATTTAGGCATCATTGTGGATAACATGTTAAAACCCTCCGCCAAGTGTGCAGCGGCAGCCAACAGAGCTAATAGAATGCTAGGTATCATAAGGAAAGGAATGGAAAATAAAACAAAGGATATTTTAATGCCTCTGTCATTCCATGGTGCGACCGCACCTTTAATATTGTGTGCAATTCTGGTTGTCGTATATTAAAAAGGATATAGCGTTATTAGAAAAGGTTCAGAGAAGAGCCACCAAAATGGTAAAGGGGATGGAAGGATACCCCTATGAAGAAAGGCTAAAAAGGTTAGGGCTCTTTAACCTGGAAAAGAGACGGCTGAGGGGAGATATGATAGAAGTCTATAAATTAATGAATGGAGTGAAACGGGTAAATGTAGATCGATTGTTTACATCATCAGAATATAGAAAGACTAGGGGACATGCAATAAAGCTACAGGGTAAACTAAGACAAATAAGAGAAAATATTTTTTTCACTCAACGTGTAATCAAACTCTGGAATTTGTTACCAAGGATGTAGTAAAAGTTGTTAGTGTAACTGGGTTTAAAAAAAGGTTTGGACAATTTCCTGGAGGAAAGGTCCATAAACCATTATTAAAAAGGGACCCAGGATATCACTGCTTGACCCAATACAAGCACTGTGGAACCTGTGTCTTTTGGGGAAACTGCCAGGTACGTATGACCTAGATTGGCCACTGTTGGAAATGGGATAATGGGCTTGATGGACCCTGGTCTGACCCAGTATGGCATATCTTATGTTCTTATGTTCCAGCCGGTAAGGATATGAAAAGGAATGGAGCAACGAACATGTCGCCACCCTGCAAATATCCTGCGGCGGAACAAGGCTATATTCCACCCAAGAAAGCTTAGGCTCTGGTAGAATGGGCCCAGAGCCTGATGGGACCAAGTGCTCCTTCACAAGTATGCAAATTAAATAGCACCCTGAATCCAATGGAAAATAGACGCCTTGGTCGCCACCTTGCCCATGCGAGGCCCACAAAAAAGCACATAGATGCTCCAAGCATCAAAAGGCCTCCATTACCTTCAAATACTGCTTCAGCTCCCTGCAGGCGTCAAGTATGTATAAATCCCTAGACTCAGCCAAGTCCAGGGGACCGGAAAAGGCTGGCAAGTCCACAAGCTGATTAAGATGGAATACCAAAATAACCTTCGGCAAGAAGGAAGGAACCAGACTAAGGATCATCCTTCCCTTTGTGATCACCAACTAAGGCTCCCTGCATGAGAGAGCTTGTAACTCCGAGATGCGAAGCATCAAGCAAATAGCCACCAGAAACACTACCTTAAGGGTCTAATCCTTCAAGGAGGCTCTCAACAAAGGCTGAAACAAGGCTCCTGTGAGCAAAGAGATAACCAAGTAAGGTCTAAGGATGGAACAGAGGGACAGCAAGGCAGTCAAGTGCTCGACCCCTCTCCTCCCGAAGAAAACAGACTTCATCTCAGTGAGAGGCAAGGGACACACCCTGTACTCAGCAGCAGAAACAAGCGAGGGCCACTACATGCACCTTCAAGGAGTTCAACGCCAGACCCTTTGAGGCCATCCTGCAGAAAAGCCAAAATATTTGGGAGAACAGCCCGTAAGGGACTCACATCTCTCAACACCAAGCCTCAAAACACGCCAGACCCTCACATAGGCCAGGGAAGTAGAACACTTTCACGCCTGCAGCAAGTTATCAACCACCTTAAGGGCATACCCTTTACGCCTCAAGCACAATCTTTCTAGAGCCAAGCCATAAACGAGAACTGATCCATGTCCAGCATCTGGACAGGGCCCTGCATCAGAAGGTCTGCCTCCTGAAAAAGAAGCAGCTCTGCCACTTTGAGCCGCACCAGCTCTTCATACCACAGCCATTGGGGCCACCAACACCATGTGACCCGCATGGGCCTCGACCCTTTGCAGAACACATCCAATCAGCGACCATGAAGGGAACACGTAGAGAAGCCAGCCTTTGGGCTAGGGCTGGACCAGTACATCGAATCCCTCTACCATATGCTCTCTTTGTCTATTGAAGAACCTGGGAGCCTTGGCATTCTCCAACGTTGCCATCAAGTCCATCATGGGAACACTCCAATGCCCCAGTATCAGCTATAATGCCATCTCAGACAGGGACCAATCTCCCAGGTCCAAGAGATGACAAGTCAGGAAAATCGCTTGGACACCGTCTTTCCTGGCCACATGTGCTGCCCATAGTGAAAGCAGATGAGCCCCCACCTGCTGCAGGAGTGGAATCGCCTCCAACGCCACCAGCAAGCTCCGAGTGCCCCCATGCCAGTTGATGTAAACCATGGTTATGGCATTGTCGGTCAGCATCCTCATGGCCCACCCAAGAACCATGGGAAGGAAGAATTCCTGGGCCAAATAAACCCCTCTGGTCTCCAGGCGACTGATAAGCCAGAGGCTCTCTTCCGGAGACCACTGTCCCTGGGCCACATGACTCTGGCAATGAGCCCCTCAACCAAAGAGACTGGCATCCCTCACTACCACCACCCAAGTCTGGAATCTCACGGGGCATCCAGGCCACAAGGTGGGTCGAGTCGAGCCACCAGTCCAAACTCTCCCAGTCTCGCCCCAATGGAGCAAAGCGACCCTTCATCGATCGCACTTGGGGGGACCATCATGCCAAAAGCGCTGCCTGAAGAGGTCGCATGTGGAGTCAAGTTCAGGGCACTAACTCCAGGGAGGCTGCCATCGAGCAGAGTGCCTGCAGGTAGTCCCAAGTCCTTGGGCATGGAATCGCATGCAACCTCCGAACCTGCAGCTTCGCTATCCTGCCCTCCATCTGAAATATCATCCTCTGCTGCGTGTTGAAGCAGGCCTCCAGGTACGCCAAGGACTGTGCAAGGAACAGCTGACTTGGTGAATTTCACAACCTAACCGAGTTACAGCAGCTGGCAAAATCACAAAGGCCATCACCTCCCAACTCTCCTGCAAGGATTTCGCTCGAATCAACCAACTGTCCAGATACAGATGCAACAGAATGCTCTGCTTTCGCAGGGCCGTCACCATCAGCACCACCATCACCTTGGTGAAAAGCCAAGAGGAAGTGGTCAGCACGAAGGAGAGGGAATGAAACTGAAAATGCCCTTGCGGAACCACAAAAAGCACTGATGCTCCGGACAGCAGATATGCCTTGGAAAAAATCCAGGGACATCAAGAACTCCCCTTGTCGAATGGCCACAATGCGGTACAGCAGGTTCTCCCATGTTTTTACATGAATCCAGAGAGTCCCATTTACCCATTTAAGATCCAGAATATGGTGCCAGGAACCTTCCCTTCTGGGAACACAAAGTAAATGGAGTAGCACCCCATCACCTACTCTTCCAGTGACACAGGCACTAGAGCCTCAAGCCACACAAATGTCACCTGGACCATCCAGGTCTTGACAGGGGCTCAAAGACACCATGAAGGCATCCATCCACGAGAGGTCTGGCAAACCTGAGGGCATAGCCCTTACGTATGACCTCCAGGACCCAAGTGTCTGTCGTAAGTTGGGCACAGATGGGGTAAAAATCAGGTTAGGCAATGCTTATCAACTGCTTCTTCACTGGGGCCCCCAAAATTCATTGGGAGGACTTGGCAACACCAGGGCCACCTGCAGCCCCCTCTTCTGCCACCTCTACTGCCTCCACAAAAGGAGGGGTCTTTTGGGAGAACCAGGACCTCTGGGGTCAGGCAAAACATCCGCACCTCACACCCCCGACATCTAGAAGAGAACCCCTAGCCTGCCATCTTGGACATATCCTCCAGGAGAGAGAGCCTCACTACCTTAGTATCTACCTGGTC
The DNA here is from genome assembly GCA_033557465.1 of Ichthyophis bannanicus. Classification (NCBI taxonomy): domain Eukaryota; kingdom Metazoa; phylum Chordata; class Amphibia; order Gymnophiona; family Ichthyophiidae; genus Ichthyophis; species Ichthyophis bannanicus. The sequence continues at coordinate 575,649,747 of CM066033.1, forward strand.
TTATACCAGCTTCTCCAAATCCTCCTCAAACAAGAGCCTCCCCAAGAAGGGGAGCTTGCTCAACCTTGTCTTGGAGGCCAAATCTGCCAACCCGTTCCACAGCCACAAGAACCACATAGCAGCCACCAACAGTCGCCATCAACTTGGTTGAAGCCCTAAGCAAGTCAGAGGAGATCAGTCAAGGCGGCAGGTCCCAGACTCCAACTAGGCCACTTTTTAGGCTGCTATCTCTGGGAGCAATGTCTCCAGAATCTTCTCCAACCAACGTAGCAGGCCTGCAACACAAATAAACCACAAATGGCTCCCTGTAATGCCAGGGTCAAAACCTCAAAGGCCTGCTTAAGCAGTGCCTCCATATGCCAGTCCTGCAGATCTTTCAAAGCCGCTCCTCCTTCCACCAGAATGGTATTCTTCTTCGTGACCATCGCCACTAGTGCATCCGACCCAGGGGAGGCGCAAGAGCTCCCTTTCTTTGGAGGGATGGGGTAGAGCCTGCCCATGCTCCCACTGATACACAGACTGGCATCCAGGAGCTTCCACTCCTTATCAACCTTGGCCTTGACTACCTGACAGGAAAGGAGTGAGGGGGCTTCCAAATCCCATCAAGGAGCAGATCCTCCACCTGATCGGTGAGGTCCGGCAGTGGATAGTCTGTGATCTGCAAAGCTGCCAAGGTCTTGGCAATGAGAGAGAGGAGCTCATCCCTATGAAAATGCAAATAGCTGTGGAAGCCTCCTGAGCAGAGAGCTCCTCCTCTAACTCCTCAGGGTTTAGATCCTCTAAATAATCATATGGACCCCTCTAGGGACCCAAAGGACCCCATCAAAGCCCCATCATCAAAGTCTTGGGACCTCTCCCCTGGAGTGGGTGTCAGAACAGTCTCCCCTGCAAGGAGGGAGACCCACAATCAGAGGACCACTTCCCAAGTCCTTGCTGCATTAAAAAGGATTGATGCAGTAATAACACAAACTCCGTGGAAAAAAGGGGACTTGTCCCTGCTATTCAAACCCCCTTCAACCACTCCAGAAACCTCCCTTGCTGTAAGTCACTGGCTCCTGGAGGTCCTTTTGTGCTGCCGCTGCCTCTCTTTATGCTTGATCTTTTTTTTTCCTTTTTAGTGGATTCAAGCAGGGACAGCTCAACCCCCGACCTCCTCCCAAGAGTTGGGGAGGAGAAGGGGGGAGCAGCTGTCTTCTACTGCCCAGAGAGAACAGAGGAGTGGCTGGAGGAGAAGCTAGGGGAGGTACTTGGTACCACCGGGTTCTGTATCCCAAAATAGCAGCCCAGAAGAAACAAACAGCCAGCACAGGCCTATACTCATCCACCTGCTGGGGACTAAAATACCGGCTCTGTGGGGAAGCACAGGCTACTTACAGGAAAAGTCTGGTAGATGAGCATAACCCATGCATCTGGATTGGACTAGAGGGATGAACTGGAAAAGAGGGTTTTCAACTTCCCACGATAAACATTACAGAAACAATGCACAAGTGCCACTCATCTCCTAATTTATATTAACACTAATTTTTATAATATTTGCAACAATTAATGATAATGTTGAACTGTTTTGTTAGCAACCTCCCTGTGTACTGTGAATCCCCAAGTTAATTATTTCATTGCAGTAATTAACCAGTTTTGTCTAAAACAGTCAAAAAGTATGAACAGGCTGTTGATCATGGCTGTCCTTTGAGCTCACAAATACTCCAAAGACATTGTTCTTTAGATGTGATAATTGAGTTCTTGTGTTTTACTAAACAACCATGGTAGATTTTCAAGAAAGAATTCTCAATTAGTGTACTTCATTATTAACCCTGTGATACAATTTAAAGCATTTATACATTTGTGGATGCATTCTCTGAAATTGATTGTTATATAGTTTATTTTATTTGATATACCGCCTATAGCAGGTAGCAACTAGGCGGTTAAAGACGTTACATTCAGGTATTGTATGTATTTTCCCGTCCCCAAAGGGCTCACAATCTAAGGTTGTACCTGAGGCAATGGATGGTTAAGTGGCTTGCCCAAGGCCACACGGAGCACCAGTTGGACTGAAACCCCAGTCCCTTCAACCAGAGGCTGCTGTCCCCAGTGGGACTTAAACCCAGGTCTCTCCAGATCGAGGCTACTGCCCCAACAACTAGGCCTCTCCTCCCTCACTACGTTTTGATAAAAGGTTTCACTTGAGTTGAATATTTTGTGTTTTAAGAAATGGCAGTACATTTCACAAGGTAAAATATGGGATGCTTCAACATTAGAAGGTCCCCCCTCACACCTTAAGGAGCTTGACCAAGGCCACAAGGACAACTAGTGGGACTTGAACCCTGGTTTTTGGATTACCAAGTCAGTGCTTTAACTACTAGGCTACTTCTCCATTCCCATATCCCTGATATTTTGTGCTAATTTGAGCTCAACTCATACTACCAGAAGTGGAGAAAGACACAGCATGGTTTATTGAATTCTTTCAACCTCTCTGCATGTGTGCATGTGCTTATCTGTGTATCTTTCCAACCTGAAAGAAAGAAGGTTAGTACCAAAACATTCTGAAGGCATGGAAATAAGATGAAAATATAATAAAGCAAACCATTAGATCAACAAATTTCAAAAGATAGATTTCACAGTTTAATTACAGGGTGCAACTATCCCATGACAAGAAGTAATTAGATCTTACCTGCTAATTATTGTTCCTGAAGGAACGACAGTCCAGTCCCTTTACTTCAGGGTTACGCAACCCTTCCAGCAGCTTGGAGGCTGAGCCCAACCTTTTTGGGGTGGAGCGGTATATATACCATTGGTGACACCCACTAACTCCAGTAACCTACTGCAAAAGCAGACTTAACAAACCTAAGTAATTGTCTAAACGGAAATAAACCAACTAAAGCCAAAAACTCCATATACATATTTCTTTTTTTTTTTTTTAACAGGAGTAGACAGTAGGAGAGAGGGTCAAGGGAGGAGGCAGGATAACTGCTACTGCATGGGCCTTTCCTCCCGCATGACCTACCCGCAAAACCTGAATCCGCCCTCGGACCGCAGTCCCGCCCCAGAGAAACGGCCGGAATGGCCCAACAGAGTTAGGGAGGGGAATAGGGACTGGACTGTCGCTCCTTCAGGAACAATAATTAGCAGGTAAGATCTAATTACTTCTTCCTTATCGTCACTCCAGTCCAGTCCCTTTACTTCAGGGAAGTACCAGCCCGGGCGGGATTTGCCATTCCGGAACGTAGCACTGCATAAGCAAACCTGGAGTCCGCCGAGCTCTGCACGTCCAGCCTGTAGTGCTTGGTGAAAGAGTGCAGAGAGGACCAAGTCGCTGCCCTACAGATATCCATAGGAGGAACTAGGTTGAACTCCGCCCAAGAGGTAGCCTGTGCTCGAGTGGAGTGAGCGCGCAGACCTCCTGGGACTTGCTTCCCCCTGAGGATATAGGCGGAGGCAATCGCCTCCCTGATCCATCTGGAAATTGAGGCCTTGGCCGCCGCCTCTCCCTTGTGAGGCCCTCCGAACTGCACGAAGAGTCGTTCGGATTTCCGGAAGGGCGCCGTGCGGGAGAGGTAATGCTTCAAGGCTCTGGGGACGTCGAGCAGATGGAGCTTACTATCTCCCCCTCCTGGTCCCTCCGGCGAAAGACGGGAGAGAGATGGATTGGTTGACATGGAAGGGGGAGATCACCTTAGGCAAAAATGAAGGAACCGTCCGAAGGACTACCTTTTCCTTGAGAAACGACAGAAAGGGAGGTCGAGAAGACAGGGCTTGTAATTCGGAGACTCGTCTAGCTGAGCAAATCGCCACAAGGAACACTGTCTTCAGAGTCAGATCCTTCAAGGAGGCCTTCTTCAATGGTTCAAAAGGTCCCGCGACTAGGGCCTTTAGTACCAGGTTGAGGTCCCAAGGGGGGATGACCGATCTTCGTTGCGGGCGGAGCCTTCTGTCCGCTTTCAAGAACCTGACAACGTCCGCATGAGCTCCCAAGGCTTTTCCGCCCATCTTGCCCCTATAGCAAGCGATGGCCACCAGTTGTACTCGCAAGGAGCTGTGGGCTAAACCCTTGTCGAGACCCGCTTGCAAAAATTCCAGCACCTCCGGGACCGAAGCTGACAGGGGGTTCTTCCGGCGTTCCGTACACCATGCCTCAAAGATACGCCAAACTCTTACATAGGATAGACAGGTGGAGTGCTTCCTCGCGCTCAACAGGGTCGTAATAACTGCTGGCGAGTAGCCGCGCTTCAAGAGCCGCGGCCTTTCAATAGCCAAGCCGTAAGCGAGAATCGATCCACGTGTGGCATCTGGACCGGCCCTTGCCTCAGAAGGTCCTTCCTGACAGGAAGGCGCCACGGCCGGTCGGCGATCATCCTTACCAGGTCCGCATACCAGGGGCGACGGGGCCAATCCGGGGCAATAAGTATTACTAGGCCCCTGTGAGCTTTCACCCGTTGGAGGACCTTCCCGATTAGGGCCCAAGGAGGGAAGACATAAAGAAGACCCTCCGAGGGCCATTTCTGGGACAGGGCGTCCAGGCCCTCGGACATCCTTTCCTTCCGTCGACTGAAGAATCGGCTTACTTTGGCGGATGCGAACCGCGCCATGAGGTCCATGACTGGAGGACCCCAAAGAGCTACTATCTGGTCGAAGATCTCCTGATGCAGTTCCCACTCGCCGTGGTCTATCTTGCACCTGCTGAGGTAATCGGTCGTGATGTTGTCCGTGCCGGCCACGTGCTGAGCTGAGAGTGCTTCCAGGTGAACTTCTGCCCACTTGAACAGGGCGTCCGCCTCCTTTTCTAAGGCCGGACTGCTGGTGCCGCCCTGGTGATTGATGTACGCCACTGCGGTGACATTGTCGGAGAGAATGCAAATCGCTTTTCCTAGCACTGAGGACTGGAGAGCCTTGAGCGCCCGAGCGACGGCTCTCAATTCTAGGCGGTTGATAGGCCATAGGGATTCCAACGCCGTCCAACGCCCCTGGACAAACTGTTCCTCGAAATGAGCTCCCCAGCCTGCTAGACTGGCGTCTGTCGTCAACAGCACCCACTGTGGGGATTCGAGGGGCATTCCGCGACTCAGATTCCTTGGGCACCTCCACCAGAGGAGGGAGTGCTTGGTTCGAGGCACGCAGGGAAGCTGCCGGGACAAAGGGTGCTGTTGTGGAGACCACCGCCGCAACAGCGACCGCTGTAACGGGCGCATGTGAGCTCTGGCCCACGGGACTACTTCTATTGCTGCCGCCATGGTTCCCAGCAATTTCAGGTAATGCCGCGCTGAGGGGAGCCACCTGGCCATGAACTGTGAGACTAGGGTTCTTAGGGCCTTTATCCTCGTGCTGGACAGGAAGACCCTGCCTCTGCCTGTGTGGAACCTTGCTCCGAGATACTCGAGCTCTTGGGATGGAACCAAACTGCTCTTTGCGCGATTGATGACCCACCCTAGTTCCTCCAGAACTTGAACTACTTTGGCTGTTGCCCAGCGACTTTCCTCTTCTGACTTTGCCCGGATCAGCCAGTCGTCCAAATAAGGGTGTACTAAGATTCCCTTTTTTCGTAGGACGGCCGCTACCACCACCATCACCTTGGTGAAAGTTCTTGGCGCAAGTTCTTGGCGCCGTCGCTAGTCTGAAGGGTAGCACCTGAAACTGAAAATGACCTCGAGGTACAGCGAATCTGAGGAACTGCTGATGAGACCTTCTGACCGGGATATGCAAGTATGCTTCTGTCAGATCCAACGACGTTAGGAACTCTCCGGCCCTCACGGCTGCTATCACTGCTCGCAGGGTTTCCATCCGGAAGTGAGGAACCTTGAGACAGCGATTGACCTGCTTTAGGTCCAGGATCGGGCGAAAGGACCCCTCCTTTTTTGGGACGACGAAGTAAATCGAGTAGCGACCCGTACCGCATTGGTCTGGAGGTACCGGAACCACGGCCCCGAGCTCTATGAGGCGGGAAAGTGTTGATTCTATGGCTTCTCTTTTTGTTGAGGAACCGCAGGGGGACTGAACAAAGGCTGGAAATATTTGCTTTGCAAATTCGAGGGCGTATCCCTCTCGAATCACTTCCAGCACCCACTGATCGGACGTGACCCGGGACCAGGTGGGAAGAAATTGCCTCAGGCGACCACCTACCGGCAGTCCGCCCACCTGGGCCCCCGGTATCTCATTGTTGTTTTCTGGGGGCCGAAGAAAAGGATGAGGAGGCCGCGAAACCTCTGCCCCGAAACCCTCGGAATCCTTGACCCCTAGCGTTAGAACGACCCCTGAGGAAAGGGTTAGGTCTGGTCGAGCGAAACCTCCGAGGTTCTCTAGGTTGGTTCCGAGCTGGGCCTGAGGGACGTGTTTGCTTGGGCCTGTCCTCCGGAAGCCTGCCACCCTTGGACTCACCTAGGTCCTTTACTAACTTGTCCAGGTCCTCTCCGAATAATAGTTTCCCTTTAAAGGGAAGGCGACTCAGGCGAGCTTTGGAGGAGGCATCGGCGGCCCAATTCCGGACCAACAAACAGCGTCTGGCTGCCACAACCGAGGCCATGTTCTTTGCTAAGCTCCGGATGAGGTCATACTGGCTATCCGCCAAGAAGGCCGTACCTGATTCCAACCTCGCCGCGTTGGCTAGAACCCCATCGGAGGAGCCCTCCTCTGCCTGGAGTTGCTGAGACCACCTCAAACAGGCTCGCGCCACCCATGCCCCAGAAACTGAGGCCTGTAAGGCAAGAGCGCTCACATCGAAGGCTTGCTTAAGGAGCGTGTCTAATCTTCTGTCCTGGGCATCCCTCAAGGCTGCGCTGCCCTCTACTGGGATGGTAGTTTTCTTCGTCACTGCCGAAACCGCCACATCCACCCTGGGGGATTTCAGAAGCTCTTTGTCTGCCCCTGGAAGAGGGTAGAGACGAGACATGGCCCGGACCCCTCTTAAGGCTGACTCTAGTTGATCCCATTCCTCCTGAATCATCTGACGCACCACTCTGTGGACAAGAAAAACCTTCTGGGACCTCCTGATGGCCTGGATCAAGGGATCCTCCAATGCCTCATCCTCCGCGGGGGTATCCGAAGCCACATTGAGAGCTTTCAGGGAATCATTTATTAAGGCGGGCAACTCCTCCCGCCGGAAGACTCTGATTATGCGAGAGTGGTCCTCCTCAGGGATCTCCCCTTCCTCCAGCTCCTCCTCTTCCTCCTCCTCCTTTTCCGAGACCTCCTCTTCAGGCATGTCCTGGGAAAGAGAAGTGAGGGGCTCCTCAATCACCAGTCTGGGGCGCTTTGAGGGTATCCCAGGGTCCTGAGCGATAGACCTAATGGGTCTGACTAGTTTGCCTTCGGCCGAATGACCCGCTTCTCCCGGACCAAGTCCCTTCTTACGCAAACAATAGGCTTGGTGCAGTAAGAGCACGAAATCAGGGGAGAAGAAATCCCCGACTCCCCCTTCTTCTGCGGGAAGGGAGGAGGGAGGTATAGGGGGAAGGGGAGCCTCTGAGCGAGAGGGAGGGGATAACTGGGACACTACTTCCCCCTCCGAGGAGTCCGAGGACCCCTGCGAGGCCTGGGACATGGCTAGGCTGATTTCTTGCTCTACTGAGGAAGCCACTGCAGCGCAGCCCCTGCAGACCCCTGCCTCAGATGAAGTACCCCTCCGAGTGCCACAAGATGGACACCTCTGTTTGCCCGTCATGCTCCTCAGGAGTAGCTAAATAGATGCACACCGTCCTGAGCCCCACCAACAGATTTACTTTTCAAATAAACCACTCAATAAATCAACAAATAAGTTAACAAAATAAATCAACAAAATAAATCAACAAAATAAACCCCCCAACTAACCTAAGATTCCAGGCTCTGCAAATGCTCTCCGGAAACAGGAGGCAAACGGAGACACGGTAAAACCTTTTACATTAATTTTAATTTATTAAAGTAATATCCAGAGACTGAAGAATAAATCTTTTTAAATTTTCAGCCCATATGCTGAATACTTGCGGTTTAGAGGCTTCTCTCCAGGCTCGAGGCCGCGATTCTCAGTAGTTGGCTCAACACGTGGTAGGCCGCGACCACGTGGAGCCCTTAGCAGAGGAGCTTGCAAGCAACTGTCCTTTGTGCTGTCCCGCACACTCCAACGGTGAAGGAGAGGCTGGGAACTGAGACCCGAACGATCCGGGGCCTCGTTCTACTCCCGGAGCTTCCCTCGCGGCTCCGGAGTTCGTCGCTGCCCTCTACCGCGCCGAGGTAAGAAAGAGGGGGGGCTGAAGGAAATAGCACACTCTCCCTCCTGCACGGCGAGTCCTCTAGCGCTCAGCCGCCGGCGGGGCTTCGGCGCGAGGACGGGCAGGTCTCCAGGCAGGGCAGCAGAGGAACAGGCAGCACCAACAGCGAGAGGAACTCTGACCGTTCCTCCTCGCTGCTGCAGGAAATAAAGGAAATCTCCTCCGGTCCCCGGGCCGGGCCGCGGGGGGGGGAAGGAGAGGAGAGAAGGAGTACTCCAACAAGAGGAAGGAAAATAAAACTAAGGCAAGATTCCTAATGAAAATAAAGAAGTCTAACCATGCAACTTAGCAAAATTAATTAAATTAAATTAAATTAGATTTAAAAGAAGTTAGGACTCCAGTAAGCCCTAGGCTTACGGAACCCTCCAGCTGCTTGGAGGCTGAGAATACTGGAGTTAGTGTGTGGCACCAGTGGTATATATACCGCTCCATCCCAAAAAGGTTGGGCTCAGCCTCCAAGCTGCTGGAAGGGTTGCGTAACCCTGAAGTAAAGGGACTGGACTGGAGTGACGATAAGGAACAGATATTGGCAGTACATAAGCCATACAGTTCAGTCAGTAGGTTTCACAGTAGAACAACGAAAATCAAATACACATCTCATCCCCTGAAAACAGCCCATGAAAGACAGAAGTGTGGAGGTACTGTGGGACGCGTGATGAGGAAAGCATGCAGAACATGACTCATGAAACTATTTCTAATCCCTCTATGTTTGTGTGTGTACTGAGAGTAGAGAAGAGTAAGCCAAATCCCTGTTATGTTTCACGGTATCAATGTTTCTCTGCTGCAGAAGATGGAACTACTTCTCCTATAGAAATGCACTGGCCATATTCTTGGTAGTGGCACAGTATAGGGAGGAGTGGGAGCACTGGCATGGTAACCAAGAGACTAGGGTTCAGTTCCCTGTAGCACTCCTTGTTCCCTTGGGGAAGTCCCTTAACCCGCCACTGCCTCCAAAGAAAGGCCTAGCAATCTACTTCCAGAAGCTGCTGGGTCGCCAACAGTCAGTTACTGATTCGAAGGCATGCATTGCATTACAGTATAATAAGTGAAGTACTTCTGTCCACAAAGAGAAGTGGGACCTGAGAGTGAGTAATTTATGATCTTAAGGTGGTGGAACAGGTAGAAAAGGCAATGGCAAAAGCCAAAAGGCTGCTTGGGTACATAGGGAGAGGAATGACCAGCAGAGAAGGGGTCATAGTGCCTCTGTACATATCTTTGATGAGACCTCAAAAGGATGGTACAGAGGGTAGCTACCACAATGGTTAGTGGGCTTCATCATAAGGTATATGAGGACAGATTTAAATATCTCAATATGTATAGTGTGGAAGAAAGGAAAGAGAAGAGGTATGAGAGACATTTAAATATCTCTGTAGCATAAATGCACAGGTAGAGAGCCCCAAGCCCTGAAATGAGGGGGCATAGGATGACGGCTCAAGAGTAATCTGCAGAAATATTTGAAGAAAGAGTGGAAGATGCACTGAATAGTCTCCCAGTGGAGGTAGTAGAGACAAGGATTGTATCCGAATTCAAGAAACCATGGGACAGAGACAGAGGATCTCTAAAGGAGGAAAAAAAAGGGGGGGGGGACTATAAAGCTTAATAGTGGATATGGAACCGCAGACTGGATAAGCCATATGGCCCTTACCTGCCTTCATTTTTCTATGGGACCCCTCATCTGACTATTTTTGAACTTGAGCTATCTCTTCCCTACAAGACAAATTTGTAACTTCTTTTCAAGATCCACTGGACTGGAAATAGAAAAGGGACTGATTATATCTACGAAAATGAATTACATAGTGATATTTTACTTACCAGTTAATGCCCATTCCTCGAGTTCTGCTAGACCAGTCCACAACAAGTGGGGTTGTGCTCCCTTACCAGCAGTTTGTGGAGACAAAGAACCAATGAAAAGCATAGGCTTCAATATCACTCCCATCCCTCTATTCGCCTCAGCCACCAGAAGTCCCTTCAGTATTCGTCCCAAAGCATTTGGGAGAAACATGGCAAGCCTCACACAACCTCAACCATGGGCAATAATTTGGGATCAACAGTAGAGAATTATGTACAGAAAAGCATAAACATAAGGCTGTCAGTAGAAGATAAACCTTCAGAGCCAAGTATAAAAACAATAGCAGATTCAAGGGTACCACAGCAGAAGAACTGAGCAATACAGTTCCAGGGGCAGACCCTGGACTAGTCTAGCAGGACTCAAAGAAAGGACATTAACTGGTAAGTAAAATGTCACCTTCCATATTGTCCTCCTAGACCAGTCCAGACAAGTGCGATGTACCAAAGCTACACCACCACTGGGCGGCAAGACGACACCGCAGCTCACAAAACCCTTGAGCTAAAGGCCATATCTGCTCTCTCTTGGCCATCCAAGCGGTAATGCTTGACAAAAGTGGAAAGTAATGTTCATGCTGCTGCCCGACAATGTCTGCAGGGACTACCGAGCTCTGCTCCACCCATGAGGATGCCTGCGCTTGGGTAGAATGGGCATGCAAACTCTCTGAAACCAGCCAGTTCTGTAACAGATATTCAAAGGCCTCCTTAATCCAACACCCCAAAGTCGACTCAGCTGCCACATCACCCTTACATGGGCCACCAAAACAGCACAAAAACATGGTCAATCTTAAGAAAGGAATTTGTAAGTTCCAAGAACCGAAGAAGCACCCTCCAGACAATCACAAGGCGAAGATCCTCATCCTTCCCCCAACACTACTCAGAAAAGGAGGGCAGGCATACCACCTCTTTCAGGTTAAAGGGAGAAGCACCTTAGGCAAGAAGGAAGGCACAGGACGAATGGAAACAGCCTCCTTGAAAAAGACAGATAAAGATCTCGCATGACACAGCCTGCAGCTCAGAAATCCACCTTGCAGAAGAAAACGCAATCAAGATCACCATCTTAAGCATCAATCCTTTAAAGTAACAAACTTCAATGGCTCAACGGCACCGCCATCAGGGCCCTCAGCACCAGACACAGATCCCAGGAAGGGATAACAGACCAGAGGGGAGGCTGCAGCTGCCAAACCTCCTGGAGAAAGCATGACATATCCTGGTGTAAGGCTAGAGATCTACCAACCACTGGACCTCCGAAAGAGGCCAAAGCTACTACTTGAATTTTCAGGGAGCTAAGGGAAAAGCCCTTCTCCAGGCCATCCTGTAGAAAAGACTGAGATGGTGGCTTTGCCACCTCAGGAGCTAACAAGTCCAGGGCAGTTACATTGGCTACCAGTCTCTCGACATATTAAATTCAAGTCCCTTTTTACAATATTTAAAGTTTATCCTGGTCTTTCAGGAACTGCTGGAGTGGTCACATGTGAGCACACGCCCACGGCACCATCTCTATGGTTGCCGCCATCTATCCAAGTTGCTGAAGAGAATCCCAGACTCTGGGAGCATGTTGCACCCAGAACAGAGCCAGTCAATCCAACAGACTGACAGACATTCTCCTCTGCCAGGAAACCTCTGCCCATTCTAATCAAAACATGCTCCCAGAAACTCCAGGGACTGGGAAGGCCACAGCTGGTTCTTCTACGAATGATCACCCAGTCAAGGCTTTCTATGGACACAAATACCTTGGCGCTACAGCCGATACCACCATGACCAGGGAGAATATCTTTAGGACAGTGGAAAGCCTGAAAGAGAGGGCAGTGAACTGATAGTAAGAGTCAAGCATAGCAACATACAGATGCGTTTGTTGATCTGCCCAGATTTGGATATGAAAATACTCCTCAGCCAGATCCCGAGAAGCCAAGAACAACCCTTGGTGCACTACTTGAATCATGGAGTGCAAGGTTTCCATCCAGAAGTGCAGGACACACAATTGCTTGTCAACCCCCTTGAGGTCCAAAATGGGCTGAAAGGAACCATCCTTTTGGGCACCATGAAATAAATGGAGCATCTGCCCTAGCCCCACTCATCTGGCAGGAAGACCACCTCCGTCTTTAGGTGCAGCATCTTGTCCAAGGTGATCCGCACAGCTGCACTTTTGATTGCAGACCCGCAAGAGGAGATAATGAAGGCATCCGGAATAGACTCTCTGCATTCCAGGGCATAGCCAAACTGAATGGTGTCTTGATCTTTGGTAACTGGGGACCATTCCTGAAAGGAACAGCAAAGCCTACCTCTAACTGGCAGAACCAGGGAATAGGCCCTAAAACCTTCATTGTGCAGTCCGAAAGGATCCTCCTCTGGAAGGGATCAGGTCCCTGGGTCGTGTGCTCCACAAAAGGACAGAGAACGAGCTCAAAGCCCAGAAACAAAGAGGAAGAAAGATTTTCCAGGTCAATAACGATGAGAGTCCTGAGGCACCCAGAAATCTGACCAGAGCGCCCTCGGTAGATGGGTGAAGGCTGACGAAAAGGGGCAACAGTCCGCTTCACAGTCTCCTTGGACCTGTCTTCCAGAAGGCAGCAGATTTTCTCTTGCCCAGGTCCTTCACCAGCTTCTCCAAATCAGTTCCACTTCAGAATGGTATGGCGTGCAAGCTGGTTGTTATACTTAAATGCAAATGCTACTAAAGGGTACAGGAGAATACCACAAGTTAGTAGCTGTGCAAAACTCTAACCATAAAAAGTCACGACTTGAGAAGGTATGTATGTCTCAAAGCATAAAAAATATATACAAAAACTAAGCATATAAGAGGCGCTCAGTGGAAAGGTTTAGTGCCAAAACGTAAGTTTAGAGGAGATACGAATTTCCACAAAACCTGTTAATTTTTGTAACCAGAATACGCAAATCAAAACCAAGCTTTTTCAACTATTCTATATTGTGGCGGCAACCTTAAAGAATATTTGTTATCTTAGATTGTATTAGCCATATTCAATTCAACCTACGGTCTTAAAGCTCTCCATATTTCACTCTCCCTACTACTACTACTGAGCATTTGTATAGCACTACAAGACGTATGCAGCGCTATACAGACATGTTAAGAGACAATCTCTGCTCATCAGAGCTTACAGTCTAATCAAGACAGACAACACAGTAGGTGTAGACATGGAATACCATCTAAGGGGAATGGTAAGGAAACACAAAGGAGATCAGGGAGTCAAGATCAGAAAGCGACAGTAAAGAGGTGAGTTTTTAGACTAGATTTGAAAAGGGCCAGAGAAGATGCCTGAAGTACAGATTTGGGTAGTTTGTTCCAGGCATAAGGAGCAGCAAGGTGAAAGGAGCGGTCTGGAATTAGCAGTAGAAGAGAAGGGCATAGACAGAAGTGATTTGCTAGAAGAGCGGAGTTCCCAAGGAGGGATATACGGAGAGAAGAGAGGAAAGGTAGGAAGGAGCTGCAGAGGGAATGCACCTATAGGTCAGCAGGAGAAGTTTGAACTGGATGTGGAAACGGATAGGAAGCCAATGAAGAGACTCGAGAAGAGGGGTAATATGAGCATGATGAGGATGGTGGAAGATTAGCCGTGCAGCAGTGTTGAACAGACTGAAGGGGAGAGAGAGATGATTCAGCGGGAGATCAGAAGGAGTAGGTTACAAAAGTCAAGACGGGGGTGGGGGGTGATTAAGGAGTGGATAAGTGTCTTAGTAGTGTGTTCAGAAAGGAATGGGCGGATTTTGTTGATGTTATAGAGAAAGAAACGTCAGGTCAAATGGAGACTTCGGCAAGAGCCGTTTCAATAGAATGTAAAGGACGAAAGCCAGATTGTAAAGGATCCAGGAGGGCTTGAGAGGAGAGAAAGTCAAAGCAACGGCAGTGAACCGCATGTTCAAGTAGTTTAGAAATGAAGGCGAGGAGGGAGATGGGTCGATAGAAGGACAGGTAGGATCAAGTGAGAGTTTCTTGAGGAGAGGTGTAACTACTGCATGCTTGAAGGCTGCAGGGACAGTTGCAGTGAAGAGCGATAGGTTGAGAATACGAGAGATAGCAGGAACAACAGTGGAGGAGATGGGGCTTAGGAGACGGGTGGGAATAGGATCAGAGGAGCAGGTAGAGAGTTTGGAGGAGGAAAGAAGGGGTGCAGTTTCCTCCTCAGAGATCATAGAAAAGGAAGAAAGGGTAGCAGAGGTAGAGGAGGAAAGTTGGGATTGAAGAAGGGAAGGAGGGGAAGTAGCTGACTGTGGGGAATTGGAGGGTGATCTTGTGGATTTTATCATGGAAATAGTCACCCAGGATTTGAGCAGAAAGGGATGGAGGGGTCGGAGGCGGAGACAACTTGAGGAGAGAGTTGATAGAGCGAGGATAAGAAGCAAGAGAGTTAGCCAGATGGACATAATAGTCTTGTTTGGCGAGTGCTATGGCAGAATTGAAAGAGACAAGCATAAATTTAAAGTGCAGAAAGTCTGCAAGGGAGCAGGATTTGAGCCAAGCACGCTCAGCTGAACAGGCAGAAGAATGTAGATAGCAGGTAGTGGATGAAAGCCAGGGCTGGGGTATAGTGTGTCTCACAGGACATGGAACGGGCGGAGCGAGAGCATCCAGAGCAGAGGAGAGCACAGTGTTATAGGAAGCTATTGCCTCATCAACAGACTCATATGACATAGTGGAGGAAAGAGGTAATGAAAGAGTGGATGAGAGAACCAAAGGGTCAATAGCATGAAGATTTCTAAATAGGTTGGAGAAGACAGGACGAGGTTGAGGTGGTGGGTGATGAAGAGTGGAGATGGTCAGATAAGGGAAGAACTGAGGTACAGAAATTTGAGCGTAAACAATTAGAGAAAAATACAAGGTCAAGGCAGTGGCCATGCTGGTGAGTGGGGTTAGTAGAGCAAAGCTGGAGGTCGAATGAGGTGGTAAGGGAAAGGAGCTTTAAAGCATAAGATCAGAGGAGTTATCAACATGAATGTTAAAATCCCTGAGAATAAGAGTGGGGGAAGAGGAATCCAGAAAGAAGGAAAGCCAGGAGTCAAAGTCCGTGAGAAAGGTAGAGGTGGACTTGTCAGGAGGTCGATAAATAACAGCTACCCGCAGGGGTAGTGGAGTAAAAAGGCAGATAGAGTGGACTTCAAAGAAGGGAAAAGAGAGACTGAGGCAGCAGGAGGGGTTGGAATTGGCAGGAAGGAGAAAGTAGAAACCCACCACCACCACCACGGCCAGCGGGACGAGGCGTGTGGAAGAACTGATAACCGCCATGAGAGAGAGCAGCAACTGACGCCATGTCTTCTGGGAGGAGCCAGGTCTCAATTAGAGCAAGAAGATGGAGAGCATTAGAGATAGAGATCATGAGTAAAAGTAGTTTATTTGAGATGGAGTGTGCGTTCCATAAGGCACATGAGAAAACGAGGGAGGAAGGGGAAAAGAGAGGGATCTGAATAAGATTAGAGGTATTGCATGCAGATCTCTTCTCAGAGTGTGTAAAAGTCTAGTGGGGCCATTTAGGATTCATAAAACCAACCTGCATAACTCCTATACTTGATTCGCTTTATGTCTTGAGGACTGTGCATCTTTTAATTTAAAAAAAAAAATGGTATTTATTGCCAGATAATGCAAAGTTAAAATGATGCCGTTTCAACTGAAAGTGCCGCTGTTACAAAAAGTAGAAACAGCTTCATAGATCAATCAAAAATCTGTGAGCCAAAAAATATTAGATTATACAATTTTATTGTCCTGAGTACATAAATCATCTCTCATGTATCTTAGTACCAATAAAGATGTGAAAACGAAACCATAAAGCACAGTTACTTACCTGTAACAGGTGATCTCTGGGAACAGCAGGAATTAGTCCTCACATATGGGTACGTCGGTACCGACGGAGCCTGCGCGGGAAAGCTCCCCAGCTTCCCAGAAAGGAAGCTTTTGGGAGCCTCCCACAGCGCATGCGCGCTGCCTTCCCGCCTTTCCTGACCAACTCTCCTCAGTTCGAGTTTAAAGCTGAGACAATAGAGAGAGAGAGGAAAGGAAAGATAGAGATAGAGAGAGAGATACAACTCCTAGGGGAGGTGGGTGGGTTGTGAGGACTAATTCCTGCTGTTCCCAGAGATCACCTGTTACAGGTAAGTAACTGTGCTATCTCCAGGAACAAGCAGGAATAAGTCCTCACATATGGGGACTCCCTAGCTAAGATGCCCGGGAGATCCCCAAGGGTATGAGACCCTGAAAGGTTCCTCGTCTTCCTATGGATCTCAGGCATCCATTCAGGGAAGGAGGGCAGGAGTTGTTCAAGAATGGAACAGGTGTCTGAGGACAGCCTGACCAAACAAGGCATCCCGGCGGGAGTCCTTGTCCAAACAGTAATGGGCTGTGAAGGTATGAACCGAGGCCCAGGTGGCTGCTCGACAGATCTGATCGATGGATACAGAATGAAGATGAGCCATAGAGGTGGCCATGGCTCTCACATTGTGAGCTGTGACATGGCCCTCCAGAGAAAGGTTCTTACTCTGGTAAGCAAAAGAAATACACTGAGCAATCCAATTGGACAGTGTTATTTTAGAGACTGGAAGTCCTAGATGAGAAGGATCAAAAGCAACAAAAAGCTGGGAAGACTTTCTATGTTGCTGTGTCCTGTGTAAGTAAAAAGCAAGAGCTCTTTTACAATCTAGAGTATGAAGGTTCCTCTCTGCAGTGGATGCATGAGGAGCTGGAAAAAAGACAGGTAAATATACCTCTTGATTAAGATGAAAAGGTGAGACCACTTTAGGCATAAAGTGAGGATTTGTCCTAAGGACTACCTTATCATGATGGAACCTTGTATAAGGTGGATTAGCCACGAAGGCCTGCAGCTCACTAATGCGGCGAGCAGAAGTGATTGCAATAAGGAAAATAACCTTCCAGGAAAGACATTTCAAGGAGGTAGTGGCTAAGGGTTCAAAAGGTGGCTTCATAAGTTGACCAAGAACCAAGTTTAAGTCCCATGCCACCGGAGGAGGTCGAATGGGAGGTTTAGTTAAGGTTAGGCCTCTCATGAATCTGGCAATAAGAGGATGAGAGGAAATAGGTTGTCCATTGATAGGCTTAAGGGATGCTGCAATAGCACTTAAATGGACCCTTACGGAATTCGTCTTAAGGCCTGCATTGGAAAGATGCAGGAGATATTCTAATAGAGAATTCAGGGGAAGTGCTAGAGGGTCAAGACCCTTTTGAGCACACCAAATGGAAAATCTCCTCCATTTAAAAGCATAGGAACGCCTAGTGGAAGGTTTCCTGGAAGCATGAAGGATATCCTTCACTTGTTGCGAAATATTGAAGTCTTGAAGGTCTAGGCCTTCAGTAACCAAGCTCTGAGGTGAAGGGACTTGGGGTTTGGATGCCACAAAGTCCCCTCCTCCTGAGACAGAAGGTCTGGAGCAGCTCCGAAGTCCAGGGAGGGGACTTGGGAGAGATGCAGAAGTAGAGGGTACCACACTTGGCGTGGCCAGCGTGGAGCTATGAGGATCATAAATCCTTGATCCCTCTGAAGTTTGAACAGAGTCTTGGGGATCAAAGGAATGGGTGGAAAGGCATACAGGAAGTCCTGACCCCAATGAAGGAGGAAGGCATCCTTGGCCTGAACTCCCTGACACGGAATCCTGGAACAGAACCGGGGAGGTTTGGCATTCCACGGACTTGCAAATAGGTCTATGTCCGGGGTACCCCATTACTGAAAGATTCTGAGTACCTGATCCATGTGCAGGGACCATTCGTGTGGGAGCAGAACTCGACTGAGTCTGTCCGCCCAAGAGTTTTGAATTCCTGGGAGGTATACTGCCAGGAGATGGATTTGATGCTCTCTGGCGAAGACCCATAATCTGAGAGCTTCGTTGCAAAGCGACAGAGAGCCAGTTCCTCCTTGCTTGTTTATGTAAAACATGGCTACCTGATTGTCCATTTGAATGAGGACTGTCTGGTAGCTGAGGAGGGTATGAAAGACCTTGAGAGCTAGGAACACTGCTCGAAGTTCCAAGTGGTTGATATGAAGAGAGGTCTCCTGTGGGGACCAAGTGCCTTGGGTGGAGAGGTCTTGCAGATGAGCTCCCCAACCTGTTTGGGAGGCATCTGTTGTGAGGATTGCTTGGGGCAACAAGGGTTGGAAGGGGGACCCCAACAACAGATTTTGAGTGGACATCCACCATTGGAGAGACCAAAGGAGACGTTTGGAGTTTGCTATTTGGTCTGAGAGAGCTCTTGACGCTTGAGTCCACTGGGTGGACAAAGTCCATTGAGCTGCTCTCATGTGTAGACGAGCATAGGGTACCACATGTACTGTGGAAGCCATGTGGCCTAGTAGTTGCAGCATCTCCCGGGCAGTGAAGTGGTCCTTTGACTGAATCTGGGAGGCTAACTGCACTAGACGTTGGCAACGAGCCTGGGGAAGATAGGCTCTTGCAGTAGTGGTGTCCAACCAGGCACCTATGAATTCTAGGGACTGAGTAGGGATGAGCTGAGACTTTGGGAGATTTACCACAAGTCCTAGATACTGCAGAATGCACCTGGTAGTGTTCAGGGAAATTTGGGCTTCTGACTGGGATGGAGCTCGGATGAGCCAGTCGTCCAGATATGGGAAGACAAAGATTCCCAGAGTGCGCAGAAATGCAGCAACTATTGCCATGCATTTGGTGAACACTCTTGGAGCAGAGGCCAGACCGAAGGGAAGGACTCTGTATTGGTAATGTTTTCCCTGGAACAGAAAACGTAGAAATTTTCTGTGGGATGGATGGATGAGTATATGGGTGTACGCATCCTTGAGATCTAGAGAACAAAGCCAATCCTGACTCTGTAGGTATGGAAGGAGAGTGCCTAAAGAGAGCATCTTGAACCTCTCCTTGTACAGAAATTTGTTCAATTCTCGGAGATCTAGAATAGGTCTGTATCCCCCTGTTTTCTTTGGGATGAGAAAGTAGGGGGAGTAAAAACCTGACCCCTGCTGAAGAAGAGGAACTTCTTCTATGGCCCTCTGGGCCAGAAGGGAGGTTACCTCCTGATCCAGAAGGTCGAGGAGAGATGTGGGAGAATTGAAATGTCTCACCATGGTGTAGGGAGGAAGTTCTGAGAAATGAAGTTTGCAGCCCTCTCTGATGATGGAGAGGGTCCACTGCTCTGATGTGATTTGCTCCCATCTGGGAGCAAAATGAGCCAACCTTCCTGGAATGGTGAGAGGTTCTGGCTGTTGTAGAGCCAGAAAGGTTAAGTTCTCTAGCACTAAGTCAGAACCCCTGAGGGGCTTGGGACTGCTGGGTTGCAGCAGCCCCTGCAGGTTTAGGCCTGGCCTGTTTGGGTTGCTGACGCTTAGTAGCAAATCGACCTGCAGAAGACTGTTGACCAGAAGTGGAAGGAAATCTGCCCTTCTTGTAAAAAGACTTTTTAAAAGATTTTTTCTTGGCTGGAGTGGAGGTAGACTTAGAAAGTCTATCAAGAGCAGCATTTTCTGCATCCATTTGAGTGGCTTTAATTTGCCACTCTTTGCCAAATAGGTTTTCACCTGTACAGGGTAGATTTCCTAAACCATCTTGAACCCAGGGTTCTAGATCAGAAGCCTGGAGCCAAGCAATTCTACGAGCAGCTATAGCAATTCCTGAGGCTCTGCTGGCAACCTCAAAGGAATCAAAGGCTGCCCTGTTGGAAAACTTTGAAATGTCTTGAGTATGCTTAAGCCAAAGAAGGAATTCCTCCCTTTTATCTTCAGGAATAAAAGGGAGAAAATTGTGCAGCTTTTCTGCCACCTCCTTCAGAAACATACCCATATAAAGGTTGTATGAATTGATTCTGGCAGTAAGCATGCTAGCTTGGAAGAGTTTTCTACCAAAAGCATCCAAGGTCCTGCATTCTCTTCCTGGGGGAGTAGAAGAGTGTCTTTTGGTACTCTTTATTCTCTTCATAGCAGACTGCACCACAATAGAATGGTGAGGAAGCTGAGTTTTTTGAAACCCAGGAGGAGGGGGGGACACGGTACATAGTGTCCAATCTACGAGAATGAGGAGAAAGGGTGAGAGGAGTCTCCCACAATTCAAGCAAATGTTCTTGGAGAATTTCATGAATTGGCAAGGTGACTGCCTCTCTGGGAACCTTAGAGTATCCCAAAATGTCTAACATTTTTGCTCTAGGTTCTTTTTCAGAGGTTACTGAAATAGAGAGTCCTTTAGCTACTTCCATGATGAAGTCTTGAAAGGACAAATCCTCTGGAGGAGACATTCTCCTCTTTGGAGAAGAGGGCTCCTCAGGAAGAGTAAGAGATACTTCAGGAGAGTCATCCGATGAATCGGAATCATCAGAAGACTGGAAGTATCGTCTGTTTGCTTCCAGGGATCGATAAGCGTATCGACCAGTATCGACATCGGGCGTACCCGGAACCGGATCGGTATCGGGAAAAGCCCCGGAACCGGGAACCGGAACCAGTATCCTGGTCGATGTGGATGCCCTGGGTACCGGTATCAGTTGCGGTACCGGAACTGAGGTCGGTACCGCTTGCTGCGGTACCATGGGCGTCGCAGCCTTAATAAAAGCCATTATGGCCTGCTGCATGGATTGAATTGTATGATCCATAGACGCCACGACTGCCTGGATGTCGGTACCGGAAGAGTGTGCCGATACCCCAGAGCAGTCTAACAGGTGATCGGTCGAGGCCGTGCCATCGATGTCAACCTGTAACCCCATAGGAGGAGCTTTGGAAGCCGGAGCTTCCCGCCGGGGTTGTTTGGCTGGGGCAGGGTCCTCAGGGTCAAGCCCAGGGGCATCTCGATACTTGGAGGGAGATTTGCCCTTTGAGGACCTGCCAGAAGAATGTTTGGTTATCTGAGATCCATCAGGAGAGGAAGACCTGGAGGATGTCGATGCTGGAGTATCTGTGGAAAACAGCATATGAAACTTGGCTGCTCGGTTCTGTAAGCCACGTTTAGACATCAGGGAGCAGGACTGGCAATCCGGTATGGAGTGGTCAGGCCCCAAACATTTAAGACACCATTCATGTGTGTCGGTGACTGAGATGGTACCGCTACACTTGGTGCATTTTTTGAAACCAGAAGCTGGTTTCTCCATGAGGGAAAAATTTTCTCCAGGCCTAGAGGCCTAAGGGGAGAAAAATTTCACCAAGTAGGGAAAAGAAATGTTTTTTTTTTTTTTTTGAAAAGTAAAAAGAAAAAAGACCGGCGGTACCGGTATGGAGTCGGGGAAGGCAGACACGCGACCAAAGAAACAAATTAAAATAAGAACTTCTTCAGCGGTAACAGGAACACGACCTGCTGGCTCCGCGGAAAAGAAGAACTGAGGAGAGTTGGTCAGGAAAGGCGGGAAGGCAGCGCGCATGCGCTGTGGGAGGCTCCCAAAAGCTTTCTTCTGGGAAGCTGGGGAGCTTTCCCGCGCAGGCTCCGTCGGTACCGACGCACCCATATGTGAGGACTTATTCCTGCTTGTTCCTGGAGATTAGTATAGTGAACTCCACATAAAGAGATCTGTAATATATAAAAACCTCTATAAAACATATATCGGATTATAAATAGAAAATATAAAATATGTATCTAAAATAATAAGTCATCTACCTGATAAAAAATATGCAGTTTCGTAGGGAACCCATAGCCCGTCACTGCAGGTATGTAAGCTCCATCAGGAACAAGGGGTGGAAGTATAAAAGAAACAAAACAGTGTGCTAGAGGGAGCAATACGCGGCAAGGAAATTTATATGCAGCAACAGAAAATTTTAAAATTAAAGATACAATGATGAGCTTGACGATAAAATAAACCTCATTGAACAATAATGAAAAAGCTGTTAGAGGATTCGATAAGAGTAATGCACATAAAAAATCTGGGAGGTTAAGGATGTAAAAAAATAGGAAAAGAATACAGGAACATGTATACAAAACATACATAAACATATTACATGTCCTGAAATTGATAAAACCAAATGTAAAATTAGCAAAACCCACAGTTTAGTTTCTTCCCTTTTAGAAGGACAATGTAAAAATTGCAACTGAATATAAGTATATCACCGACAAATAAATAAATCTATCTCGAAAAATTGATCAATGTGAGAGGAACTAATGGTGGAATATAACATATAGAAACCTAAACAATAAAACCATCTTATCTAACCCAGTTATATAATAAATTATTAAAAAGGAAATTAAAAATTAAACTAGGGCCTCATGAGGAGACTGACAAAAAAGGGGCGGGGGGAAGGGAAGGAAGGAGGAACAGTATGGGGGAGGGAGATAGGGAAAGGGAGTGGGGGAAGGGTGGAGGGAGTGGGGGAAGGGGAGAGAAGGGGGAGGGAAGGGGAGAGAAGGGGGAGGGGGAGGGAGAGGAAAGGAAGGAAGGGATGGAAAAAGAGGAGGGAGAATAGGGGAAGGAGGGGAGAGAGGGAGGGGGGAGGGATAGAGGGGTGGGAAGAGATGACGGTATCGCGGAAGAACCATACTTAGCCTACAAGTGTCTTAAAAGAAATTATGCATCCAAAAAACCTGAAGGAGGTACCTCTAGAGGAAAACAGACAAATCAGTATCCATATTTAAACTCAAAGGTGTTACAGGTCTGAACTCAAAAATATATATCTCTGAGTCTCAACAAGACACGGTCTATATTCCCACCACTTCAATGAGGATGTACTACCTTTATCTCCAGGAACAAGCAGGAAGTCAGTCTTCATACATGGGTGACTTCGGCACTGACAGAGCCCGGCATGCGAACACGCCCCAGCATCCAATAGGAATGCTTTTGGGAGCGTTCCTCCACACATGCGTAACTGTCTTCTCGCCTTTCCTCCTGGTCTCAGTCTTACCACGGAGCCATCAGGACTTTGTCTCTGTCAGGCGCGTCTTGAGACCTCAAAAAATTCTTCCAAGTACCGTTGAAAGTACACTGGTTGCCTTTCCCGTCAACCGACTCGACTCCCCATCGATTACAGTTCCCCTTTTTTAATTTTATTTTTTCTTAACGTTTATTTTACTTTAATTTTGCAATAATTCTTCCTTGAGGCCTATGGCCTCCTCGGGCACCATTGCCCAATTCGAATTTGCCTCCATATTATTTTCAAATATGGAGAAATCCCGAAGTGGGTTCAAGAAATGCTCCAAGTGTTCCAGCACAATTTCCATCACCGACTAGCATTCTTGGTGCCTGAAATGTTTAGGCCTAGACCACAACATCAAGTCCTGTCTCTCTCCTGTCACGACTTCCAAAGGTTGGAAGAACCGAGACACACAGAATGCTAAGCTGTTTCTTACATACTCAGCTCTTTTGGTGCACTCTTTGGGGGCGTCGACTCCATAAAAATCATCCCATGTGTCTAAGTCCTTACCAGCAAAGGAGAAGCATCACTCAGACACCAGTGCTTAAGAAGAAGACAACATCAACTTCAGCATCGCCACCAAGCAATGGCATCACCATTCATCGCATGTCAATGCAGACAGTCTATCTAAACAACCCTAGCAGGAGGTGTCACCCTCCAAAGCCATACAGGGGTTCAGGGGATGCCCCCGAGGTCCAATCCTCGGTGGAGCCCCAATACCAGCATCGGGCGTTGTGGCACACATCTGTTTCTGGAGTCACTCCTCCTCCGGTATCATCATTGGATGATCGTGTCATTGCCATCGAGAGTAGCATCACTAAACTCTTAGCAGTCATTGCTATTGGCATTACAACTGCTCCGCAGCCAGGACCGGTACTGGTTCCACCAATACCAGCAGTGACCATAGACAGTAGCACTCTACCACAGGCATCCCCTGCTTCAGATAACTCAGAGCAACCAATATAAAGGCCCTCAGCACCATCTGTTCCGATACCCTCGACATCCAAACAATGAACATCTGAACATAGAAGGTATTGAACATCTCAGAGATCATTTTGATTTCCTTCCGGACTCCGATTCCAAGGAGGCATCAGAGGTGGAATTGATCAAATCCAATACACCCAAAGATATACTGCCTGATCAGTTGCCTCCTAAATGTCAACGTTTGCCACCTGAGGACATGTCCTTTCAAGACTTCATTAAGGATATAGGGGCAGCTCTCGATGTTTCAGTGTCTACAGAAACAGAGCCAAGGGCTGAAAAGCTTGATATACTACAGTATCCATCAGCAATGAAGAAGGCTGCCACCCTCCCAGTGCACAATATCATAAAAAAACTTTATCGTTAGAATGCGGGAAGCCCCCATGTCAACCCCTGCAGTAAATAAGAGGCTTGATACCCTATATAGCAGGGATGCCAAACTCCAGTCCTGGAGGGCCGCAAACCAGTCAGGTTTTCAGGGTATCCCTAATGAATATTCATTAGATATATTTGCATACAATAGGGGCAGTGCATGCCAATATATCTCATGCATATTCATTAGGGATACCCTGAAAACTTGACTGGTTTGCGGCCCTCCAGAACTGGATTTGACATCCCTGCTATATAGGGTTCCTCCCTCTCCAGGTTTCCAAAAGCCACAATTTCCCCACCACTCCATGGTTACGGAGTCCACCATGAGGAGGATTAAAAGTCAAAAGAATCAATCCTCAGTACCTCCTGGCAGGAAGCCAGGACCCTAGATGCATTTGAAAGGAAAGCATTCCAAGCTTCCATGCTAGCCTCGAGAATAAACTCAGATATGCTATATGTGGGTATGTTTCTTAAGGATGTATCGAGGGATTTATCAGAATTTACCTCCTTGCTGCCCACTGTTCCAGGCACTCATCAGATCTTGGTCACACATGCCCAGAATATAACCAAATTCTTAAGAGCAGCATTTGATGCTTTTGAGGCTAACAGCAGATCTGCTGCAGCTTGCATAGGAGCTAATACAGCATGGCTCCAAGCATCCGGCCTGGAACATTGGGTCCAGGACAAATTAATCAACATACTCTGTAATGGTGAGAACCTCTTTGGATAGAGGTGAAGGGAAAAGGCTGGTGAGATAGAGACTGACAAACTCACCATGAAGAGGCTGTCAAGGAAAACGGCAAACCCTTCTAAGGCGGTGGCTACTACCAAGAAACCATTCTTCCCTAAGAAAAAGGAAGTTTTATCCTCTATATCAGGCCTATGCTGGCTACGCTGCCCCACAACATCAACAGAGGCAACCAGGCCAGAAAGATCAGGAAACCCAAGGTTACCAAATTACAGCCTGCACGATCTACTCAACTACCTCAGAGTTCTTGACTGCTTCAAAAAGAGCATGGCCAATTCTCCCATGATTCTCCTGCCTCCTCCCATGATCCCAGGAAGGCTACTGCATTTTGCACAATGCTGGATCAGCATCACTTCCGAGCCTTGGACCCTACTTTTAGTCAAGTCAGGGTCTACAACTAAAATTCCAGACTCGTCCTTCCACTCATTTTGCGGGACAACCTATCCTAGATCCCCTTCATTCCTCTTTGCTCCAATAGGAAATCCTCTCACTGCTAAAACAAGGAGCCATAGAGGAGATTTCCTTCGCTCAACGGGGTCTGGAATTCTACTGCAGACATTTTATAATTCCAAAAAGGACAGGAGGTCACAGGCCTATATTAGATCTCTGAAATCTCAACAAATTTCTCATCAAGGAGAAATTCAAGATGATTTCTCTAGGCACCCTTCTGCATACCGCCAACAAAACGATTGGCTATGCTCTCTGAATCTAAAGGATGCTTACACACATATCCTCATTCACCCAAACTACAGAAGGTTCCTCAGGTTTGCCTTTCAAAGCAACCTCTATCAGCAGTTCAGAGTCTTCCCATTCAGATTGGCCTCAGCACTGAGTCTTCACAAAGTGTTTAGCTGTTGTGGCAGTCTACCTACAAACTCTAGGATCTTTCTGTTCCCCTACTTAGAGTGGCTGCTAAGGGCAGACTCTACTTCAGCAGTCACCTCCACCCTAAATCAAACCATTTATGTCCTCCAGGAGTTGGGTTTTGTGATAACTTAGCCAAAATCACATCTCAGCCCAACTCAGGACCTAGAGTTCATAGGAGCTAGTTTGGATACAATAAGAAGCAGAGCCTTCCTCCCAGACGACAGATGCCTGTTTCATTACCATAGCCACACAGGTGCTGCAGCAACTATCAGTTACTGCCAGAACATTTCTTCACTTCTTAGGCCACATGGCTTCCACAGTCCATGTCGTGCCCTACGCAAGTCTCCACATGAGGATCACACAGTGGACTCTCTCACACCAGTGGAAGCAGTCCACAGGTCATCTCCCAGACCTTGTCAACATCACTCCGCAGATGAAGGCAGACCTTCAGTGGTGGGTCACACCACAGAATCTAGTCGAAGGGTCACCTTTTCAGAAGTCTGCACCACAATCTATCCTAACCACCGATGCATCAAAACTAGACTGGGAAGCCCATCTCAATGGCCTCACAACAAGGCCTTTGGTCCGCTCAGGAGAAGCTCCTCCAGATCAATCTTCTGGCGCTCAGAGCAATCTTCAATGCTGCCAGAGTCTTCTCTCCCCAATTCAGGAGGCATTCTCTTCTTGTGCAGACCGACAACCAGGTAGATATGTTTTATATAAACAAGGGAGGAACAGGCTCTCAAGCCCTATGCATGGAGGCCATTTGCCTTTGGAACTGGGCAAAACCCCAAGATATTCGCCTTCACGCAGTCTACCTTCTGGGAGAACAGACTCAATTGGCCAACAGGATAAGCTGGATCCTCCATCTACACAAGAGGATGCTGGATAATCAAGTAACCCAACGCTTGTTCCAACTCTGGGGGACAACACTAATTGACTTCTTTGCATCTCCCCTCAATGCCCAACTACCTTGGCTCTAACTTGAGGATTCCCTCTCCCCACAGGGAATCATCAGAAGCCTTCCTCATCCATTGGGGTCAAGAGCTCCTTTATGCTTTCCCTCCACTTCCGCTCAGAGCAAAGACACTCTTCAAGTTCCAGGCCGAACAGGGACAAATGATTCTCATTGCCCCTCACTGGCCCAGACAACCATGGTTTCCTCTCCTCCAACTTGCTCAAGCAACTCCCCTCCGGCTCGGTTACTCACCGAAGTTACTCTCCCAGGATCAAAGGACCCTTTTGCAATCCTACCTCAAGCCACTCCGCTTGACGGCCTGGAAGCTGAGCGCTTTGTCCTCTCACACTTAAATCTCCAAGAGGACGTGTTGCATGTCCTTTTATCATCAAGAAAGGATTCAACCAGACGCTCTTAGACCTTTAAATGACGCAGGTTCTCCATCTGGTGTTCTCTTAAAACACTGTCTCCTTTCACATGTCCCATTCTGGACTTATTTCAGTACCTGCTACATTTGTCTTCTGGTCTCAAGACCAGTTCGGTGCGAGTGCATTTATCCGCTATTGCGGCTTCCCACCATACTCCAGAGAGCTGCCCTATCTCAGCGCACACCTTAGTGGCTAGATTCATGTGGGATCTTCTCCTAACTAAGCCATCTTTCCGTCCACCTCCCACCCTGTGCGATCTAAATGTTTTGCTTGCACAACTCAGCGCAATCCTTTTGAACCAATGGGGTCAGCTCCATTAAAGTTCGTCACATGGAAGCTTCTCTTCCTCATAGCAGTTACCGCAGCTCGCAGGATCAGTGAACTCCAAGATTTAGTAACCTCTGCACCTTATACCACTTTTCATCATGACAAGGTGGTCCTTTGCACACATCCTAAGTTCTTGCCAAAGGTAGTCACCTCCTTCCACCTCAATCAATTGGTCTTGCTACCGACTTTCTTTCCAAGACCTACGCCTCTCCGGCTGAAGCCAAACTTTATACTCTCAATTGCAAGAGAGCATTGGCTTTCTATCTAGAGTATACTAAAGACCATCACCAATCTTATCAGTTGTTTGTTTCCTTTGACCAAAGTCATTTGGGGACACCAGTATCCAAAAGAACACTTTCAAATTGGTTAGCAGATTTGGGCTGTGTCTACTACACCGTGTCACAGTTCATATGTCGGAGCCATGGCAACTACTGTAGCTAACCTTCGCTCTGTCCTTATCTCAGACATCTGCCAAGCGGCAACACTGTCTTCTCTGCATACCTTTGTAGCACACTACTGCCTGCATAAAGACTCCAGAGCTGATGCTCAATTTGGACAAGCTGTTCTGTGAAACCTCTTTCAAATTTAGACAACTTGCCCACCGCCCATCCAACTACCTCACGAGGAGTGCTCTGAAAGAGCTGTTGGATCCCTGCTGCAACCTGCAGTTGTGCCTCCGGGATACTTTTCTTGCTCGGTAGTCTTGGGCTAGGGAGTCCTATATGTGAAGACTGACTTCCTGCTTTTTCCTGGAGATAGCGTAGTTAATCACCTGTAACAGGTGATCTCCGGGAACAGCAGGAATCAGTCTTCGCAACCCGTCCACCTCCCCAACAAGTTGCCGATTTTTGTTCTCATTCCTGATATACAAATTTTTTATTCTCCACTATACATCTGACTGAGGAGACCAGGAGGGAAGGTGGGAAGGCAGCCATGCATGCGTGGAGGAATGCTCCCAAAGGAATTCCTATTGGATGCTGGGGAGTGTTCCCACGCCGGACTCACAGTTGGTGCTGACATCACCCATATGTAAAGACTGATTCCTGCTGTTCCCGGAGATCACCTGTTACACGTGAGTATGCTATAACTAAAAATTTCTCATCCGAAATAGTGTTGTGCAGAAATCCAATGTGAAACCAAAAGGTTTATCCAAAATGCATCTCTTCAAGCAGCTCGTGTTCCATCATTCTTGTACGTACAGTGCGTTTCCCTAGGTAGATCAAGTCACACGGGTACATTATGTATATCCTGCACTGTGTCTCACAATTTGAGTAATGCGAAAGAAAAAAACACAACTTTCCTTTAGTATGTGGGTGTACAAAGAAATCTTTAGTTACTAAACTGTGAACATATATAGAGCAATGACCGCATTTGTAGGGTCCTATAATTTTGGGTCTAGCCTTTGGAACAGAAAGGGCCAATGCTACCAAAATATTTGCAAAATTGGTATTCCATTTGTGTGCAACTGTCACTATGGCGTTATTGAAAATTGGAATGGTAGAAAGAATGGCACATTCTTCAAGTACTTGAGAAATGGCGTGAGAAAAATTAGAGAATGTGAGGGGGCAGATCAATCTGTCTCTGAGGGCATCTAGAATTTACCCACTTCTTTGGCCCTTTGATATGTCTTATGCAGGAATTAGGATAGCCCCTCACTGAAGCATCTTTTCACATCTGTTGAATGCTTTTCAAAGCCCGTTGCTCGTGAGAAAATCCTCTTTAACCCTTAAAAACTGTGATATTGGCAAGTTATACTTTAAGGAGTGATTGTGAAAACTACTAAAATGCAAAAGTTGGTTTCTATCTATGGGTTTGCAGTAAAGGTCTTTTTATTTTTATCAGGATGTCCAAATATGCCACCTCCTGTGTTGTGATGGTGGCCTCAAATTGTAAATTTTGATCCAACAGATTCAACCATATTAGAAATTCTTGCAAACGACAGTCACCTCCTTCCCATATCACTAAAATGTCAATGTATCTCTTCCAAAGCTTTATATTTGAACTAAAAGGATGACAAGTTAAAAATGTTTTTTCAAAGTAGGCCACATACAAATTCGCTACGTCAGGGGCCATGGAAGATCTCATGGCAACACCTTTAACCTGTTTATAATATAACCCTCTAAAACAAAAAGAATTTTATGTTAAAGCAAGACAGGCTATTTGTATTAAAAACCAAGTAGGAATTCACCATGGTACTGTTCTTTCCAACAGAACATCTTCAATAATATCCAATGCCGCCTCCTGAAGGATGTTGGTATAAAGTGAGGCCACATCCAATGTGACTAACACTTGATCCGTATAGTAGTCTGAAAAATTATCTAGTATTTGTATTACATGAGACATGTCCCATGACAAAAGGTTGCAAAAATACATCGAGAAATTTAGATACTGGCTCAAAAATAGAGCCAATGGCCGAAATAGATCTCCCTGGTGGTTTTTCAACAGATTAATTCACTTTCGGGAGCACATAGATGGTAGGCGTAACTGGGTATTCAACTCTGTCGACGTCGATTGATTCCTGCTGTTCCCGGAGAACACCTGTTAGAGGTGAGTAACTGGGTATTCAACTCTGAGACATTCATACTCCTTTTTTGTAAGAAACCCTGTCTCCAATCCTGTTTGATAAACTGTCCAAACTTCTTTTAAGTGCTTCTGTGGGATCTCCATCAAGATGTTTGTAAAACATGCAGTCCTGGAGCTGTCTGTTTACCTTTGTGATATAATCTGTTGTATTCATTAAAACTAAAGCTCCCCCTTTGTCCGCTGGTTTAATTACTATGTGTGGGTTATCTTTTAGAGACTTCAAAGCTACTTTTTCTTCCTTCGAGATATTATAATATACTTCTTTTTGTATTTTGTAATTCATCTATCCTTTTGAGTACCACTTTTTCAAAAGTTTTTAGTATTGGATTAGAGCTAGAAAGGGGGAGCCATGTGGAAGGATTCTTAATAACTGACATATCAGTTGGACCAGACCCCTGTTCACTAAAAAAGTCCATGATTTTTAATTTTCTAAACAAATTTGAACAAATCTACATGGACTGAAAAAGGATCAAATAATGAGGTAACAAAAGAAACCTCTGTTAAGGACGCTCTTCTCTACATCATTAAGTACATAATTAGACAAATTACTGCCACAATCTAATCTCGAAGGAATTCCCTCCAGAAAGTCCCCATTCCCCTGCTCCTTCCTCTCCCTCGGGTTGGATAAAAAGCATAGTTACTCACCTGTAACAGGTGTTCTCCAGGAACAGCAGGAATCAATCGACGTCGACAGAGCCCACGTGGAGCATTTCCCCAGCTTTCAAAGCAAGCCTTTGGGAGATGCCACCATGCATGCTTGGTCCCCTTCCCACCCAAGGGTGCCATCTTGCTCAGTCAGCTGACATAGCTAAAAGAGGGCAAAAATAAAAGATGGTAAAGGAGCAACTCCAAGAGGCGGAGGGAGGGTTGTGAGGACTATTCCTGCTGTCCCAGGAGAACACCTGTTACAGGTGAATAACTATGCTTTCTCCAAGAACAAGCAGGAAGTCAGTCCTCACATATGGGACTCCCCAACTACAGGCTACCGAGAGCCCATAACACAAATAGGGGCTCCCTCACAGGGAGCCACAAGCAGCAGCAATTTAGTCTGTGTACACAGAACACAGTAGGACCCCCTGTGTCCGATGAACCAGCACTCCTGTAGCCTGAACACAGAAGAGTTGGAGGGTAGGAGTTGCCTAAACCCTGAAAAGGTTACAGAGCACAGCCTGGCCCCAGCCTGGCCGAAGGCACTGTCCCATCAGGACTCTCTTTCCAGACAGTAATGGGCTGCGAAGGTATGGACTGAAGACTAGGTGGTAGCCCGGAAGATATCCATCATCGGGACAGAGCGCAAGTTTACCACTCAAGCCGCCATGGCCCTGACACAGTGCGTCGTGATGCAGCCTTCCAGCAGGAGCATCGCCTGCTCATAAGCAAGGGTGATACAGTCCGCCACCTATGTGGACAGCATAGGCTTGGTCACTGCCTCCCCCAGCCTACTGGGGTCGTAGGAGATGAAAAACAGAGGTTTTGCAGTGACCCTGAGTGCACTGGATACAGAAGGACAAAGCCCTCTTACAGTCCAAGGTGTGAAGGACAGTCTCCACCAGACTGGAGTGAGGTCTTGGAAAGAAGGTAGGGAGCACCATTTCCTGGTTGAGATGGAAAGGCGACACTACCTTCGCCAGGAATTTGGGTTGAGTGCAAAGCACCACTCTGTTCTTGTAGAACCTGGTATAGGGTGCCTCCGTCATAAGGGTCTGAAGCTTGCTAACTCTGCGAGTGGAGGTAAGCGCGATCAGGAAAGCCACCTTCCAAGAGAGGTAGCCAGAGGTTCGAAGGTTGGGAGAGAGCTGCCCCAACACTATGTTGAGGTCCCATTCAGTTGCTGGAGGACGAACTGGGGGCTTCGATAAGGGCAGGCCCCGAAGGAAACGGTTGGACCGAGAGGGGCTTACCATCCACCGGATGGTGGTGTGCCACCAGGGCACTAAGGTGCACTCGGACAGAATTAGACTCGAGTCTGGACAGAGAGGTGGAGAAGGTACTGTACCACCAGAGTCACCAGGCAGGAGAAAGGGTCAGCTCCGTGTTCGGCGCACCAGAGAATCTGTGCCATTCGAAGGCGTAAGCCTTCATAGTAGAGGCCTTGCGAGAAGCAAGCAGAACATCTTCCACCTTAACAGGAAGGTTGAAAAGAGCCAGAGTCACCCTCTCAGCAGTCACGCTGTCAGCCACAAGGACCCCAGGTTGAGGTGCAGGAGAGGGCCCCCTCCTGAGATAGGAGCCCCAGGGCGGTCCCCAAGGGGATGGGGATCTCCACTGTCAGCTGTAGAAGCAGCGGGAACCACGGTTGCCTGGGCCACCGAGGAGCTATTAAGATGAGCGAGGCCCTGTCACGGAGGTTCCTGAACAAGGTCTTGGCAATCAGTGGCGTAGGAGGGAAGGCGTACATGAGGCCTTCGGACCATGAGACCAAGAACATGCCCGCTGCCACCATGGAGGGGTGGGCCTGCCTGGAGCAGAAGTAGGGCAACTGAAAATTGTCCAGGCTGGTGAACAGGTCCATCAAAGGTTCTCCCCAGAGCCGGAAAAGCCAACTGGCTACACTAGGGTCCAGCTGCCACTTGTGCAGCTGGAGAACTCTGTTAAGCCTGTTGGCTAGCAGGTTGTCTTGGCCTGGCAGGTACACTGCCCGCAGAAAGACACCCTATTGGACTGCATACAAGCCGAGGGCCAGTGCCTCATGACAAAGGGTATGAGACCCCATGCCCCCCTGTTTCTTCACGTAGAACATCGCCACCTAGTTGTCTGTCTGGACTAGCACCAGCTGGTGACGCAGGTGGTGACAGAAGACCCTCAGGGCTAGTTGTATGGCTCGGAGTTCCAGGAGGTTGATCTGCTGGGTGCTCTCGCCTGGTGACCAGTTGCCCTGAGTGTGGAGATCTCCGCAGTGGGCTCCCCAGCCGAGCAGGGAGAAGTTTGTGGTGAGGACCCTTGAGAGGCTTGGGGTCTGAAAAGGCATGCCCGCCTTGAGATGCTGGGGAGACTACCACTAGACCAGAGAATCCAACAATTGGCATATCACAGAAACTCGAAGGCGGCCCATGGCCCGAGACCACTAGTCCCAGAGACAACACTGTGCCACCCTCATGTAGAGGCAAGCATCGGGGGTAATGTGGACCGTGGAGGCCATGTGCTTAAGAAGGCGCAAGAGAAGTGAGTGGGCACCGAGGGACAGTACTACACATCTCGAGCCTGAGACAATTGGCTCGGTCCCTAGGCAAGAAAGCCTTCGACTGGAGAGTGTCTATCTTTGCCCCAATGAACTCCAGACACTGTGTTGGGGAGAAGGTGAGACTTGAGGTAGTTTATGACAAAACCCAAGTGTTAAAGAATCTGGATGGTGTGTGTGGTAGCCTACTGCACCTGAGGCCGTGCCTCCCTTTATGAGCCAGTCGTCCAGGTAGAGAAAGACGAAGACCCCCTGGAGCTGATGGAAGACAGCCACAAACGCAAGGCATTTTGTGAAAACTCTTGGGGCAGAAGCTAGGCCAAAGGGGAGCACCCTGTACCGAAAATGCCTGCCCCCCCCCCCACAATGAACCACAGGTACTGCCTGTGGTTGGGGTGGAGGAGGATGTGGGTATAAGCATCCTTAAGAACTAAGGAGCATAGCCAGTCTCCCTGCTGGAGGTATGGCAGCAATGTTCCAAGGGAAAGCATCTTGAACTTCCCTCACCAGGAATTTGTTGAGGTTGCGCAGGTCGAGGATGGGCCTTAGGCCCCCCATCCTTTTGGCACGAGGAAGTACCTGGAGTAGAACCCCTTACCCTTGAGATGGTGGGGCACCGGTTCCACCACTTTGTCCTCGTGAAGACCTGCCAACTCCTTCAGAAAAAGGTCCCAGTGGAGAGATGACCCTAGGGGCTCTCCTGGGAAATAAGGGGGAGGTGTCTGAGTCAGGTGAAGGAGGCAGCCCTCCCTGGCTACCTGAAGTGCCCAGGAATCGGCGGTGATGGACATCCACCTCTGGGCACAGAGGGCCAGATGTCCCCATGTGCTGCTGATCTCCTTGGGGTAGATAAGACTATGCTCAAGGAGTCAAAAGCTCCCCCCTGGCTGGGACGGAGCCGGTGGCTGGAGTTTTAGAGCCTTCTGCTTACGCGGGCCATGCCCACGTCCCTTGGCCTGCCGACCCTATTGGGGAGCTGGGGAGGCCTCATAAGATAGGTAGTTGCGGTAAGCAGCTCCCTTCCTCAGGTAAAAGACTTTTTACCAGAGCCCTTCCGTTGGGGAGGGGCAGCGGTTTTTTGGAGAGCCTGGTCCTCATCATTTACTCTGCCTCCAGCTCAGCAGCCTTGTCTGTCATGGGTTTGCCAAAAAGGTTCTTTCCTTGGCAGGGGACATCGAGCAATTTCTCCTGAACCCACTGCTCGAGGTCGGACGACTGTAGCCAAGCTTGGTGGCATGCACTAATGCCAGCTGCCGCTACTCGAGCCGCTGACTCGAACCAGTCATAGGCCACTCGAGACATGAATTTGGAGCATTCATGGACTGCCTTGGCCAGGTTCTTGAACCGCTGCAAGGGTTCCTCGGAGAGATCAGCTGAGAGCCCAGCGAGTTCTTTCACCAGGTCTCTCAGGTACATGTCCATGTACAGCTGGTAGGCCTGGAAATGGCCGATTAACATTGAGCCCCGGTAGCACTTCCTGCCAAGGGCATCTAGGGTATGGGCCTCCCTGCCAGGGGGCACTGAATAGTGCCTCTTCTGGCTTTTCAGCCAATGCATGGCCGACTCCACCACCATGGCGTTACGCGGCAGCTGTGACTTTTGGAAGCCCAAGCTCCGGCAGATTTGATACATCGAGTCAAGCAGTTTGCTCACCACCGGCACCGAAGCCGGTATCTCCCACATTCGGAACATCAGCTGCTCCAGGATGGGAGGGATGGGCACCATGAGCGATTCCCGCAGAGGGGCCTTGTACTGGAGGATTTCCAACTTCTCCACCCGAGGGTGCTCCTGAGACTCAATCGGGAATGCCAGGCCTTAGACATGTCCTTGACAAAATCAAGGAAGCCCATATCCTTGGGTGTGGACAGCCGTTGAGGCTCCGAGACAGGAGAGTCATATGGGTTATCGTGGTGGCAACGGGTATTGGGGGACTCCTCGTCCTCCGCTCCCACTCAAGAGTAGTCCATCGAGGACTTGTAGGAGGGCTGCTAGCGGGCCTCGGTACCCCTGATGGCTTGCAGCCGATGCCCGGCAAACTTTCCGAAGGACCTCGAGGATCGGTTCGGCCTCCGGGAACATCTTGGACGGTGGTTGGGGCAGAACCACTGGTCGTACCGGACAACTGCGCCCGCTGCTGGTCCATGAAGACAAACTGTGCTCCAGGGCTGCCATTCTGCACTCCAGACCAGAAGGCCCCGCAGCCTTTGGCGCGGCACCAAGGGACTCAGGCCCAACGCCAGCTCCCCTGAAAGGGAATCCTCGACCAGGATAGCGTCTGGGGACTGAGACTGGTCTGCGAGCAAATCCTTCCGGGGGACATTCACAGGCTGCTCCTTCTCAGTCGCCTCGGATGAACGTCTTGGACTGTGGGACCGTGCCTAGGGAGCACCCTTCCTGTCAGAACCATCCAAGGACACCGCCTTTGAGGATTTCTTCTTCTTCCTGGGTTCCCTTGAGGGAGACTCCCCCCCCCCCACCCTTTCTGAGGATCCACGATGAGGATCGGGTTTGGAAGGTTCCGTCCGAGATGTCGGGCCCTCAGACAAGGCCCTGGCCTTCGGAGGCACCGTGGACTCGGGGAAAAACTTATCGTGCTGCTGCTGGCAGCTCTTGAGAGCCTTACAGGACATTCTCTTGCAGAGACCCGAAGCTGCTGAGTCGTGGTCTGGCCCAAGCTAGCAAAGACAGCAGTCGTGTGTCAATTTTAGAGCACCAATCACACTTCTTAAAGCCACTGGCAGCCATGGGGGAAAAAAGTATTCCTGCGAGGTCGAAGACTCTCCGGGCTGCCAGTGGGAGAAAAAAAAACTGTGAAGATGCCAGGAAAAGAAAAGAACGAAAGACTACAAAAATAGACCGAACTCGACACAGAGGCAACGAAGTCGGTAGGTGGGAAGAGTACCAGTGCAATACCAGAGGTGAATATGTAACTTGGAGAAAAAAAATCAACTTTTCCGGGGACAAGCCAGACAAACATCTGAAGGGCACCACGGAAAAAAAGGAGACTGAGCAAGATGGCACCCTTGGGCGGGAAGGGGACCACACATGCATGGTGGCATCTCCCAAAGGCTTTCTTTGAAAGATAGGGGGAAGCTTCTTCAAGGGCTCCATCGGTGCCGTCGCCCATATGCGAGGACTGACTTCCTGCTTGTTCCCAGAGAAAAGAAGAGAACCAGGACAGGACAGAACCCCTAAAACCAAGAGAGGACAATGTTTCAAGGAGAAGGTGGTGGTCAACAGTATCAAAAGCAGCAGAAAGGTCAGTAGAATTTTAAGGGGCGAAAGCCAGACTGAAAAGGGTCTAGAAGGTCATGAGAGGAAAGAAACTCAAGACAACAGTGGAGGACTGCATGCTCAAGAAGTTTGGAGATGAAAGAAAGAAGTGAGATGGGGCGATAAATTGAAGGAGAGCTAGGATCAAGAGAAGGTTTCTTGAGTAGGTGTTGACTACAGCATGCTTGAAGGCTGCAGGGACAGTAGCAGTGGAGAGCGAAAGGTTGAGAATATGCGAGATGGAGGGGATGACAGCGGAGGAAATGGAGTTAAGAAGATGGGTGGGGATAGGATCAGAAGAGCAGGTAGTAAGTTTAGAGCAGGAAAGAACAGAACCTTCATCGTCAGATCATGCGAAAGGAAGAAAAGGTAACAAATTGACGGGAAAAGTTGGTATTGAAGAGGGGGAAGAGGGAAAGTAGTTCTTTTAGTGGGGAACTGAAGAGTAATCTTGTGGATTTTGTTATCGAAAAAGTCAGCTAGGGTTTGTGCAGAGAGAGAAGGGGGGATCGGAGGGGGAGGAGCCTTGAGGAGAGAGTTAAGAGTAGAGAAAAGATGTCTGGGATCAGAGGCAAGAGAATTAGTCAAGTGGATATAGTAGTTTGCTTAGCAAGTGCTACAGCTGACTGGAAGGAGAGGAGCATGAATTTGAAGTGAAGGCAGTCAGAAAGGGAGCGAGATTTAATCCAAATGCGCTCAACAGAGCATGCACAAGAACGGAGAGAGGAGGTAGTTGAGGACAACCAGGGTTGGGGTGTGGTGCATCTCATGGAACATGGGATGGGTGGTGCAAGAGAATCAAAGGTGGAGGACAAGGCAGTATTGTATGAAACCATAGCCTCATCAACAGATTTAGAAGACAAAGTGGAGGAAAGAGGTGGCGAGACGACAGTGGAAAGAGTCAATGGATCAATAGCATGAAGATTTCCAAATAGGTAGGAGACAGGGCAGGATTGAGGTAGGGAGTGATGAAAGATAAAACTTAGGAGATAATCAGATAAGGGAAGAACTGAGCAATGGAAATTGGAGGATAAACAGATAGTGAAGAAAATCAAGTCAAGGCATCGACAACGCTGATGAGTTGGAGCGGAAGAGCATTGATGCAGACTGAAAGAGGAGGTAAGGGAAAGGAGTTTAGAAGCATAAGGATCAGAGGGGTGGTCAACATGAGTGTTGAAATCACCAAGAATGAGCGAGGGAGAATAAAAATCTACAGATAGGGATAGCCAGGAGTCAAAGTCAGTGAAAAAGATAGAGATGGACTTATCCAGGTGTCTATAAATAGCAGCTATTCGGAGAGGTAAAGGATTAAAAAGGCAGATGGCATAGACTTCAAAGGATTCTGAGTAACCAGAGAACCAGATCAAGGGCATGCGATGGATGTGATCTACACAGATTTCAGCAAAGCCTTTGATGCTATTCCTCATAGGAGGCTTATCAATAAACTAACCAGCCTGGGGATGGGTCCCAAGGTGGTGAACTGGATCAGAAATTGCTTGATTGACAGACAACAAAGGTGATGGTAAATGAAACTCACTAGGATGAAAGGAAGGTGATTAGTGGCGTGCCCCAGGGATCAGTCCTGGGGCCAGTACTGTTCAATGTAATTGTGAGTGATATTGCTGAAGGACTAAATGGAGAAGTCTGTCTTTTTGCAGATAACATGAAAAGTTGCAATGGAGTGGACTCTCCTGAGGGAGTGGATAACATGAGGAAAGATCTGCAAAAGCTGGAAGAATGGTCTAATACTTGGTAGTTAAGATTTAATGTGAAGAACAGTGTCATGCACTTGGGATGCAGAAATCCAAGGGAAATGTATGAGATAGGGGGCAATAGCTTTGTGTGCACGGACCAGAAGGACCTCAGAGTGACTGTTTCTGAGGATCTCAAAGTGGCAAAACAGTGTGACAAGACAGTGGCCAAAGTCAGAAGGAAGCTGGGTTGCATACAGAGAGGAATAGGAATTGCCAGCAGAAAGGAGGCAGTACTAATGCCACTGTACAAGTCGCTGGTGAGGCCTCACTTGGAATATTGTGTTCAGTTTTGGAGACCATATCTCACAAAGGATATAAAAAGACTGGAAATGGTTCAGAGGAAGGCGAACCAAAATGATTTGGAGCCTGCACCAGAAGACGTATGAAAAGAGACTCCAAGACCTAAATATGTATACTCTACAGGAGAGGAGCGACAGGGGAAATATGATATAGACCTTTAATACTTAACGAGTATTAATGACTAAACAAACTTTTTTCAAAGACGGGGAAAGCGTAGTTACTTGCCTGTAACAGGTGATCTCCGGGAACAGCATAAATTGAGTCTTCACATCTGGGTAACGTCAGCACCGACGGAGCCCGCGTGGGAACACTCCCCAGCGTCCTATAGGAAAGCTTTTGGGAGCATTCCACTGCGCCTGCGCTGCTGCCTTCCCGCCTTTCCAACTCTCCCCTCCTCAGTTGGGTTTGTAGTTGAGATAAAAGGAGAGAAGGAGAGAGAGACAATTCCTAGGGGATGAGGGTAGGTTGTGAAGACTCAATTCCTGCTCTTCCTGGAGATCACCTGTTACAGGTGAGTACGCTATCTCCAGGGACAAGCAAGAACGTCGTCTTCACATATGGGACTCCCTAGCTTGGAGATGCCAGGGAGATGACCCCAGAGAGAGCAGTGAAATATAGGCTGAAGTGGGTCATGTTTCCTCGAAACCCGGGATGGGGGGTAGGAGTTGTTCTAAGTGTGAAAGAGATGCTGTAAAACAGCCTGGCCAAACGAGGCATCACGACAGGAGTCTTTATCCAAGCAATAATGGGCCGCAAAGGTGTGTACAGAGGACCAGGTTGTTGCTTTGCAGATTTCATCAATTGCCACTGAACGCAGATTTGCCATAGAGGTAGCCATTGCTTGCACATTGTGTGCTGTGACATGACCTTCAAGAGAAAGTCCCTTACTCTCATAGGTAAAAGAGATAGTCTGCAAAACACACGGAGAGTGTTCTCTTAGAAACTGGTAGACCGAGGTGACTGGAATCAAAGGCAATAAAAAGCTGTGAAGCCTTTCTGTGCTGCCTAGTTCTCTGAAGACAAAAGGCCAAAGCACGCTTGCAATCCAGAGTATGCAGATTCCTTTCTGCACTAGAGGCATGAGGCCTAGGGAATAAATCAGGCAGGTAAACTGACTGATTCAAATGAAAAGGCGAAACCACCTTCGTCATAAAGTGGGAATGAGTCCTAAGGACTACCTTATCATGGTAGAACCGTGTATAAGGAGGGTCAGCCACTAAAGCTTGGAGCTCACTGATGCGTCTTGCAGAAGGGAGGGCAATTAGGAAGATGACTTTCCAAGAAAGAAACTTCAGGGATATAGTGGTTAGGGGTTCAAAGGGCGGCTTCATGAGCTGTCCAAGGACAAGATTGAGATCCCATGCCACAGGTGGTGGGCTTAATGGGAGGTTTAGTTAGGAGTAGACCTCTCATAAAATGCAATACAAGCGGCTGAGAGGAGAAAGCTTGTCCATCAAAAGGCATGTGAAAAGCCGCGATGGCACTGAGGTGAACTCTTACTGAAGAGGTAATTAGATCTTACCTGCTAATTATTGTTCCTGAAGGAACGACAGTCCAGTCCCTTACTTCAGGGTTACGCAACCCTTCCAGCAGCTTGGAGGCTGAGCCCAACCTTTTTGGGGTGGAGCGGTATATATACCACTGGTGCCACCCACCAACTCCAGTAAACGACTGTCAAAGCAGATATAACCAACCTAGATAACTCAGAAAACATAAGTAAAGAAACTCAAATCTAAGTAATTTTTTTTTTTTTTTTTTTTTTTTTTTTAACCAGGAGAAGTTAGTAGGAGAGGAGGTCCAGGGAGAAGGTAGGAGAACTGCCATGGTGCGTGCCTTTTCTCCAGCCTGACCCACCAACACACCTGAAACCGCCCTCAGGCCGCAGACCCATAACAAAGAGAACGGCCGGAATGGCTACAGAACTAGGGAGGGTAGTAGGGACTGGACTGTCGTTCCTTCAGGAACAATAATTAGCAGGTAAGATCTAATTACCTCTTCCTTATCGTCACTCCAGTCCAGTCCCTTACTTCAGGGAAGTACCAGAGCAGTACCAGCCCGGGCGGGATCCGCCATTCCGGAACGTAGCACTGCCTGTGCAAACCTAGAGTCCGACGAGCTCTGCACATCCAGCCTGTAGTGCTTGGTGAAGGAGTGCAGAGAGGACCAAGTCGCTGCCCTACAGATATCCAGAGGAGGTACTAGACTGAACTCCGCCCAAGAGGTAGCCTGTGCTCGAGTTGAGTGAGCGCGCAAGCCCCCTGGGACCTGTTTCCCCTTGAGGATATAGGCGGAAGCGATCGCCTCCCTGATCCATCTGGAAATTGAGGCCTTGGCTGCCGCCTCACCCTTGTGGGGCCCTCCGAACTGTACAAAGAGTCGTTCGGATTTCCGAAAGGGCGCCGTGCGGGAGAGGTAGCGCTTCAAGGCTCTGGGGACGTCTAGCAGATGGAGCTTACTGTCTCCCCCTACTGCCCCCTCCGGTCGGAGAGTCGGGAGAGAGATGGACTGGTTGACATGGAAGGGGGAGATCACCTTAGGCAAAAAGGAAGGAACCGTCCTAAGTACTACCTTATCCCTGAGGAAGGACAGAAAGGGAGGCCGAGAAGACAGGGCTTGTAGTTCGGAGACTCGTCTGGCTGAGCAAATGGCCACCAGGAACACCGTTTTCAGCGTCAGATCCTTCAAGGAGGCCTTCTTCAAAGGCTCAAACGGACCCGTGGCTAGGGAATTCAGAACTAGGTTAAGGTCCCAAGGGGGTATGACCGATCTTCGTTGTGGTCGGAGCCGCTTGACCGCTTTCAAGAACCTTGCAACGTCCGCGTTTGTTCCCAAGGCTTTTCCGCCCACCTTGCCCCTATAGCACGCGATGGCCGCCAGTTGTACTCTCAGGGAGCTGTGAGCTAAACCCTTGTCGAGGCCCGCTTGCAAGAACTCCAGCACCTCCGGGACCGAGGCCGACAGGGGATTCTTCCGGCGTTCTGTACACCATGCTTCAAAGATACGCCAGACTCTTACGTAGGAAAGACAGGTGGAGCGCTTCCTCGCGCTCAACATGGTCGCGATTACTGCCGGTGAGTAGCCGCGCTTCAAGAGCCGCGCCCTTTCAATAGCCATGCCGTAAGCGAAAATCGATCCACGTGTGGCATCTGAACTGGTCCTTGCTTGAGTAGGTCCTTCCTGACCGGAAGGTGCCATGGTCGGTCGGCGATCATCCTTACCAGATCCGCATACCAAGGACGGCGAGGCCAATCCGGGGCAATAAGGACTACTAGACCCCGGTGAGCTTCCACCCGCTGGAGGACCTTCCCGATTAGAGCCCAAGGGGGGAAGACATAAAGGAGCCCTTCCGTGGGCCACCTTTGAGACAGGGCATCCAGGCCCTCGGACATCCTTTCCTTTCTCCTGCTGAAGAATCGGCTTGCTTTGGCGGATGTGAACCGTGCCATGAGGTCCATTACTGGGGGACCCCACCGGGCCACTATCTGGTCGAAGACCTCTTGATGCAGTTCCCACTCGCCGTGATCTATCTTGTACCTGCTGAGGTAATCGGCCATGATGTTGTCCGTACCTGCCACGTGCTGTGCTGAGAGCGCCTCCAGGTGGACTTCCGCCCACTTGAACAGGGAGTCCGCCTCCTTTTCCAATGCCGGACTGCTGGTGCCCCCCTGGTGATTGATGTACGCCACGGCGGTGACATTGTCGGAGAGGACGCGAATCGCTTTCCCTCGCACTGAAGGCTGAAGAGCCCTGAGCGCTCGTGTGACCGCTCTCAATTCCAGGCGGTTGATAGGCCAAAGGGATTCTACTGCCGACCATTGCCCCTGGACAAACTGGTCCTCGAAATGAGCCCCCCAGCCTGCCAGGCTGGCGTCTGTCGTCAAGAGTACCCACTGAGGAGGCTCTAGGGGCATTCCGCGACTCAAGTTCCTTGGGCACCTCCACCAGAGAAGAGAGTGTCTGGTCCGAGGAGCACAGGGGAGCAGTCGAGACAAGGGGTGCTGTTGCGGAGACCACCGCCGCAATAGAGACCGCTGTAAGGGGCGCATGTGAGCTCTGGCCCACGGAACGACTTCTATTGCCGCCGCCATGGTACCCAACAATTGCAGGTAATGCCTCGCTGAAGGAAGCCGTCTGACCATGAACTGTGAGACTAGAGTTCTCAGGTCCTTTAGCCTTGAGCTGGACAGAAAGACCCTGCCCTTGCCTGTGTGGAAACTTGCTCCGAGATATTCGAGCTCCTGTGATGGAACCAAACTGCTCTTTGCTCGATTGATGACCCATCCTAGTTCTTCCAGAACTTGAACTACTTCGGCTGTTGCTTGGCGACTTTCCTCCTCTGACTTTGCCCGGATCAGCCAGTCGTCCAGATAGGGGTGCACTAAGATTCCCTTCTTTCGTAGGGCGGCCGCTACTACCACCATCACCTTGGTAAAGGTTCTGGGCGCTGTTGCTAGCCCGAAGGGTAGCGCCTGAAATTGAAAATGACCTCGAGGTACCGCGAATCTGAGGAACTGCTGATGGGCCCTTCTGACCGGGATATGTAAGTACGCTTCTGTCAGATCCAGCGATGTTAGGAACTCTCCGGCCCTCACGGCCGCTATCACTGACCTTAGGGTCTCCATCCGGAAGTGAGGTATCTTGAGGCAGCGGTTGACCTGTTTTAGGTCGAGGATCGGGCGAAAGGATCCCTCCTTTTTTGGGACGACGAAGTAAATCGAGTACCGACCCGTACCGCATTGGTCTGGGGGCACCGGGACTACGGCCCCGAGAGCTATGAGGCGGGAAAGTGTCGACTCCACGGCTTCTCTTTTTGCTGCGGAGCCGCAGGGAGACTGAACAAAAGCTGGGAGTATTTGCTTTGCAAATTCGAGGGAGTATCCTTCTCGAATCACTTCCAGCACCCATTGATCTGATGTGACTCGGGACCAGGCGGGAAGAAACTGCCTCAGGCGACCGCCTACCGGCAATCCGACCTCCCGGACCCCCTGTATCTCATTGTTGCTTTCTGGGACCCGAGGAGAAGGAGGAGGAAGAGGATGAGAAACCTCTGCCCCGAAACCCTCTGGCACCTTGACCCCTAGCGTTAAAACGACCCCTGAGGAAAGGGTTAGGTCTGTTCGAGCGGAACCTCCGGGGTTCTCTGGATTGGTTCCGAGAAGGGGCAGAAGATCGTGTTTGCTTGATCCTGTCCTCCGGAAGTCTGCCGCCCTTGGACTCGCCCAGGTCCTTTACCAACTTGTCCAAGTCTTCTCCGAACAAAAGTTTCCCTTTAAAGGGGAGGCGACTCAGGCGAGCTTTGGAGGAGGCATCCGCGGCCCAATTCCGGAGCCACAAGTAGCGTCTGGCTGCCACCACCGAGGCCATGTTCTTTGCTAAGCTCCGGATGAGGTCATACTGGCTATCTGCCAAGAAGGCCGTACCTGATTCCAACCTTGCCGAGGTGGCTAGGACCCCATCGGAGGAACCCTCCTCCGCCTGGAGTTGCTGCGACCACCTCAAACATGCTCGTGCCACCCATGCTCCCGAAACTGAGGCTTGTAAGGCAAGAGCGCTCACGTCGAAGGCTTGCTTAAGGAGCGTGTCCAATCTACTGTCCTGGGCATCCTTCAGCGCCGCGCTGCCATCCACTGGGATGGTGGTTTTCTTCGTTACTGCCGAGACTGCCGCATCCACTCTGGGGGACTTCAGAAGTTCTTTGTCTGCCTCAGGGAGGGGGTAGAGCCGAGACATGGCCCTGACTCCTCTCAACGCTGACTCTGGTTGATCCCACTCCTCCTGAATCATCTGACGTACCACTCTGTGGACAGGGAAGACCTTCTGGGACCTTCTGACGGCCTGAATCAAGGGATCCTCCAAGGCTTCCTCCTCTGCGGGAGTATCCGAGGCTACGTTGAGAGCTTTCAGGGAGTCATTAATTAAAGCGGGCAACTCCTCCCGCCTGAATACTCTGATTATGCGAGAGTGGTCCTCCTCCGGGATCTCCCCTTCCTCCAGCTCCTCCTCTTCCTCCTCCTCCTTTTCCGAGGGCTCCTCCTCTGGCAAGTCCTGGGAAAGTGGAGTGAGGGGCTCTTCAACTGCCAGCCTGGGACGCTTCGAGGAAATCCCCGAGTCCTGGGAGTTAGATCTCATGGGTCTGACCAGTTTGCCTTCAGACGACGGACCCGCTTCCCCTGGGCCAAGACCCCTCTTACGCAGGCAATAGGCCTGGTGCAGCAGGAGAATGAAATCAGGGGAGAAGAAGTCCCCTGCTCCCCCTTCTCCTGCCGGCAGGGAGGAGGAAGGAGCT
This sequence comes from Ichthyophis bannanicus, assembly GCA_033557465.1. NCBI lineage: Eukaryota > Metazoa > Chordata > Amphibia > Gymnophiona > Ichthyophiidae > Ichthyophis > Ichthyophis bannanicus. The sequence goes on from CM066033.1 coordinate 575,694,672, forward strand.
GGGGGAAGGAGGGTCTCTGAGTGCGAGGGAGGGGACAGCTGAGGCGCTGCTTCTCCCTCTAAGGGATCAGAAGACCCCTGCGAGGCCTGGGACATGGCCAGGCTGATTTCCTGTTCCACCGAGGAAGCGACAGCGGCGCAGCCCCTGCAGACCCCTGCCTCAGATGCAGTGCCCCTTCTAGTGCCACAAGAGGGACACCTCTGTTTGGCCGTCATGTTCTTGGGAGAGATATCCTAGTTGCCTCCCCCAACACAAAAATACTGTTCCCCCTCAGACTAAACACAATCAATAAACAAGATTAAATCCAATTTAATTACATTAAAATCAATAAAAATAAATTAAAATAAATTAACTAAACTAAATTAGGCTAATAACCGGCCCCCCCTTACAATATTAGACCCAGCAAGTTCTCCGTGGCTGGGGGGGGGCTATGTTGCAATATTTCCCCCTCAATATCTCATTAAACGCCAAGAAAAGCTGTAGCAGGAAAACTTCTATAAATTTGCTAACAGCTTAAGCTGTATACTTGCGGTTCAGGAGCTCTTCAGTTCCAGGCCCGAGACCGCCGTTCTCCTTAGGGGCTCAACACGTGCTAGGCCGCAGCCACGTGGAGCCCTAGATGAATCGCCTGCAAACGCTGGCCTCTGCTGTCCCCCGCGCTCCGGCGGTAAGGGGGAGAGAGGAAACTGAAGCCCGAACAATTTCGGAGCTCCCGCTGCCCGCCGCACTTCTCTTCCGCCGCTGAAACAGCGCGTCGCCGTAAGAAGAGAAGGGGGCTGAAGAGGATTCGGCTCTCCCCGCGTGCACGGCGCGTCCTCCAGCGCTCAGCCGCCAGCTGGGCTTCGGCGCGAGGACGGGCCGGATCTGAGGCAGGCAGACCGGAGAATAGGCAGCACGGGCAGTGAGAGGAGCTGTGGACTTTCCTCCTCGCTGCTGCCCGATCCGCAGAGAATCAGTCTCAGTACGCTGCGGGGAGGGAGGGAGGGAGGGAGGGGGGGGGGGAAAGAGTACTCCGGAGAGAATCAAATAGGATACCAAAGATCCTGTAAATCAAATGAGTTAAATAAATCAAATCCAACTAAAATTAAATAAATTAAATAAATTAAATTAAATAAAAAAGGAATTTAAGAGGAAAGAAGGACTCCAGTAAGCCCTAGGCTTACGGGACCCTCCAGCTGCTTGGAGGCTGAGTATACTGGGGTTGGTGGGTGGCACCAGTGGTATATATACCGCTCCACCCCAAAAAGGTTGGGCTCAGCCTCCAAGCTGCTGGAAGGGTTGCGTAACCCTGAAGTAAGGGACTGGACTGGAGTGACGATAAGGAATTAGTTTTAAGTCCAGAAGATGAAAGGTGGAGGAGATGAATGCTAGGTATCATAAGGAAAGGAATGGAAAATAAAACAAAGGATATTATAATGCCTCTGTATCGTTCCATTGTACGACCGCACCTTGAATATTGTGTGCAATTCTGGTCGCCATATCTTAAAAAGGATATAGCGTTATTAGAAAAGGTTCAGAGAAGAGCCACCAAAATGGTAAAGGGGATGGAAGGCTACTCCTATGAAGAGAGGCTACAAAGGTTAGGGCTCTTCAACCTGGAAAAGAGACGGCTGAGGGGAGATATGATAGAGGTCTATAAATTAATGAATGGAGTGGAACGGGTAAACGTAGATCGATTGTTTACGCTATCAGAATATAGAAAGACTAGGGGACATGTAATGAAGCTACAGGGTAAACTATTTAAGACAAATAAGAGAAAATATTTTTTCACTCAACGTGTTACAGGAGGATGTAGTAAAGACTGTTAGTGTAGCTGGGTTTAAAAAAGGTTTGGACAAGTTCCTGAAGGAAAGGTCCATAAGCATTATTAAAAAGGATATCAATGCTTGACCCAATACAAGCCTTGTGGAACCTGTATCTCTTGGGGATACTGCTAGGTACGTATGACCTAGATTGGCCACTGTTGGAAACAGGATACTGGGCTTGATAGACCTTGGTCTGACCCAGTATGGCATCTCTTATGTTCTTAGATACTCAAGTAACACCTATACTGGAATGGAAGAAGGATTAAGATCCTTTTTTGAACACCAATTTGAGAACCTTCTCCATTTAAAAGCATAAGCACGCTTTGTGGAAGGTTTCCTAGAGGCCAGAAGGATATCCTTAACCTGTTGAGAGAGGTTGACATCCTGGAGTTCTAAGCTCTCAGCAGCTACGCCCATCAGGTGCAAAGATTGAGGATTCGGGTGCAGAAGCGTCCCGTTCTCCTGGGATAGAAGATCTGGAGCACATCCCAACTCCAGAGGTCTGGCTTGAGAGAGACATAGAAGCAGTGGATACCACGTCTGTCGTGGCCAGCGTGGGGCTATGAGGATCATATGGCCCCTGTCTCTCTGAAGCTTGAACAGAGTCTTGGGAATAAGGGGAATGGGTGGGTAGGCATATAGAAAGTCCTGACCCCAGTGGAGGTGGAAAGCATCCAATGCCTGACTGTTCTGAGCAGGAATTCTGGAAAAGAAGCGGGGAAGTTTGGCATTCTGAGGACTTGCAAACAGATCTATATCTGGGGTTCCCGAGATTTGAAAGATTCGAGCAGTTTGCTCTGAATGGAGAAACCATTCGTGTGGTAGTAGTACTCGACTGAGCTTGTCTGCCAAGAGATTCTGCTTGCCAGGAAGATACACCGCCAGTAGGTGTATCTGAAGGCGTATGGCAAAGGGCCATATGTGTAGGGCTTCGTTGCACAATGCCTAAGAACCTGTTCCACCCTGTTTGTTCACATAGAACATGGCAACCTGATTGTCCGTCTGGACTAGAACTGTTTTGGAGTGGAAATAGTCCTGGAACACTCAGAGCACTGAAGATGGCTCCGAGTTCTAGCAGGTTTATGTGAAGCTAAGCCGCTTGCTGAGTGTCCAAAGACCCTGAGTGGAAAGATTGTCCAGATGAACGCCCCAACCCAATTTGGACGCATCCGTCGTCAGGGTGGACTGGTTTGGTGGCTTCTGAAAAGCTGACCCTACAAGTAGGTTTTCTGGTGATTGCCACCATAGCCAAGGGACGTAATGAGGCATGCAGAGTTCCTGATTTTGTCCCCCAGATGCCCTGATGCCTGAGTCCACTGCGAAGCTAGGGTACACTGAGCTGCACACATGTGTAGACAAGCATAGGGAACCACATGTATAGTGGAAGTCATATGACCGAGCAACTGAAGCATTTCTCGAGCAGTCGGGGAGGTTTTCATAACTGCTTGAGAAGCCAGTTGAACTATTTGAGCGCAGCATACCTGTGGCAGAAAAGCTCTTGACTGCTGCATGTCTAGAAGAGCCCCCTATGAACTCTAATGTTTGAGAAGGGGTGAGTTGGGATTTTGGAAGATTTATTACAAACCCCAAATGTTGAAGAACCTGCATTGTGCGGGAGAGAGCAGAGCTGGCCTCTGGAGCTGACGATGCTCGGATGAGCCAGCTGTCTAAGTAAGGGAAGACAAATATCCCTAGAGTTCTTAGAAATGCTGCTACTACTGCCATGCATTTTGTAAAGACTCTTGGGGCAGAAGCCAGACCAAAGGGTAGAACCCTGTACTGGTAATGTCTTCCCTGAAAGAGGAACCAAAGAAACTTTCTGTGTTCTTTGTGGATAAGGATGTGTGTATATGCATCCTTTAGGTCTAGAGAACATAGCCCATCCTGACTCTGGATGTAAGAGAGAAGTGTTCCGAGAGATATCATTTTGAGTTTCTCTCAGAACAGATACTTGTTTAATTCTCGGAGGTCCAGAATGGGCCTGTATCCTCCTGTTTTCTTTGGTATAAGGAAGTAGGGAAAGTAGAAGCCCAGGCCTTGCTGGGAAAGTGGCCCTTCTTCTATCGCACCCTGAGTGAAAAGGATGGTGATCTCCTGGCACAAGAGTATGGTAAGAGGGGGCCGGGAGCTGAACTCTTGGAGTGGAGGGAGGGGGCATACTTTGGAAGTGAAGTTTGTACCCCTCTGTCACTATGGAGAGTCTCCAATGTTCTGATGTTATCTGGTGCCATCTTTTGGCAAAGTAACACAGTCTGTCTGGGATGTTGACTGGCTCTGGAATTTCCAGGGGTAGGATAGCACAGTTACTTACCTCTAACAGGTGATCTCTGGAAACAGCAGGAATAAGTCTTCACATTGGAAGCATCCCACCATGCCTGCGTGCTGCCTTCCCGCCTTTCCCAACTGCCTCTCCTCAGTTAAGTTTTAAAGCTGAGACAAAGAGAGAGAGAGAGGAAAGGAAAGATAGATAGAGATACAACTCCTGGGGAGGTGGGTGGGTTGTGAAGACTTATTCCTGCTGTTCCCAGAGATCACCTGTTACAGGTAAGTAACTGTGCTATCTCCAGGAACAAGCAGGAATGAGTCTTCACATATGGGGACTCCCAAGCTAAGATGCCTGGAGTCCCAGCATGTCATAGGTTGGAACATGCTATCCCCCACAACACCAGGCATCCTGAGGATGGAGGGTAGGAGTTGAAGAAAGAAAGGTGCTGTGGAACAGCTAACCTAGCATAGGACTGCAGACAAGGAGTCCATGTGTGGATGATAATTAGCATCAATGATATTGAAAGAATATTGTAATATGGACCTCCCCTAACAGGATTACACAGCAGTAAAGAGGTTCATGGGATCTACTGGGGAACCCAGTAGAGGAACCTCAAGGACCACCTCACTGTGAAGTGGAGGTAATAAACCTGTAGGAAAAAACAGTGGAGGTCAGATTCCTGAAAGGTAAGAGGGGACCCCGGTAATAACTGGGGTAGTACCAAAAACGGTGGGCCTTCAGCGGAAAACTTTATATGATAAAAGCCGAACTCTTTTGGCAACAGAGTGGCTCACCCTTGGGAGCAAAAAGAGAAGGCCGACCGAATTGGACAAACAGGCACAGTCCCTGAGGGAGGAAAAGGTATGGAAACCCTTGTATCCCAAAAGAAAGGACAAACGCCTGAGGCGTTAGAGCCTGTGATTAGCTGAAGATCCGCAATGTCTCTCCTAACTGGAGTCAGCTAGGAGAGATACTGGAACATGGAGAGCTTCAGAGGTACCTAAACCTTAAGGTTATGGTGGAAGTTGTTAACTACCACAGAAGTGGTTGTGAGTGTAGAACCCCAAACATGCTGGATAGCATAGGTATGGGTAAAGCCCATCTGTCAGAATCATATAGCTATATGAGCCTCGACAGTCAGGTAGATAAATGCAGAATACATATCTACCGATAATAAAATATCTCGACAGATAGATAAATAGATGGATATATACGAATATATGTATGTTATATATATATATATATATATATATATATATATATAGTGAGATATGAAGGGCATAAAATACACACAAATGATAGACAGACATCTGTAAGATGTATGCTATAGATATGAATATATAGGCCTCTATATGGGTGTCTGCAATGAAGCAGACAGATATGCCTACAGAATGGTATTCACATAGGAAATGTGGAGAGGAAAGATTCATCTAACAACAAGAAGGTGGAACCTACTTGAGAAGATATATAGAGAATCTATTCCCACTGGTTATGAGCTACAGGGATGCTAGCTAGTGAAATAACCAGGACGGTTACGTGAAAAGCAGAGGATGATATCAGTCTGCAGCCAGCAAGTCCCGAGTATTCTAGAACTCTAGCATGGTAAGTGAACAGAAGACGCATAAAAATGAGATACCATGCTAACCTGCTTAAGGGCAAAAAAGGTATCATGCATTCTTACCATGAGGACGAGCTGCAAGGAGAAAAGCATATTCCCGAATGGAAATACTATGGAGCAAAGCAGGGAATTGGCAACTCCTTAAGCTTTCACGTAAGAGAAGGCCTATGTCCTTTATATTAAAAAGGAGATAGTGAACAAAGGGAGAACCTTTCTAGTCATGGGAGACATGACTGAAAAAGCCTTTTCCAACCATCTAGGATAGCTGTTGGAGAAAAAAGCCATGCCCTCTAGCAAGGGCCCATAGTGGAGAGCTTCTCTGTAGAATTGCAGAGAGCATGATGCAGGAGAATGAGGAGATAGAACTGGCTGCTGGAGAGCCAGTACCTATGTCAACTATGCTGCCAAACCCAGGGGAATTGAGATGGCAGAAAGAGAAGACAATCCAACAAGCCTGTAGTGAAATAATTTCCAAGACAGATAACAGCACTGACTTGGAATCACTACTAAAACTAGACAGAAAGTTAGTGGAGGACAAATCTGGTTGCTGGTGGACAAGAACCAGTGGTCCAAACATTAAGGCTCCTGCATAGGCAGCTGCTTGCTAGACAGCAGAAAGAATCTTACTGTTTAAAAACAGAAAGGACAGAACAGGAGTAGAAAACTCTGGACATGTCTGATGAACTGCCTCAAAGCAAGATAGAAAAAGAGGAGTCAACTCAGAGAGGAAAACTCTGCACTGGAAAAGTAACAAAACTAGAGAGGCTGAAGAAAAAGCCCTCCAGTGAAGCAATACCACTCTTACAGAGGAAAAGCTTGGTAAGAAGGTAAAGAGAATGGAGCTGAAGAAGACTTACAAAGTAGTGAGTCTATAGAAAGGAAAAAAAGACATGCTGGCACAGGAAACTATCATTTGATAGTGGTTAGACCTCTTTCCCTAGCAGGAAGAAGAGGAGAACCCTGTGCCCTATAGGCATGAACATCCTGACAGCTCATAGAACATAGAAAAAATGGATGTCTTTTGGGAAGAGATCCATGTCTAGGGTTTAGAATGAAAGCAGTGGATTGCCTCTATTGAGAAGAAGCAACTGCAGATTCTAACCCCCAGAGTCACAAGCATCTGATGAAGATTGATCAGAAACCCTGCGGTTGCTGGGTTTGCTGAGCCTGGTGAGAGGTTGAATTCTGCAGACCAGGACGATGCTTCCCTTGTTTGGGAACATCTCATGATGGGCAGATGATGCATAAAACCTTCTTCTCCTATGGGAAGAAAGTTTGGCAGGACATTTCCTACCTACTGGGACAGAAGAAGGTGCAGAACAGCCCCTAGGAACAGGTAAGTCAGTGGACAACTGAGTAACCTGACGTAAAGACTCCTTGTTGAAAAGATCGTCTCCAGTACAAGGAGTATGTCCCAGTCTTTGCTGTGCCCATTTGTCTAAGTTTGAAGCTTGGAGCCAGGCTCTACGTCGTGCCCCTATAGATATAGCAGAAGTCCTGCTAGCAGACTCAAAAGAGTCTAGGGAAGCACGAGTAAGAAGGCAAGAGATATTCTGAAGATGCTTAAGCAGTGAAGAATAGCCTGCACTCTTGGACTCTGGAAGGGAAGGAGTCAAAAGATGTAATTGCTTTGTGACCTCCTCAAGAGATAGACTCATATAAAAAATATATGAGAGAATTCTTGCAGAAAGCATAGATGTCTGGAAGGTTTGACGTCCAAAGGCATCTAGTGTCTTAGACTCACGACCTGGCGGATAAGAAGAGTGCTTTTTCTTACTCTTTACCCGCCTCATTGCTGATTCCACTACTATGGAATGATGAGGAAGTTGAGTCTTTTGAAACCCTGGAGAGGGGGGCACCTGATATAGAAGATCAGTTGCTCTGGAAGGTGGGGGTACCTTTAAAGGTGCTTCCCACATTCCTAGAAGGAGATCCTGCAAGGAATGATGCAAAGGAAGCATTATGTTCTCCTTTGCTTTGGTAGAAACAGAGCCTTGTGCAGGATCATGTCCAGGGATAGGAATGGCAAGGGATCTTACTATATCCAGGAGGAAACTCTGAAAAGAGGGATCCCCAACAGGAATCTCCCTTGGACAGGTTAGATCTGAAGAACTAGCCTGAGCACCGAAAGAGCTATCCAAATATATAGGAATAGAAGATCCTGCACGGTGCAGTGTGGAATGCTTAAGGGATGGTCGCCGGTACTGGCTGTCAGGAGCAGCGACCGTCATTACCACATTGTCCATGCCAGGTATCGACTCCAAGCTTGATATAGAAGGGAGCGATCCTGTTGGAAGAAGTATGGCAGGAGTTGGCCACGATGCTACTGTGGATACCGGTACCGATGTCGGAGCCGAGCCCGACACAGACATCGGAGCAGCCATTGGCAATTCAATCGGTACCGAGGTAACCGAAAGCCTCCAGTCGCTATCCTCGGTACCGAGTCTCCGGTATCGATCGGTGTCGGTACCAACGCGTGTTGGTACCCAGTCTTCCAGACTAGAGATCGATTCCAAACTCAGCATCGAGGGCAAAGAGCCTGATAAGCGAAGAATGGAAGGCACCGACCGCAAGGGTAATGTGGACATTGGTACCGACTTCGGTACCGTGTCTGATACTGGTGGATGAAGGCCAACCGGTGGCAACTCAAACGGCCTCGGGGGAACCGAGAGTTGTGGATCCGAATTATCAGAACCGAGCCTTGGGTACCGCCGGGAGCCGGTACCAAGGCGAGTCGGTACGCAGTCCTCCAGACTGGAGATCGATTCGAGACTCAGCATCAAGGGAAGCGAGGCTATCGATGCACGTCTGGAGGGTACCGACGTCGGTGGTAGAATCGGTAGTGGTACTGATAATGGAAAGTCAGTCTGTAGGGTATCCACCGGTCCCGAAGGTACCGAGGACGCCAGGTGACCATCCCTGGTGAGGAGTGTATCATCCAACAGCAGTGCCGATGCCGGGGTATCGGTACCGCTCAAAGCAGATGCCACCATCAGACACTGCTCAGGTATGTTCTGTGAGGGGTGAACCCCAGGAACAACCTGAAACCCTTCAAAGGCTTTGGAGACCAAAGACTCCCGCCGGGGTTTTGAAGCCAGTGGGCCCTCGAGGGCAAGGCCGGAGCCGTCTACATGCTGTGCATGAGACCTACCACTCGAGGGCTGGCTAGTCTTAACAGACTATTTGTGGGTTACCTGATCCTGTGTAGAAGAAGAAAGGGACGGTGCCCTGACGTCGGAGGGAAACCGTGTATCGAGGCAACCTCAATGTTGAAAACCTCTTCTCACCAAACTGTTGCCTAACGGCTCCGGAGGAAAAAGGTCAGGACCCAAGCAGGTTAGACACCGATATTGAGGGTCTAAAAATAAAGTTGTACCGCCACAGTCTGAACATTTCTTGGAGAAAGTGGCTGGCGGTTCCATGAAGGAAAAGGAGGCCTGAAAGGCCTGAGAAACTGCGAGACACTATGAAGAAAAAATATCCCTTGAAAAAGGAGATTTCACAGGAAAAGAAAACACCGGCGGTACCGGTGACGTCGGGGAGACAGCCGCGACCACAAGAAAACTAAAGAAATTAAACAAGAATTTTCTGTGGTGACAGGAGGACGTCCTGCCAGCTCCGCGGAAAACGAAAACTGAGGAGAGGCAGTTGGGAAAGGCAGGAAGGCAGCACACAGGCGTGGTGGGATGCTTCCAAAAGCTCTTTGATTGGACGCTGGGAAGCGTTCCCGCGCAGACTCCGTCGGTACCGACGTACCCATATGTGAAGACTCATTCCTGCTGGTTCCTGGAGATAACTAAGTTCTCTAGCAGGAAGCCAAAGACCTTGTGAAGCCTGGGTCTGCTGAGCTGGTTGAGCTCTTAACCATCTTTTTCTTAGCTGGGTTGGCAGTGGTCCTAGAGAGCCTGTTGAAGGTGGTATTCTCGGACTCAAGCTGAGAAGCTTTATCTTGCCAATCCTTGCCAAAGAGGTTTTCTCCAGTGCAAGGAATAGTTCCCAGCTTATCTTGCACCCACTGTTCTAAGTCAGATGATTGTAACCAAGCAATCCGACGTGCACCGATGAAATAGCAGAAGTCCTGCTAATACACTCGAAACAATCAAAGGTTGCTCTGTTCATGAACTTGGAAACATTCTGGGAATGTTTAACAAGTGTCAGGAAATCAGCCCTCTTGTCGTATGGGAGAAGAGGAGCTATTAGTTCCAAATCTTTAGTCACCTCCCGAAGGAACCTACCCATGTAGAGTATTGTATGAACTTACTCTGGCTGACAACATGGAGGTTTGAAAGCACTGATGGCCAAAAGCATCAAGAGTTCTTGCCCGGTGCAGCGGTGGTAGATGTAGCAGCCGCTGCTGCACCGCCGTCTTCTCCCTCTATCGCCCCGCACCTTCAATAGTCACAGGCAGTCTCACAGGCTGCAGCCCAGGGCCAGTAACATCTGGAGGACCTCTAAAAGCACATGCCAACTCAGGCTGGAGAGACAAGTCATTCATCAAGTACATGCTGTGAGCGACCAGGCTGATCCCACTCACCCTCCCTTGGGTGCAGCAGAGCGACCAGTTAAAGTGACACTTCAGGAGTCGGCCTCTGATAGCTCACCCCTCGCTCACTCCACCGTGTGAACCAAGAAAGTGATGGGAAGGCAGGGGCTGAGGGTAGCAATAGCTGGCAACGGTCAAGACCTCCAAACCATGATGGTAGGCTGCAGCATTGCAGAGTACCGGGCTTAGGTGGCCATTTCTTCTAATGGCTCATAGTGTCCTGTTTTAATTAATTTTGAGTAAATCTGAAGCGTATCCCAGAGACAACTGTGGCAAAGAACGCCAACTCCCGGCATGTCTTGCAGGCACCACCCACCTTTCCACTTCCCAGGCAGATGAAAAGTGAAAGTGAAGGTACAAGTGCAGCGGCGCTTTAAGCACAATTGGCCAAGGATGCCGTTAGGGCATGTCGTTGCCCCTTAGCTCTCCCATGAGGCGAGGCCAAATGCACATTGCCGGCGCTCATTCCAATTCCCCTTTCCACCTCACAGGAACACAAACTGACCTTCATCAATTACAGAATAAGGGACTACAAATTATAAAAACTGAAATAGAAAGCCTGAGAAATTTGGACTCTTTCAGCAATGGATCACTGAAGAAAATGAAAAAAAAAACGCATCTTGTCCTGAACTGAGCAACATATAAAAGCATTAAAAATACATATCCCCAAAGCTGAAATATTCATATCAATAAAAAGATGAAATAAAATGATTTTTTGTACCTTGGTTGTCTCATCTGTTTATATTTCTAATGGTCCTGCTCTCCTTTTCCATTTTCTCCTTATTGATTTCCTTCTATTCTAGGATCTCTTCTATTTCTTCTCCCTCTGTCTTATTTCCTTTCTCCCCTCTATTTCTCTTTGAAACAAGATGAAATTAGACTTATCTGCTAATTGTAGCTCCTGGAGGAACTCCAGTCTAGTCCCGGAATCTCTGGGTTGTCATCCTCCTCCAGCAGCTTTGGAGACTGAGAAACGTCAACCTTTTGATGACCCTGGTATATATACAGAGCCTCCTCACACCAGTAACCTACTGACAAAGCAAACTCACCGGAGCAACAATTAAGTAATAATCAGTTTTCAATCAAACTATCTGAACTAGAAACCAATAAGGGAGACCCACTTTCATCCTGATCCCCCTTACCCAAATCTACCTCTGGGTAAACACTGTGAGGCAAACTCCCTCCCCTCCTGGAGCAAAGCGACCTCCTTACCAGTGTCCTGAATTGACACCCCCTTTTGTGATCAGAACCCATTTAGGCTTACATTTGCTTACCTGTGATAACCGCTTGCTTCAGGCTCCAGAGCACCCCCGAACGGGATATGGGACTAGACTGGAGTTCCTCCAGGAACTACAATTAGCAGGTAAGTCTAATTTCATCTTCCTGATCGTCCCTACAGTCTAGTACCGGAATCTCTGGGTATGTAACAGAGCAGTGAAAGATATTAACGGGAGGGACCTGCTATCCCCGCCTGAAGCACTGCTGCGCCAAAACAGGTATCCCTTTCCGCCTGCACGTCTAGACGGTAGTGCCTGACAAATATATTTAAGGACAACCAGGTCGCCGCCTTACAAATTTCAACCACCGGGACCAACCTACACTCTGCCCAGGAAGCCGCTTGGGCCCTAGTCGAATGAGCCTTCAGCCCTTCTGGTACCCGTTTACCTTTCAACAGATAAGCCGACGCTATCGCCTCTTTAATCCATCTTGAAATGGAAGCTGCTTCCCTTTCCTTGAATCACCAAAGAGAACAAAAAGTCTATCTGACGTTCTGAAATCAGCTGTCCGCTTAATATACTTTTTTAAAGGCCAGCGCACATCCAGCCGATGCGAACTCACCTTTGCCGAATCCTCGGAACCTTCCCTGAATACTGGCAAAGAGACACTACTTGATTCATATGAAAAGATGATACTACTTTTGGTAAAAAGGACGGAACCAGCCTCAACACCATCTTCGAATCGGAAAAGAACAGAAAAGGTTTTCGTCAAGACAAGGCCTGCAACTCTGAAATTCTCCTGGCTGAACAAATGGCTATCAAAAATACTACTTTGAGAGTCGGATCCTTCAAAGATGCCCTTGCAAGGGCTCAAAGGGTTCTCGCACTAATGCCTCCAAAACTAAGGACAGATCCCATGCCAGAACTACCTGACAACCTGGAGGCCTCATCAGCAACACTGCCCGTAGAAACTGCTTCACATCCGGGTGTGCTCCAATGGCCACCCCTTTAATCCTACCTCTATAAAAGGCCAGCACTGCCAGCTGTACCTTTAAGGACGAAGCTGCCAACCTTTCCTGAAACCCGTCCTGTAAGAACACGAGAATCTGTGGGATTGAAGTCTAACGCAACTAACCCCTTTCCACGCACCAAACTTCAAACACGCGCCACACTCGCACATACGTCAAAGAAGAAGACCGTCTCCGTGCCTTCAGCAATGTCGAAACCACTGCTGCGGAATGTCCCCTTGCTCTCAGCCTTGCCCTTTCAAGAGCCAGGCCATAAGCGAGAATCGATCCACTTGGGGCATGAATAGAGGTCCCTGGGACAATAGGTCTCTCCTGACTGGTAGACGCCAAGGGCGCTCCACCAACAGCCTCCTGAGATCCTTGGCCTGTCCAGAGCTATCAAGATCACCAATCCCTTGTGTAGCTCGATGCGTTGAACCACCAGGCCTATCAATACCCAAGGTGGAAACACATACAAGAGTTGCCCCACTGGCCAATCCTGAATGAGAGCATCCAGTCCCTCTGACATTCTTTCTCGTCTTCTGCTGAAGAACCGACTGACCTTTGCCGAGTGAAAAGTTGCCATGAGATCCATTACTGGTGACCTCCATCGACGAACCACCATTTTGTAAACCTCCGGATGAAGAATCCACTCTCCCGGATCTACCTTCACCCAACTCAAGAAATCAGCCTCGACATTGTCCACTCCTGCCACATGTGCTGCCGATAGGGCTTCGAGGTTCAGCTCAACCCACTCGAACAACTTCCCCACCTCGGCTTCCAGTGCCACACTGCTTCTGCCTCCTTGGTGATTGATGTAGGCCACCGCGGTTGCGTTGTTGGAGAATACCCGAATCGCTTTCGCGTGCACATAAGGCTGAAATGCCTGCAAAGCTAATGTTACCGCTCTGAGTTCCAGCCTGTTGACTGCCCAACGCTTTTCCTATTCTGACCATTGCCCTTGTGCAATTCGACCTTGGACATGCGCCCCCCAGCCCAGTAGGCTGGCATCCGTTGTCAGGGCTAACCAATTGGGTGTTTCCAAGGGCATCCCCTTCTCCAGATTCCCTGGAACCAACCACCACCGCAGCGCCTTCCTTGCCTCGCTCGGACAGGGCAATCCCCGGGACAGGTCGTCGTTCTGGTGAGACCACCGCCTGAGCAGCGCCCTCTAATAGTCTCATATGGGCCCTCACCCACAGTACCAGCTCGAGTGTTGCTGCCATCGTCCCGAGCAACTGTAGACAATGCCACGCCGTGGCAAGCGGCCTCTGCAGAAACTCGCGTACCAACTTCCTGAGACCTTTCGCTCGCTGGTGAGGGAGAAACACTCTGCCCACTGCTGTATTGAACTTGTCCCCAGGTAATCCAGATCCTGCAATGGAGCGAATGCACTCTTTGCCCCACTGACTACCCAACCTAGGCCTTGGAAACACGCTACCACTCTGGCCATGGCCCTCTCGCTTTCGGCCCATGACTTTGCCTGGATTAGCCAATTGTCCAGATAAGGATGAACTAGGATGCCTTCCTTTCTCAGTGATGCGGCTACCACTACCATCACCTTGGTGAATGTCCTTGGTACAGTAGCCAGTCCGAAAGGCAGCGCTCGGAACTGAAAATGTCCCATCGGCACTGCAAACCTGAGAAACATTTGGTGTTCCTGTCGAATGGGAATGTGCAGGTACGCTTCTGACAAGTCTAGGGACGTAAGGAACTCCCCTTTCCGTACGGCCACTATGACGGACCTCAATGTTTCCATGTGAAAATGAGAGACTCGGAGACAACGATTTACTCTTTTTAGATCTAGAATTGGGTGAAATGTTCCCTCTTTCTTTGGTATCACGAAATAAATGGAGCACCGACCGGAACCGCTTTCGCCTACGGGGACCGGCACAATTGCCTTGAGGGCTAATAGCCTCTCTACTGTCTGTATGATGGCATCAACTTTGAGATATACCTTGCAGGGGGACTGAACGAACGAGTCTGTTACCGGCTGTAGCAATTCGAGGGCATAACCTTCTCGGATAACCTCAAGCACCCACTGGTCCAAAGTTATCTGGACCCAGGCAGGGTAGAATTCTCGTAACCGACCCCCTACCGGTAACTACTCCTGCCTGGGTCCCCCTCGCTTCATTGTGTATTCCTAAGATTCAAGGAGGAAGCCGCAAAGACCTCTGCCTGCTCCCCGAAAACCCTGGTTTCAATAGGGGAACCGCCCTCTCTGGCTCTGATTGAATCTAGGGGTACGAAAACGGCAAAACTCCCGCTGCGGAACCTTAGCAGGCATAGTTGACCGCCCCTGCTTCTGCTTATCCTCCGGGAGCCATCCTCCTTTGCATTCGCCAAGGTCCTTCACCAGCTTATCCAGATCTTCTCCAAAAAGAAGCTTGCCTCTGAACGGCAGCTTACTAAGCCTAGCCTTAGACGAACTATCCGCTGCCCAGTTACGGAGCCACAAGTACCGCTGCACTGCCACCACTGATGCCATACCATTAGATAACCCACGAAGAAGGTCGTAATGGATGTCTGCCAGATAGGCCGTCCCTGACTCTAGTCTGGCCGCTTCAGTGCTCGCTGCCCCCATCTGATCCCCTTGAAGCCGCTGAGACTAACACAAACAAGCTCTAGCTACCCAAGCTCCACATATAGAAGCTTGAACTGATAACGCGCTCACGTCAAACACCTGCTTCAGCAAGGTATCCAACTTCCTATCCTGAGTATCCTTAAGAGCCGCGCTACCCTCTATCGGAATAGTCATTTTCTTGGTAACCGTGGCGACCGCCGCATCCACTCTCGGGGACTGAAACTCCTCCTTACCCTGCTCTACTAGCAGGTACAGATGACCCATAACTCTCGACCCTTTGAGAGCCACCTCCGGCAAATCCCATTCTCCTTGAATCATTTCTTTTACGACCTTGTGGATCTGCATTTTCCGAAAGGTCTGCAACAAGGGATCTTTCAAAGTCATCTCCTCTGCCGACCCCACCACCGGCATATTAAGCGCCTTAAGTGTCTCTGAAATGAGGGCAGGTAACTCCTCTCTGTGGAAAATTCGGACCACCCTAACCTGGTCCTCCTGCTCCGCGATCTCTCCTTCTTCTAACTCGTCCTCCAACTCTAGGTCCTGATCTCCCTCATCGGAAAGACCCATCTCAGACTCCACAGACTGTTCTCTGTCTCTGTCTAACCTGGGCTTTTTAGCCGGACCCCTTGCTAAACCCACAGCAACCGGTGTACCTGGCCGCTTATCCGCTGACTCTGCCTCTGCAGATGAAGACGGGAAAACCCTCTTAACACCCCCAAACGCCTGTTGCATTAGTGTAACGAATACCGGGGAAAAAATTGCCTCAAGACCCCCTCCGGCAGTGGCGTCGGGGCTGGAGGGACATCTGGAGCCAAAAATCAAACGGATATCAATAATGGACTCAGTAGCCCTTATCCGGTACAGGTTCAAGAATGTACGAAACTCTGTCACAAATTCTCTCTCTCTTTTTTTTTTTTTTTTTTTTTTTTTACTTTTTAAGCTTATAGGCACACTTCCCCCAGAAGTCCTAGCTGGGAGCTGAAGAAAGTTTTTTAAAATGAAGCTCTGGCTCCAAAAACGGAGACCTTTCAGGTCTCCTGAAACCAAATGGCACTTCCCGCGCTGCACCACACGGTCGGGCCTGCAGAGACACACGCGCTCTGTGGCCTGGCGTCCCGTCACCCGGCGGCTTACCTCGACGGGGTTTTATTCTCTGCCGCTGTCCGGCCTGACCGCCCCAGAGGCAAGACTCACTTTCCTGCAGCCGCCGCTTCCCCTGTTTCGCTTCCGTCTGCTCTGCACGCTCTCAGGACCGGTTCCTCACCCAGCAATGTGGGATCGGGAACCGGATTCCTCTCTCTCTTCCCCTCAAATGGCTGATTTTCAGTGCTGCCTGTCTCCCGACATCTAAGACGGAGGGGAGGGGGGGGCCTCACACACTCCACCAACTTTAAAGCCACAGAGCTGAAAATAAGAAAATACATTTCAAATTGAAAGGTAATAAATTCCTCCTACTTCTAACTCTCTAAAAACCTTAATTGTTCCTCTAGTGAACCCCTAACCTCTGGGTTCACTACTCTACAGCTGCTTGGAGATAGAGAACTGGTGTGAGGAGGCGGTTCCTCAGTATATATACCAGGGTCATCAAAAGGATGACGTTTCTCAGTCTCCAAAGCTGCTGGAGGATGACAACAACCCAGAGATTCCGGGACTAGACTGGAGGGACGATCAGGAATCTTTTTTTTTTCTTCAGTTTGCCTCCATCTACCCGTAGCTAGATCTTCCTCCTCCTCCTTTTTATACTTGTTCAGTTTCCCTCTTTTTATTTTTCTTGTATGTAGCAGTTCCCCCTTCTAGCTTTTCACTTTGTCACCAGTCTTAAATTTACCGTCTCCTGTCTCCCATTGCACTCAGATTCTCACCAGCTCTTATTTTATCAATCCTAATTATCCCTATCCTTGCCTTGAGCCTACTTCCTGTCTCTTACACCTACCCAAGCTCCCATTCCCCCTTTAACCTCCCTTTTTTCACCTCTTACCCAAAATACTTCCTCTGTCTCTCACTCCCTCCAGAGACCCCTGTCCCTTAATCTTGCCGCTCAACTCCTCCTCAAAGTCTTTCACACCATCTCCCCACCTTTCTTCACCCTGTCATGCACCTCATAGTTCATTCAACATACCCCTAACTCATATCCCCCACTTAATTGCCCTGTGTCCCATCTCCCCCTGATGTGCAACACCTGCCCTTTGTGGCCCTATCTCCATCCCCCAATGTGCAGCATCTGATTTCTGTGCCCCTATCCCCCCCCCTTCACATAAGCAGCATTCAGCATTCTTTTTTGCCCCCCTCCTCTAGTGGAACAGCATCTCCCATCAGTGTCTCCTTCTTCCCCTCTTTAGCCTTATTCTGTGCAGTGCACTTGTGCAGACAGATAACACAACATCCCCAGAGCAGCAGCTGCAGGCTACAATGGAGGCAGAGCCAGCATATCAGAAACAAAGAACACAGAGCCTCCTTGCAGCCAATGCCCACGCTGAGCGGCTTCTGACACACCCAGCTCCCCCCAAGTTGGAAGATCAGTGGGGGCGGGATACGTCAGAGCCGCTCATTGTGCACATGGGCTATGGAGCGGGCATAGGCTCTGTTTTTTTTCTCTATGCTAATACGGCAACAGGTGGAGGAGTTGGGGCAGCAGTCAGTAGCAAACCAGCACTTTCATTATCCAGGTTTTCTGTCCTGCTGACCCCTGGCCTCCCCATTGAAACCCAACAAGTCAGTAACCTAATGACTGAAGGAGTGAAACCTGAATGAAAAGTGTGGGGAGGCCTTGCCCCTCCCCCCTTCAACTATGCTCCTGCTATAAACAAAATGCACGATGAAATACTTTTATCAAGCCAACTGTAAAATAAGATTAAAATTTTTATATAATGCTGATTGATCTAAAGAGCAATAAAACCCCTCACATTTCAATATCACAAATCATATTGAGTACCATAAATACTGTAATCAACCAAGACATTAAAAAATATTTTTTCAATGCATTCTAACGCCAAAGAAAGTTGACCCAGCACTATTCTAAAGTGAACAAACTTATTACATATTTGGTACAAATTGTTTCTTAGCATTAAAGGGAAGAGAAAACAGAAATGTTGCTGCCCTTGATTTTTAACACAAAAAATATATATATTTTTTGTTAGTATGCCTCTTAGGTCACAGGCTGAAATGAAATGTAGAAATAAGACACCACCAATAAAATAGCATACTTACATCTGGATACTCTTTTACAGGCACATAAAGTTTCTCTTGTAACTGTACAATAGGTCCCACACCATCTGGTAATTCTGCACTTCTCTTCTCTGTACTGCCATTTAATGTGTCGTTATACATGTCTTTCCGTACTCTGCTAATTTCTGTAAAGATAAAAAAAAAATTAAAAAAATCATGCAGCATGCCTTTCAAAAGAAAGAATATATTTTAATTTCAATTTCGTGTATCTAAGATATGCAAAGCATCACTGAAAAATAAGTTTTGGAAGAAAACTTATTTTGTCCTCTAGTCTCGTCTTGCTTCAATGTGTGTAGATAACACACACAAAAAACATGTTATTATAAACATACTGATAATTTGTTATTGGGGATGTTTTGTAATGAGTAACTAATCATTTCTATACTGCTACTGGATATACATAGGTATGCATACAAACATAAGAAATCACCCTTACTAATGTTTACAATATATCCAAGAAACAGACCCAACAAGAGACTTCAGGGGATCTATTACAGTGAACATGGTTAAAATTGAGACAGGGACAACTCCATGTGGGGTTGATTCCTAGATCAGGACTTCCACTTCCCAGTTTTCAGAAAGAGCTCCGATACATAGTCCCCGAAGAAGAATTGCAACTACAGTGACTGGACTAAAAATTAGGAGAGAGGGGAAAAGGATGAGTTGTGAATGAAAGCTCATTGTGCCAGATCTCAGCCCTGGTTGGAAGCCCAACAGAGCTGGAGAAAGCTGCCAGGCCAAAAAATATGTATCTCAAATGGCTTTCTCTCTAGAAAAGCCAATGTTTAAGATCTGAAAGCACTTTCAAGATGATGAAAATTTACATACTTTATTTCCTCTCTTTGAATCCTGCCAGACCAATCTATACATATGCTCCTTTGCCAGCAGATGGAAACAGATAACCAGTTCCCTTCCAGTGAACTTGGAGCAGCTGACACACAGCCAGTATACCTCTCAAAGCTAAACAACCTAACAAGAAAACCTAAGGGGCTGATATTCAGAAGCTTAGATGGATGGCCAACAGGAGGCCATCCAGATAAGGGTGCTAACTGCATTATTCAGTGGTACTATCCAGATAGTACTGCCAATCATCGCCACAGACCACCCTGGCACTATCCGGTTAGTGCAGAAGCAGTCGATGGATAGAGTGAAGACTTGTCAGGGCTATCTGGATAAGTGTTGACACCAGGATAGTGACACTCAGCCCAGATATTTGGCTGTAGCTCCTATACTGACACTGCTGTTGAATATTCCACTGGTATTTAAGCACTGCACTGATTGCCATGGCATTAAAAATATCAGTCTTTTGAAAGTTAATTGTAAATTGCAAAAATAGTCAGGATTGGGTCCAAACCTCCATCTGCCGGCTTTACCTATTCCTCTCTCAGCATCTTAATGGAAGCCCCCCTCACGCCCTCCTTCCCAAATGCTCAATTATGATGAAAGCAGAATAGACTATCACCCAGGTGTTCTGAGATTACTCTCATCCTACCTTTTTATAGCTCCCATGGCAACAAAGATGAACACAGAGGTGCCTGGTGGGAAGAAATTGGCATCTCTTCTTGTGTATACTCAACTCTAATCCAGAACGCTGATCACGATCCTAGGCAATGTAGATGGCAGCAACATGGAACCTTGAGGGTTAAAACCTAAATCTTGCTTCAGACAGCACTGCAAGATCATCTGCTATTCCTAACTGTTGCTACTAGCCCTTCCTGCAGAATACTGCCAAGTTGGATATATGCTTAGGTATTGAAATCCACAATATAAAACATTAGTTGAACTGCAGGTGATGACCTGTTTTTACTTGGATCCAGACATGCAGCAAGCAGGGCCAGCCTATCCACTAGATCCTGGTGGGTGGTACAGCATGCTTTTTTAAAGCAGCGACTTTGTGCCACCAATTTGGTGCCCATGATACAAAAAACATAGCCTGCCGTTCTTGGCCCCTCCCCCCAATGTAACTTCCTGTTGGAGGGGATAGGGAGTGGCAGGCCAAGAGGTGCTGAAGAGAATAGCCTGCCGAAGCAGTGGCAGAAAGCCACCCCTTTCGAATTGAGGGACGGTTGTACTGCTGCTGCCCCCCATCCCAAGGTTAGAAATAGATTTAGGTGACAGCAGGAGGAGAGGGGCAGTGTGGTGGGGGCTCCTGCCTCGGATAGCAGAAACTCTTGCACCAGCCCTGGCAACATGTAACAATTTCAACAGATAGTCACTGAGTATCTGTTCCCTACCCCCCCCCCCCATCTACCTTCCCGTCCCCCCGTCCCCCCCGATTCTCCTCCCCCATCCCTACTCCCTCTGCCACCCTCTCCTCCTTCCCTCCGATCTCTGAGGAAGAAACCACACTCCTCCTGTCCTCCTCCAAACCCACCACCTGTTCATCAGACCCTATCCCCACCCATCTCCTATGTTCCATCCCCCTCACCATTGTCCCCTCCATCACTCATATCCTCAACCTTTCACTCTCCACTGCGACTGTCCCCGTTGACTTCAAACATGCTGTTGTCACACCCCTCCCTCAAGAAACCCTTACTTGATCCCACATGCCCTTCTAACTATCAACCCATCTCCCTCCTTCCCTTCATATCCAAACTATTAGAATGAGCAGTTCACCGTCACTGCCTCGACTTCCTCACTTCCCAGGCCCTCCTGGACCCACTTCAATCCGACTTCCGTCCCCTACACTCCACTGAAACGGCACTCACAAAAGTCAAACGACCTGTTTCTGGCTAAATCCAAGGACCTCTATTCTGTCCTCATCCTTCTTGACCTTTCTGCTGCCTTTGACACCGGTGACCACGACCACCTCCTCACCACCCTCTCCTCGCTTGGCTTCAAGGACTCCGTACTATCCTGGTTCTCCTCCTACCTCTCCCATCGCTCATTCAGTGTATGCTCTGGTGGCTCCTCCTACCCTACCCCACTCCATGTAGGTGTACCCCAGGGATCCGTCTTGGGCCCCCTCCTCTTCTCTCTCTATACCCAAGGCCTTGGCGCGCTTATCTCCTCCCATGGCTTTCAGTACCATCTTTATGCCGACAACTCCCAAATCTACCTCTCCACACCTAATATCTCTCTGGCAACCCAGTCCAAGATCTCTGCCCGTCTTTCAGACATCGCTGCCTGGATGTCTCATCGCCAATTGAAACTGAACATGGCCAAGACTGAACTCCTTGTCTTCCCACCTAACTACCCCCCCTTCCCCCTCTCTCAATCCATGTGGATGGATCTACTATCCTTCCTGTTCCCTCGGCCCGCAAACTAGGGGTTATCTTTGACACCTCTCTTTCCTTCTCCGCTCATATCCAGCTTGTAGCTAAGACCTGCCGCTTCTTTCTCTACAACATCAGCAAAATCCACCCCCTCCTCTTTACACACTACCAAAACACTTATCCACTCCTTAATCTCCTCTCGCCTTGATTACTGCAACCTACTCCTCGCTGGTCTTCCTGTGAGCCACCTCCTTCCCCTCCAATCTATACAAAATCACGCTGCTCGACTAATCTTCTGCCAGCCTCGCCATGCCCACATTACTCCTCTTCTCAAGTCGCTTCACTGGCTCCATCCAACTCCGCATCCAATTCAAGCTTCTCCTGCTGACCTATAAATGCCTTCACTCTATGGCCCCTCAATACCTCTTTATCTCTTATCTCTCCCTACGTCCCCTCTCGAAATTTGTGCTCCGCTAACAAACTACTTCTATCAATGCCTTTCACCCGCACCGCAAACTCCCAACTGCGCTCCTTTCACCTTGCTGCACCTTATGCCTGCAACAGCCTACCTGCGTCTGTGTGCCAAGCATCCTCCCTGGCCCTCTTCAAATCCAAGTTGAAGACCCACCTCTTCACCGTCGCATTCAGATCCTGACTCCTTCCTCATCTTACCCTAACCCCCGTAAACGTTTATGACCAAACTGACTAATGCTCTGTACTCTTCTAATTAATGTACTGTTCTAACTAGATTGTAAGCTCCGATGAGCATGACTATGACGGGCAAGGACTGTCTCTTGTATGTTGGCTACCTCCTATAGGTTAGCTGTGCAGCGCTGCGCGCGTGGTGCTTTATAAGTGCTGAATAGTAATAGTAGTAGTGAGTATTTGCGCTTTTGATTCAGCTTCCTGTTATTACCTCTGGTGAGCTTAAAACTAGCTACTATCAAATCTCCACAGTACCCTTTGAATCACTTACTGTTCTCTTCAGCTCCTCAATGGATCCTAAGCAATCTTACTCTGTGGTACTGTAGAAATTCAGCAGTCTTGCTAATGATAGAGAGACTCCCTCCTTATGGAATACTTCCCTCGAATAAAATCCTAGGCCTGAAATCAGTATCTATATCTCTATCTTGTCAAACCTAACATTACAGATCAAATTTCTCAAAACCAATGTCACTAAAGTTATCACTGACCTCAAGGATGAGTATAATCTCTAAGAGAAAGAGTAACTCAAAACAAGATTCATACAAGCAAGCAAATCAAATCCACAGTGCACTTTTTTACAAAGTTAAAATCATTGTAAAAATCTGAAAGACTAATGAACGGCTAGACAACCTAAAGAATTGCGAAAAGAAGATTAGTAGCGTACTGGTGGTTCCTGAATCTAAGGGGCCCGAGGATGCACCATCCGTTCTAAATGGCCTTTTTGAGAAATGTGTTTCAAAGTGCAGGTCTCCACCCAAAGCCTACAAAATAGCAAGTACATCTTGAATTGGCTCTAGACCAGTACTTTTCAAACTTTTATCCAACATGATCGCATTTTAACAACTGAACATTCACGTGATTCCAGATGATGAAATCAAAAAGCATAGTTACTCACCTGTAACAGGGGTTCTCTGGACACAGCAGGAATCAGTCCTCACATATGGGTGACATCGGTGCCGATGGAGCCCTCATGGAAGCATCCCCCCAGCTTTCAAAGCAAGCCTTTGGGAGATGCCACTACACATGCGAGGTGCCCTTTCCACACAAGGGTGCCATCTTGTTCAGTCAGATAGCATAGCTAAAAGACAGCAAAGAATAAAATATGGTAAAGAAGCAACCCCAAGGGGAGGAGCGAGGGTTGAGGACTGATTCCTGCTGTCCCCAGAGAACACCTGTTACAGGTTAGTAACCCTGCTTGTTCCTGAAGAAAGCGTAAAGTCAGTCTTCACATATTGGACTCCCTAGCTACAGGCTACTGAAAGCCCATAGAGAAAAAACATGGTTACCCTCAGGGGAAGCCGTGAGCAACAGCAATGGAGTCCGCAGGTGCAGGCTGCAGTAGGACCTGTGTCTCCAAAGGGAACCAGCACTCCGGTAGCCTGAACACAGAAGGGCCGGAGGGCAGGAGTTGCATATACCCCGAAAAGTTTACGGAGCACAGCCTGGTCAAAGGCATGTCCCGTCGGGACTCCCTCTCCAGGCAATAATGACCTGCAAAGGTATGGATGGAAGACCAGGTGGTGGCCCGGCAGATGTCTAGCATCAGGACAGAGAGCAGGTTTGCCACGGAAGCCACCATGGCCCTGACAGGGTGTGCTGTGACCCGGCCGCCAGCACATAGGTAAGGGTGATACAGTCCGCCACCTAGGTAGATAGCGTACGCTTGGTCACCGCTTCCCCCAGACTACTGGGGTCATACGAGACAAAAACCTGAGCAGCTTTATGGTGGCTCTGGGTACATTGAATGTAGAAGGACAGGGCCCTCTTACAGTCTAAGGTGTGGAAGACAGTATCCGCCCTAATGGCAGGAGGCCTCAAGAAGAAGGTGGGGAGTACCACCTCCTGGTTGAGGTGAAACGGCGATACCAACTTCGGAAGGAATTTGGGGTGTGTGCGGAGTACAACCCTGTTCCTGTAGAATCTGGTGCAAGGCGCCATGACTGCCAGGCACTTGGTGAAAACCCTTGGAGCGGAAGCCAAGCCGAAGGGCAGCACCCTCTACTGGTAATGGCTAACCCCCACCATGAACTTCAGGTACTGCCTGTGGTTGGGGTGAATGAGGATGTGTGTGCAGGCATCCTTCATATCCAAAGAGCATAGCCAATCTCCCTGCTAGAGAGAAGGCAGCAATGTTCCAAGGGAGAGCATCTTGAACTTCTCCCTCACCAGGAATCTGTTCAGATTGCACAGATCAAGATGGGCCTTAGGCCCCCTGTTCTTTTTGCCATGAGGAAGTACCTGGAGTAGAGGCCCTTGCCCCTGAGATGGTGGGGAACTGGTTCTACCACTCTGTCCTCAAGACGACCTTCCAGTTCCTTCAGTAGAAGGTCCCGGTGAAGGGGAGATCTGGGAGGCTCTGCTGGAAAGAAAGGGGGGGGGGGGTGTCTGGGCCAGGTGGAGGAGGTAGCCCTCCTTGACTATTTGGAGTTCCCAAGAATCTGTGGTGTTGGCTGGCCATCTTTGGGCATAGTGAATGAGACGTTCCCCTGTGGGCTGTTGACCTCCTTGAGGTAGAGATATGCCCAAGGAGTCAAAAGCTCTCTCCTGGCTGGGCCGGGGCTGACGCCTTGGGCTTGGGGGCCTTCTGCTTATGAGGACCATGCCCATGTCCTTTGGCCTGCAGACCCTGCTGGGAAGCCGGGGAAGTCTGAAAAATAGGTAGTTTCTGTAAGCAGCCCCTTTCTTCTGGTACAAGGGCTTTTTATTCAAGTCCTTCCGACGGGAGGAGCAGCAGTCTTTTTAGAGAGCCTGATCCTAGTCATGAACTCTGCCTCCAGCGCGGCAGCCTTGTGGATCATGGGTTTGCCAAAGAGGTTATCTCCTTGGCATGTCATCGACCTATTTGTCCTGAACCCATTGCTCGAGTCAGACGACTGTAGCCAAGCCTGATGTCTGGCACCGATGCCCGCCACCGCAACTCGAGTCACTGACTCGAAGTCATCATAGGCTGCCCAAGACAAACTTGGAGCACTCACAGATGGCTTTGGACAGGTTCTTGAACTGCTGCAGGGGTTCCTTGGAAAGACCAGCTGAGAACCCGGCGAGCTCCTTCACCGGGTCTCTCAGGTACATGCCCATGTACAGCTGGTATGCCTGGATCTGGTCAATGAGCATCAAGCCCTGGTAGCACTTTCTGCAGAGGGCGTCCAGGATGCGTGCCTCCCTGCCGGGGGCACCGATGAGTGCGTCTTCTGACTCTTTAGGTGACGTATTGTCGACTCCACCACCATGGAGTTGTACGGCAGTTGTGGCTTCTGGAAGCCCGGGCTCTGGTGGACTCGATACATCAAGTCGAGCCGTTTGCTCACCACCGGCACTGATGCCGGTGTCTCCCACATATGGAGCATTAGTTGTTCCAGGATGGGAGGGATGGGCATCGTAAGAGATTCCCTCTGAGGGGCCTTGTACTGGAGGATTTCTAGCTCCTCCATCCGAGGATCCTCCCCCAATTCCGGCAGGAACACTAGGGCCTTGGACATGTCCCTGACGAAGTCGAGGGACGCCATGTCATCAGGTGGAGACCAACACCAGGGCTCCAAGGGAGGGGAGTCTGAGGGGACATTGCGTTGGCAACAGGTGTCTGGAGACGCCTCATCCTCCATTTTCCAGTCAGAATAGTCCGTCGAGGACGCGAGGGAAGGATGGTTCGCAGGCTCCAGTGCTGATCCCCGCCCGCAGCCCTCGGAGGCCCCCTGGCTAGTGCCAAGCATACTGGCTGGGGAAGATCTCAGCCCCATGAAATGGGACCAGATTGAGACCTCAGCAGAGGATTGACTCGAGGCCGAAGGACCTTGAGGATCAATTTGGCCTCTGGGGACATCCTCGATGTCGAGGGACCGGTGGTCTGGGAGAAGAAACCGGTGGTACTGGACAACACGCCTGCTGCTGGTCCATGAAGGCAGACAAGCTGTGCTCCAGGGCCACCATTCTGGACTCCAGGCATCGGCACGGGCACTGAGGAAATCGGGCGCTCCACTGGTTCACCCAAGGGGGAGTCCTCGACGAGGATGGTGTCAGGTGACCGAGGCCGGCCTGAGGTAGAGTCCTTTTGGGGGACCTTCGCAGGTCTCTTCTTCTCCAATCGCTCGGATGAGCATCTAGGACTACGAGACCTGGCTCAGGACTTACTCGACACATCTGAGCCATCCAGGGTTGCTGCCTTCGAGGCCTTTTTCCCCTTTCTGAGGGAGAACAGCATCAGCCGAGGTCCGGAAGACTACTCTGGGATTCCACAGTTTCCGAGAAGGCCTTGGCCTTCGGAGTACCAGGGACTCCGGGAAAAACTTATCGTGCTGCTGCTAGCAGCTCATGAGGGCCTTGATGGACATCTTACAGAGCCTGCATGCCGTTGGGTTGTGGTCCAGTCCCAGGCAATGAAGGCAGTAGTCGTGTGTGTCAGTCAGGGACATTATCTTGGCACACCGATCACACTTTTTAAAGCCACTGGTAGCCATGGGAGAAAAAAGTATCCCAGCGAGGTCAAAGACCCATGGTGCTGTCAACTGAAAAAAAAAAGGTATGAAGGTGCCAAGAAGGGGGGGGGGGGAGAGAGAGAGAGAGACTATAAACCCAAGACTCTATGCCGGGGCAGTTGGCTCAGTGGCAGGATGAGGACCGGTGCACTACTGGAGAGTATGAAACTCAGGTCGAGAAAAATTAACTTTTTCCAGGAGAAGAGCAGACAGACATCTGAAGGGCTCTGCGGAAAAGAGGAGACTGAGCAAGATGGCACCCTTGAGCAGGAAGGGGACTACGCATGCATGGTGGCATCTCCCAGAGGCTTGATTTGAAAGCAGGGGATGCTTCCATGAGGGCTCCATTGGTATAGACATCACCCATATGTGAGGACCGACTTCCTGCTTTTTCCCAGAGAATAGCAGGTTTCCAGCTTCCTTCTCTTCCCTCCACTCATCTAAAGCAGGAAGACAGCAGCGATAGTAGCAACAGCAGCTGCAGTCAACACAGGGTTTCTTGTGTCAGTGTGCACTTATAGATAGCAGTACTCAGCATGGGCTGCCAGTCTAACAGGAGGGGACAAGGGCCTATAAACGTTCACTGGCGCCGATGTCACCCATATGTGAGGACTGACTTACTGCTTGCTCCTGGAGAAAGAGAAATTGCTATGCTTCTGTGACTCCAAGTTTGGGAACCACTGCTCTAGACCCATGGTAGCATGTTTCCATAACATTAGGAACAGACAACTGCTGTTCAATAAGATTAAGGATCACACCGTCTTTATAAGAGCTAGGATTTGAATCTTCCAAGATTTCTCGGGATACCCTGGAAAAAAGAAAGATTTACCACTTTAACGTAGTTGTTCAGGGAGAAAGAAATAAGCCATTGCTGATGCTTTCCTTTCTTTATTGTATACTGTATATGTTTTCTTGGATAAATCATACTAGCACAGGGCTCAACAAATCCCAAGCACCAGGTCTCCATGGCAACCAGAAATTTGCATCTGGTGTCTGAGATTTTCTTGATGCCCCCCACCCCCACCCCCAACATGTCGTTTTGTCTGCCCACAGGCATTCGATCTCCAGCAGGCAAAGCAGGACAGGAAAGTCCTGATCGTGGTCCCAAAGACAGAAGGCTACCCACGGGGTTCCCATCCCCCATGGTTAGAAGAAGGGAAGCAAGCTGCGATCATAGCGAAGTCCTCCTTCTGTCTGCCCACAGGAGATTGGATACCCATGGGCAGAACAGTAGGGAAAGGCCTGCGATCATGTCTTGGACAGAGCAGACTGCCCGGGGGGATCCCATCCCCTGTGAGCATTAGAGGAGGAGCTGTGGTTGCGGCAAAATCCCCTTCTGTCTGCCCGTGGGATATTGAATCCTCACGGGCAGAACAGGAGGAGAAAGCCGCAATTGCAGCTTGGAGGCAGAGGACAGCCCGAACAAGGCCCTGGAGGGAAAAAAAAAAGGTTAGACGGTAAGGGGGGGGGGGGTGATGCATCAAAAATTTAAAGGGGCAATAGCATTAAAAAAAAAAAAAAAGGAAGGAGGGAATAGAGGGCAGGGGGAGGTATGCTGGGGTGGGATTGAAGGGGAAGGAAAGCATGCAAGGCTTGGAGGTTAAAGGGATGAATGCATGGGGACAAAAAGGACAAGAGGTATATCCCCCACCCCCCATAAAAACACACAAGCACCTCACCTACAATAGGCAAACCACCGCTGCAACACACACACACACTGACAGGCAAAGGGGTCAAAGGGGATGTAGGCCTCTTAGGGGGAGAGAATAAAGTTCCCTCCTCAGGTCTTGCTGAGTATCTTCATGTGGTGACCCCATTGTATAACATCTATACGAAATCTCAGCAAGGCAACACTACAGTTGAAGTATGGTAGGAACAAAGAAAAATACATACTGGCCGCAAGGCGCCCTGGATAAAAAGGTGCCCACCCATGGCTTATGCACTAGGGCTAACGATGGTGGTTGTGATAGTGCAAGTGCTGCAGATATAGATAACATCCCTGCCACAGATAAAGGCCATGGTGAGCCTGTTCACGTACCCACTGAGGCAGGAGATAAACCACAGAAATTTATGAAAAAGTTAAGAGGATTAACTACAATTAAGTGGAATTCTGCAGATAAAGAGGAGATAATGTACTATTTTTATGCTACAAACCCTATATTTAAATCAAGAGGATATACAAAGAAAATCTGCCAAAAGCTAGAAGAAAGCCCCGACTCAGAAGTGAGGTTCACGACTGTCATGATATCCACAAAATTAACCCATATGGAGAAAATGCCCTGACCAAACCACCGTTGCAACACACACAGGCAAACCACTCCTGACTTAGAAGAGAGGTTCATGACTGCCATAGTATGCGCAAAACTAACCCATTTGGAGAAACTACCCCAAACAAATTACCATTGCAACACACACACAGGCAAATGTGGCAGAAAGATACAGAAATATTTCCCAACGTGTTAGGTGCCACAGGCTTGATAAAGAAGAACTTCCAAGCCCATCTTGACAAACTACCCATACATGTTACATCTTACGAACTCCAACAGGAGGTTCTCTGGCACGATGCAAGTACTATGCCGAGTCTTAGCAGTGAATAAAAGACTGAGTTCATACTCTCCATGCCCTGGCCTAGAAGTGAGGTTCACAACTGTCATGGTATGCACAAAACTAACTCATTTGGAAAAACTAACCCATTTGGAGAAACTGCCCTCAGGCAAACCACAGTTGCAACACACACACAGGCAGCACACACACAGCACCTGCTATCTATATATTTCTGTCTAAAAATACCTTACTCAGCCCTTGCTATCATAACAAGACAGCGTAGTTACTCACCTGTAGTAGGTGTTCTCTGTGGACAGCAGGAATAAGTCCTCATGTATGGGTGACGTCACTAACGGAGCCCCGCACAGGAACGTTCCCCAGCTTCTACTAGAAGCTTTTGGGAGGCTCCACTGCACATGCATGCCTGCCTTCCCGCCTGCCATAACACCATCCTCATCAGTATATCAAAGCAATAATTAAAAATAACCCCTCAGGAAGCTTAGAGGGTTGTGAGGACTTATTCATGCTGTCCACATAGAACACCTGCTACAGGTGAGTAACTACACTTTCTCCCATATGGGACTCCCAAGCTACAGGCTACCAAAACTCCAACAGGGGAAACGGAACAGGAGAATAAGAGAAACAGCATGGGCAGTCTTTCTGAAGGACTTTACTGATTCAGCATCTTCAGCACACAGCATTACTGAGGAAAACACTTTTTGGTAGCCTGGATGGACAGAAGGGCCGGTGGGGAAGGAGTTGGAGCCTTATTTATTTATTTAATGCTTTTATATACCGTGCTTTTTAAAATCAGTGCAGCTTACCGATAACAATTTTGTGCAGAGTAGGAAGAGCCTGCTTTGCACTTACATTGAACAGGTAATACAACTTGGATTGATAACAGGGGAAAGTATATGCAGGCTATATACAATGTGGGCGGGAAGTCGCTATGCAGCTATAGCAACATGGCTTGCCCTGAGAGCTATGTACAGGGATGTAAATTATCTATTGGGTTGACTGTTCTTTATGGTTAGGTCGTAGGGCTGTGTCAGCTGAGGATGTGTTGTTGGCCTGGGCATAGTGTAGGAGAAAAAGGTGGTGCTTTAGTGCCTTTCTAAATTGGGCAAGGTCAGTGATCATGCGGATGGTCACTGGGAGCTCGTTCCAGCAGGTAGGTGCGTAGAACATGAATGCTCTGTTTTTTGTTGCCTGGGTGCATTTTGTTACTTCACTGGGGGTTATTAGTGTGTTGGTGGCGAAGGGCCTTCTTGCTCTTGATGCGGGTGTGGAGTGGATAAGGTTTGTCAAGGAGCTGGAGGTTCTTTTGTTAATGGCCTTGAAAGTTAAGAGTGCAACTTTGTAGATCAGCCGGCAGTAGATTGGTAGCCAGTGTAGGCCCTTTAGGATTGGAGTGATGTGCTCCCTTCTAGAGGCCCCATGTAGGAATCGGGCAGCAGCGTTCATTGCTAACTGTAGTGGGTTAAGTGTGTTCTTAGGGAGTCCATGAAGGATCACATTGGCGTAGTCAAAGTGGGGGGTTAACGGTGCCTGGAAAACTGTTCGGAAGTCCTCTGGCTGCAGCAAGGGTCGAAGATATCGAATTGTCCTCATCTTATGGTAGACTTTGACAGTGTTGCTTATGTGCGCTTTCAGGTCGAGGTGCTGGTCCAGCGTGACTCCTAGGTAGAGGATGGTGGGACAGCTCGGGAGCTCGGCGTCTCTTGTCTTTAATGTTGCCGGTGGGGAGAAGGTTTGATTTCTCGTGATGAACAGCACTTCTGTCTTGCTGAAGTTTATCTTGAGACTCTGTGAGTGAAGCCAGTCAGTGACGCCGTCAAAGCATTTTACCAGTGAAGAGAAGTCTGGTTGATTGACAGTGAATGGGGCGAAAAGTAGTAGGTCATCTGCATAAATCAGATAGGAGATGTTGAAGGAGCAGATGACTGCACATATGGGCTGCATATATATATTGAATAGTAGGGCAGATAGCGAGGAACCCTGGGAAACTCCATGTTTTTGTTGAAAAGGCTCGGAGGTCATGGAGCCTGTCTGTACCTGCTGTCATCTATCTGTTAGGTACGATTTGCACCAGCTCCAGGCTGAGCCCTGGATTCCCTTTTCCTGGAGACATATTAGGAGCTGCTCGTGGTTGACTGAGCCGAAAGCTGCGGAGATGTCCAAGAAGATCAGGGCATATCCTCGTCTGTTGTTGTTAATCCCTGTGATTAATGTGTTAGAAAGTGTGGCAAGAAGCGTTTCAATGCCATGTGATTCCATGAAGCCATGTTAGCATGGATCGAGGGGGGCAGTGGAGTCAATGTGTTCTTGGATTTGCCATTGAACTACCTTCTCAATAATCTTGGCTGGAAGCGGGATGCTTGAGATTGGTCAATAGGATTCAACCTTCTGGGGGTTCAGCTTGTTGTTCTTTAGAAGGGGCCAGATCGACGTCTGCTTGAGGTATGCTGGGAACGTTCCTGTGGAGAAGGACCACTCCATGATCCTGGCTAGAGTTGGACTGAGTTCTTTATGCAAAGATCTTATCCAATGTGCTGGACAGGGGTCGTTTGGAGCAATGGTGGCATTGATAATTGCAATGATGTTCTCGATGCCTCTGGCTGATGGTGTTGTAAGCGAGTTGAGTGGTAGTGGTTGGTATGGGCTGTAACCTGTAACCCCCCAAGAACTGGAGTGATATCTAGCTCAAAGTTGTAGTTCGGGCTTATGTCAGGTCGTGGGATGCATACAAGGTCTAGTATATTTCTTTTCCAATGGGTGGGTGTTTCAACTATCTGTTCGTAGCCAAGTTCGTTGAGTGCTTCAAGGAAGGCTTTGGAGTGGGTATCTTGGACAGCTGGAAGGTTAAAGTCTCCCAATATCCAGTTTGGCCTGGTTACAGGCAAGGTCAATTATGGTTGCAAGGTTGTCAGGGGAGGAAGATGGAGATCTGTAGATTAGGTTGATGGTGCTGTGGCTGTTGGTTATGTTGAGTGTATCGAGGTGTGTTGTGCTGCTGGATTTGATCAGTTGATATTGGAGCTCTGTTTTTGATAGGATGAATGCACCACCTCCTCTGCGGTTAGGTCTGTGGCAAGTATGGCTTGAGAAGTTGGGGGGGATGAGTTGGTTAATAAGTACTGAGTCAGAGTCGGTGAGCCATGATTCAGTGACCAGTAGGATGTCTAGTTCAAGGTGGGTTATAAGGTCGCTGATGGCTGGCCATTTCCTGCAGACTGAACGTGCATTTATGAGGGCACATTTCAGGTTTCGCTGGCTTCGGGGCTGTGCCGCTTTGGATTTTGCAGAGTGTTGGATTGGTATGTAGATTAAGTGTGGGTGTGAGTTTTGATGTAAATCTGATGGTTTACAACGTGTGCTGCCTTGATATCTTTTTCCTTGGCCTTGAAGGGTTGGAATGGGAATGTAGTTGGAGGCCGAAGTGAGAGGGCTGATGAGTGCGTTGCTAAGGAGCTACAAGCTGGTTAGGGTTAGGATGGATATGGCACCACTGGGTGCTGGTATAGGAGAAAGCTAGGTTGACAATATTGGGGCAGCAATAATTGCTTGTATGGGAGATAACCTAGGTTAACAATAGTGAGGAGCAAAAAACTCAAAAAATGAAAGCGATGGCATGGGCCTGTGCTACCAATGACAGGCAGTGAAAGTAGATAGAAAAAAGTCACCCAAACGGATTAAGGCAAAAAAAAAAAAAAAAAAAGAAAAATACCCGTTTCCAACATTGCAGGAACACATCCTAAGGGCTCCATGGAAAAAGAAGACTGGAGATGGCGGCACAGCGGCAGGAGGGAAGGTATACATACATGCATGGTGGAGCCTCCTAAAAGCTTCTAGTAGAAGCTGGGGAGCGTTCTCGCACAGGGCTCAGTGACAATCATCCATATGTGGGAATTTATTTCCTGCTTGTCCACGGAAAAACTACCATCTCTCATCAAACTCTTCCACCCTCATCAGACATGAAGAAGTTTGCAAACGGAGGAACGTCAATGAAAAATGGAGGCAAGGGGGGGGTGGTGCAAGGGTGTCTCAGCCACTGGCTCCAAACATTTTGGCCTAGCTCCTAAATGCAAACTAAATTTGTTAAGACCTGTATTACAACACATATGGAGAAATTCTACATACCTGATCATTTTTTTTCCTTGAATCCTGCTGGACCAGTCCAGATGAGCAGGTTATGGCTCCCTTACCAGCAGGTGAAGGCAGACTCAAACAGTTGTTACTGCGTAAAATACTGCATAAATACTGGTGCAACACAGAAAAGCCAGCAGGACCCTTCCCACGCAGTAAACAAGACTGAAAAACTCATAAAAAACTCAAATTTCAACGTTAATAACCAACCACAAACTGCAAAATTTGGAAGTAGTAAATACTTGGCTCTCTTACCATGATCAACTCTGCATCTGATATGGATACTGACAAAACAATCAAGTGACAGTGGGACTCTCAAACTCACAGAAATCTTCCAGGGTGGATCCTCGACTGGTCTAGCAGGATTCAAGAAAAGAAAGTTATCAGGTACGTAAAATTTCTCCTTCCTTACCATCCTGCTACACCAGTCCAGATGAGTGGGTATAATCAGGCAGTCAGAACCCAAGATGGGAGGAAGAACCCACTCTGGAGAGAGCTGCCCAACTAAATGTACCACCTGAAATCTGTAGTGTTTCACAGAGGTGTTTAGGAACTACCAAAGACACCAAGACAGACACCGTTCAAGTTGCAGCCTATGCCATGGTGGAATGAGCTCAGACTACCCCCCCCCCCCCCCAACTCGGAACACGCCTTCTAGCCAAAAGGTACAAAGGTTCACTGAACCAATCACCTCCTAAATCCTGCAAGCAATGTCATATTTGGCCTACACCTGCCCCTTCTTCAGACCACTGAAGAGGACAAAAAGATGGAGGGGGTTAGCAATCTCCACTGGTCTAAGCCACAGAAAGGGGCTCGTCCAAAGGTTCTTTCCTGAAAAAAAGAATGGCAATAGGACAGTCTGGTTAAGGTGAAAAGGAGACAGCATCTTTGAGATAAAGGAAGGCACCCGCCTGCAAGGAGACAGGAGCCATAGAGATGACAAAAAGAGGGGGGGGGGGGGAAGCTACTTGCAGGACAATGCCTGCAGTACTGAAACCAGCCTGGCAGACAATAGCCATAAGGAAAACTACTGTGAGGGTCAAATTCTTAAGAGACCTTACAAATAGGTTCAACACTAGAGAACTCCACAGAGAACAACCAAATGCACTGACAGACAGATCTGCTGCATTCCCTTGAAGAAACAGAGACATCCAGGTGTGCTGTGAAGGAGATCCCTTGAATCTGCCCCAGAAGTAGATTAAGGCCATTACCTGAACCTTAAGGGAGGTCAGAGCTAACCCCCGGTCCAAACCAGACCTAAGCAGGACCAAACAGCAATTAGGTCTGCATTCCTGGCATCCAGGACCCCAGAGGAACACCACTCAAAGACCCTCAACAACCAAACGTCCAAGACCTACTAGATTCAAGCAACTTGACAGAGAAAAGTTCACAATGCACGCACTTCCCAAACTCGAACAACCAACAGTCAACCTCAATGATATGGTAAGCAACTGGAATGAAACCCTCGCCTCATACGCTGAGCACCCGGTCGCTGCCAAAAAATCGACACCTGAACACCTAGCTACTAAGAAACAGTCTGCCCCTTGGTTCTCCCCTGAACTACGTACTTCACTCATCCACCTCAGAAAACTAGAGAGGAAATGGAGAACTACACGTAATCCCTCCGACCAAGTCACCTATTTGGAACATCTTAAAAGACATCGCGAATCTACATGGGCCAGGAAGAAGGAATTCCACGCTAAGATCCTCAACCGCTCATTGCATAAGCCAAGGGAACTATTCGACTTAGTAAAATCCTATACAAAACAACCGTCCCCACCACAACAAGAATCTATTCAGCCCCAAGCTTATGCGAACTATATACAATCAAAAGCAATAAAAATAACTACTGCATCACCACAAGAACCCTCCCAGTCTTCCCACCCGCAGCAGCTCCCAATTACCAAACTTGCTCCACCCTCTGTAAAGACCATAGCTGAAGTAATTGCCTCCATCAACACAACAACCGCCCCAACTGACCCATGTCCAGCGCACTGGATTAGGACTATGCGCACAGAACTCAGCCCATTCATAGCCAACATCGTGAAGATGTCATTCGAATCCGGTGTCTTCCCAGATGCTCTCAAACAAACCTCCATTTGTCCACTGCTAAAAAACAACCAACTGGACCCGATGAGAGAGGACTCTTACAGACCAATTTCTAGTATCCCACTACTTGCTAAAATTCTCGAGAAGCTAACCCAGAGACAGATCCAACAGCATATAGACTCCTCTTCCCCATTAGATCCCTGTCAACATGGATTCAGGGATGCCCACGGAGTGGAAACGCTACTAACAACTCTAACACACTTATCAGTGGCATTGATAATATCAAGAAGGGCTTCACATTAATCTTTCTGGATATAGCGGCTGCGTTTGACTCCGTAGATCACACGCAGCTCCTGAGACGCCCTTCAAGAGAAAGGAATCCACGATTGAGCATGGGACTGGTGCAAATCCTACCTGGAAGGCAGACGGCAACAAGTACGCATTGGTAACGCTACATCTGATCCTTTCCAGCAGACTCAAGGTGTGCCCCAAGGCTCCTCCCTGTCTGTGCTTCTGTTCAATATCTATATGCAGCCAATTTGCGACATCGCTCGCTCCTTCGGCATATCCTGCCTCATGTATGCAGATGATGTGCTGTTATTCTCACCCATAACTGTTGCATGCCCAGACTACACAGTGTTAATCAACTGTTTTAATGCAATAACAGATTGGTTACTTACTCAAAACCTCCGTATCAACTTCAAAAAGACGGAAGTCCTAGTAATCACAAGAAATAAATGCTTCTCTCCTCCTCCTACCCTAAAAGTCAGAGATGCTGAACTTCCGGTCAAACCCAACATTCGCTATCTGGGAGTGATATTGGATCAACATTTGGACTTCAAGGAGCATATAAGACGCACAGTAAAAACAATCTACTTCAAGATTAAAACCCTGCGGCACTTGAGACCTATGCTGGAACCTGATGACTTCCGCACTATCTTCCAAGCGATAGTCACTCCACACTTCGACTATGCTAACATAATACTGCATGGCCTTCCAAAGAGCACCATCAACCCCCTACAGCTAGCCATGAATGCAGCAGCCCGTGTCCTATGCGGAGCCGCAAGGAGCGAACACATCTCCCCCATTCTAAAAGAGCTTCATTGGCTTCCAATAAGCTGTAGAATCCTATATAAGGCCCTCTTCATTACCTTCCAAGGCCTTCAACAATTTATCTCCTGCAGCCATCTCGGATCTGATCACACATACTGAGAACAACCGGCCAAGAAGATCTCTCTCAGTAGACATGCTAATCATACCAAGTGATTCCATAAAGACAAACCAGTCAACCATCAACAGAGCTTTTGTCAATTTTGCCCCCAGATGCTGGAACAAACTCCCTCCCTGCATCAGAGCAATTAGAGACCTGAGACAGTTTAGAAAAGCCCTCAAACACCACCTCTTTACTACACATTTTAAGCCTCTGGAAATCCCTCTCCCTTCCCGCCCCATGCCCTCACAACCCCATACATATCCTATATGACTGCATAGAACCGACTTATGTACCAACATATAGTTACTAAGATTGTATATAGTTTCCCCTGGTTTAACTCCAAGTTATTTCCCTGTTATCTGTAAACGAAAGTCAAATTATCTGACCAATGTGTTTTATTGTTACAATGTAAACCGCACTGATGACAAATAGCGCGGTATATAAGAAATGTCAAATAAAATAAAATAATAAATAAAATAAACACTCTAAGCTAATGAAGAAGAGAGCCTTCAGAACTTCAGAACAGTGCCTACTATCGTTCCAGTGTAACCCCTCATGGAGAGCATACACCTTTCTAGGGCAAAATCGTAAGCGGGAAGGGAATCTCCATCAGGGGCCCCTTGCTTCAGGCAACCCCACACTTGAGGCAACAAGAGGGGGTACCACCAAAAGGTTCAAGAGATCAGTGTCACATGGCCTGCGCAGCCAGTCTGTGGCCACTAGAATCATTAAGCCTTGGAGAAATCAAAATCTGTGCAGATAGCAGCCCATCAAGGGTTATAGGCTGTAAAACACTCAGATGGCCCCCTCTTGTTACTTATGAAGCAGGGCATCCAAGCCTGCTGCATGCGGATCCCCCTCCTGCAGCTGACGAAATTCTCCATTTTGGCATTAAGAACATAAGATAAGCCATACTGGGTCAGACCAAGGTCCATCAAGCCCAGTATCCTGTTTCCAACAGTGGCCAATCTAGGTCATACGTACTGTCACGTCACCATCACTCGCCTCTAGCTTAGAGGGGTGTGGATTATTGGAGGAACCTTCTGCTGTATGCTTTTTCAGCTTTTGTTGAACTATTTCCCTGCAGTGCCCTCTGGGAAATGTAGTCCTTATTCAGCTTTATGGGTGCATCATGCAGAAAGCTATAGTCAGGCTCAAGTAGGTAAGGCAAATGACAGAAATTTATTATTTTTGTATATACAATGGTTCGATCATACCACGCATAGGATTGTTGGCTCAGGACTCTTGAAAGCAGAGCATTGTCCAAAACATATTCAACCACAAAATGCAGTTTAAAAGGTTTTCTCTATTGCAGGATACACAGTCTTTACCAGCAAGCAATTATTGTATTCCCTTCTCAGCTTTGCTGGGGTTAAAGCACAAAACAAAAACAATCACATTTACAGTCTGTGGTAAACTTTCCCTCTATAAACACAAGGGAAACACAGCCACCCTGCTTATGGAATAAGGGTACCTTTTTTCTGGATAACCTTCTTTCAGGACTGGCTTGCTTTCTCTACGTTCCCAGGTTTACAGCTTGGCACAAAGAACAGTCCATGGGAGTGTCCTCCTCAATCAGCTTCACCTCGGGCTCTCCCAGCTGCATAGGCTCTGACTCCCCACCTTGCTCACAATGCTCAGCTCACAGCCTTCCGGGAAATCCTGGAGTCTCTCTTGTTCCTGGCTCCAAACTCTCCTGCAGCCGTGCTACATGCCAAATAGCACTCTCTCCAGCTGGAAGCTCTGTTCCTCTGCTCTGCTCAGCCTGGCTTCCTGCTTCTCCTCTCCTCCTTTCCACTAAATCATACTCTGCTCTGGGTTTATATTTATTTATTTTTTTTATTTATTTACATTCTCTTATATACCGCGCTATTCTGCATCAGTGCGGTTTACATTGAACAAACTGAAATTACACTGAACAGGGCATTATAACTTGGAGATAACTATATTACAGGGAACATGGGCTATGGAGGGTTAAGTGGCTTGCCCAAGACCACAAGGAGCACCTGTGGGACTAGAAACCCCAGTCCTTCCGGCCCAAGGTTGCTGTCCTCCAGTGGGATTTGAACCCCCGACCTTCCGGCCTGAAGTACCCTGCCTCAACCACTAGGCCACTCCTCCACTCCACTCTATATTTCCAGGGCTCTAGCTCCAACCCCACCCTACTCAGGTGATGGCAATCAGCCTGACTCCGGGCACCTGAGTGCTTGAAGCATTCACTGCCTAAAGGGTTCAGAGACTTGTATCCTCTCCTCTTCATTCCACTAGGGGGAGCATGAAATGTTTTCCATGTGGAAGTTTTCTGATCCCTAGAGGTGTTTAGGGCTTTCCTACCCTGACTTGAGTAAAGGGGGCCCTTTACTAGGGTGAATTCCCTGTCTCTTTGTCCTCCCCCAGACTCTGGATAGGCCTCCTTGCCACAGTACCTAGCAGTTTCCCCAAAAGACAGAGGTACCACAATGTGTACTGGGTCAAGCATTGATATCCTGGGTCCCTTCTTAATAATGGTTTATGGACCTTTCCTCCAGGAACTTGTCCAAACCTTTTTAAACCCAGCTATACTAACAGCCTTTACTACATCCTCCAGTAACAAATTCCAGAGTTTGATTACACGTTGAGTGAAACAATATTTTCTTTTATTAGTTTTAAATAGTTTACCCTGTAACTTCATTGCATGTCCCCTAGTCTTTCTATATTCTGATAAGGTAAACAATCGATCTACGTTTACCCGTTCCACTCCGTTCATTAATTTATAGACTTCTATCATATCTCCCCTCAGCCGTCTCTTTTCCAGGTTAAAGAGCCCTAACCTTTTTAGCCTTTCTTCATAGGAGTATCCTTCCATCCCCTTTACCATTTTGGTGGCTCTTCTCTGAATCTTTTCTAATAACGCTATATCCTTTTTAAGATACAGCGACCAGAATTGCACACAATATTCAAGGTGCAGTCTCACCATGGAACGATATAGAGGCATTATAATATCGTTTGTTTTATTTTCCATTCCTTTCGTTATGATACCTAGCATTCTATTTGCTCTCTTGGCCACCGCTGCATTCTCCTAAGTGGCCATCCAATCTCATTCTGGAAAGCCACACTTATGCGCTATAAAGGTTGAATGTTAGAGGTCTTAGCTGTCATGCGCCAGGATTCTCAGCATTCCAACTCAAGAAGTTGGTCTGCATGTAAATGACTCCTGCTCTGTGGACTGCGGACCTCAACAGCCACTCCAGCACTGAAATTTCTGTCCTTGCTTGTTGACGTATGCCACAGCTATGGCACTGTCTAAGAACACACGGACTATATTGCCCATCACTAGAGGACAGAGCCTCTCTAAAGCCAGATGGACCACACTGGCCTCCAACCAGATGACTGAATAGGGGGCGTCCAGAGTCCATGGACAAACTGCCGTAGATAGTAGGTTCCCCAGTCCTTTAGGCTGGCATCTGTGGCAACTTCTACTGGCATCCTGTCCAACTAATGGTGATACTCAAGCGAGAGGAAGGGACTAAATGAACAGAGAATCAGCAAGCCAGAGACAGCATAAGTCTCTGAAGGTGGTGCATGAGCGCACTGGCTCAGGAACCCAGCTCCAGGTTGATGCCATGGACCCTAGAAATTGGAAGCAAGGGACCAGGGGAGCTGATTGAGCACAAAACTCCCTGAGCTGGCTCTGCTGCTTGAGTGATCCCTCCAGCGTGATAGAAACTCGACCGAGCACGTGGCATCGAGCCCCGAGGTACTCCAAATCCTGGGAAGGGATCAGATTGCTTTTGGGATAAATGAACACCAACCCGTATTTCTAGCTAGCATATCACCAAGGCTGTGTCGGCCCTGGACTTTTCCAGGGAGCCTGACCAAAATCAGCCAGACATTCAGGTACGTGTAAACCTGGATCCCTTGATTGCACAAGAACAGCACCATAACCTTCATAAATGTGTGAAGAGCAGTGGTCAGGCTAAAGGATAAAGCCTAGAACTGGAAAAGGCAATCCAGGACACAGAAACGAAAAAATCACTCATGTTGCTCCCAGAAGGTAATCTCAAAGTACGCCTTACCAAGATCTAGAGCGGAGGAACTCCCCTCTGCAACCACACATAAGGACAACCCAGATAATCTCCATGCAGAAATTAGGTACTCTGAGGTAGGCATTCACCACCCATATGTCCAGAAAAGGCCAGGAATTGGGCACCACAGAATAGCTGGAACACCAC
This sequence comes from Ichthyophis bannanicus, assembly GCA_033557465.1. NCBI lineage: Eukaryota > Metazoa > Chordata > Amphibia > Gymnophiona > Ichthyophiidae > Ichthyophis > Ichthyophis bannanicus. The sequence continues at coordinate 575,735,492 of CM066033.1, forward strand.
CCCATGCCCTTCACTGTGGATGGTAAGGGTAGAATAGCATACAACTACAGGAGGTGCTGTAGAGTATCAACTTCCACCCACATGATTGGGTAGCTGTAGGGAGACTCCATAAAGGCATCCATAAAGTCTCTAAACTTTAGCATAAAACCCTGACTTAGAACCTTCAGGACCTATTGGCCTGATACAATATAGGTCCACTCAGAGAAATTGTCAGAGCTGCTCCACAAATGGCTGCATCTCGGAAGAGATGAGACAGATCTCATTGCTGAGATTTACTGACTCGAGGGAATCACAGCAATGTTTTCAGAATGCTGAGAACTCCAAAAGGGATGACTCTTCTTCCGCTTAGAATAGGCTCTACTGGGACTCCTGGCAGTCCCAGGTGTTTCCAGGATCCACCCGATGTCCTACAAGTAGTACTTCTAGCACTACTAGGTATGACTTCCAGGAGTCTCAGAGCAAGTCTCACCAAGGTCTATCAACATCTGCAGGTCCTTCCCAACAGGCAATCTGCTCTAAAGTGCTCAACCTTAACTCAGAGACCATATCAACGGACCAACTGAAGTGCCAAAGCTGCTGCTATGAACTAGGAGGAGAATAGTCTGATCAACTCATACAAGGCATTAGCTACATATGTGGCTCCATATTCCAATTTTCCAGCTGCTGGACAGAGCTTAAGGCAGCTGAAGTCACTAGGCCTGCACACAGTGACACTTATGAGCCTAAGGCGGAGGCCACAAATGCATTCTTAAGAAGTGCATCAAACCTCTATCAAGAGCCTCCTTGAGCATATCACCCCCTTCCACCAGGGGTCATGAGCTTTGTCAGTCATGACAAGGGCATCCACTTGAAGGAGCCCAAAACATTGATCCAGCTCACCCCAGGGCTGAGAGTACAGCAGAGACAGGACCTTAGTGTTCCAGAGCCCAGCTCAGAGATCTCCTGAAAGACTATGAGCTGTCTAATAGCTTCAGGTAGAGGAAAGCAGCAAGAATGACACTAGATACCCTCTAGGATATGGTCCATTTGTGAAGCTCGCATGGGAGTATAATTAAAAAGGATAGGAAAGTCCCCTCTGTAAAATAAGTGTATCACGGAAGGAGCCACCTATTTCCCTTTCCTCAGTCTCACACCTTCTGGGGAAATGGATTTCTATAAAGGGATCTAGAAACAGGATGAAATCAAAATAAACTTAACTGTCTCTGATATCCTAACAAGTAGAGCTGACCTGCATGTAGGGGTGGGTACATCCTGAACCAAAGGCATGGGGAGAGGTGATCTGCACAGAGCAGTGGGCATACCTACTTTTGCCACCTTGCTGTGCAGACTAGATGGACCATGCTGGTCTTTATCTGCCAAAAAACGTGATGGGAGCATGATGAAAAAAAATTAAAACAGAAGCTAAGTATTCGATAGCTGTCGACCATTGAACCACTAGGGTGGTTTTATAATATGAACAACAATATTGAGATTTGGGTAGTGTAATATAAAAGAAGAGCCCCATCCGCTTTCATTATTAACTGATGGTTTCGCTGAAGGTCATTGATGCTATTAGGCACTAATGTTGGACATATTGTAAGTCTGAAAATGAGTGCCAACGAAGTCTGAGACCTTCAACGATAGTATAAAGAAGTGCTTAAAGTAACTGAGAGATAGTAAAAAGAAGATTTTGGTTCCATATTGATAGAATTGAGCGTTCTTGTCCGTATTTGTTTTACCTATTGGTCTCTATCAGCCATCATATACTATGTTACTATGACTGGAATATGTGAGCTTTTGGAATGCACATTTGCTAAGACAGCATTAGATATGGCTGGGGTCCAGCTCAATGCATAAATAAGGGAAGGTACCTCAAAGCCCACTATCAGGCTTGCTTTCTTCAGCTTCAGACACACACATATTGCCCCTGGTCACTTAGCCTCCACTAAATAAAGAATATATTTTTTTTTTACCTTAAGAACAAAAGAACATTAAGATTTGCCATACTGGGTCAGACCAAGGTCCATCAAGCCCAGTATCCTGTTTCCAACAGTGGCCAATCCAGGTCTATCTAGCAGTTTCCCCAGAAGAGACAGATTCCACAATGACTGTGGATTTCTTGGGTCCCCTTTAATAGTGCTTTATGGATTTTTAAACCCAGCTACACTAACAGCTTTTACTACATCCTCCAGTAACAAATACAAGAATTTCAAAATATGCATCAAGTGAAAAAATATTTTCTCTTATTAGTCTTACATGGGTTACAGTGTAGCTTCATTGCATGTCCCCTAGTCTTTCTACATTTTGATGGCATAAAAAAAAATGATCAACGTCTCCCCCATTCCACTCCCTTCATTAATTTATTAACTCTCATATCTCCCCTCAGCTGTCTCTTTTCCAGGTTGAAGAGCCCTCACCTTTTTAGCCTCTACTCACAGGTGTATCCTTCCATCCCTTTTATCATTTTGCTGGTTCAATTCTGCTATAGCCTTTCTAAGATACGGCAACCAGAATCGTACACAATATTTGAGGTACAGTCAACACCATGGTACAATACAGAGGCATTATAATATCCTTTGTTTTATTCTTCATTCCTTTCCTTATGATTCCTAGCATTCTATTTGCTTTCTTAGCTGCCGCTGGACTAGGCAGGTTTCAACATGTTATCCACGATGACACAAAGATTTTTCCTGGATAGTGGTTCCTAATGTGGAACCTCGCATCGTGTAACCATGGGTTCTTTCCAAGGTACATAAATTTGCACTTGTCCACATTAAATTTCATTTGCTATTTCAACGTCCAGTCTTCCAATTTATCAAGCTCCTCTTGCAATTTTTCACAGTACTCTTGGGTTTTAACAACTTTGAATAATTTTGTGTCATCTGCAAATTTGATTACCTCACTCGTTATTCCTATTTTTCCAGGTCATTTATGACTATATTAGAAAGCAGCAGACCCAGAACAAATCCCTGGAGTACTCCACTATTCCCCTTTCTCCATTGGGAAAATAGGTCATTTAGCCCTACTCTCTGCTTTCTATCTTTTAGCCAGTTCCTGATCCACAAAAGTACACTGCCTCCTATCCCATGACTTTTTAAATTTCGCCAAGAATCTCTCATGAGGGACCTTGTCAAAGGCTTTCTGAAAATCCACATACACTACATCAAGCATGTCCAACTTCGAACAGGTCGTGATCTACTTTTTCCGGCCAAAAGTGCTGGTGATCTACCACCATGAAAATTAACTTTCAAATTAGTTTCAAATTAAATTTTAACCCAATAAAGTTGGACGATTCCCCCCCCCCCCCATTTTTAATGAACTTTCTGTAATTTACTTGGATGTGATCAGCTGTTAAGCAAATTAAGAAAAAACAAAACAGAGAGACGAAAATCCAATAAGAACTGCGAGGGGAAATGGAAAGTACATTTTTTCTTAAAGTTTTATGGAGTAATAACTTTCTTTAACTTCTATTGAGTAATTTGTGTTAAATTTAGGTTGAGTATTGATCCAGGCTGATCTTGCACAATCTTTAATATTTTGCTCTTGCTCATTAGTGAGACGTATAATCCTGCATTTCATCCACCAGCTTTTTGAAGTTGGGTGAATATTGCGTGAAGGCCAGTCTCAGGGAATCCTGGAGATTTTCATCTGTCATGTTGGAACGTTGTGTACTCTGTCATTTTCTGATGGGAAAATGCAGAATCACACAAATAAGTTGAAGCGAAACAGGAGTGTACAGCTTCACTGCATCTTCTCCAGTTGGTAAATTTGTCTCTAGGCATTAGCTTCCAAAACGATTCTTGCTCAGCACGGGTCTTGAGAAAAATGTCATTTTTAAGGGTTAATGTTTCGTTTTCAAGAGATGGCTTGTTCAATGAGTAATTTTTACTGATAGCAGCGGCAGTTTCTTTAATGTCCACATCTACTTTGAATGGGTATGACAAGTACTCCACAATGGTTCCAATTTTTTGGAGGTCACAGAATCTATTTTTGAATTCCTGGATAACAGAACAGATTTCTGTCACATACTTCTCGTTCTGAAAAACAAAATTTGGATATTGTCTCAGATGGTCCTGCGTATTAGGAAAATGATCAAAAGTGTTGTTTGCAAGGTCAGTCATCATTAGCTCAAATTTGCTCTTGTAGGATGAAACTGTACTCATCATCTCACCAATGCATTTGTTTTTACCTTGTAGTTCAAGGTTCAAATCACTTAGTTCACCTGTAAAGTCAGCAAGAAATGCCAGATCACATAACCACTCCTCATCTTCCAACTCTGCTTGGTAATCTCCCCTCTCCTTCAAAAAACTTATTTCATTCAGCAAATCATGAAATCTTTGCAGAAATTTGTGCCTACTTAGCCACCTTACATCTGTGTGCAAAACGATTTCCACTGCCCCTTCATCATGAGTAAGACTGAAAAGCCATCTTTGAAGTGATCTTCCATGAATTTAAGTTACAGTTTTGAAAGTGATGTCCATGACAGTCTTTGTATTGAGTCTCTTGCTTGCCAAAACTTGCTGGTGAATGATGCAGTGATAAGAAAGGAAATCTGGGAAGTCGTCATGCTGTCTACAGAGGGCTATGAAACCGTTAACCTCACCTGTCATTGCTCTTGCTCCATCAGTAGTGATCGAAACAAGTCTATGCAATGGAAGATTACACTTTGTCACAAAAGAATGGAAAGAACTGAATATGTCCTGACCGGTAGTTCTCCCTTTTAAAGAAATCATTCCAAGTAGTTTTTCTTTAACACTGAAGTCTTCAAAAACCATCCGGATAAAGACTAGTAACTGGGCTATGTCTCTTATGTCTGTAGATTTATCCAGTTGGAGTGAGAAAGCAACACAATTTGAAACATCCTCCAACAATTGTTCAGTTGTGTCCCCACACATCTTTTCTATTCGCCACACGACATGTTTGACAATTGTACATCTTGAAAAGCAGCTATGATCTTATTCTTATTTTTAAATCCTTCAAAAAGATTGTCAGCTGCTTCAAGAAAACAAATCTTTTACAAATTCCCCTTCAGTGAAAGGTTTGCATTTCTTTGCGATTCTTTGCGATCAGGTTGCTGACCTTGAAGGATGCTATGTTGTATTGACCGAATGTGACCTTGGCTTCGCCATTAACTTGCTGAGTAGCCAATTTTGATTTAAGTTCTTTGAGCTTCAGTTTACGAATTTCACTTTTGGGTGGAAAATCAGCTTCAAACTTATTGCTATGCAGAACCTTATAATGACGTTCCAAATTACCCTTTTTGGGCAAGAATACTGGGGTGTTACAAATTAGACAACACTTGTCTTTCACCATGATGAAGTAGTCCATTTCCCATTCATCATGAAAGTGGTAGGTTTTGCTCTTCTTTGGAACGCTCATCTTCGTTATAATAGGGTGGCTGGATGTAAGAAGGCCAAATCTGATAAGTCAGTATAAACACTGGCTGAATCTGGTCCAAAACTGTCACTGTCCCAAAGTATTAACCCTTTCAAGGCCTACTTTAAATTTTTAATCCACATTCTGCAGCCTGGTTAATTTTTGCATATTTCAGGAAAATTGTACCCGTCTTATTCAATATGTTCTAATAGTGATTTTCCTTCTGCTATGGTCATGTAATATATACCATTTGATAGGAATATTTAGTCAGAAGTTTGGATCCCAAGAGTTTTGGGCTCGACCTGGAAAGGGTTAAAGATCAACAGGAACTGAAGACCTCTGGATGATGTGCAAATACAAGGACTGGAGATGCCAAAACCACACATGCAGTTCTAAAAGTAAAAATAAGAATTCATCATACTGGCACCAATAATCAAATACGAAACAATCACAAACAAACTCGAACACCTGTCCGGCAAATCAGATAAAATCAAACACCACCATACAAGTTCAAATATCACCACACGCGATTTAATAAATTCTGCACACAGTGTAGAATCAAAGCAAAGGCTAGGCAAAATAAAATTGAAGAGGCAAGCAAAAGTCACAGTGGTTTGAACCAATTCAAAGGCAAGGCATAGGCAAGTTAGAACAAAATTGGAAAAGCCCGCCAAATCACCAAATTCTTGACACTTTGTTGTGTCTGCCCGAAAACGTTTAATGAAAGCAAACTATAAAGCGACCAACAACCAGCACACGACACAACTAATACGATAAGTGTATTCAGGTAAAGCCTGGGCAAATGGATATCGCCCGAGATAACACACTTCTAAGGGGTGTTGGGCGGGGGCAAGAATGGGTGATTCTGAAAGGCAGGAGGCCAGGTATGATGCCAGGCCTGTGGCGCCTTGTTGCGGTGCGCGGGCGGCGGCACCCTAGGGTACCCACAAACTATTGGCACGAAAACAACAAGCGCCCCCAATACACCCGCAGGCAAGATTCCCGCAGGCAGGGAAAAAAAGACAGGCAAAGGATCAGCAGCGGAGGCAAGCCCTTGGCAGACGACCTGCTGACATGAGCTCTCTCTTAGTGACGGGGCGAGCTGCTGGAGAGATGGAGCCAAGTGGGACTGGCGATCTACCTCTGACCCCTCCGCGATCTACAGGTAGATCGCAATCTACCTGTTCGACATGCCTGCACTACATCAACCGACCCATCTTTGTCTACCTGTTAATTTACACCTTCAAAAAATATATAACAGAATAGTATAACAAGACTTTGACTATCTACATGTTAAGAAATTTTGTTCTTAATAATGGTTTCTACCATTTTGACCAGTACTGAAGTCAGGTTCACCAGTCTGTAGTTTCCCGGATCAGCCCTGGAACCTTTTTGAAAAATTGGCGTTACACTGGCCAATCTCAAATCTTCAGGTTTTACTGATCATTTTAATGATAGTTCACAGATTAGTAATAGTGGGTCTGCAATCTCATTCAGGTTTTACTGATCATTTTAATTATAGTTCACAGATTAGTAATAGTGGGTCTGCAATCTCATGTTTCAGTTCTTTCAACACCCTTGGATGATACCATCCAATCCAGGTGATTTGCTACTCTTCAGTTTATCAATTAGTTGTAATACATTTTATCGGCTTATCAATATTTCTTTCAATTCTTCTGCTGCATTAGCTTTAAATACCATTTCAGGTATAGGTAACTTCCCTATATCTTCTTCAGTAAAAACCGAAGCAAAGAATTCATTCAGTCTCTCCGCTATGACCTTGTCCCCTCTTAGTGCCTCTTTTACCCCTCTATCATCCAATGGTCCAACTGACTCAAAGGATTTTTGCTACAAATGTACTTCAAAGTTTTTATTATGCATTTTTGCTTCCACAGCAAGCTTTCTTTCAAATTCTCTCTTTGCCTGCCTTATCAATGCCTTGCATCTAACTTACCAGTGCTTATGTGGTTTCCAGTTTTCGTCATTGGGCTCCTTTTTCAATTTCCTGAAAGATGCTCTTTTGCCTACAACAGCCTCTCTGACCTCACCTTTAAACCATGCTGGCTTTTTGGACTTCCTTCCACTTTTCTTAAAGCGTGGAATACAGCTGGTCTGAGCTTCCAAGATAGTATTTTTAAACACCCATGTAAATCTTTAACCTTTGCAGCTGCTCCTTTTAGCGTTTCTTAACTCTTTTCCTCATTTTATCATAGTCTCCCTTTTGAAAGTTAAAGGTAGAACTGTGGATTTCGTTACCGTACTTCCTTCATTTATTAAATGAAATATGATCAGGCTATGATTACTATTACCAAGTAGCCCAAACACCCTTATCTCTTGCAGCAGATCTTCTATCCCACTAAGGACTATGTTCAAGATGTCTTCCCCTCTTGTCTGGTCATGAATCAGCTGCTCCAAGAAGCAGTTTGTTTACTGACCTAGTCCATACCGAGGTAATTGAAATCACCCATTACTATTACTGTGCTGTAAATATTGCCAACTTCCCTGATTTCTTTGAACATTTCATCATCTATTTGTTCATTCTAGCCAGGCGGTTGACAGTACACCCCCACTGCCATCGCCTTCCCCTTTTTACATGGAATTTCAATTCTTAGAGATTCTACAGTGTATTTTATTTACTGAAAAACGTTAATCCTGTGGGACTCAATGCCCTCTCTAACAGAGCGCAAACCCTCCCTCAATTTGATCTACTCTATCATTGCAATATAATTTGTACCCAGGTATCACAGTGTCTACTGGTTGTCCTCCTTCCACCATGTCTCTGAGATAACAATCATACCTAATTTCTCATTTAGTGCTATATATTCTAACTCTCCCATCTTATTTTTTAGACTTCTAGCATTTGCATACAAGCATGTTAGAGAGTATTTTATTCATAATAATCTGGTTACCAGTGGGCAGGGGTAATTTGGAATCTTTAAGCTCTGTCTGCTCTGTACTTAAGGGCATTTGGGTTACTTTTGTCTTTATTGGATTTCTCTGTCAATATGCCTTAACTTCAATCTTTTGTTAGTATCCTTCAAGAATACATCCTTCCAAACCATGCACTCCTGAACGACTCATGCTCAAAGAAATCAAGGAAGCTAACAAAAGTTACAGCACAGTAATAATAATGGGTGATTTCAACTACCCCGGTATCGACTGGGTCAGTGTCACGTCAGGACATGCTAGGGAGATAAAGTTCCTAGATGAAATAAATGACTGCTTCTTGGAGCAACTGGTTCATGAACCGACCAGAGGGGAAGCCATATTAGACCTAATCCTTAGTGGAACACCAGATCTAGTGCAAGAGATAAGGTTGTTGGGGCCACTTGGCAATAGTGATCATAGCATGATCGCCTTTGATTTAATTAGTGGAGGAGGGATAGTAAGGAAATCCACAGTACTACCTTTTAACTTTCGAAAGGGAGACTATGATAAAATGAGGAAAACAGTCAAGAAAAACTAAAAGGAGCAGTTGCAAAGGTTAAAGACGTACATCAGGCTTGGCTGTTGTTGAAAAATACTATCTTGGAAGCCCAGACCAGCTGTATTCCACGCTTTAAGAAAAGTGGAAAGAAGTCCAAAAAACTGCCAGCATGGTTTAAAGTAGAGGTCAGAGAGGCTGTTGCCAAAAAACCATCTTTCAGGAAATGGAAAAAAGAGCCAAACGACGAAACCTGGAAACAGCACAAGCACTGGCAAGTCAAATGCAAGGCATTGATAAGGCAGGCAAAGGGAGAATTTGAGAAGAAGCTTGCTGCAGAAGCAAAAACGCGAAGTAAAGACCTTTTCAAGTACATTCGTAGCAAAAAACCTGTGAGTCAGTTGGTCCATTAGATGATAAAGGGGTTTAAGGAGCACTAAGAGGCGACAAGGCGATAGCGGAGAGACTGAACGAATTCTTTGCTTCAGTCTTTACTGAGGAAGATGTAGGGATGTTACCCATGACTGAAGTGGTATTTAAAGGTGCAGAAGAATTGAAGGAAATATCGATACATCGAGAAGATGTATTACAACTATTAGATAAGCTGAAGAGTAGCAAATCACCTGGGCCGGATGGTATACATCCAAGGGTATTGAAAGAACTGAAATATGAGATTGCAGACCTGCTATTAGTAATCTGTGAACTATCATTAAAATCATCTCTAATGGAGGAAGTGACGTCAGCAACTAGTATGGCAGCCTAGTTTGAGAGCTCCGGAGGGCAGCTACAGTTTTGTAATAATTTCCCCGGTTTGGGCTTGCAATTACCCGTGTACTCACAGTTGGTGGAGGGGGAACGAGTCCTGCACCCCATGGCGACACGGAAGAAGGCGGCGGATCTAAAGGAATTCGCTTATGGGGGAGCGAAGTCCACAGCGGCCGAGAAGAAGATGGCGGGGCAAAGCGCGGGAAATGGCGATGCGCTCGATCGGAAGGGTCAGCGGAGTGAGGCCCCTGCAGTGGCAGAGACAGTCATGCACAATGTGTCGAGGGATGAACTGCAAGGCTGGTTTGGAGAGTTAAAAACGGAGATGCAGGCTGTGCGGACTGAGGTGGGTGACATGTGCGCTGCTTTGAGAGAGGAGATGGGAGAACTGGGCCACCGCGTGGAGGAGCAGGAACGGCAGCTGGGCCGGTTGGACACCCGGCAGAGCGCGATGGAAAGCTCATTAAAAGAAACGGAGGCCTGGAAGGATATGGTGCTGTTAAAACTTGAAGATCTTGAAAACAGGTCCCGACGGAGCAATTTAAGGATCCGGGGAGTACCAGAGGAGAAGGAGTTTGGGGACAGCGAAAGGGTCGCGCTTGCGATTCTCCAGACTGTGCTCTCTGATTCCGGGACTGAGCTGGCACCGGGGGGGCTACAGCTAGTCCGGGCCCACCGGGCCTTGGGCCTTAGTAGGCCTAACCGGCCGCGGGATATTGTGCTGTGTATGGCAGACTTTAAACTTAAGGAGCAGATCCTTACCCTGATGCGTAATCGCCGGGATTTTGTTTGGCAAGGTTACGAGCTACAGATTTTCCCGGATTTGGCAGCTGGAACTTTACAGCGGAGGCGGGAAATGCTGCCGGTTACATCTATCTTGAGGAGAGAGAACGTCCGCTACCGTTGGCTGTACCCCTTTGGCATCCTCTTCACCGTGGGGCTTAAGAACTGGCGGGCCCACACGGTTGCAGAGGCTATGGCAGCGGTGAAAGTGGCGGGGCTGGGGAGCGGCCTGGAGAAGGATTTGCTGGAAGGAGGTGGAAGTGTGCAGAAGCCAGCGCCCCGGAGGAGCGGTGAAAAGCGGCGAGGGAATCCGGAGGTGGTAGCTGAGGAGCATTCTAACTGCGCTGTGCTGGAGGAAGGCACCTGAAAGACTGGGGGATATTATTGTCTTGGTTTATGGTATAGCTCCTGGAGGGGTAACCTTATGTTTAGTTCGGTAGGATCTTGTTTGAACTGTTTTGGATTTTCATGTTGTGGGATGTATTAATATGTTCTGTCGGGGGGTTTTGGTCTGCTACAGGGAGGGGGTTCTGCTAGGGAGTTGGAGGGGGGAGGTTGGGGGAGTGGGGAGGGGGTGGACTAGGGAGGAGTGAGGGGGTGTGGGTGGGTATGCGGGGAGGGGGGTGAGAGTGAGGTTGGTTGGGGATGAGAGTGGGAAGGGGTCGGAGCGAGAGGGGGGGAGGCTGCCTCAGGTTGCTGGGCACTACTCCACGGGAGACCTCCAGAGGGTGGAGGGGGCTGTGGCAGGGGAGGGGGGTGTGGGGGAGGGGGGCAGTGGGAGGGAATGGGGTGGGAGGGAATGGGGTGGGCGGGGGGGAATGGGAAGGAAGAAGGGGGGCGGGGGAGGGGGAGGGGAGGGAAGGGGTGCGGGGAGAAGGGTAGGGGGGTTAGAGTGGGGCAACAGTACCTCAATGTTGCCACGATGAATGTGCGGGGATTGGGTACTTGGCGGAAGAGGCGAATGGTGGAGCGCGAGGGGGGGAGGTTGAGAGCGGATTTCATCTGTTTACAGGAAACCCATTTGAAAGTGGGCCAGGAACGGCTGCTACAGACGAGGCGATATCCCCGGGTACTGCTAGCGGGGCAGAGGGCGGAGGCACGGAAGGGGGGGGGTAGGTATCTTGGTGGGGGCGGACTGGGTAGATAAGGTGGTGGGGGAATATCGGGATAGGAAGGGGCGGGCAGTGGGACTTAAAATCCAAGTTGGGAGGGAGCAGGTATGGATTGTAAGTCTTTATGGCCCTAATGATAGGCAGGGGGAATTTTTTGCTCGTATGCAGGGGGAGCTGGGGAATTTGTGTGACGCTCCTCTCATTATTGGGGGGGATTTTAATCTGACCATGAACCCGAGGGTGGATAATGGGGGGGGTAGTGGGTTGGGGCGGAGGGTGGACCGTGTAAAACTCTTACAATTGAAGGAGCGGTTAGGAGTGGAGGATGTCTGGCGGAGTCAACACCCTGGGTGCAAACAGTATACTTACTATTCTGCGCCGCATGGCACCTAGAGGAGGATTGATCTGGTCTGGCCGTGGGGAGGTTGGTTGAATAGGGTGATCGAGGCAGACCATGGTTCCATTACATGGACGGACCATGCGCCTGTGTGGGTACGGTTTAGTCTGGGATATGTGGATGAGGGGGTTAAGTTCTGGAGGCTTAATGAGGCCTTATTGGATGAGCCAGGGGTGATGGAGCGCATGGCGAAGTTGATCGTGGAATACCAGGAGTTTAATCTGAATGGTGAGGTGGAGTTAGGGATGGTTTGGGACGGGCTCAAGGCGGTGGTGAGGGGGCAGTTCGTCCAGGAAGCTGCCCGAGAACGCCGCCGTAAAGGGGAACGGGAACAACATTTTATTAAGCTTATTAGGCGCCTGGAGGGCCGGGTACATGGTAGGGGAGTAATGGATAGGGCGGAGGGCGAGCAGCTGAAGGAGTTGAGGGGGCAGTTGGAACAATTGCGCGTCAGTACCTTGGCGTATGAGTTGAGGGTTTTAAAACAAGGGTGGTTTGAGGGGGGAAACAAGATGGGGAGGAGACTGGCCCAACGGTTGCGGAGTAGAGGGATGCAGAGGAATATTGGGGGTATTCGGAGTGGCGGGGGGAGAATGGTACACGGGAACAATGAGATCAGGGAGACTTTTGCGGACTACTATAAAGTATTGTACACTAGTAAAGTGAAGGGGGGTCCGGAGTCGAGTGCTGAGTATTTGAGAGACTGTGCCTTACCTTCTTTGTCCAAAGAGGAGATGGAGCGGCTGGATAGGCCCATAACGGAGAGTGAGGTAGCCTCGGCGATCGGTACGTTGAAACGGGGTAAGGCCCCTGGTTTAGATGGCCTATCGGGGCGCTTCTATCAGGTGTTTCGGTCCCTGTTGGGGCCTTTGATGGTGAAGGTTTTTAATGGAGTGTTAGATAGTGGGGTGACTCCACGGTCGATGCGGGAAGCAGGGATTACCCTTATTCCTAAGCCCGGGAAAGACCCGATGGTGTGCGGGTCTTATCGGCCCATTTCCCTGCTGAATGTGGATGCCAAACTGCTCGCCAAGGTATTGGCCAATCGCTTGGCCGCCGTGATGCCGGTCTTGATACATCCGGACCAAACCGGGTTTATCACCGGGCGGCAAGGAGGCGACAATATACGCAAGATCTGTAACCTTACCTGGGAGGTGCAACGGACGGGGCAGCGGGCGGTTTTTCTAACGGTGGATGCGGAAAAAGCATTTGATAGGGTGGAATGGCCCTTTTTACTTAGTGTTTTGGAGAAAGGGGGGGTAGGACCAAATTTTGTTAAGTGGGTTCAAGCGATGTATACGGCACCTCAAGCCCGGGTGAGAGTCAATGGTAGTTATTCGGGGGCGTTTGCGCTGGGGAGGGGCACTAGGCAGGCTGCCCCTTATCTCCCCTGCTCTTTGCGCTGGTTATTGAACCGCTGGCGGCGCGGATCCGGGGATCTCCGGATATAAAGGGGATCTTAATGAACTCCCAGGAGGTTAAGATTACGTTATTCGCTGATGACGTTATTTTTACAGTGAGGGAGCCCTTGATAACCTTGCCGAATTTGGTGCGCGAGATTGCGAGTTATAGTCGGGTGGCGGGATATAAGATCAATGACAGTAAATCCGAGATTTTGGGGTTTAATCTCCCTAAGGAGTTGGAAGAGGGGTTGCGAGGGGCGTTTGCGTTTAAGTGGGTGGGAGATCACTATCGATACTTGGGCATCCAGATGGGACCGCATTTGGGGGACTTGGTGAAGGTTAATTATGGGGGGCTTCTGAAGGAGGTGCGCCGGGACCTGCAGCGGTGGAAAGGTCTATACCTCACGTGGCTGGGTAGGATAGCGGTGTTAAAAATGAATGTCTTGCCTCGGTTTCTGTTTTTATTTAGTTCCCTTCCATGTGCGGTGTCCCGAAATTTCCTGAAGAGGGCGCAACAAGTGATGATGGAGTTTATTTGGGCAGGGAAGCGCCCACGGGTGACGAGGCTGGTCATGTTTCGATCGGGTAAAGATGGGGGCTTGGGAGTTCCCTGGTTGGAAAAGTATTATCTGGCTTCCCAGTTGCGGGCACTGATCAGCTGGCACGGGGCGGAGCTGGAGACCCCCCGGTGGGTACACTTGGAGCAGGGGTCGGGAATGGGGGGGAGCTTGGTGGAGTGGCTTTGGGACCCGGGAGGGGGGGGTCGGGGGGGGGCCGGACGGGAATCCTTTTCGGGCTTTGACACAGGCGGTGTGGGTGCGGTGGAGACGGCAGTTGCTGGGGGGTAAAAAATATACTCGTGGAATGTCTTTCACGGGTGTCCAGGAATTTGTCCCTGGGAGGGAGGGGGGAGTGTTCCGGGAGTGGCAGGGGAAGGGGTTACAGTTTATGGGTCAAGTCCTCCAAGGGGGGGGGGGGGACTTAAGAGTTGGGGAGAGATTCAAAGTGAGTTTGGGTTAGAGAAGAGAGGGTTTTTTGCCTACTTGCAGGTGGTATCTTTCCTGAGTCGGCGCGCGGTTAAGGCTGATGTTGTTAGGGAAGTCACGGCGATTGAGGCTCTTCTGGTGCGGGGGGTGAGGAGGGGGGCCATTTCCCAACTTTATAAGGATTTGCTTCTATTGGGGGGGGTTGGGGAGGCTATTCGGGGGGAGGTGGCCTGGGAGAAGACATTGGGGGGGGAGTGGACGCGGGAGCGTTGGCAAGAGATTTATCGGTGGACTAAGAGGCTGGCACCGGGTACGGTCTACCTGGAAAGTAGCCTGAAGATTCGTTATCAGACCTATTGGACCCCGTGGGTGTTGAAGGCCTTCTCTAAGGAGGAGTCGGGCGAGTGCTGGAGGGGGTGTAAAGGGCAGGGGGATCTCTATCATCTATTGTGGGACTGCCCGTTAGTGAGGGTTCTGTGGGTGGATTGGGAGGGGGTTATTCAGGCAGTGACTGGTGCCCCGGTGGTGTTGACTCCAGCCATGGTCTTACTCAATGAATTGGAAGATGAAGGGGATCGGGGGGTGCAGATGATGGCAGGTTATTGTATTGCTGCAGTGCGGGGGGAGATTTTGTTACGCTGGAAGACACCAGCTCTTCCCTCTCGGAGAGAGATTGTGGGGAGATTAAGCAGGTTGCGGGGGTTCTGCGAAATTGCAGCCTCAGTGGCGCACAAAGTGTCCCAATTCTGGCAGATGTGGAAGGGGTATGATGAGTGGCTTTTGCGTTGGGTGGATGGGCGGGGGGATATGGGGTAGAGGGTAATGGGGGTGGCGAATGGGGGGGGAGGGGTGGGGTATGGTTGTCGAGGAGGGAGGGGGGCGGGGTAGGGGATAGCTCGTAGATGGGAGAGAGGGGGATTTCTGTTGATATGATATAAATGGGGGGCTTTGAGACCGAGCGAGGTGGGGGTCTCGGCCCTGGTGGTGGGTGCTGTTTTTGAGGTCATTTTGGGTTGGGTCATATGGAGTGGAGGGGGTATGGTGGGTTGCTATTGTTTGTGTGAAGTTTGGTTTCTGTGTGATTGTTGTGTATTTTGAAAAACCAATAAAGGAAAAGTTAAATAAAATCATCTCTAATACCTGAAAATTGGAGGATCGCCAATGTAACACCAATTTTTAAAAAGGGTTCCAGGGGTGATCCGGGAACCTACAGACCGGTGAGCCTGACGTCAATACCGTGAAAAATGACAGAAACCATCATAAAGAATAAAATTACTCAGCATGTAGATAGTCATCAACTAATGAAAGACAGCCAACATGGCTTTAGACAAGGAAGATCTTGTCTTACTAATCTGTTATGTTTTTTTGAAGGAAGGAATAATCAGGTGGACAAAGGTGAGTCGGTTGATATTGTGTATCTGGACTTTCAGAAAGCCTTTGACAAGGTCCCTCATGAGAGACTTTTGGCAAAACTAAAGAGTCATGGGATAGGAGGCAGTGTACTATTGTGGATCAGGAACTGGTTAAAAGATAGAAAGCAGAGGGTAGGGCTAAATGGCCAATTTTCCCAATGGAGAAAGGTGAATAGTGGTGTACCCCAGGGATCTGTGCTGGGTCCGCTGCTTTTTGACATATTCATAAATGACCTGGAAAGTGGAATAACAAGTGAGGTTATCAAATTTGCAGAGGACACAAAACTATTTAAAGTTGCTAAAACCCAAGAGGATTGTGGAAAATTGCAAGAGGATCTTGATAGATTGGAAGACTGGGCATCAAAATGGCAGATGAAATTTAATGTGGACAAGTGCAAGGTTATGCACCTAGGGAAGAACAACCCAAACTATGGTTACACGATGCAAGGTTCCACATTAGGAACCACCACCCAGGAAAAAGATTTAGGCGTCATTGTGGATACCATGTTAAAACCCTCGGCCCAGTGTGCAGCGGCGGCCAAGAGAGCAAATAGAATGCTAGGTATGATAAGGAAAGGAATGGAAAATAAAACAAAGGATATTATAATGCCTCTATATCGTTCCATGGTGAGACCGCACCTTGAATATTGTGTGCAATTCTGGTCGCCGTATCTTAAAAAGGATATAGAGTTATTAGAAAAGGTTCAGAGAAGAGCCACCAAAATGGTAAAGGGGATGGAAGGATACTCCTATGAAGAAAGGCTAAAAAGGTTAGGGCTCTTTAACCTGGAAAAGAGACGGCTGAGGGGAGATATGATAGAAGTCTATAAATTAATGAGCGGAGTGGAACGGGTAAACGTAGATCGATTGTTTACCTTATCAGAATATAGAAAGACTAGGGGACATGCAATGAAGCTACAGGGTAAACTATTTAAGACTAATAAAAGAAAATATTTTTTCACTCAACGTGTAATCAAACTCTGGAATTTGTTACCGGAGGATGTAGTAAAGGCTGTTAGTGTAGCTGGGTTTAAAAAAGGTTTGGACAAGTTCCTGGAGGAAAGGTCCATAAGCCATTATTAAGAAGGGACCCAGGATATCAATGCTTGAACCAATACAAGCATTGTGGAACCTGTGTCCCTTGGGGAAACTGCTAGGTACATATGACCTAGATTGGCCACTGTTGGAAACAGAATACTGGGCTTGATGGACCTTGGTCTGACCCAGTATGGCATATCTTATGTTCTTATGACTGTTGGCTTTCTCCTATCATAGACACATAGTAAAATGATGACAGAAAGAGAACACATGGCCTATCTACTCTGTCCTTCCATATCACAATAGTCAAAGAGTTAACTGGAACACCCCATAACAATGCAGACCTTCTATCCCCTGAGACATATGCAACCCATATACAAAGCAAGCTCAATTATCCACATAGCCCAATGAACTTACCCCCCTCCCCCTCCAATACCACCACTACCAAACCAGGATACATCAAAGAAATGGACATCATTCTACTCAATCACTGAGGAATACTGCACCAACCTACTAAAAGCTCTCAATACAACATCATCTCTCGACCCCTGCCCTACCACATGGATAAAGCATAGTTACTCACCTGTAACAGGTGATCTCCAGGAACAGCAGGAATTATCGTCGGTACCGACAGAGCCTGCGCAGGAACGCTTTCCAGCGTCCAATTAGAAAGCTTTTGGGAGCATCCCACAGCACCTGCGTGCTGCCTTCCCGCCTTTTCCAACTGTCTCTCTCCAGTTGAGTTTAAAGCTGAGACAAAGAGAGAGAAAGAGGGAGAGAGAAAAAGAGAGAGATAGAGAGATACAACTCCTAGGGGAGGTGGGTGGGTTATGAAGACTAAATTCCTGCTGTTCCTGGAGATCACCTGTTACAGGTGAGTAACTATGCTATCTCCAGGAACAAGCAGGAATGTAGTCTTCACATATGGGGACTCCCTAGCTACAGATGCCAGGGAGAAACACCAAAAGTTGTGTGCTCTTTTGAAAGGGCTCCGCTTCCCCCCATGGATCTCTGGCATCCTACCAGGGATGGTGGGTAGGAGTTGATTAAGTATGGAACAGGTGTTGAAGAACAGCCTGACCAAACAAGGCATCCCGGCGGGAGTCCTTGTCCAAGCAGTAATGGGCTGTGAAGGTATGAACCGAGGCCCAGGTAGCTGCTCGACAGATGTCGTCGATAGACACAGAGTGAAGATGAGCCATAGAGGCTGCCATGGCTCTCACATTGCGCACTGTGACAAGGCCTTCAAGAGGAAGGTTCTTACTCCGAGTGGCATAACCAATGGCGTTCCTTTTCTTTTCTTGCTCTTTTTTGATTGATTGTATTGTACACCGCCCTGATGCACCTGCCTGGGCGGTCTATCAAGTGATGATGATGATGATGAATATACACTGTGCAATCCAGTTGGACAGTGTCCTTTTGGAGACTGGAAGTCCTAAATGACTAGGATCAAAAGCAACAAAGAGTTGAGAGGACTTTCTATGTTGCTGCGTCCTTTGCAAGTAAAAGGCCAAGGCTCTCTTACAGTCCAAAGTATGAAGATTCCTTTCTGCATTAGAGGCATGAGGCCTTGGGAAAAAAACAGGAAGGTAAACCGCTTGGTTTAAATGAAAAGGTGAAACCACCTTTGGCATAAAGTGAGGATGAGTCCTAAGGACTACCTTATCATGACGGAACCTTGTATAAGGAGGATCAGCCACCAATGCTTGCAATTCACTGATGCGACGTGCTGATGTGATTGCAATAAGAAAAATAACCTTACAGGAAAGGAATTTCAAAAAGGTAGTAGCTAATGGTTCAAAAGGTGGCTTCATGAGCTGGCCAAGAACCAGATTTAAATCCCATGCCACCGGTGGTGGCTTAAACGGGAGGCTTAGTTAGAAGGCGGCCTCTCATAAATCTTGCTATGATAGGATGAGAGGAAATAGGTTGCCCATTTAAAGGCTTGAGAGAAGCTGCAATAGCACTCAGATGAACTCACTGAATTGGTCTTAAGCCCTGCATTAGACAAATGAAGGAGATATTCCAGTAATGATTCCAGAGGTATTGCAAAAGGGTTAAGACTCTTCTGCGAACACCATCTGGTAAACCTTTTCCACTTGAAAGCATAAGAGCGTCTTGTGGATGGTTTCCTGGAAGCATAAAGGATATCCTTCACTTGCTGAGAAAGGTTAAGACCATGAAGTATTAGGCTTTCAGCAACCAGGCCCTGAGATGTAGAGACTGGGGATTGGGATGCCACAGCATCCCGTCCTCCTGGGATAGGAGATCTGGAGCAGATCCTAACTCCAGAGATGGAGCTTGAGAGAGATGTAAGAGCAGAGGGTACCACAATTATCGTGCCAATGTGGGGCTATGAGAATCTTATGGCCTCTGTCTCTCTGAAGCTTGAATAAAGTTCTGGGAATTAGGGGAATGGGTGGGAAGGCATACAGAAAGTCCCAACCCCAATGGAGGAGAAAGGCATCCCTGGCCTGACAACCCTGAGCCGGAATTCTGGAACAGAACCAGGGAAGTTTGGCATTCAGCGGACTTGCAAAGAGGTCTATGTCCGGGGTTCCCCAAAATTGGAAAATTTTGGCCACCTGGTCTATATGGAGAGACCATTTGTGTGGAAGCAGAACTCAACTGAGTCTGTCTGACCAAGAGTTTTGAATGCCTGGAAGATACACTGCAAGAAAATGAATCTGATGCTCTCTGGCGAGGGCCCAAAGTCGCAAAGCTTCGTTGCAGAGCGACAGAGAGCCTGTTCCGCCCTGCTTGTTCACAAAGAACATGGCTACCTGGTTGTCCGTTTGAATTAGGACAGTTTTGTAGCTGAGCTGGGTGTAAAACACTCAAATAGCAAGAAAGATTGCTCTGAGCTCTAGGAGACTGATGTGTAGATCAGTCTCCTGTGGAGTCCAGGAACCCTGGGTTGAGAGGCCTTGCAAATGGGCTCCCCAACACACCTGTGAGGCATCTGTTGTTAGAGTTACTTGGGGTGGGGGGTTGCTGAAAAGGGGACCCCACCAACAGATTCTGGGGTGACTGCCACCATTGGAGAGACAAAATAAGATGATCTGAGGTTGCTATTTGGTCTGACAGGCAACCTGACGCCTGAGTCCACTGAGTGGATAGAGTCCACTGGGCTGCCCTCCTATGGAGGCGGGCATAAAGGACCACATGCACGGTGGATGCCATGTGGCCTAGCAATTGTAACATTTCCCGAGCAGTGAGGTGAGACTTTAGCATTGCATGGGAAGCTAAGTGCACAATGCAAAGGCAGTGGGACTGTGGAAGATAAGACCTTGTCTGTCTGGTATCCAGCAGGGCTCCTATGAACTCTAGAGACTGAGTGGGAGCTAGGTTGGATTTTGGGAAGTTTATGACAAGTCCCAAATGTTGAAGGATACGCATTGTGCGAGATAGAGAAAACCTGGCCTCTGGCTCTGATGGGTCTCGAATGAGCCAATCGTCCAAGTAAGGGAAGACGAATATTTTTAGGGTGCGGAGAAATGCTGCCACCATAGCCATGCATTTTATGAACACCCTTGGTGCCGAGGCCAGGCCAAAAGGAAGAACTCTGTATTGGTAGTGCTTCCCTTGAAATAGAAAGCGAAGAAACCTTCGGTGAGTTGGATGGATGAGAACATGAGTGTACGCATCCTTGAGATCTAGAGAACAAAGCCAGTCCTGACTCTGAAGGTATGGCAGTAGAGTTCCCAAAGAAATCATTTTGAATTTCTCTTTGAACAGGAATTTGTTCAATTCTGAGGTTCAAAATGGGTCTGTGCCCTCCTGCTTTCTTTGGAATAAGGAAAAAGGGGGAATAGAACCCTGCACCTTGTTGATGAATAGGTACTTCTTCTATTGCCCCTTGGGCAAGAAGCAGACTGACCTCGTGATCTAACTGGGAGTTGAGAGAGGTGTGAGAATTAAACTGTCTTACCATTGTAGGAGGGGGCATGCTGAGGAAGTGAAGCTTGTATCCCTCTGTTACAATGGACAGAGTCCAACTTTCTGCTGTTATCTGCCCCCATCTGGGGGCAAACATAATATAACCTTCCTGGAATGGTGGAAGGCTCTGGCCCGTTTAGGGCCAGGAAGACAAAGTTCTCTAGATGGGAGTCAAAGCCCCTGTGGAGGCTGAGTCTGCTGAACCGGTTGAGGCTTAGCAGCCTTTGTTTTTCTTTGTTTAGGTTTTTGCTGACCCTTTTGGGCAGACTGACCTGAACGATGCCCTTGCTGGGGGTATAGGAGGGGTAGAATTTCTTCTTTCTAGTGAAGAATGTTTTTTGTAGGACTTTTTCCTTGCAGGATCAGCTGTAGATTTTGATAATCTATCCAAGGTGAGATTATCAGCATCTAGCTCATAAGCTTTCTTTTGCCAATTTTTGCCAAAGAGATTCTCTCCTGTGCAAGGAATATTCCCCAGTTTGTCCTGTACCCAAAGTTCCAAGTCAGATGCCTGGAGCCAGGCAATCCTATGTGCGCCTATGGCAATAGCAGAAGTTCTGCTTATGTACGCAAAACAATCAAATGTTGCACGATTTACGAATTTAGAAACATCCTGAGCATGTTTGATAAGTGCAAGATAATCTTGTCTCTTATCATCAGGAAGGAGAGGGCTCTCAAGCTCTAGATCTCCTGTAACTTCCTTAAGGAACATTCCCTTATATAAAATGTAGGAACTAATCCTGGCAGAAAGCATAGAGGCCTGGAAGGTTTGACGCCCAAAGGCATCAAGAGTTCTACATTCAAGTCCTGGAGGATTAGATGCATGTCTTTTTGCACTCTTGATCCTTCTCATAGCTGATTCCACCACCATGGAATGGTGGGGCAGCTGAGTTTTTTTGAAATCCAGGACCGGGAGGAACTCGATACATGGTATCGAGCCTACGAGAATGAGGAGAAGTGGTGAGAGGTGTTTCCCACATCCTTAGCATGAGATCATGCAAGATCTCATGAATAGGCAAAGTAGCTGCCTCTTTGGAAGCTTTAGGATACTGTAAAATCTCCAATTCCTTTGCCCTAGGCTCTGTTTCAGGAGCCACTGTGATGGAAAGACCTCGAGCCACATCCCGGATAAAATCCTGGAAGGATATATCCTCTGGAGGAGACATCCTACGTTTAGGAGAGGAAGAATTCTCAGGAAGAAATACTCTGGTATCGACAGAGCTGTCAGAGTCTTCAGACTCGGAGGATTCAAAGTATCTCCTGTCCAGGTAATCGTGCAGCGCACGATACCAGTACCGATCGAAGTTGGTATCGACAGGGTCCAGTACCGACCTGTCAGTACCGGAGGGCACAGCATGCGTCAGTACCGGTAGTCCACCTGCCGACGTCGATGCAATTGGCTCCAGTACCGATGTAGGTGCCGGTACCGGTACAATTGTCTGAAGCAGTTTCGGGGGCATCGATGCCAAGAGAAGAGCCGCCAGACTGCGTTCAATAGCCAAGAATCTCTGGTCTATCGACACCGCCGATGCCTGGGTATCGGTACCGGACAAAGCGGCCAGTACCCCAGAGCATGGTACCAGTAGTTCTGCCGAGGTTGGGGCCTCGAGAACATCTTGGAGCCCCGATGATGCTTTGGAAGCCAAAGCCTCCCGCCGGGGCAATTTTGCCGGTGTGAGTCCCCTCAAGGGCAATGCCAGAGGCATTTTGATACTTAGAAGGAGATCTACCCTTTGAGGACCGGCTAGACTTATGTTTAATTACCTGAGATCCATGGGAGGAAGACGAAGCCCTGGAAGATGTTGATGCCACAGATGCTGCATCGGAGGGAAAAAGGGTGCTAAGTTTAGCAGCTCGGTTTTGCCGACCCCTCTTCGACGACATCCCACAGGCAACACACTCTGAGATAGAGTGGTCAGGACCTAAACATTTGAGGCACCACTCATGGGTGTCGGTGACGGAGATGGTACCGCCACACTTGGAACACTTTTTAAAACCCGAAGCGGGTTTTTCCATTGTAGAGGAAGTTGGGCCTGGTGCCCAAAATGGCGCATGGCACCAGAGGAGAAAAAAGCTGGAAAACTCCAGGAAAAGATTTTTTTTTTTAAGGAAAAGAAAGAAAGAACCGGCGGTACCGGTGTAGCATCGAAGGAAGGCAGACGCGACCACAAAAAAGAAGAATAAATGGGATATTTTCTGCGGTGACAGGAAGTGCGACCTGCCGGCTCCGCGGAAAACGAAGAACTGGAGAGAGACAGTTGAGAAAGGCGGGAAGGCAGCACGCAGGCGCTGTGTGATGCTCCCAAAAGCTTTCTAATTGGACGCTGGGGAGCGTTCCCACGCAGGCTCCGTCGGTACCGACGATACCCATATGTGAAGACTACATTCCTGCTTGTTCCTGGAGATAAGCCATCTCACAAGAAATAGCACCAATCCTATGCAATAGTAAACCTCTCTCTCGCACAAGGAAATATGCCACCACAACTCAAAACGTCTTCATTAAGACCACTCATAAAAAGCACAGCCTCTGATCCAAACTCACCATCCTCATACTGCCGAATATCAAGCATACCTCTCCTCTCCAAGATAACCAAAAAGGCCGTACAGCGCCAGCTCCGAGACCACGTTGACTCAAACTTTCCCCTTGACCCACAACAACACAGATTCCAAGAAGCGCACGGAGTAGAAACCCTATTCACATCACTGATGAACACTATCCTTAAGGGGATCGAAAATAACAAACGTGGCTTCTTACTTATTTTCATTGACATTTCCGCAGCATTTGACTCAATAACACATTCCTCACTACTGGACAGATTGGCAGAGATTGGAATAAGTGACACCACAATGAATTGGTTTCGTTCCTACTTGACTGAAAGAACAGCACATGTGATGATAATGAAAAGCAAATCAAAACCATTCAATCTTCATCAGGGCCTACCCCAAGGCTCGGCCTTATCTGCTCTACTCTTCAATATATATATTCAACCAGTCTGTAAGATCATACAAAAACACAAGATGCACTACCATCTATACGCAGACGATGTCATGATATACTCCCCAATTGATACCACAACTCCAGACTTCTCATCCATCTCCGCATGCATGATAGAAGCAACTGAATGGCTATCACAGCGAAATCTAACAATCAACTTCAAGTAATCTGAAGCCCTTGTGATCACAAGAAACATCATTCAAACCCCCAAATATTATACGAATTAGAAGCTGTCCAATCCCAATCAAGGAACGAGGTAAAATATCTGAGAATACACCTGGACCACAGGCTCACCTTCCAAACTCTTATTAACAAAACATCATCCAAGGTCTACTAAAAAAATAAGGTCCTACAGAACCTACAATCCATATTGGAACAAAACCACTTCAGAACTGTCTGCCAAGCAATCATCACTCCAGAATTAGACTACAGCAACATGATACTCCACGGCCTACCCAAGAGCACAACTCACTCTGCAACTAGCACAAAATACAGCCGCCAGACTGATTACAGGATCAAAGAAGCACGAGCACATCACCCCCGCTTTAAAGGACCTCCACTGGCTACCCATCAGATCCAGAATTGAATTCAAAGCCATAATGATGACATATAAGATATTAAATAACCAGTCCACTGAATGTTTAAATGAGATAATCAGAAAAGTGCCAAACACACGATCAAGGAGGAAGTTTAACCAAAACACTATCCACAGCCTCCATACCACCTAACTCCTCACAGAGTTCACAGAACATTTGAATACTATGCACCATCATCATGGAACTCACTTCTACACAACCTAAGAGATACTACAGACATCGCCGATTTCCGGAAGTACCTAAAACATACCTCTTCAACAAACACTACAACTGCCTACGAGACAAATAACACTACAGCAACATATGAGACCCACAACCACAGGTTCGAATCTCCTACACAGTTGTCCCCCCGCCCCAACAAAACAACTCCCATGCTGACACTTATACATTGTACATAGTTTCAGAGTTGTAAGCAGTTGTCAATTGTGTAAGCTGTTAAATGTTAATTGTAAATAATTAATTTACTGTTCCTTGTAAGAACGTTCTGTTTTCTATAAACCGCTTAGATAAAATGAAAAGTGGTATATAAAAAAATGTTAAACAAACAACTACAACAGTCCCCTATTTTCCTTTAGAGATCCTCTGATAGAAAAAGAACACATGGCCTATCTAGTTTAAAAGCTGCTCTATCTCCCTTTTAAAGGTTAATGCTAGCAGCCTGGCTCCATCCCGGTTAAGGTGGAGCCCATCCCTTTGGAAAAGCTCCTCGTTTCCCCAGAATATTGTCCTATTACCCAATACAATACTAATAAATCCAAAACCCTCATCCTTGCGCCATTGTCTCATCCACGCATTGAGACTCCGGAGCTCTACCTGCCTTTTGGGTCCTGCAGATGGAACGTGAAGCATTTCAGAGAATGCTACCTTGGAAGTTCTAGATTTCAACTTCCTACCTAAAAGACTAAATGTGGCCTCCAGAACCTCCCTACCACTTTCTTATGTCATTGGTACCAACATGTACCAAGACAGCAGACACCTCCCCAGCATTATCTAAGACCTTGTCTAAGTGGTGCGTGAGGTCGGCTATCTTCGAACCAGGCAGGCATGTTACCAGGCAATCCTCGCGTCCACCAGCCACCCAGCTAGCTACATACCTAATGATTGAATCATAAATTATAACTACTGTCCTAACCCTTCTCTCATGGGCACATGGTCTTGGAGAAACGTCCTCAGTGTGAAAGGATTTTACATCACCTGGAGGATAGGTCCTAGATATAGGATCACTTCCTGTCATACAGGGTAATGCTCGCCTATCATGCGACCTCTCTCCTTCATGGCAACTGGTACTGTTCCCTCTAAGCTGTGTGCGTGTGCGTGCGCACACACCTCGCCGAGCGAGAGCACATACTTTATAACAGAGCGCACAAAAATTACGGTTCTGATTCTGATAGAAAACACAGACATCTTAAAATTTAAAAGTTGTGTATTTATGGTTTTCACAAGTTCTACAATATTTTCTAGTGCAAGCAATGTAGTATACATACTGTATTCTGACGTGTAGTCAAATTTTAAAGTATATAACTCCGAGTGTCGTTATGTGGCACACAAAAATTTAACCTTCCTTCAAAAGCTGCACAGCTGATATTTTATGCGCACACAGCCTACAAAAAATTAGAGGGAACATTGGCAACAGGGATGATGCCAGACCAGAAATGGGACTTTAGTATAATGTCCCTGTAGGTCTCATCTAAGTACCTCTCTGTCTTCCTTATGTCCTCCAAATCTGTTACTCCAGCCTCCAGAGATCGGACTCGTTCCCTGAGAGCAAAGAACTCCTTGCACCTAATGCCCATGTAAGACCCCTCGACAAATGGGAGAGAAATCATACATGTGACACAATGCAAAAGACTGGAAAGCCCCATCTCGCTGATGGCTTGCCGTCTGCATTTTAGTTTTAAAGGTTGTGTTTATATATTTAAGTTGTTTACTTACATAAATTTGCTGGGGCTATACTAATACAATTATATCTAATACGTTTTAATGGACTTTGCTCACCTCCAGATTAGTTAACCTCAGGTCTTAAAT
The DNA here is from genome assembly GCA_033557465.1 of Ichthyophis bannanicus. Lineage (NCBI taxonomy): Eukaryota > Metazoa > Chordata > Amphibia > Gymnophiona > Ichthyophiidae > Ichthyophis > Ichthyophis bannanicus. The sequence continues at coordinate 575,761,722 of CM066033.1, forward strand.
GTATGCTTGATGAGGATAAACAGCTGCAGCTGAGAGTGAATATGGGCACCACCTTCCCTTTAAGAGGTCTAAGAGCCTATAAAGCTATGATTATCCCAGGGGAGTGTGGAGGGAGGGAGGGAATGAAGACCTATTAAAAGTTGGCTTGCTTCTAAGGTAAAGGATTACCAGTTTCCTGGGTGACTCACGCAGCCCTTGGGTTTGATAGAAGGGGCCTTTTAAATTGCCCCTTTGATCTGTCACTTGCCTTTAACACCTATTCAAGACAACTTCACAGATCTTTTGCCTCCTAACTGGAAGGCCTCTTTGTAACGGTCACTAGAAACAAGTTTATTTCTTCCTACTCAGGACTATTCTACCTGTATGCTAAGCTATGCTCTGATTTTTGTTTTCTGGCTATTTTATTTTTCTAACCTTGTTGGTCCCACGGTCTGGTTTCTGTTTTTCTCTGCCTTCTCTTAACTCATTTCCAGGGTGCACCTATCTGCCATTGCTGCTCTCTCTCCTCCTATCTTCAATTCATCACCTGTAATACTGATCTCTTCTTTTTCGTTTTCTTCATTCTCTTTTTACCATTTAGTTGTCAATCTGCTGCATTTCCCCACAGCTTTCCATCACTTTCCCTCATTCAGCCCTCCCATCCCCATTTCTCTCTAATTCACAAGCCTTATTGCCCAGTCTTTCATTAACTCCCCCCTGTCTCTCCTCCTCTCTCACCCTCCCCATCCAGAGTTTCTGTTTTTCCCATGTTCAGTATCTCCTGTCTGCCTCCCCCACATGTCCAGCATCTCTTTTGTCTTCCATTCCTCCATGCCTAGGCATTTCTTCCATCTCCCTAGTTCCCCCTCCCCCATATTCAGCATCTCCATTGTCTGCCTGCCCTGTACCACACCCATGTCAAACATCTCCGTGCCATTCAAACTGTTCCAACTCCCATCATGTCCAGCTTCCTCCCTATTTCCTCTTCCCCTGGTGGACCAGCATCCAATGTTCTCTTACTCTCCTCCACAGTCCAGCATCTTCCCCAAATCCAGAATGCTCTTAGCCAGGTCATCCCTGACTGCATCCTATCCCCCATACTTCTCCGATCCTTCAGCAGCAAGTACTCACACTACTGCCTTCAACCAACCTCCCCCACCTCCAATCCAACATCAACCTTCCCCTTCCTTCCGCAGTCAACTGAATCGTGCCATTCCTCCCTCCCCTACAACCTGCATCAGTGCTCACAGTACACATACGATGTGCGGGGACCTTAAGCTGGAGTCTGTGCATGTGCAGAAAGTTCAGCCTCAGCTTCATCCCACCCCACAGAAACAAGTCTGGGAGGGAGCGGGACATGACTGAGGCTAAGACGTCTACGCATGCACAGACTCCAACTTGAAGTCCCTGCATTTCTTATCTGTTATGTGAGTGCTTAATGATGCAGGTTTGTTATTTGTTATGTGAGTGCTTAATGATGCTGTGCATGAAATGAGAGTCAGAAGCTGTAAAGATGTCTTACGCATTGGAACATGGAACGTACGAAGCATGAACCAAGGGAAGCTGGAGGTAGTCAAGAATGAAATGGAACGTGTACAACTTAATCTGTTGGGTGTCAGCAAACTGAATTGGACTGGCATCGGGCACTTTGCATCAGATGATCACATGGTCTACTATGCTGGAAATGAAAGACAAAGAAGAAATGGTGTTACATTTATAATAAAGAAGAAACTTGCAAGAACTGTAATGAAATACAATGCAGTCAGCGAACGCTTAATCTCTATTCGTCTACAAGGAATGCCTATCAACACAACTATAATTCAAGTATATGCCCCAACAACAGCTGCAGAAGAGAATGAAATTGAAGCGTTCTATGAACAAGTACAAGCTGAAATTGACAGAACATGAAAACACGATATCCTGATAGTCATGGGTGACTGGAACGCAAAGGTTGGCAACAAAGGCGGCGGCAAAGTAGTTGGAAAATATGGATTTGGCAACAGAAATGAAGTTGGAGAAAGACTGATAGAATTCTGCAAGACCAACGATCTATTCATCTCAAACACCTTCTTCCATCAACACAAGCGGCGACTGTACACATGGACTTCACCATCAAAATTGACTACATCTGTGGAAGTCAACGATGGAAAGGTTCTAGAACATCAACAAAGACAAAACCTGGAGCTGACTGTGGTACAGATCATCAACTACTAGTATGCAAACTCAAGCTAAAGTTGAAAAAGAGCAAACCACTCATGAATGCAGCAAAATATGACCTTGAGAATATACCACTGGAATTTAAAGACTGCCTGCAAAATCGATTTGCTGCGTTAGATACAAATGGCAGAGCTCCAGAAGAGTTATGGAATGACATCAAGAAGGTTGTGTTGGAAGAAAGCAAGAAGTCTCCAGAAAAGGTGAAAAAGCAAAAACGGCCAAAATGGATGACTGAAGAAACTCAGAAAATTGCCCAGAAACGCAGAGAAGCTAAAGTCAGAGGAGAAAGAAAGACAATAACAGAACTCAACAGAGATTTCCAATGTGCAGCAAGACAGGACAAGGAAAAGTACTACGATGACGCATGCAAGGAAATAGAAGCAGAAACTATTAGAGGAAGAACAAGATCGGCTTTCCTAAAGCTACGAGAGTTAAACAAAAAGTTCCAGCCTCGAATTGGAATGTTACAAGATGCTCAAGGTTCTATGTTGAATGATGCTGAGAAGATCAAGAAAAGGTGGAAGGAATATACAGAGTTTTTATATGATAAAGATCAAGTGGACCAACAGCCGTTTCAACCTGTACCTTATGATCAGGAACCATTGGTGATGAAAGAAGAAGTCAAAGCAGCATTGAAAGCCTTATCAAAGAACAAAGCACCAGGCATTGATAGCATTCCCATAGAAGTATTACAGGAATCTGATGCAGCTGTTTACCGTACTTACAAGGCTCTGCCAAGAAATATGGAAGACAACATCATGGCCAACTGACTGGAAAAGATCTGTGTTTATACCAATACTAAAGAAAGGTGATCCAACTGACTGTGGAAATTATTGCACAATCGCTCTGATCCCACATGCCAGCAAGATTCTACTGAAGATTATTCAAAAGAGACTACAACCATACCTGGAACAAGAACTACCTGAAGTGCAAGAAGGGTTCAGGAAAGGGTAAGAAACGAGAGACATCATTGCGGATGTGAGATGGATCCTTGAAAAGACTAAAGAATACCAAAAGGATATCTATTTGTGCTTTATCGACAATAGCAAGGCTTTTGACTGTGTAAACCATGAGAAACTCTGGGCCACATTAAGCAGCATGGGTATACCAGAACAACTGATCGTACTCTTGCACAATCTGTACATTGATCAAGAAGCAGCAGTTTGAACAGAACAAGGAGAAACAGAATGGTTTAAAATAAGCAAAGGTGTTACACAAGGCTGCATACTTTCCCCCTACCTGTTTAATTTATATGCAGAACAAATCATCAGAGAAGCAGGATTGTATGAAGACAACAGAAGTGTGAAGATTGGTGGAAGACTCATCAACAACCTTCGCTATGCTGATGATACCACATTACTGGCTGAAAGTGAAGCTGAAATGAAACATCTGCTTCTCACAATCAAAGAACATAGTCTCAAAATGGGCCTGCACCTTAATGTAAAGAAGACAAATATCATGACAACTGGCATAATCAACAGGTTCATCATTGAAGGAGAAGAAATTGAAATCGTGAACAACTTTAACCTACTTGGATCAACTATTAATAAAGAAGCAACAAGCAGTCAAGAAATCAGATGATGCATTGCTCTTGGCAGAATTGCTATGAAAGACCTAGATAAAATCCTCAAGAGCAGAGATGTCTCTCTCCATACAAGGATTCGACTTGTTCAAGCCATAGTATTTTCAATAACATCATATGGATGTGAAAGCTGGACAGTGAAAAAGATAAGACAGGATGAAAACGTTTGCCTTTGAATTATGGTGCTGGCGGCGAATACTGTGTATACCATGGACTGCCCGAAGAACAAACCAGTCGGTACTAGAGGAGATCAAACCTAAGCTTTTTTTAGAAGCTCAGATGACAAGACTTCAACTTTCATACTTTGGACACATCATGTGAAGAGAGAGATCATTAGAGAAAGACATCATGCTTGGCAAGATAGAAGGTCAGCACAAAAGAGGAAGGCCAGCAATGAGATGGATTGATACAATAACAGCAGCTACGGGTACCAGTCTGTCAACAATGAGCCACCTGACTCAAGACCGAACACAATTTAGGATAGCTATCCAGAGGGTCGCCATGAGTCAACTCCGACTCGACGGCACTTAACACAACAATGATGCAGGTCACAGGAAACAGAGGAAAGGCACGATTCAATTGGCCACAGAAGGAAAGGGAAGGCAGACACTGGTTCGAGGGTAGGGAAGGTTGACTGAAGGCAGCAATGGCAGAGTAGAGGTGACAGTCTTCTTTATCTTGCCCCAAAACTCTGCATAAGGCCATGACCCCAAATGAGAATTTTGCAACCCCATCTGGGGTCATGACCCACAGTGTGGGAACCGCTGATGTAAAGTATTCAGTCTCTATTTACCAGGGAGGGCTGAAGCCAAAACTGCTCCCAACACACCTACCTCAAAACCAGCACCCTCCTAAGACTGCATATGTAAATGGTAAATCACGTTACCCTATATATATCCGGTTAGAGAATTGCTGTGTATTCTAACCAGAAAAAAGCCTTAACCCTAGTCAAATATGCTCAAAATCAGGACTTCTATCTTTATCTTTATCTACAACATTTGATATACCGCCCATTACCGAGGTGTTAAGGCGGTGTACAATAAAAGGTTGAGGCTGCGAGAAAGAAAAAGAGAGAAAGGAACGCCATAAATTGACAGGAAGGTGGATAGAAAGAGAGAAAGAGAAAGGCAGGAAAGGACAGAGGACAACAGAGTGAAAACACCGGGGGAAGAACACAATGGGGAGATGAGTAAATCAGGAGGGAGGAAAGGATTATGGAGGGTAATGGGATATTTTGGTTGTTGAGTGGGCGCTAGTGCAGGTAGCTAGCTGTGGGTAGTTGGGGGAGCGGGAAGATTGAAAGCCTGACAGAAAAGGTACGTTTTAAGAAGAGCCTTGAACCGGGGGAAAGATGCTTCGGTACGGAGAGGGTGTGGGAGGGAATGCCAAAGGGCAGGACCTACGAAGAAGAAAGCAGCGTGACGGGTGGACTCGAGGTGGGCCTGAGTGGGGGGATGGTAGAAAAAGACAACTGCCATGTGCGGAACGAAGCAGGCAGGGAGTAGGTTGGAGACAGACAAGGTCGGCCAGATACTGGGGGGTGTTAGTGTGAAGGACCTTGTGAGTGATGGGAGCAGGGAGGCTATTTCACCCTCCTGTGCTCGTTTAAATGCTGGGGCACTCTGAGACCAAGTTAGGGAGAGGAAGGGAGAGAGAGAGAAGGAGATGAGAGAGAAAAAGGGCCCCCAGCAGCACAGGATCTCTGTAATCAGGCACCGAGGACAAAAAGAAAAATAAAGGAAAAAACTCAAAAAAAACCCGGGCTAACTAAACCCAGTAAGCTCTGCTTATTTGCTCCTCCTGAGCCCAGTCCCGGGCTCAGAACCTCCAAGCTGCTTGGAGACTGAAAGTACTGGTGGAAGGGGGCGGATCTTGCCTATTTGTACCAGTGACATCAGAACGATGACATCTTTCAGTCTCCAAAGCTGCTGGTGGAGGTTGACAACTCTATGGTTCCGGGACTGGACTAGAGGGACGCAAAGGAACAAGGAAAGACAATTAGCAGGTAAGAACTAATTTCATCTTCCTTATCATCCCTCCGGTCCAGTATGTGTGGGATGTACGAGAGCACTATCTAAAAATGGGAGGGACCTGCAACTCTGGTCTGAATTATCGAAGCTCCAAAAATGGCATCCCAAGATGACTGAACGTCCAGACGATAATGTATGAAAGTATGCAAAGATGACCAAGTGGCCACTCTGCAAATATCTACTGGTGACACTAGTCTATGTTCTCCCCAGGACGTTGCCTGGGACCTGGTTGAATGTGACCGCAGCCCAACGGGAATCACTTTACTTTTCAACAAATAGGCCGAGGCTATCACTTCCTTCACCCACCGTGCCACTGAGGCCTTGGAGGCTGCTTCCCCTTTTTGGAGGCTTCCAAACAAGACAAATAGTTTATCCATCTTATAAAGAGATTCTGTAAGCTTAAAATAACACTGCAAAACTCTGCGCAAGTCCAGCAAGTGCAATTAATGCTCCTCCTCCAAGCTCCCCAACCATGAGAAAACTGGAAGAGAGACTGATTGGTTCAGATGGAATGGAGTTACCACCATTAGTAAAAAGGAAGGGACTATTCGGAGCACGACCTTCTCCTTGGACATGACCAGGAAAGGTTCTCTGCACGAAAGAGCTTGGAGCTTTGAAATCCATCAAGCCGAATAGATGGCCAACAAAAAAATGAGGCTTGAGGCGGCTCAAAAGGCACTTCCATTAAAGCCAAAAGGACCAGGCTGAGATTCCACAGAGGGACCCTCACCTGCAATGCTGGCCAAGCTTGCTTCGCTGATGTAGGCCACCATAGTTACGTTGTCGGAGCAAGCTGCGGTTGGAAGTACTGGAGAGCCAGGAAGACTTACTGCATTTCCAGATGATTTATGGACCAAGTACTCTCCTCTGAAGTCCACTGTCCTTGTGTGACCTGTGACTTGCAATGCATCCCCCATCCCATGAGGCTGGCATCAGTCGTCAACACAACGCACTCTGGTGACTGTAGGGGCATCCTCGCCGCAAGGTGATCCACATGTAGTCAAACCAGGCAAGCCTTGCTCTTGCCTCGAGCGGACAGACTAGCTTCTTCAAAAGCAGATGGCGCTGTGCAGACCAATGGGAAAGCAAAGCCTGCTGCAGGAGCCTCGTAAGCACCCAAGCCCAAGGCACCAGATCCAAGGTCACTGCCATGGATCCTAGGAGCAGTAGGTAGTACCATGCTGTCGGCGCTTTCATGGCCAGGAAGTTTCAAACTTGGTGCTGAAGATGTTGTGCCCAGTTGATCGGCAGGGAGATGACCCCCATGCTTGTATCAAACTGCGCACCCAAACAGACTAGCTTCTGGACTGGCTGCAGGTGATTATTTGACAAGTTGACTACCCAGCCCAGGCTCTGTAACAGATCCATCACTTTCTGTGCATCAGACATTCTGTTTCCAATTTTGCTTTTATAAGCCAATTGTCCAAGTATGTATATACCAAAACCCCCTGCTGTCAGAGTCACCGCTACCACCACCATTATCTTGGTAAAGATTTCTGGAGCAGTAGCCTGACCAAAGGGCAAGGCCTGGAACTAAAAATGGCCCATAGGCATGGCAAAGCACACGAACTGCTGATGGTTTGGTCGAATAGAAATATGTAGGTATGTGTCAGTGAGATCCAAGGCTGCCAAGAACTTGCCCTGCCTTACCACTAGGATGACATAGTGCAGGGTCTCCATTTGGAAATGAGGAACCCTTAACGAGCAGTTCATATGTTTGAGATACAGTATGGGACGGAAGGAACTTTCCTTCTTGAGGACCACCAAATTAATGGAGTATTGACCTAGACCGTATTGATCTGTCAGAACCAGCACCACTGTCTCAAGGCTCAGCAGCCGTTGCAGGGTATTCTTGAACTGCTTTTTTCTTCAAGAGGGCTCGACAAGGCGACTGCACAAAAGCTTCAGAAAGGGGATGAGCAAATTTGAGGGCATACCACCTCCTGAACAATCTCCAACACCCGCTGGTTGGTGGCAATACTGCCCCAGGTGGGATAAAGATGTTGCAACCAACCCTCTATTGGTAATATCGCTGCCTGGGCCTCTTTGGCTTCATTAGGGCTTCTTGGTGGGAATCGGAGTGGAGTAGTAGCCCCTATTAGATCCCCTGTAGCCCCTAAAGGACTGTCCTCTTTGAGAATAGCGTCCACGTTGATAAGGGGAAAAGCAAGCCACCCTGAACCTCCTGAAGTCCCTGGGCTGACTCAGCTGCATTTCCTTGCTTCAGACTTTTCAGACAGACCTCCGGTAAGTGGGCCCCTTTGGAATCTAGGTCCTTCACCAACTTATCTAGTTATTTCCCCAAAGAGCAACTTGCCTTTAAAGGGGAGCTTGCTGAACCTAGTTTTGGGATGAAACATCTGTGGACCAGTTTTATAGCCAGAGAAACCTGCGGATGGCAATAATGGAAACCATGGTCTTACAGGATTGCCTATACCAAATCATAAGAGACATCTGCTAGATATGCTGATGCAGACTAACTTTGCTGCCTCCCGCTGAGCCGATGGCACCTCCACCTCAGCAGCCAGATATGGCAGGAAGCCCCGGTACTGGAGGCCCTTTCTAGGGAAGAAGGGCTTTTTGGCTGGCTGCTTCTTTCAAGGCAGAGTGGAGGTCTTGCAGGAGAGATGGGTTCTGGTGACGAACACCGTCTATCTCCACGGCCTTATCCTCCGTCCGCTTGACGAAGAGCTGCTCGCCGAGGCAGGGCACGTCCAGGAGCTTCTCCTGTATCCATTGCTCCAAATCTGAGGACTAGAGCCATGCTTGGTGGCGGGCCCCAAGACCCGCGGCCGCCACCCGAGTCAATGTCTCAAACCCATCGTAAGCGGCTTGGGAAAGGTACTTAGAGCAGTCTGCGATGGACTTTAACAGAGTGCCAAATCTATTGAGGGGTTCTCCCTCAAGGCCGGCAGAGAAACCCACGAGCTCCTTAGCCAAATCGTGCAGGAACATACCAATGTACAGTTGGTATGCCTGGATGCGACAGGAGAGCATGGAGCCTTGGTAGCATGGAGCCAGGGCATCAAGAGCTCACAACTCCCAGCAGGGTGGTACCGACGAGTGCGATTTCGAGCTATTTTGCTTCCTCATGGCCGATTCCACCACCATCGAGGTGTGTGGGAGTTGGGTCTTTCAGAAGCCTGGCCCATGTTGTACCTTGTACATCGTGTCAAGGCGCTTGCTCACGATGGGGACCGAGGCAGGGGCCTCCCACATGCGGAGCAGCAGCCGAGATAGAATAGGAGGTACAGGCAGTGAGGGATCCCTTGGGTGGGGACTTGTACTGAAGAATGTCTTCAGCACGAGGATCCTCCTCGGCCTGGATGGCCAGGTTAAGGGCCCATGCCATGTCCCGAATGAACACTAGGAAGGAGGTGGCGAGTGCCGCTGGAAAGCGGACAGTGAGGGGTCAGATGGAAGATCCCGGTGGGTATGAGTTTCTGGGGAGGTGTCTACATCGGACTCCCATGCCGATAAATTGGTCAAGGGGTTCGAGACAGGCAGATCGCCCTGTCCAATGGCCTGCGCCCACTTGGAGCCCGAGGCCCTGGACGACCTCGTCTCCAAGGAATGGGAGGGGCGAGCGAGACAGATGTCGAGGACCCTCAAGAAGCACACGGCTCTCGGGGGTTTCCTAGATGGATTTCGGTGTCCCACGCGAGGGACCAGCGGTCTCTGGGTGCGAGTTAGCAAAGCTGGCCGTGAGCGCCTGCTGGGAAGTGATGAACACAGAAACACTGTGTTCCAGCACCAGCATGCGGGACTCCCACGCGGGCATGGGGCCCTGCAACGCCGACACTGGGGTCACCGGGTCGGGCATCAAGGAGGAGAGGGGCTCCTCATTGGGACGGCACTCGGGAGACCAGGTGCCTTCGCCAGAGGCCTCTGCTTCCGTGCGGGGTATCTTGCGGGGCCGCTCCCTGTCCGACTCTCAAGAACGCTGAAGAGGGCTAAGCGACCGGGCGCAGGAGCCCCCGACAGAGACTTCGAGGCCTCCTTGCGCCGTTCCACCTCCAGAGACCCCTGGAGGTGCTGCCGAGAGCACGGGGCCACCAGGGGAGAGACAACCAAGGGCACCACCAGGGATTCCAAGGAAGGCTTTCGGAAAATGTCTTCCGACTTCTGCTTACAGCTGAGCAGGGCCTTAGAGGACATTTTCTTGCAGAGTGAACAGAGCTCTGGGTCATGGTCGGCTCTGAGGCACCGCAGACAACAGTCGTGAGTGTCCGTAAACGACATGTTCCTTGAGCATCTATTGCATTTTTTGAAGCCGGTGGCCATGGGGGCAAAAATGGCCCCTCTGAAGTTGAAGACCCACGCAGCCAGTGGTTAAGGAAGAAAAAAGGGTGCGAAACCCGTAACGAAAAAATGAGGAGAAAGAAACCACGGCAGTTCTAAGAGAATAGAGCAGGGGAAGGATGGGTAGAGGACCGGTGCAACCGGAAAATAGGAAGGCCTGTTAATGCAAACATACAAAACGTTTTCCGAGGGACGAGGACGTGTGTCCAAAGGGCTCCGCGGAAAAAGGGAGACTGAGCAAGATGGCACCCTTGGGTGGGAAGAGGACCACGCATGCATGGTAGCAATCCCAAAGGCTTTCTTTGAAAGCTGGGAAATTGATCTGCATGGGCTCCATCGGTGCCGACGTCACCCATAAGTGAGGACTGACTTCCTGCTTGTTCCTGGAGAATGGGCCCTCCAAGGCCTACATAGTGAGGAACAAAAGGAACCCCCCCTCTGGAGGGGACCAAGTCTCTGGGCCGACAAGCACCGTCGAAAGGACTAATTACAGGTCTGAAATCCAGACGCAGAGAAGGGCTTTCCAGGTTGAAATGCCAGGAATCCTGAGACCCCGGAAGTAAGTCCAGCTCACCTGCAAAGGATGGGTAGAGGCCAAAGAGGGAAGAGACCCTGCTTGCTTTCTAGGCCCTTTCGGTCTATCCTCTGGAAGGCAATAGGACTCTGCCTAGACCAGGTCCTTCACCAACTTCTACAATCAGTCCCACAAGGAGATTTCCCCTTAAGACTAGTTGAGTTAGCTGGGCTTTGGAGGACATATCCACTGCCCAGTAGCCGAGTCATAATCAACGCCACGTCGCTGCTGACAGGACAATATCCCTAGCCACTAAGCGGGCTAGAATATACATGGATTCTGAAGGAAGGCAGTAACAAACTCCAAAGGTGGTGTAGCATCATCCAGCAGGAAAAACTGAATCCACAGGAGCAAGGCTTGAGGCATCAGGCATGCACACACCATCCATTGGAGAATAGCAGCCGCTGCTGCTGCAAACTGGCTCTTTAGCAGAGAGTCCATCCTTCTATCTATAGTGCCCTTCAAGGCCAATCTAACTTCCACAGGAGTGGAAACACACTTTGTGACCACCACTACCTATGCCTCCACCTTAGGCAGGCTGGATCATGCGACCTCCCGGGAAAGCTCACATCCCTTTACACACCTTTATCCCCCTAGGCAGGGAACCGATAAGGACCCATTCCAACCGAAACATGTTCTTGATTATTTCCAGAAATGGGAAGACTGCCGTGAATATCCATGTTGCCTGTAGAAGTGGAGAATCTGCGGCCCCTGTTCCTTCACTGGAGCGTCAGCCACATACCAGGTAGAAAAAAAATCAAGCAATCAATGCCATCAGATCTCTCTTCCGGGACAGGTGGAAAATGCTAGCTTCTACATGAACCTCTGATGGAGAAAACACTTTTTGGGGTTTTGTTTTATTTTTTTGCATCAGACTCCTCAACCAAGACGTCAGAACCAGTACTCAAGTTCAAGTCTCAGAGAGACCCCAGCCGACTCATCTCCAGAAGGCAACCTCCATCTGGGTCGCTTAGGAGGCAGCACTCAAGCAAGGCTTCTATATTATGTCCATCCCTCACGTGATTGAGCTAAAAGGAATCCAAAGGCTGCAGGGTCTGTTTCCGTGCCAAAGACCAGGCTTGCTGAAGAAGGAAAAGAATTCCAGAGAGGACAACATGTATTCTGGGAGCTCACCTCCCTGAGAATGACCCCCTCCAAAACAGGGGTCACCCCCCCCCCCCCTCCAAAACAAGGGTCACTGCCAGGGATCACTGCCAGGGCCAAGCCCTCCCAAGAAGGGGAGTGGCCAGAAGCACAGTTACCAGAACTCAAGACCGGGCTATTCTTACCCACGACGCCATCAGTCGCCTCCTACCTTAAGATGAAAATGCCAGGCCACTGAATCCCTTTGTTGGAAGAAAAGAGATGGGCCCACCGGTGAAAGGTCAGACACTGCCATGCAGGATGAAGCCAGTGAGCAGGCTCTTAGCTTGCTACAGGTCAAACGCTTCCTGGAAGATAAAGCACAGTTACTTACCTGTAACAGGTGATCTCTGGGAACAGCAGGAATTAGTCCTCACATATGGGTACGTCGGTACCGACGGAGCCCGTGCGGGAAAGCTCCCCAGCTTCTTAGAATAGAAGCTTTTGGGACCTCCCACTGCACATGCGCACTGCCTTCCCGCCTTCCTGAACAGCTCTCCTCAGTTTCGAGTTTATAGCTGAGTCAACAGAGAGAGGACAGGAAGATAGATAGATAAAAGATACAACTCCTAGGGGAGGTGGGTGGGTTGTGAGGACTAATTCCTGCTGTTCCCAGAGATCACCTGTTACAGGTAAGTAACTGTGCTATCTCCAGGAACAAGCAGGAATAAGTCCTCACATATGGGGACTCCCTAGCTTAGATGCATGGGATCCCCTGTAAAGGTTCGCCATCTTCGTATGGATCTCAGGCATCCATTCTGGGAAGGTGGGCAGGAGTTGTTTAGGAATGGAACAGGTGCTTGAGGACAGCCTGGCCAAACAAGGCATCCCGGCGGGAGTCCTTGTCCAAACAGTAATGGGCTGTGAAGGTATGAACCGAGGCCCAGGTAGCGGCTCGACAGATCTGATCTATGGAAACAGAGTGCAGATGAGCCATAGAAGTTGCCATGGCCCTCACATTGTGAGCAGTGACATGGCCTTCCAGAGAAATGTTTTTGCTCTGGTAAGCAAAAGAAATACACTGAGCAATCCAATTGGAAAGTGTACGCTTGGAGACTGGAAGTCCCAAATGGGAAGGATCAAAGGCCACAAAAAGTTGAGAAGACTTTCGATGTGGCTGAGTCCTATTAAGGTAAAAAGCGAGAGCTCTTTTACAATCCAGAGTATGAAGGTTCCTCTCTGCATTGGATGCATGAGGAGCTGGAAAAAAGACAGGTAGATATACCTCTTGATTAAGATGAAAAGGCGAGACCACTTTAGGCATAAAGTGGGGATTCGTCCTAAGGACAACCTTATCATGATGAAATCTTGTGTAAGGTGGATTAGCCACTAAAGCCTGCAGCTCACTGATGCGGCGAGCCGAAGTGACTGCAATGAGGAAGATGACCTTCCAGGAAAGAAATTTCAAGGAGGTGGAAAACATTGGCTCAAAAGGTGGCTTCATAAGTTGACCGAGCACTAGATTCAAATCCCATGCGACCGGGGGTGGTCTGATGGGAGGTTTAGTGAGAGTCAGGCCTCTCATGAATCTTGCAACAAGAGGATGAGAGGAGATAGGTTGTCCATTTATATGTTGCAAGGATGCTGCAATAGCACTTAAATGGACTCTTACCGAATTCGTCTTGAGGCCTGCATTGGATAGATGCAGGAGATAATCAAGAAGAGAATTCAAAGGAAGTGCCAGAGGGTCAAGACCCTGCTGAGCACACCAAATGGAAAAACGTTTCCATTTGAAAGCATAGGAACGCCTGGTAGAGGGTTTCCTAGAGGCAGAAAGGATATCTTTCACTGGTTGGGAAAGATGAAAGTCTTGAAGGCTTAAGCCTTCAGTAACCAAGCACTGAGGTGAAGGGATTTGGGGTTTGGGTGCCACAAAGTCCCCTCCTCCTGAGACAGGAGGTCTGGCGCAGCTCCCAGATCCAAGTAGGATCCCTGGGAGAGCTGTAGAAGTAGAGGGAACCACACTTGGCGTGGCCAGCGTGGAGCTATGAGGATCATAGTTCCATGATCCCTCTGGAGTTTGAACAGAGTCTTGGGAATCAAAGGAATGGGTGGAAAGGCATATAGGAATGCCTGACTCCAATTCAGGAGAAAGGCGTCCGTAGCCTGAGCTCCCTGACACGGAGTTCTGGAACAGAACCGGGGAAGTTTGGCATTCCACGGACTTGCAAAGAGGTCTATGTCCGGGGTCCCCCATTCCTGAAAGATTCGGTTTATTTGGTCCAAATGTAGGGACCATTCGTGTGGCAGCAGAACTCGACTGAGCCTGTCTGCCCGAGAGTTTTGAACTCCTGGGAGATACACTGCTAGCAGGTGAATCTGATGCTCTCTGGCGAAGGCCCATAGTCTTAGAGCTTCGTTGCAAAGCGACAGAGAGCCCGTCCCTCCTTGTTTGTTTATGTAAAACATGGCCACCTGATTGTCCGTCTGAACTAGGACAGTGAGGTTGGCTAGGAGGGAGTGGAAGACCTTGAGGGCAAGGTAAATTGCTCGCAGTTCCAGAAGATTGATATGAAGGGTGGTCTCCTGTAGAGACCAAGTGCCCTGAGTGGAGAGAGTTTGCAGATGGGCTCCCCACCCTGTTTGGGAGGCATCTGTTGTGAGGGTTGCTTGGGGTAGCAATGGTTGAAATGGAGCCCCCAACAACAGATTCTTGGTGGAAGTCCACCAGTGGAGGGACCAAAACAGACGATCGGAGGTTTGTATTTGGTCTGAGAGCGCTCCTGACGCCTGAGTCCACTGAGTGGCCAGGGTCCATTGAGCTGCTCTCATATGAAGACGAGCATAGGGCACCACATGCACTGTGGAGGCCATATGACCCAGTAGGCGTAGCATTTCCCTGGCTGTCAAGTGAGTGCTGGACTGAGCTTGGGAGGCCAAACTCAGGAGGCGCTGGCCTCGAACATGTGGAAGGTAGGCCCTTGCAGTGATGGTGTCCAACTGGGCCCCTATGAATTCTAGAGATTGAGTAGGGATGAGTTGGGACTTGGGAAGGTTTACTACCAGTCCCAGATACTGCAAAAGGCTCCTTGTGTGGTCCAGGGAAATCTGGGCCTGTGACTGAGTTGGAGCTCGGATGAGCCAGTCGTCCAGATATGGGAAGACAAAGATTCCCATGCCTCTTAGAAATGCGGCTACGACTGCCATGCATTTTGTGAATACTCTTGGAGCAGAGGCTAGACCGAAGGGGAGTACTCTGTATTGGAAATGTTTTCCCTGAAACAGAAAGCGAAGATACTTTCTGTGGGATGGATGGATGAGTATATGTGTATACGCATCCTGTAGGTCTAGAGAACAAAGCCAGTCCTGACCCTGGAGGTAAGGAAGGAGAATGCCGAGAGACAGCATTTTGAATTTCTCCTTGAAGAGAAATTTGTTCAATTCTCTCAGATCTAGGATTGGTCTGAATCCCCCTGTCTTCTTTGGAATGAGAAAATAAGGGGAGTAGAAAACGGACCCTTGTTGAGGAAGAGGAACCTCTTCTATGGCCCCTTGGGCAAGAAGAGAGGAAACCTCTTGACCCAACAGGGTTAGGAGAGACGGGGGAGAATTGAATGGTCTCACCATATGATGGGGAGGAAGGCTGGAGAAATGAAGTTTGTAACCCTCTCGAATGATAGAGAGGGTCCATTGTTCTGTTGTGATTTGTTCCCATCTGGGAGCAAAGTGAACCAACCTTCCGGGTATGGTGAGAGGTTCTGGTTGTGTTAGAACCAGAAGTGGCAAGTTCCCTAGGAGCAAGTCAAAACCCCTGAGGGGTTGGAGCCTGCTGAGCTACAGTAGCTGCTGCAGGCTTAGCTCGTGCTTGTTTGGATTGCTGACGCTTAGCAGTATAGCGAGGTTGAGAAGACTGCTGGCCAGTATTTGAAGCAACTCTGGCCTTCTTATAGTAAGGCCTTTTAAAAGACTTTTTCTTAGTAGGAATTGAAGTGGACTTTGAAAGTCTTTCCAAGGTGGCATTTTCAGCATCCATCTGGGTGGCTTTGATTTGCCACTCTTCCCCAAATAAGTTCTCACCTGTACAGGGCAGATTCCGTAAGCCATCTAGAACCCAAGGTTCCAGATCAGAGGCCTGGAGCCAAGCAAGACGTCGGGCTGCAATAGCAATGCCCGAAGCCCTACTGGCTCCCTCAAAGGAATCATATGCTGCCCTATTAGAGAACTTAGAAACCTCTAAGAGTTGTTTCACTAGGGAAAGGAATCCCTGCTTTTTATCCTCAGGGATAAAGGGGGCAAAATGCCGCACCTTTTTGGCAAGTTCCTCCAGGAACATGCCCATATAGAGACTGTAGGAATTAATCCTGGCTATAAGCATACTAGCCTGGAAAATTTTCCTACCAAAAGAGTCCAAAGTCTTACATTCCCGTCCTGGAGGGGTGGAAGAGTGCCTTTTGGTACTCCTAATCTTCTTCATTGCAGACTTCACCACAATAGAGTGGTGGGGCAATTGAGTCTTTTGGAAACCAGGAGAAGGAGGGACCCTATACATGGTGTCCAACCTACGGGAATAAGGAGACAAAGTCAAAGGATTTTCCCAGAAATCCATCAGTTGTTCTTGAAGGATTTCATGGATAGGCAGGGTAACTGCCTCCTTAGGGGCCTTTGAGTATCCCAAAATATCCAGTTTTTTGGATCTGGGTTCCTTTTCAGAGGATGTGGTAATAGAAAGGGCTGTAGCCATATCTAAAACAAAGTCCTGGAAGGACAAATCCTCTGGAGGGGACATTCTCCTTTTAGGAGAAGAGGGCTCCTCAGGTAAGTTGAGTGAAAACTCAGCAGAATCATCAGAGGAGTGAAAATCCTCAGAGGAATCGGTGCTTTCCTCTAACGCACGATACGCGTACCGCTCGGTATCGATATCGGGCGTATCGTGTATGTAACCGGTATGGAGCGAAAGCCCATACGGTACCGACTTGCGTTTAGAGGTGGACGGCATCGATACCGGCATGGCGGACGATACCGGTATCGGGCCCGGAAACCGCTGAAAGCGGAACCGATGGCGTTGCAGCTTTAATGAAAGCCATGACGGCCTGCTGCATGGACTGTACAGTATCGCCCATGGACGCCATAGCTGCCTGGATGTCGGTACCGGAGTGACCCGGTACCCCAGAGCAGGCTAACAGGTGATCTGTCGAGGCCGTAGCATCGATATCAACCTGAGACCCCTGAATTGGCGTTTTTGGAAGTTGGACTTCCCGCCGGGGTTGTTTGGCTGGGGCAGGGTCCTCAAGTTCTAAGCTAAGAGCCTCTCGATGCTTTGAAGGAGATTTGCTCTTTGAGGACTTGCCCACAGAAGGTTTGGTTACCTGAGATCCATCCGGAGAAGAAGACCTGGATGACTGTGATGCTGTATTCTCTGAAGCAAACAGCACATGGAATTTGTTGGCCCGGTTCTGCAGCCCACGTTTAGACATGTGGGAGCAAGATGGGCAGTCCGGTATGGAATGGTCAGGCCCCAAACATTTCAGACACCATTCATGGGTGTCTGTGACTGAAATAACAGCATTACATTTGGTACACTTCTTAAATCCAGGGGCTGGCTTCTCCATGAGGAGAAATTGAGTAGGCCGAGAGGCCTCTCTGAAGTGACCAAAAAGCTAAAAAATAAGAAAAAGAATTATAATTTTTTAAAGAAAGAAAGAAAAGACCGGCGATACCGGTATCGGTATGGGGAAGGCAGGTACGCGGTCTAAAGAAACAAATAAAATAACAATTTCTTCAGCGGTGACAGGAACACGACCTGCTGGCTCCGCGGAAAAAGAGAAACTGAGGAGAGCTGTTCAGGAAGGCGGGAAGGCAGTGCGCATGTGCAGTGGGAGGTCCCAAAAGCTTCTATTCTAAGAAGCTGGGGAGCTTTCCCGCACGGGCTCCGTCGGTACCGACGTACCCATATGTGAGGACTTATTCCTGCTTGTTCCTGGAGATCAGAGTTAAGGCAAGGCAAACATTTGTGCATGCTAAGGTCACAGACACAAAGGCACATGTTAACAGAGCACGTGCAAGAGTGCACATTTCAAGCGCTTGGGCAGGAATGCGCAATGAAGCTACTCAGGCAGAACATGTGCTGGGACCACTTGGGCGCAAGGCACGCAAAAGGTAGAAAACGTTAACAGCACATACTGGAAAATGGCAGGAAGCACCGATGCAGAGCCAATGGTCAACCATGGTCCACAATGACTTATTCCCCAAAATGAACGAGTATGGGAGCCCCCAACAAGGACAATGATGAAGTCAAGCCTTGGTACTCGCCCCCTGGGAGCCCCAGGCCCAGCAAACCGTACCAGGCTCAGTGCTACTCCCCAAACACTGTTTCTTTCTTATGCTTTAACGAGCTTGCAGCCATATACCTGAGGTGTCTTCATTCTTTGGGGAGAGCAGGGGGGGATAGAGGAGGAGGGAGGGGCCACTGAGGTTGTGTGAGGCTGCTAATCTCTTCCGAATCTTTCCAATATTATGGCTGCTCAACAGGCTCTTATAACAGTTTGGAGCTGAAACAATTTTCCCTCCTCCTTTGGCTCCCGAAAAGACCTTAGTCGAGGGGAGCCTCCCACATTGTGCTGAAGTGAGAGAGTCGTCCTCAAGGTGGTAGTTCACAAGCAAAAATCAATCTATCTTTTTCCTCTCAATTATTCAGATTTTCTTCAGAGTTGAGAAAATTCAATCATTTATTGAAGACAAAAGAATACTGAGGTGCCCTCTAGTGGCTCAGACTGATAGAGGCATGGGAGTGATGTCATTAAAACCTGGGCATTTCATAGGTTATCTGTCTCTACCAATCTTGCTGGTAGGGAACAAAATCATGGGGAGGGAGGAGTAGCCTAGTGGTTGGAGCAAGGTACTTCAGGCCGGAAGGTCAGGGGTTCAAATCCCACTAGAGGACAGCAACCTTGGGCTGGAAGGACTGGGGTTTCTAGTCCCACAGATGCTCCTTGTGGTCTTGGGCAAGCCACTTAACCCTCCATTGCCCATGTTCCCTGTAAGTATTAGTGTATGTGTTTCATATCCCCGTGTGTTAAATGTATCTCCCAATTGTGTTGTGACCGCTTTGATTGAAGGATAAGGCGGTATACAAAACTGTCTAAATAAATAAATAAATAAATGATGGTATCCAAGATTCAACTTGTTTTGAGAATTTTAAACCAGTTTTGATGCTGCTCTTTTTGGCAAAAGTTGTTGAGAAGATAGTTTTCATACAGCTTAGGGGCTATGTTGAACAGCATTGTGTTTTCTACCTGCGGAAATTGGAGATCCGACTACATTACAATGCACAAACATGCTTAACATTTATGCTTAGTGAGCTACTTCAGGTGCTCGATTCAAGTCACATTGCCCTGATTATCTCATTTAGACTTATCAGAGGCAATAGATTTGGTAGATCATGGGTTATTACAGTGGCTGTTGGATATTGGGATTGCTGGTACAGTTTGGGCTTGGTTCTCCATTTTTTTTCTGACCATTCTTTCTTGGTATCCTGAAATTCGCAAGTTTCAATTGTCTTGTGGTGTCCCGTCAGGGGTCTATTCTTTCGTTACTTGTTTAATAATTTTTGGCTCCTTTAGCTGTCCTTGCAGTCTCTCTTGGGTTCTCTGTACATCTGTTTGCCGACAATATTCAACGTTTCATATTTTGATGCTTTGCAGTCTCTCAATGACTGACTTTCTTGCTTGAGTTCTGAGGTGGCTTTAGGAAAATCGCATAAAGTTGAATCATGGAGTGTAAAGCATTATGGGTTACACACAGATTACCTCCAGAGGTAGTGCCACCTGTTTTGGAGGGTCAGCCTGTAGAGGTAACACAGCTTAAGGTTTCGAGGTTTATTTTTGATACAAAAGGTTCATTGTTTTCTGTTCACATTTAAATAGTTTCCATGTTAATAGTACATGGCCTTTGATGTTCCCTGTAACTCGTTCTATCAACTCAGTTCCATGTAAACCGTTTTGACTTGTAGAAAAACGGTATAAAACAATTTGTTGAACAAATAAAAACACCCAGCTCACATTTCATTCTCAGGTCTATGGTACAGTGAATACTTGCTTTTATTTTACATAAGAACATAAGATATGCCATACTGGGTCAGACCAAGGTCCATCAAGCCCAGTATCCTGTTTCCAACAGTGGCCAATCTAGGTCATACGTACCTAGCAGTTTCCCCAAAAGACACAGGTTCCACAATGCTTGTACTGGGTCAAGCATTGATATCCTGGGTCCCTTCTTAATAATGGTTTATGGACCTTTCCTCCAAGAACTTGTCCAAACCTTTTTTAAACCCAGCTACACTAACAGCCTTTACTACATCCTCCGGTAACAAATTCCAGAGTTTGATTACACGTTGAGTGAAAAAATATTTTCTTTTATTAGTCTTAGTTTACCCTGTTGCTTCATTGCATGTCCCCTAGTCTTTCTATATTCTGATAACGTAAACAATCGATCTACGTTTACCCATTCCACTCCGTTCATTAATTTATAGACTTCTATCATATCTCCCCTCAGCCGTCTCTTTTCCAGTTTAAAGAGCCCTAACCTTTAAATAGCCTTTCTTCAAAGGAGTATCCTTCCATCCCCTTTACCATTTTGGTGGCTCTTCTCAGGAACCTTTTCTAATAACGCTATATCCTTTTTAAGATACGGCGACCAGAAGTGCACAGAATATTCAATGTGCGGTCTCACCATGGAATGATATAGAGGCATTATAATATCTTTTATTTTCCATTCCTTTTGATACCTAGCATTCTATTTGCTCTCTTGGCCGCCGCTGCACACTGGGCCGAGGGTTTTAACATGTTATCCACGAAGACGCCTAAATCTTTTTCCTGGGTGGTGGTTTCTAATGTGGAAGCTTGCATCGTGTAACCATAGTTTGGGTTGTTCTTCCCTAGGTGCATAACTTTTCACATGTCCACATTAAATTTCATCTGCCATTTTGATGCCCAGTCTTCCAATTTATCAAGATCCTCTTGCAATTTTCCACAATCCTCTTGGGTTTTAACAACTTTAAATAGTTTTGTGTCATCTGCAAATTTGATAACCTCACTCATTATTCCACTTTCCAGGTCATTTATGAATATGTCAAAAAGCAGCGGACCCAGCACCGATCCCTGGGGTACACCACTATTCACCTTTCTCCATTGGGAAAATTGGCCATTTAGCCCTACCCTCTGCTTTCTATCTTTTAACCAGTTCCTGATCCACAGTAGTACACTGCTTCCTATCCCATGACTCTTTAGTTTTGCCAAAGGTCTCTGATGAGGGACCTTGTCAAAGGCTTTCTGAAAGTCCAGATACACTATATCAACCGACTCACCTTTGTCCACCTGTTTATTCACACCTTCAAAAAAACATAACAGATTAGTAAGACAAGATCTTCCTCATCTAAAGCCATGTTGGCTGTCTCCCATTAGGCCATGACTATCTATATGCTGAGTAATTTTATTCTTTATGATGGTTTCTACCATTTTTCCCGTTACTGACGTCAGGCTCACCGGTCTGTAGTTTCCCAGATCACCCCTGGAACCCTTTTTAAAAATTGGTGTTACATTGGCGATCCTCCATTTAGAGATGATTTTAATGATAGTTCACAGATTACTAATAGCAGGTCTGCAATCTCATATTTCAGTTCTTTCAACACCCTTGAATGTATACCATCCGGCCCAAGTGATTTGCTACTCTTCAGTTTATCTAATAGTTGTAACACATCTTCCCGATGTATCGCTATTTCCTTCAAT
Source organism: Ichthyophis bannanicus (assembly GCA_033557465.1). NCBI lineage: Eukaryota > Metazoa > Chordata > Amphibia > Gymnophiona > Ichthyophiidae > Ichthyophis > Ichthyophis bannanicus. Next base: position 575,783,271 of record CM066033.1, read on the forward strand.
TCTTCCGCATCTTTAAATACCACTTCAGTCATAGGTAACATCCCTACATCTTCCACAGTAAAGACCGAAGCAAAGAATTCATTCAGTCTCTCCGCTATCGCCTTGTCGCCTCTTAGTGCCCCTTTAACCCCTCTATCATCTAATGGACCAACTGACTCTCTCACAGGTTTTTTGCTAAGAATGTACTTGAAAAAGTCTTTATTTTGTGTTTTTGCTTCCGCAGCAAGCTTCTTCTCAAATCCTCCCTTTGCCTGCCTTATCACTGCCTTGCATTTGACTTGCCAGTGCTTGTGTTTGGCTCTTTTTTCCATTTCCTGAAAGATGCTTTTTTGGCAACAACAGCCTCTCTGACCTCACCTTTAAACCATGCTGGCAGTTTTTTGGACTTTCTTCCACTTTTCTTAAAGCGTGGAATACAGCTGGTCTGGGCTTCCAAGATAGTATTTTTCTTCGAGTTATTTGGGGCTTTAGATCTTTTTTGGATCAATCTGCTCTTTTAACACTGATTTTCTTGTTGGTGATCAGTCGGCTGGATTATGGTAATGCTCTTTTATCATCGTTTATCTGTGGCAGCTTTACGGCAGTTACAACAGATACATAAATATGGCCTTGTTGACCATGTTGCTCCACTGTTGAAGGCTACCATTGGTCTCCAATACTTTATCGGAATAAATTTAAGATTCTTTAGTTTGCGTTTAAGGTGCATTATGTTGGTTGCGTTTGTTATTTGGCAAATCTGTTGGTGTCTTACGTACCATCGAGGGCTACTAGGCCACAATCCCAGTGTTTGTGATGGTGCTTCCATCCATTCATTTTGCTCAGTTGGAGTCTACACGATGGTCAGCTTTTTATTTCGTGGCTCCCTGTTTATGGAACTTAAACCCTGTGTACATCTGTTAGGCGGTTTCTCAATCTATTTCAGAAGCATCTTAAGACTTTTTTTTTTAAACAAGCCTTTGGTGAAATGTAGGTGAATCGGGATGCGCAGGGCAATGAGCCATGGAGCTGTTCTAATTGCACTGCTTGTTTTTTGTCCTTGCTAAATTTGTATTGTGGCCTTTTATGTATTTGTTTATTTTGTTGTTTTAGGTTTCTTTGTAAACTGCTTTGATGCATGTAGCAAAAAGTGGTTAATCAGGTTTATAATAAACAAACAAACCCACGTGTCTGGACTGGTCTAGCAGAACCATACTGAATGGGTGATTTCAATTACCCCGATACCGACTGGGTCAACGTCATATCAGGACATGCTAGGGAGACAAAAGATTTTAGATGAAACCAATGACTGCTTCATTGAGCAGCTGGCTCAGGAACAGACATGAGAAGTTATTTTGGATCTAGTCCTTGGGGGAGCGCAGGACCTGATGCGAGAGGTAGCGGATGTTGAGGACATATAGCAATAGTGATCATAACATCACATTTCATTTAATTAGGAGACAGACAGCAAGGAAATCCACTGCACTAGCAAAATGGTTAACAAACAACTAAAAGGAGCAACTGCAAAGGTTAAGCGTTTCCATCATGCCTAAAAGCCCAGACCAGAGATATAGTCCAAGTTTTAAGAAAGGTAGAAGGAAGGCCAATTGACTGCTGGCATGATTTAAAGGTCAGGTCAAAGAGGCTGTTACAGCCATAAAAGCATCTTTCAGAAAATGGAAAAAGGAGCCAAATGACTAAAAACACTTAACATAAAAACAGTAAAGTTAGATGGCATAAGGCAGGGGAAGAGAAAGTTTGAAAAAGCAGCTTGCATGGAAGCAAAAACTCAATTAAAACTTTTTCAAGTACGTTTATAGCAAAAAAAAAAAAAAAGAGCCTACTTACTCACCTATAAGAGGTGATCTCCGGGAACAGCAGGAATTTAGTCTTCACATATGAGTGACATCGGGTACCAACTGAGCCTGCACGGGAAGCTCCCCAGCTACCAATAGGAAAGTCTTTGGGAGCACTCTACTGCGCCTGCGCTATTGCCTTCCTGCTCTCCCAACTCCTCCTCCTCAGTTGAGTTTGTAGCTGAAAAGATGAAGTAGAGAACAAAAAAGTAGAACCCTACAACTCCAAGGGGAGGAGGGTGGGTTGTAAAGACTAAATTCCTGCTGTTCCCGGAGATCACCTGTTACAGGTGAGTAACTATGCTCCTCCAGGAACAAACAGGAATGTAGCCTTCACATATGGGACTCAATAGCTCCCAGGTCTCTGAAGAGTTGGACCGGGTCAGAAAGTTGGACAAGGTCATCTGAACCTAGACTTCCCCACCAAGGAGATCTGTCAAGAATAGTGGGGCGGGGTGTAGGAGTTGTCCCTATGTTCCAAAGAGATGTTGAAGGACCCCTTGGCCAAAGGTCACATCCCGGCAGGAGTCCTTGTCCAAGCAGTAGTGAGCGGCAAAAGTGTGGATAGAGGACCATGTTGCAGCCCAGCAGATCTCGTCGATGGCTACTGAACGCAGGTTCGCCACCGATGCTGCCATGGCTTGGACATTATGAATAGCAATGTGCCCGGTAAGGGTAAGTCCTGCTTTGTTGTACATATGTCAGTGATATACAGTCTGCTATCCATCTGAAGAGCATGCTTTTCGTTACCAGGAGACCCAGCGGTTAAGATCAAAAGACACAAACAGAGGATTTTCTGATATCCTGCATCCTTTGGATATAGAATGCTAGAGCCCTTTTGCAGTCAAATGTGTGCAGGGTTGCCTCTGCACGAGATGTGTGAGGTCTTGAAAGAAGACCGGAAGAATCACTGACTGATCAATAAGGAAAGGTGACCCCACTTTGGACAAAAAGTGGGGATGTGTGCGAAGGACAACTGTCATGATGAAATCTAGTATATGGTGGATGTATCACTAAGGCCTGCAGCTCACTGATGCGCCTAGCTGAGGTTAGGGCGATGAGCACTGTTCCCTCTAAGCTGTGCACGTGTGCGCGCGCACACACCTCGCCGAGCGAGCGCACATACTTTACAACAGAGCGCACAAAAATTACGGTTCTGATTCTGATAGAAAACAACACAGACGCCTTAAAATTTAAAAGTTGTGATTGTAATTACTAGAAATTTTCTGCTTCATTTAGTAATCGTCTATTTTCATTTAATTTGATTAAAATCAATGTGGTGTACATACTGTATTCTGACGTGTAGTCAAATTTTAAAGTGTATGTGGCGCACAAAAATTTAACCTTCCTTCAAAAGCTGCACAGCTGATATTTTATGCGCACACAGCCTACAGAAAATTAGAGGGAACATTGGCGATGAGGAGTAAAACTTTCCCAAGAAAAGTATCACAGGTGTGAAGTTGCCAAGGGCTCAAATGGAGGCTTGAGGAGTTCAGCCAATTCCACATTAAGATCCCACGCTACTGGGGATGGTCAAAGAGGTGGCTTGGTGAGGAGCAGGCCTCTCATGAAACGTGCCACTAGAGGAACTGTGGAGATGGGTCAACCATCCACAGGTTTATGAAAAGCTGAAATAGCACTAAGGTGCACCCGTACTGAATTCGTTTAGAGTCCTAGAGAGGACAAATACAAAAAGTATTGAAGCAGCGTGGGTACTGATGCTTCAAAGGGATTGTGATTATTTTGAGAGTACCATGACGCATATCTATGCCATTTGAAAGAGTACGTCCTCCTGGTAGAGGGCTTTCTGGAAGAAAGGATGACATCTTTCACGGCTGTTGATAGTGGTAGATATTGAAACATCATGCTCTCAGCATCCATGCTGTCAGTCGGAGAGACTGCAGATTAGGATGCAGGACTGTTCCATTGTCCTGGGACAAAAGACCTGGCTTGGATCCCAATGGAATCAGAGGAATCTGTGTCAGTCGAAGTAGGAGGGGAAACCAAGGCTGACAGGGCCAGCGAGGGGCTATGAGGATCATAGAGCCCTTGTCTGCTTGGGAGTTTGAGGAGGGTCTTCGGAATTAGAGATATGGAGGGAAACGCATAAAGCAGTCCCCGATCCCAGTGGATCATGAAAGTATGATGCTAGACTGAATTTGGATGGTATCCCGAAGCAGAACTGTGGAAGTTGTGAGTTCTGTGGAGTGGCAAAGAGATCTATTGCTGGGGTTCCCCATGCTTGGATGACTTGTGCCACTGTCTTCGGATCTAGGGGCCACTTGTGTGGCTATAAGATCAGACTCAGTTTGTCTGCCAAGTGATTGATCTCTCCTGCAATATAAACTGCATTAAGGTGCATGTGTTAGAGAATGGCAAAGTTCCATAGGCGGCAGGCTTTCTGGCAGAGAGGAAGTGAGCCCATCCCTCTTTGTTTATGTAAAACATTGCCACCTGATTGTCTGTCATGACCAGAATCTGGCTGTTGGAGAGGTGGTGCTGGAAAACTCAGAGGGCATTCATGATTGCTCAAAGCTCGAGGAGGTTGATTTGTTGGGTAGATTCCTGGACTGTCCACAGTCCTTGTTTGGAGTCAGAATCTAGATGGGCTCCGCAACCAAGCTTGGACATAGACAGGTTATGTTGACTGCAGGATAAGACGGTATAGAAATACGTTTAAATAAATAAATAAAATGTTGAGGTTGAAGCATCCAAAAAGGTGATCCTATGAGAAGATTTGTTGGGGTGCACCACCAGAGAAGTGATTAGGCCAGAGGGAGTGTTACTTGTATATCATCCCGTAGACTCCCTGTGGCTTGGGTCCACTGGGTTGAGAGGGTCCATTGTGTTAGTCACATGTGCAGTCTCGCATAAGGTATTACATGTACTATAGATGCTATGTGGCCCAAGAGGCATAGGAAGGCTCGAGCCATTGCAGTCTGCTGTTGGCGCATGTGGGTGGCTAGTTCCACCAATTTGTTCAAGTGGTCCAGGAAGGCAGGCTCTGGATTGTTGAATGTCCAGTGCAGCTCTATGAATTCCAATCTTTGGATTGGCGCAAGCTGGAACTTTGGGAAGTTTATTACAAATCCCAGATGCTGCAATAGTGTTAAGAGTTTGCTGACAAGATGAACAGAGTTCTCCAGGAGAGTCTGCCTTTATTAGGCAGTCTTCTAAGTAAGGGAAGATGAAGACTTTGTTATTTCAAAGATATGCGGCCACCAAGGTCATGCACTTTGTGAAGAGGTGCAGATGCAAGGTCGAAGGTAAGGACCCTGTATTGATAATGGGTGCCCTAACAGGTGAAGCGAAGATATTGTCTGTAGTCTGGATGAATCAGAATGTGAGTGTATGCCTCCGAGGTCTAGGGAACAGAGCCAGTCATGCTCCTGTAGGTAGGGAAGGAGGGGTCCCAGAGAGATCATTTTGAATTTTTCCTCGACTAGGAACTTGTTTAGTTCTCAGAGGTTGAGAATGGGCCTGTAGCCCCCTGACCTCTTTGGAATGAGGAAGAGGGAATAGAAGCCTTTCAGCTGTTTGTTTTGAGGAACTGCTTCTATGGCTCCTTGGGAGAGTACTGACTTCCTGCTTGAGCAGGGTGTCCAGGGGAAGGTGGGTGGGGAAATCCCACCTGAAATGGTGATGGGGAAGTTTCTGAAAATGTAGTCGGTAACCCTTCTAACTATGGATAGGGTCCATTGTTCTGTGGTGATGGAGTGCCATCGATGTGAAAAATGGCAGAGTCTCCCTGGAATAGTGATGGGTTCCTGAATATGCAGGAACGGACTGGCTGTGCTCCCTAGGTGGGAATAAAAACTGGGTGCTGCCGGTGCCTGGGTGTGGCTTAGCTACCCTAGGATTTTTTTCTTGTTTAGGACCCCGTTTCGGCTGGGGCTGATAAGCCGGTTGAGAATAGAAGAGATAGAATCTCCGCTTTTTTGGGTAGAAGGGTCTTTTAGCTGCTGCCTCCTTCTTTGTATGGTCAGCAGTCTTTCTGGAGAGCAGCTTCAGGGTTGTGTCATCCATTTCCAGCTCTCCAGCCTTTTCCCTCCAGTTCTTACCGAATAGAAACATAGAAATATGATGACAGAAAAAGACCACAAGGCCTATCTAGTCTGTCCTTCCATATCAACAACTACAACAGTCCCCTTTTTACCTTTAGAGATCCTCTGTGTTTGTCCCATGCTTTTTTGAATTCAGTTACTGTCCTCATCTCTACCACCTCCACGGGGAGACTATTCCACGGATCCACTACTCTTTCCGTAAAGAAATATTTCCGCATATCACTCCTGAATCTATCTCCCTTCACCCTCATCCCATGTCCCCTCATAGCAGAACTTGCTTTCAATTGAAAGAGGCTCTCTCCCTGAACATTTATGCCACGGAGGTATTTAAACATCTCAATCATATCACCTCTATCCCGCCTTTCCTTTAAGGTGTACTTATTAAGATCCTTCAGTCTATCCTCATATGCTTTATAATGAAGACCACTAATCATTTTAGTAGCCAACCTCTGCACCGACTCCATCCTGTACAGGGGATACTGCCAAGCTTGTCCTGGACCCATTGTTCCAGGTCTGATGCTTGGAACCAAGCTAACCCGCGTGCACTGATGGCAATAGATGAGGCTCTATTAGTGTATTTGAAAACATTGAATGCTGCTCTATTCACAAACTTCAACACATTTTGTCTATCTGCAAGTACAGCTTGAAAAGCAGGTCTCTTTTCCTCAGGAAGGAATGGAAGGAAACCCTCCCAGTCCTTAAGTTCCTTGAGGAACATTCCAGCAGAGAATGTAAGAGTTAATTCTGCTGGCTAGCATTGACATTTGAAAGGATCAGCGGGCAAAGGAATCAAGATTCCTGAGAGGTACGGAAGTGTGGTTTTTTTGCCTCTTTTAATGCGATGCATCGCCATTTCAACCACTACAGAGCTGTGTGGAAGTTGTGGCTTTTGAAAACCAGGACACTTCGGTATCCTGTACATTGTATCAAGCCGATGGCTAATTGGGGATACCGTGAGAGGGGTCTCCCACATCCGGAGCATCAAGTTTTGGAGGATGCGGTGCACTGGAAGGATGACGGCCTCCTTTGGGGCTGTAGGGTACGGGAGTATTTCCAGCTCTTCTGTCCTCGGTTCTGGTTCTGATGCAGCCACAATAGATAACCCCGCCGCCATGTCTCCGATAAATTCCTGAAAAGACATGTCTTCAGGAGGATATTTTCTGAGAGTGCTCATGGCTGGAGGTGAGGGCTCAGATGCGAAGTCATGGAGGTCTGTGGAATCGAAGGAGCGGTGGTCAGAATCTGACGTATCTGAATGACACTGGTGAATATCGACGATGTTGATGTCCGTATGAACTGTGTTGATGCTCCTCGATACCTTCAGGGTCCAGAACTGTGGTAGTATCCCATGGGATCTCGGTGGCCAATATCGATATCGGTGTCGAGGCCTCAGTTCTCGATGCGGAGTGGATCAGTGCCGACGGTGGTATAGATGCTGATACTTGGATAGGTGTCGATGGGGGTCACTGATGTCGATGCCCTGGTATGCGGTCCCCCAACTGTTGGTGTAAAAGGAACCAAAGCTGCAAGGAGGGCTATCCAAGGAGGTCGCCTGTGTCTAGTCCAATGTAAGACCGGGGCTTGGAACCACCGTTCTAGAGCAAGGCATCGGGAGCTCTCCAGAGGTTGAGGCCTCCCGATTCCCCACCAAGGCTTTGGAGGACAAGTCCTCCGCCGGGGACATCTGGGCCGATGGCCAGAGTCAGAAGGTGTCCTGGAGAAGTCCAGGTATTTAGAGCAGGATCTTTCCCTCGATTCCCAAGGCTTGCCTGAGGAATCCTTGGACCTTTCCTTTGGTTCCTTCAACTTCCCTGAGAATTGTCAAGGTTTTGGTTCATCTTTGGAAGACCCCGAAGGAGACGTGGGTATTTTAGTCTTTTTTCTTAGAGTGTTTGGAATCTTTAGACCGCTTGGAATCTTGAGAGCATGAGGATGCTCTAAAGGAAGTCGAAGCCTCTCTTTGTCATCTGTTTACAGAGAGAACAGGTTTGGGGTACATGTTTGGGACCAAGACATTTCAGACATCAATTGTGTTTATCAGTCACCAAAATGGTGCTGGAACACTTGGTGCATTTTTTTAACCCACTCGATTTTTCAATCGTGAAGATGGTGGGTACGAGGCCCTGAGATAAACGTTTTGAAAAAGAAAAAAATTTGAGGAAAAAATAAAAGAAAAAGGATACTGGAATCAGGTAATATCGGTGCTGAGAGGCAGAAGTGCTTTTTGAAGAAAGTTTTTAAGTTCTTTTCTCCGGTGACAGGGTTTTGACTCTTTGGCTCTGCAGAAAAAGAAGAACTGAGGAGAAGGCGTTGGGAAAGAGCAGGAAGGCAATAGCGCAGGTGCAGTGGAGTGCTCCCAAAGGCTTTCCTATTGGTAGCTGGGGGAGCTTCCCGCATGGGCTCTGTCGGTACCCAATGTCACCCATATGTGGAGACTACAATACTGCTTGTTCCTGGCGATAACACAAACTGCAAGATTGTCAGATGGCCTATTAGATAATAGGGGGTAAAAGGAGCAGTAAGGGAGGACAAGGCCATACCGGAGAGGCTGAATGAATTCTTTGCTTCAGTCTTTACTGAGAAAGATGTAGGGAAGTTACATTACCTTTAAAGATAATTTCTGGCATGGGTATCAGAGGAATTAAGAGAGATTTCAATAAACCTAGAAGATGTAATACAGCAATCTGATCAACTAAAACGCAAATCACCTGGACAGGATGGCATACATCCCAAGATGCTGAAAGAAATAAAAGATGAAATTGCAGATCTAATATTAATCATTATAAAGTATCATTAAAATAGTCTATAGTACCTGAAGATTGGAGAGTGGCCAACCTAATGCAATTTTTAAAAGAGGTTCTAGGGGTAATCCAGGAAACTACAGACCAGTGAGCCTGATGTCAGTGCAAGGAAAAATGGTAGAAACCATTCTAAAGAACTAAATGACTGAAAATATAGCTTGTCCTATTAAACCATAGCTAAGACAACATGGATTTAGCCAAGGAAAGTCTTGTTGTGCTAATCTGCTATATTTGTTTTTGAAGATATGAATAAACAGGTAGATAAAGGTGAGACGGTTGATGTAGTGTATCTGGATTTTTAGGAAGCATTTGGCAAGGCCCCTCACGAGGCTCTTGAATAAATTAAGAAGTCATGGGATAGGAGGCAGTGTACTATTGTGGATTAGGAACGGATACAGAAGATAGAAAACAGAGTAGGGCTAAATGGCCAATTTTCTCAATGGAGAAAGATGAAAAGTGTAGTACCCTAGGGATCTGTGCTGGACTGCTGCTTTTTAAACACATTCATAAATGACCTGGAAATGGAAACAACTAAGGATCAAATTTGTAGACAAAATTATTCAAAGTTGTAAAATCACAAGAGGATTGTGAAAAATTTCAAGAGGACCGCAAGAAATTGGGAGGCTGGGCATCCAAATGGCAGACAAAATTTAATGTGTACACGTGCAAAGATATGCACTTAAATTAGAAGAACCCAAATTACAGTTACACGATGCAGTGTTACACATTAAAAATCACCACCCAGAACAAGGATCTAGTCATCATTGTGGATATGTTGAAACCCTCTGCTCAGTGTGCAGCAGTGGCCAAGAAAGCAAATAGAATGCTAGGAATATCAAGGAAAGGAATGGAGAATAAAACCTAGAATATTATAATGCCTTTGTATCATTCCATGGCTCAACCACACCTTGAATACTGTGTGTAGTTCTGGTTGCCATATCTAAAAAAAGACATAGCAAATTTAGAAAAAAATATAGAGAAGAGCGACCAAAATGATAGAGAATGATAAGATACACCTACCAGGAAAGGCTTAAAAAGGTTAGGGGTTCTTCAGCCTAGAAAAGAGATGTCTGAAGGGAAATATCATAGGGGTCTATAAAGTAACATGGAACAGGTATATGTAGACTGATTATTCACTTCTTCAAAAAAGTAGAAGGATTAGGGGACCTACAAGGAAGACATAATGTAGCACATTTAAGACTAATCGTAGAAAATACTTTTTTTACTCAATGCGTAATCAAACTCAAAGTCCTTGCCGGAGGATGTAGGAAAAGATGTTAGTATAGCTGTGTTTAAACTGAGTTTGGACAAATTCCTGGAAAAAAGTACATAAACCATTATTAACATGGACTGGGTAAATCCACTGCTTAACCCCAGAATAAACATCATGGAATCTGTCCACCTTTTGGGAACCTGCATTGGACAATGTTGGAAATAGGATACTGGCCTGATGAACCTTTGGTCTCATCCAGTATAGCATCTTTTGTGATCATAATGTGACCAAAAAAGATAGTGGATCTCCCAACTTGCAATAGGAGTCTTCCAGGGCAGGTCCTGGACTGATCTAGCAGACTAATCTAGCAGGATTCAAGGAAAGTAAATTAGCAGTTATTTAAAATGTATCCCTCCTTATCCTGCTAGACCAGTCCAGACAAATGGGATGTACTTCAACACTCTGCTGTGTGGCTAAATCTGCCAGCCTCGTCATGCTCATATTACCCCTCTTCTCAAGTCACTTCATTGGCTCCCTATCCACCTCCGCGTCCAGTCCTACTGACCTGTAAGTGCATTCACTCTGCAGCTCCTCACTACCTTTCCTCTTATCTCTCCCCTACATCCCTCCTCAGGAACTCCACTCTTCTGGCAAATCGCTTCTATCTATGCCCTTCTCTTCTATTGCTAACTCCAGACTTCGCTGCTCCTTACGCCTGGAACAAACTACCTGAGTCTGTGCGTCAGGCGCCTTCTCTGACCCTTTTCAAACTCAGGCTGAAAACTCACCTCTTCGCTGTCGGATCTTGATTCATCTGATCTGCCTCATGTTTCCTTACCAGTCCCCCTAGTCTCCCATGTCTACTGCATTGTCTGTCTTGACAAGATTATGAGCTCTAATGAGCAGGGACTGTCTTACCTGTGTCTGTGCAGCCCTGCATATGTCATGTAGTGCTATAGAAATGTTCGGTAGTAGTAATAACAATTCCAGCCTCTGCATCAGCCTCCAACCCCCTTCTTATTCCCTCATTTGCCTTATCCAGCATCTTCTACCTCTTGCCTCCCCCTAAAAACACTGGTATGACACCTTCCTCCTCCTCTTTCCATTTGCCTCTCTTGCTGCCTGCTCGCTCCCTCGGTCTGTTCTCTTACTCACCTCAAACCTTACTGGCTGTGCCAAAGGCATCTCTGCACAGCTTGTCATGCTCAAACACACTGCAGTTGCAAGAATCTGTCTATCCCACCCCCAGGGTACCAGAAAGTGTACATCAAAGGCATAACCAACAAAGACTTGCAGCTGCAGCATGTGAGCACAATAAGACTGTGCTGTGGTTTTCTTTTGGCACAGAGATGCTGCTGACACTACCCAAGAAGGGTGGGGAGGGGAAGAGTAGGGAGGCCAGAGGGGCTTGACCAGAGTCAGGGGGTGGGGGGAGATGCTAGAACACACGGGAGAAAGGGAAGGCAGCAGCACAGGCTCTTCATCCTGCAGCATATGGGGGTGGCAATGCCCCCCCCCCTTGCCCCTCAACTATGTACATAACCAATAGTGAAAAGAAAAAAAATAAAAATGTCCCTTACTATCAAGCCAACAATAAATTCTTTAATGTCTGTGACTTTCATTCACAATTGGCCTGTTTTTTCTACAGGTCAACATGAATTGCAAGCTAACAAGGACTTTTTCTATTTCTACAATTTTTACAGTTTGAGACTCTCTAGAATTTAACACAAATGAATACTGAATAATACTCCCTAGATGAAACCATTAAACATGCCCTTGCCAAGAAACATATTGCTTCAATATCTCAGAAATAAAAGAACCTACTATCCTTTTTTTATGGCCTCCTTTTATAGTCAGATTAAGTATTTCCAAAAATCCTGTACACTGATACCTTAGTCAACCCCTAACAGATGCATGTAGAACCCTGTATCATATTACATGCCCAATTCTCTATAAGTTTTGTAAATCAATGAAGTTTGGGTTGTTATTTCATGTAACAAGCTGATTATCCAGGCCTTGACAAACCTTTTTGGAATTTAGGAGCAAGTTGCTGAAACCTAGGTCAATGTGCACCCCCCCCCCCCCCAAAGGGTATTGTTGCAGTTTCTTTTTCAGGTTTTAGGGCCCAATTTACTAAGATTGTTTTCCCATGTTGTATGGGGAAAAGTTTAATGAATCAAGTGCTTAACATGCCATGCACAGTGCCAAGAGAAGGCACTGACCCCACTCCTCCTCCGCACCACTACAAGTGCCCTTTATAGCTGCACCTGAGGCAAGTTTCCTTTTTTGCCTCATGTCACCATGGCCTTATTATCAATGATGCAAAAAAAAAAAAAATCATGTCTCTTATACCGCTGGCATCTTGGCTTCACCCAATGACCCCCTCCCCCCCCCCCCCAGCTTTGCCCAGTCTCTTTCATAACACACCCTCCAGGCTTCCTTCAGTGTCCCCCCTCTCTCAATCATCCTTAGCATTCCCCCAGTCCCTCTATTTCACATAATACCCCCAGGCTTCACCCAGTTTCTCTTTCACTCTCATACCCCCTCCCCACCCAGGCTTCACCTAGTCTCTCTCTCTCATAATCCTCCCCCCTCATTCATCCAGTCACTCTGTCACAGATTCTTGGACCTCGCTGCAGCTTCTCAAAAACACAACATTTCAATCTTATCCCACCACCATTGACTCCCTACATGCTCTAGTCCAGAGGTTCCCAACTCCAGTCCTGGAGGGCCAAACACCATTCAGGTTTTCAGGCTGTCCCTAATAAATATGCATGAGATGCATGTGCATGCACTGCCCCCATTGTATTCAAATGTATCTCATGCATATTCATTAGGGACAGCCTGAAAACCTGAATGGTGTTTGGCCCTCCAGGACTGGAGTTGGGAACCTCTGCTCTAGTCAGTTTCTTGAGACTTGAAATCACAAGATCAGCCTGAATTCCTCCACTGCACAGCTCAACCATGCAAAGCTGATGGCAGTGGAGGGGGGGGGGGAATGTTGGAGTCTGAACAGCCACATTTTTCAGGAGCTGCAGCCAAATCGGGGACATGAAATCCCAAGCGCCAGTGTGCAATTTCTAAGTGCCATGGCGAGCTAGTGCCTGGGATTTGATGAACCCGGACCTATACTATTTCAAATCATGCTATATAGTATTTAAACAGTTGACTTATTCACAGCATAACAAATACATAAAGCTCAGTAGATGAGTAACTTCTGAAACCGCCCCTTTCTTTGCTAATGCAATTGTTAACAAAGCAAAAAAAAAAGCCAGTAGCTTTGACATGTAATGAAATGTGTGTCATTGAGTCAATGCAACTCAGCCCCTGGGTTTTCTTGACAAGGTGTGACCGGAAGTAGATTGCCAGGCCTCACAGCATCATACATTTTATTGACCTTGCAGAGTGGAGTAGCCGCCTAATGGTTAGGGCACTGGCTTGGGAACCAAGAGACCAGGGTTCAAGTCCCACTAGTACTCCTTGTGGCCTTGGGCAAGTCACTTAACCCTCCATTGCCTTAGAAGAGCCCAAGTTATCAATGTCCCTGTTTAATGTACATTACCAAGTTTAAGTTACAATGTAAACTGCTTTGACTAAATGATAAAGCGGTATGAAAACCCTGTGCTGTGCTCAAAACATTAGGGGGATAATCTTACAAGCAACTTGAGCATATTAGAAGTGTTTTATCCAGCATTTGTAAAATTCTCCCAGCAAATATACAAATGAAAGTACTAGGACAACAAAGCAACTATTTTAATGCGATATATACATAGATTTTCCTAGAAGTAGGGAATGGGTGATGTGGGGCAACATTTATGCTTGTGCCTATGAAATATACCATAGGTACATACATACACATACATTCCTGCCTCAAAGCAGGAATATAATGTATGTGCAAGCAGCTTTCCATTGCTTTATTTTATATATAAGACCCATATGTCTAAAAGGAACCAGTAAGATATCCCAAACATGAAGGCAGATGCCTCTTTCGGAAGAAAAGAAGGGAAGTGGACCGACTCCAGGACCCAGGAAAAACCCAGAATGAGATGAAAAAGGCCAGCCAGTTCCAAATATTAACCATCTTGGAATCGCCCACAGAACTCCAAGATAGCCAACAGCTAGAACCTTCCTGTGAATCTCCTGCAGTAAGGAGAAATTAGGCACAATGGAGGCTCAGAAAGAGAGATCAGGACTTCCGGTGACGTCATCCACCTGAATGGCGGTGTAGCGTAGGAGCTCCGCCACCAGAAAGCCTATAAATGTCGAAATAAATCTCACGGGCAAAGAAAGGGGCAGACAGGAGCGCGAGAGAGGCCAGCGAGACGCAGACTCACCACTCAGGTGCATCGGGAGCGTGGTGTGATAGAGCGGGACGGCGTGCAAGGGCCTGGGGTGTGGCGGCCGAGCTACCCGCAGGACGCCCAGGACGCAAAGAGGCCGGGCGAAGCGGTGAGAAGGCAGCGGGAGAGTGGAGATCACAGGGCGGAAGGTTGGTTGTGAGAGTGCTGATTGGGGGCGCCCGCGGACTGCAACAGCCCGCCCAGCAGCTGTTTATCAGCAGAGCTGCCCAAAGAAGCGGTGTGGGCCGAGAGTGGTCTGCCACGTGGTCTGCACGGACCGTAGCAAGGCCTGCAGGCTGGAAGAGAGCGGGAGCAGCGGGAGTGCTGGCAGCTGCGGTGGTGGAAGGAAAACAGTGACCCGTGGTGAGTCTCAAACGGCCCTAATATTGACAAGTGCTGGAACTGGAGGCTGAGCTAGCCTGGGTGCAGGGCCTAGAGGCTGAAGAGGTGGTGGAGAGGAGAGCGGGCAGTTGGCCCTGAGCGCAGGCCGAGAAGAAGGCTGAGGGAAGCTGAGCTGACATAACAATGGAGAAGGCCAAAAAAGAGGGCCTGATGAAAAAAAGGCTGGCCGAATTCCGCTCCCCGTACGTGACACCAAAAGGCGGGAAAGAGGGGGGAAAAACAGGCAAAACGTTGACGGTATCCCCGCCCAGCCCGGGGGGAGCGAAGGTGGGGAGGAATGCCTGACTGCAGCGGAACAGATTAAGCAGTGGCTCCTCGAGTTAAAGGAGGAATTGAAGGTGGAGATGTGCGGGGTGAAAAATGAGATCAAGGAGGCCGTACAGACTCTACGCCAAGACATCTCCGATCTTGGGGAGCGAGTTGAAGAGGCTGAATCCAGGCTGGAAAGCCAAGAGGGAATAATGACGCAGATCCAGAAAGGCTGGGAAGAGCTGCGGTCGGCGCAGGAGATAATTAAAGCTAAAACAGAGGATTTGGAAGACCACTCACGAAGGTGCAATCTCCGGGTACGAGGAGTGCCGGAAGAGCCTAAGTATAAGAACTGCGAGGAGGTAGCCCAGAAGGTATTCAGGGACCTCCTGGCAGCAGCAGGACAAGGGGTGGATACGGACAACAATCACCCGAGAATAGAAAGAGCGCACAGAGGTCTAGGGCCTATTCGAGAAAATAGGCCAAGAGACATAGTAGTATGCCTGAACTCTTACAAGACAAAGGAACTGCTGCTGGGAGTCAATCGCAAATTAAAAAACTTCCACTGGGAGGGCCATAAAGTGGAGCTGTACCAAGACCTGTCCCAGGGAACGCTGCAGCGCAGGAGAGAGATCAGAGAAGTAACAGCATTCCTGAGGAGAGCAGATCTGAGATACAAGTGGCTCTATCCATTTGGATTGCTGCCACCGGGGAAAGGGAGATCGCGGACAGTGAGATCCAGTGCGGAGGCTTGGAAGGCCTTGAGAGAACTTGGAGCAGAGCATCTTCCGGAGATGGTTAACAGCACATCTAATCTACAGCGACCGGAATCCAGGGCAGGGAGGACGGAGAGTGCGCAGTAGCAGAGGGCGAGCGGTCGGAGATTGGCCAGGACGGCCAAGGGAGGTCACTGGAGTCCGGAGCGGGAGCAAGAGACCGGATGAAAGGTGGAAAACAAATAAAGGACTGTTATCTGTTAATAAGCAATGTTGGATAGGTTTGTGGGTGGGGGGGGCCGAGTGGTAGGCAAGCTAGGGGGAAGATAGGGGGGAGGATGGAGAAGGGAAGAGGGGGAGGAGGTATTAAGGGAGGAGGGGAGGTGAGGGGGTATGAGTGGTGGGGGGTAGTGGGGAGTGTTGGGGACACTGTTCCCTCTAAGTTGTGCGCGTGTGCGCGCGCACACACCTCGCCGAGCGAGCGCACATACTTTACAACAGAGCGCACAAAAATTACGGTTCTGATTCTGATAGAAAACAACACAGATGTCTTAAAATTTAAAAGTTGTGATTGTAATTACTAGAAAATTTCTGCTTCATTTAGTAATCATCTATTTCCATTTAATTTGATTAAAATCAATGTGGTATACATACTGTATTCTGACGTGTAGTCAAATTTTAAAGTATATAACTCCGAGTGTCATCATGTGGCGCACAAAAATTTAACCTTCCTTCAAAAGCTGCACAGCTGATATTTTATGTGCACACGGTCTACAGAAAATTAGAGGGAACATTGGTTGGGGAAGGGGGGGGAAGGGGTAAGGGGATGATGGGGGAGAGTAGGCTGGGAGGTGGTGTGGGTCACTGAAATGGAAGTCGAGTCTCTTCAAAGGAGAGTAATGACAGGGGGAGAAGGGGGGAGGGGGGGAAGGGGGAGAGGAGAAAAGCAGAATGGATTGCGGGTGGGGGGAGAACAGCGGTAGGAGGGATGTTGAAAATTGCAACATTGAATGTTAAAGGGTTAAACTCCCCATGGAAAAGACAGAAATTGTACAAAGAATTAACAAGGCATAAGGCAGATATAGTAATGTTGCAGGAGACACATTTACAGAAAAAGCATGAGGCAGTGGTGCAGCCCAAGGGGTATGAGCACCGTATGTTTGCTTCCAACATTAGGGAAAAAAAGAAAGGAGGTGTGGCGGTACTCTTTAGAGGGGAAGTCAAAACAGAGGTGCAGACGGTGACCCGGGATAAGGGGGGGAAGGTTTATCTTGGTGAGGGTAAAACTGAGGGAGGAGTGGTTTTGTGTTGTAAATGTGTATGCTCCCACGGGTGCCCAAAAAGAGTTCTGGGAGGAGCTGGGCGCGCAGGTGGCGGCATTGGGGGACGGAGTGCTGATTTGCGGGGGGAATTTTAATTTGGCCTGGGAAGTTGGGAGAGATACGATGGGGAGGAGGGAAGGTAGAGGGAAGGATAGGAAGCGTTATCATAGTTTTGTGAAGGAGAATGGCCTGATTGATGCGTGGCGGTTGTTGAATCCGGGAAGGAGACAATTTTCCTTCTTCTCGGCTGCTCATGGAACCTGTTCTAGGTTGGATGCCATATGGGTAGGGAAGGAACTAGCAGGGAGGATTAAGGGGGGAGAAACAGAACCTATAACATGGTCAGATCATGCGCCAGTGGTGGTTCAAGTGCGGGTGGCAGGGGAGGACAAGGGGCGACAATTTTGGAAATTGAATGAAGGTTTGTTGGAGGATCGCAGGGTGGTGAAAGAGATTGAAAGCTTAATCCCGGAGTATTTTAAGCAGAATGGAGAAGGAGGGGTAAAAGAGGGAGTGGTCTGGGATGCCTTTAAGGCTGTGGTAAGGGGGGTGCTCATTAAGTGGGGAGCGCGCATAAAGCGGGAGAGGGCAGAGCGTGAAGGGCAGCTGCGGCAGCAATTGCGGGAGATGGAGGAGATGGATATGCAGGGGGGGGTGGGCAGTTTCGAGGCAAAGTTTTGGAACTGAGGGCAAAAGTGAATGCAATTGAGGCTGAGAGGATCCAGTTTCATATGCAGTTGCTGAAACAGAGGTTTTTTGAAGGGGGTAATAAAGCCGGGAAATTCCTTGCAAGACAGTTGAAAAGGCGGAAGGAGTGGAATAGGATCTCGCAGATTAAAAGTAGGGGGTCGGTGGTGAGGGAGGATCAACGAATTAGAGAAGAATTTGTATCTTTTTATAGTACTTTGTATGCGGCAAGAGAGGAGAGGTCTGAAGAGGACATTCAAAAGTATGTGAGGGAAGCAGGGCTCCCGAGCCTGACGGAGGAGGAGCAGAGAGGGCTGGATAGGGAGATCAGTACTGAGGAGGTGATGCGGGCAATTCAGGCTCCGAAGACCGGTAAAACCCCAGGGCTGGACGGCCTGACGGCGCGGTTTTACAAACAATTCGGGAGTCTCCTGGTGCATCCGTTAACAAGGGTCTTTAATGGGCCACGAGAGGGGGAGAAATTGGCGGACACAATGAGCTGGGCAGGTATCACCCTTATTCATAAGGAAGGGAAGGACCCGCAGGATTGTGCGCCGTACCGGCCAATTTCGTTGTTGAATGTCGATGCGAAATTGCTAGCAAAAGTGTTAGCGACTAGACTTAACAAGTTGTTGGGGAAATTGGTGCATGAGGACCAAGCTGGGTTTGTGCCGGGCCGGCAAGTAGCAGATAACATACGGAAAGTGTTGAATGTAATTTGGTCGGCACAAAAGAAGGGGAAGGAGACACTGTTAGTATCATTGAATGCTGAAAAGGCCTTTGATCAAGTGTCCTGGAAATTTCTGTACTCGGTATTGGAGCTCCTGGGGTTTGGGTCAAGTTTCGTGAGGTGGATACGGGCCTTGTATACAAGGCCAAAAGCATGTGTACGAGTGAACGGGGGCTATTCCGAGTTCTTCCCGCTGGAACGAGGGACTAGACAAGGCTGTCCGCTGTCCCCTTTATTGTTCACGCTTTCCCTCGAGCCACTAGCGGCGAGGCTGAGGGCCAGTCCCGAGGTCGCGGGGGTAAGGGTGGGGCGACAAGAATATAAAGTGTCCCTATTTGCGGATGACATTCTCTTGACAATTACGAAACCCAGAGAAACGTTAACGGCAGTGATGAGGGAGATTCAGGAGTATGGACAGAGGGCGGGTTTTCGGATTAATTGGGGGAAATCAGAGATCTTAAGTATAGTGGGGGAGGAGGATGGGCAGCAGGAGTTGAGGCAGAGTTTCCCATTCAAATGGGCGAAGAGGTCAATCCGATATTTAGGGGTGCAGCTGGGGAGGGCCTTGGAGGACTTGTTCATATTAAATTACAATAAATTGGTGGGGCAGGTGGAGGGGCGGTTGCAGGGCTGGAGCAGAGGGTATTACTCGTGGTTTGGGCGAGTGGCATCGGTGAAAATGATGCTCCTTCCCCAGTTCTTGTTCCTCTTTCAAGTTTTGCCCATACAGGTGCCCCGGAGAGTACTGAAGAGGGTGCAACAACAAGTGGAGAGATTTATTTGGGGGGGGGGTGGGAAGAGGCCAAGGGTGGCAGCGAGGACAATGCAAGTGTTGGTAGGGGAGGGCGGGATAGGTGTCCCAAACTTTAGTCTGTATTATGCAGCAGCGCAGCTGAGACCAGTTTATGCGTGGCTACGGGAGCCCAGTAAACAGTGGGTAAGGATGGAGGTGGATGAGTATGGGCCGGGCGAATTAGAACGTATTGTTTGGGAAGGGAAGGGGGAGAGGGGAAGGAATCCCCTAGTGGGGCACACTCTTAAGGTGTGGCAGCAGTATAGGAAGCGGTTGGTGGGGGACAAGAGGTGGTCAACTTCTATGTCCCTGCAGGCGTGCTGTACGGAGGGAATGGGTCCGAGTGCAACAGTACTTCGAAGGTGGGCAGAGCATGGATTAACTCAGGTGTCCCAGATGGTGGTGGGGACGCAGATTAGAGGCTTTGAGGGAGTGAGAGACCTGTATCGGCTGGGAGAGTTGGACAGGTTTGCATACATGCAGATGGGTTCGGTGGTTCGACAAAGGGGGAGGGAGCAGGGGGGGAGGGGGGAAGGGGAGTGGTTTGAAGGAGCGTGCTTAGGATCCTTGGGGCAGCAGGGGATGCTTTCTAGGATCTATAGAGGCCTGGTGGTGAGGGGGGAAGGGAAGTTAAAGTACATGGCGGCGTGGGAAAAGGACTTAGGGGTAACGTGGGGGGTGGAAGAATGGGAGGCAGTGGTAATGGGCATAGCTAGATTTTTCATAGCCACATCGTTGCGTGAGAATGGCTTTAAGGTGTTGAGTCGCTGGTATCTCACACCGGAGAGATTGTGCAGGGCGGGGGTGATGCAGACGGATGACTGTTGGCGGTTGTGTGGGGAGCGAGGATCCTGGATGCATATGTGGTGGACATGTCCAGTTGTTAGAGAGTATTGGAGCAAAATAGGGGAGAACATTAATAAAATTGTGGGTGCGAACATTGGGCTTGGACCTGAGATGTGTCTCCTGCATAGACTGGATGGGCGGTGGGAAGGGGACTGGAGAATCATTTGGTATTGTGTAACTGCGGCACGGTATGAAATAGCATGGTATTGGAATAGACCGAATTTGCCATCCATAGCTAGTTTTGCACAAAGAGTGTCGCATCTTTATGCAATGTACAAAATGACGGGAGAACGGATGGGAAAAGGGGCACAAGTCGTAAAGCGGTGGGCGGGGGTTTGGGAGTGGCTACGGGAAGGGTCGTGGAAGGAAGGGGGAGGAGTAGGGGATAGGGGAGAGGAGGGTGGGCAGTAGGGGGGGAGGATAAGCGGAAGGGGGAGGGGAGGGAGGGTAGGAGGGAGCATTGGGGACTTAGAGGATTGGGGGGTAGGGGTGCTAATTTTGTGGACATAGAGGGAGGGGGATCTTAGCATATATTGTTTCCAATGTCTGATACCTAATTCAGTGTTTTCTTAGGTAGATCATTGGAATAAGGGATATCAGGGGAATGCAGGGAAGGACGATTAGCTACTGTTAATAAATGTCAGTTACATGTTGGCTACACTGATTGTAGGATGTATTGCATTCAATCTATTGTTTATGTGGTAGAACAAGGGCATAAGGGCTGTCAGGGGAAGGTAGGGCAGAACGATTAGCAAAGGTTAGTCATGTGTTGCTTCTATTACTTGCAGGATGTTAGTTAATCATTGTATAGTATGAGAAGGGGCTTGAAAAATGTACATGGTTGTTGGAATAGAAATGTATGTGAAACGGTTGATAATAAAAATTTATAGAATAAAAAAAAAAGAGAGAGATCCCCTGCTCTGCTCTTAAGGCCTCCAACAACTTCTAGACTTATATATACACTATGCAGGAAGTTCCCTTCTGTACCTAAGGAAGGGCAGACAACCACAGTCAAGCAACCTATCCACCTTTAGAAAAACTTCCAAAAGGAACAGCTACAAGATGGAAGGAAGATGGGCCAATAACCCAGCTCCGGTCCCTGGGCTTAAATATCCCTTTCTCTTGTGGGCATCTGAGCCTTTGGCTAACCCTGAGCCAGACCAGATCCATCTATCAAGGCCCAGAGCCAATCCAGACCACACCTCAACCAGACTAGGGTACTCTGCGAACACTGCAGTAGAGCCCCTAACAAAGGCCCACAGAAAACCTAGCAGGGGCCAAGGAAACAGAGAACCCCTTGACCAGAGCTACCACTGCAATACGGCCATCCTTGGTTGTCCCTACTCTGATGACTGAAGAACCAAGACACCTTCGAAACTGCTCTATTGCCCTCACATGTGAAGGTTCTACCCTTTGTAGACACTAGGTCCAGACTGCAAAGCCAGCAGAATGATAAAATGGCAGGGTAGCTGCTCTGCCAGTGTTACCAAACAGCAGACTTTAGGCATGATTACTGTTCTGCAGCAGCTCTAATCTGGAGTGACTTGATTTTGGTAAGGAGAGAAGTATACACTTGTCAATAACAAAAATGAATACAGAATGCCAGTCAATTGACTAAGATCTTTGTAACTGGCAAGACAAGTTGGTGTAATTCAAGATCAAAAACCGTTTGAACCTCTCAAATGAATCAGCTTTTATGAGAACAAGAATGTGTTACAGGCCAAAGGAAAGGTGGGTTCCTTGCAAAGCCTTGAATGCAAACCAAGACAAACGAGGGGTAAGAACTAATTCTTCACTCCTACAAACCAGAGTGACCTCCCAATGTTCAACCTTAGGGTGTGTTTGAAATATCGCACTGTGATGAAGAAACCAAAAATGTATGCATCATATGACAACACCACCAGGCGTTCACGGGCTCTCCTAGCTGAGGCTATGAATAATAGAAAACAAACCATTCAGGTGACAAATTTCAATGTAGCCAACTCCAAAGCTCCAAGGAACAGGAAGACTCTGCCATGAAGGTCTATAATGAAGAAAATCTTCCTAACTTGCGCACACACTTATTTTAAATCATTTACAGTTTATTCAAGTTTCTTACATAGATTGAAATAAGGCATTTCTAAGTGAAATCACATTGAAAAAAAAAGTTTAACATATCTAAATACATTCTCTATAGGGTATAGCAAGCTTCCACATCCTCTTGTAAAGTCATTAGAGCAAAAATCAACCTGTTCAAACAAAGCATCCATGTTTTTGCATAAATTCAACTAAAACAACTACTTATTTCTATAGTGCTACTAGGCATACACATATACATAAGACAGTTTCTGATCCATAGAGCTTACAATCTGTTTAAGACAAAGAACAAACAGGTTACTGGGGTAATTCTTAAGGGTAATGATTATAAGGCGTATGGATGTGGACAATAGAAGAGGAGGGTTTGGGCTCCAAAAACAGCTGCAAAGAGATCCATTTTTAACCTGGATTTGAATTGTATCAGAGATGGCACCTGACGTACCAATTCAGGCAGTCAATTCCAGGAATATGGATCAAACAGAATCTGGAGTTGGCAGAAAAAGAAAACAGCATGGATAAAAGTGATCTGCCTGATACACAGAGTTGCTGAGAAGGGGGGGGGGGGGGGGTGAGGGAGAGATAAGAGATGAGAGGTAATAAAGAGCTGCAGAATGAATGCACTTGTAGGTAAGTAGGAGAATTTGAACTGTATGCTTAAACAGACAGGGAGCCAATAAAGTGACTCGAAAAGAGAGGGAAGAAGAAGATGGTTTAAGGAAGAAGGAAAGCCAGCAGTCAGTCAGTGAGAAAGGAAAAGGTGAAGTGTGGGGGGGAGGGGTCGATAAGTGACAGCTACCCAGAGAATTAATGAGTAAATAGGCAGATGGAGTAGACTTTGAAGGACGAAAAAGGAGTGTGACTGAGGTGGAAGAAAGGGTTTAAACCAGCAGGAAGGAAAGAGTAGCAGCCCAACATCACCGCCACAGCCAATTAGGAGAGGCGTATAGGAGAAAATATTGCTTCAGTTGCTGCCCTCTGTTATGGAGGCTGAGTCTTCAGGGAGAAGCCAAGTCTCAAGGACAAGGAGGTGCAGAGCATTAGAGATAAAAATTGTTAATGGGGGGTAAATTTGCTGGAGGCAGAATGAGCATTCCACAGGGTACATGAGAAAGGGAGAGGAATACAAGAAAGATTTCAGGTACTGTAGACTTACTACGCAGAAGAAAGATGTGGCAATCTATTTTTCATTGCACCTCGCCAAGAAAACCCAGGGGCCGAGTCACCAGGAGTCCTAATTGACTTGACTGCATACACTTTCACTTTTCAATGCTTGCCCAGTATTTACACACCCCTGGGCATTCTCAAATAAGGAGGAAAAAATCCCCCCATACTTCCACACCCTAACAGAGTAGGCTATAGCCCATTTTCATTTTAATTAATTTATTAGGGGTCAAATAAATTCTATAAAGGACCCTGGATCCATTCTCTAAAGATCTGGAGATATGGGTAGTCTGGATGTAACTTCATTAAAAAAAAATTAAAAAATAAAAAATAAATAAAAAAGAGAATCACTCTCCAGTCATCTTCAGTCCCTAAAAGCATGTCAAATCTCCTGCCCAAGGGGAAAATACCCTTGGATCTTTACTAAGAGGAAGATTAAAGTACACTATTAAAGCCAGGAAAGCAACCTCTTTGTGCCCATCCACAATCCATACAGCTCTTCAAACCCCAGTACCTCCCTCCATAGATCCCTCTGTGGGTGTGGTTGCCACAAGTAGTGCCACACTTGCAAATGGGGAAATATATCCCTTTCATCCAACCCAAACTGCTGCTGTAATTCAGAAAAAGCATAGTTACTCACCTGTAACAGGTGTTCTCCAGGGACAGCAGGCATCAGTCCTCACATATGAGCAACATTGGCACCAACAGAGTCCTCATGAAAGCATCTCCCAGGTTTCAAAGAAAGCCTTTGGGAGATGCCACCATGCATGTGTGATCCCCTTCCCGCCTAAGGGTGTCATCTTGATCAGTCAGGTGCCTTAGCTAGAGCCCAACCAAGAAGATGGCCAAAATGAATAGCAACACCAATGGGAGGAGGGAGGGTTGTGAGGACAGATTCCTGCTGTCCCAGGAGAACACCCGTTACAGGTGAGTAAATATGCTTTCTCCAGGAACAAGCAGGAAGTCAGTCCTCACATATGGGACTCCCTAGCTCAAGGCTACCGAGGACCGATAGAAAAACCATGGCCCAGCCATGAGCAGCCGGAAGCAAATCTGAAGGCAGACTCTGAGGACCCCAGTGCCCAGGGGGAACCATGGCTCCAGTAGCCTGAACAAGAAGAGTCAGAAGGCAGGAGTTGCCCAAAACCTGAAGAGGTTATGGAGTACGGCCTGGCCGAAGGCACTGTCCTGTCGGGACTCCCTCTCCAGGCAGTAGTGTGCTGCAAAGGTGTGGACGGAGGACCAGGTGGCAGTCCGACACCGACCAGAGGTTCACGACCCAGGTCGCTATTGCCCCGAGACTGTGCGCCGTGACACAACACTCCAGGGGGAACTCTGGCATGGCTATGAGTGAAGGCGATGCAATCTGCCACCTAGACAGATATAGTCCGTTTAGTGACTACCTGTCTCATGTGGCTGGGGTCAAAGGAGACAAAACGTTGTTAAGACTTTGCGGTGGCCTGGGTTCATTATAAGTAAAAGGACAGGGTTCATTTGCAGTCCAAGGCATGGAGGACGGCCGATGTTGCGTTGGCAGGAAGCTGCAGGAAGAAGGTAAGGAGAACCATCTCCCGATTGAGGTGGAAGTCTGAGACTAACTTTGGTAGGAACTTGGGGTGAGTGCAGAGCACCACCCTGTTCCTACAGAACCTAGTGTAGAGAGGCTTGGCCACCAGCGCCTGGAGTTCACTGACCCTGTGAGCCAAGGTGAGCACCACAAGGAAGGTGACCTTCCAGGACAAGTGGCATAGGGAGCAGGTAGCCAAGGGCTTGAATGGTAGCTTGGTGAGCTGCGCCAGGACCTCATTGAAATCCTATTCCGCTGGTGGGTACGAACCTTGTTGCTGGCCCAAGAAGGGCTGGTAGTGGTGACTCTGGAAGAGGACCCTGTGGGGAAGGGGATGAGGTCTTTTTCGAGAGCCTCTGGCATCTCACCATGTCAGCCTCAATCTCGGCTGCCTTGTCCGCCGTGGATTTGCCAAATAGTTCTCCAAAGTGTAGGGGACGTCAAGCAGCTTGTCTTGGATCCATTGCTCAAGGTCGGAAGACTGTAGCCAGACCTGGCGTTGGGTGCCATTTCTGGCTGCTGCGACTCAAGCCGCTGACTCAAAGCCATCGTAGGCTGCTCAGGAGAGGAACTTGGAGCAGTCCATGATCCCAGAGGTCAGGGATTGGAATTGTTGGAGGGATTCCCAAACAAGGCCAGCCGAAAACCCCAACAGCTCCTGGGTTGGAGCCTTTAAGTACATATCTATGTATAATTCATAGGCTTGGATCCAGAACCCCAGCATCGAGCCCTGGTAACACTTGTGCCAGAGGGCATAGAGGGCCCTGGCCTCCCTTCCGGGAGGGGGGGGGGGAGAGACAGAGGAGTGGGTTTTTTTGACTCTTAAGCTTTTGCATGGTTGACTCAACAACCATGGAATTATGTGGGAGCTAGGGTTTGTGGAATCACAAGCCTTTTCAGATGCAGTACATGGCGTTCAGGCATCAACTCACCACTGGTACAGATGCCGGTGTCTCCCACATTCCGAGCAGTAGCTGCTCGAGGATCGGCTGCACGGGCACTGTGAGGGTTTCCTTGGGTGGAGACTCATATTGGAGGATCTCCAACTCCTTGGTGCAAGGGTCCTCCTCTGCCTTGGTCTGCACTGAGAGGACTCTGGCCATGTCCTTGACACATGGAAGGCTACATCCTCCGGAGGGGAGATGGGTCTGAGGGCATGTCTTGGTGCCGTTTATTCTCTGGGGATGCCTCGTCGGTGGTCTCCCATTCGGAGTTGAGTGGTGACTACGAATCAGAGGCCCTGCGTCTCATTGCCTCAAGGCCGGCGCTGAGGAATCTGGCCTCTGGAGGACCTGGAGTCTGAGTCACGGAAACTAGCCAGGGAGGACCAGATGTCCAAGGATTGGGACTGGGCCCGTGACCTCTACCGGAGCAGAAGGCTTACCCGAGGCTGGTGGTGCTCTGAGCTCGGCTCGACGATCAGGGACTCCCCTGCTGGGGCAGATGAGGCAGACGAACCAGCCATCATTGCCTGCTGTAGGGCCAGGATAGCAGTGATATTCCACTCCAAGGCCGCCATTCTGGTTCCAAGCCAGAAAGCTCAGCAGCTTTCAGCACAGGCACCAAGGATCTCGGACCCAGGGCCAGCACTCTGGTAAGTGGGTCAACGAGGACTATGGCCTCGAGGAACCTCGCACGGTCTCCGGCAGCTAAGGAATCCTTCTTGAGGAACTTGGTAGGGTGCCTCTCAAAGCCACCCAAGTCCCTCCTGGCGGTTTTACCAGGTTTTTCTGGTGCAACGTCAGTGGACTTAGAGGACTTTCTTCTTCTTCTTCTCCTCCTCAGATGAGCCGCCACCATGCGACTCCAAGGACACTTGAGCCTCGCAGGAAGTGCTGGGCTTTGAGCTTGGCGTCAGGGAGGCCAGGGCAGAGTCCAACCTGGGGAACAGTTTTTCCTGCAACTCAGACCTCTTTTTATTGGTCATAGGCATGATGGCCTGGCACAGATAGCAGGAGGTACTGTTATGGTCTGTGTGTATGCTACTGACATCGTTTGACTGTAGTGGTCACATTTTTTGAACCTACCAGGGAACATGGTGCGAAGCACCCAGCTGGGGTCGACAACCCCCGGGCGAAAAAAGGTGCGGATGCCAGTCAAGGCAAGCCTCGATCAAAGAAATAGGAAAGAAGCCAAAAACAGCGCAGGTTTCAGCGCCAGCTCAAGGCAGGAAGCGGAGTTGGTATGCAAACCGGGAACAGCTAACTTTAAGGATATTTTAGCAAGGAGTTTTTCCGGGGAAACAGGACAGACGCCCTTTGTGCTCCGCGGAAAAAATGAGTGAGAGCAAGACGACACCCTTGGGCGGGAAGGGGACCACGCATGCATGGTAGCATGTCCCAAAGGATTTCTTTGAAAGCTGGTGAAAATGCTCCGCGCGGGCTCAGTTGGTACAGACATCACCCATATGTGAGGACTGGCTTCCTGCTTGTTCCTGGAGACTACCTCAATGGGAAAGCCATCAATGCCTGGTGCTTTGTTCTTTGATAATGCTTTCAATGCTGCTTCGACTTCTTGTATTGTAGATATAGGTACATGGTGGAACAGCTGTTGATCCACTTAATCTCTATAAGACAAGACTATTTTTTCCACCTTTCCTTGATCTTCTCAGCATCATTCAACATTGATCCTTGAGAATCTTTCAGCATTCCAATATGAGGATGGAACTTTTCTCTAACTCAGGTAGCTTTAGAAAAGCTGATCTTGTTCCTCTGATAGTTTCTGATTCTATTTTCTTGCATGCACCCAGGGTCAGACTATCCACTAAGCAAACTAGGCAGTTGCTTAAGGCAGCAGACCCTGGTGGGCAGCACGGTGACTGCCTTCTCTAAGCAGCAGCTCAGCCCCTGACAGTCCCAATGTGCTGCTGTCACCGCACTACCTCCAACATCCAGCCTCTCACCTGGGGTTGATGGGTAGTATGGCGAGCACCTTTTTGAGGTCACAGCAGTCTTTAAAAGCACACATATGCGTGCACTTGCATCCTGCCATTCCTGCCCCCTCCGACAGGAATTCTGAGGGGGCAAGAGTGACAGGCCAGGAGGGCACGCATGCCTGCCATGGCTTCAAAGAGGTGATCGCTGTGCCACCCATGAATCACAGGTGAGAGAATGGACGTTGGGGACAGCGCAGCAATGGTGCGCGGCGGCAGGGGAAGCAGCAGCACATCAGGCCTGCCTAGGGCAGCAAGAACCCTTGGACTGCCCCTGCATGCATCATGGTAGTGCTTGTCTCATCTTGCTGCACCTTGGAAATCTGTTCCGTGATTACCTCTCTTTCTCCTCTGCTTTAGCTTCTTTGCATTGGAGCAATTTTCAGAGTTTTTTTGGTTGTCCATCCAGGCCATTTTTGCATTTTCACCTTTTGCAGACACTTTTCACTTTCTTTGAGCACAACTGTCTTAATGTCATTCCATAACTCTTAGGATGTTCTTTCATTGTATCCAAAGCAGAGAATCAATTTTGCAGGTAGTCTAAGTTCCAGTGGTATATTTTCAAAATCATATTTTGCTATATTCATGAGCAGCTTGTTCTTTTTCAGCTTTAGCTTTAGTTTGCATACTAGTAGGCTGGTGACCTGAACCACAGTCAGCACCAGGTTTTTTCTTTGTTAATGTTATTGATCTTTTCCATTGTTGATTTCTGTACAATCCATTGGGCGAAGTCCACGTGTACAGTCACCGCTTGTGTTGCCGGAAGACAGCTTTTTCAGATGAATAGAATTCTGCAAGACCAATAATCAGTCTTTCTCCAGCTTGGTTTCTGCTGTCAATCCATATTTTCCAACCAATTTACCCTTCTTTGTTCCCAACCTTTGAATTCAAGTCATCCATAAAGAGTAATTAGACCTTACCTGCTTTAGCGTTCCTGAAGGAACTCCAGTCCAGTCCCTTTCCTCTGGGTTTGCTCCCCTTCCAGCAGCTTCAAGACTGAGCATGTCATCTTTTTGATGACACTAGGATATAAATACCACTGGCACCTCCCACCAGCTCCAGTATCCTACTGACAAAGCAGACTTAACGGAGAGACAATTAAGCAGATTAACAAACCAACTAACTACATCTAATCGAAAAACTCCAAAATACCACCTCCCACTCCCCCCCCCCCCCCCCACCGAAGAGGCGGTGGCTTACCTGACACCACTTGCCCTTAAACTCTCAGTCACCAGGGCACTTAATCTGTCCATTCTGCTGCATCACCGGAACCCCTCGACGAGGAGCCTTCAGAAACTTTCCTCTGCTCTCGTCTACTTAAGCTTCGGGTCAGCGACGCCTCATCCACATTGAAGCCTAAATCTGGGTGGGATCAGGGACTGGACTGGAGTTCCTTCAGGAATGTTAATTAGCAGGTAAGGTCTAATTGCTCTTTCCTAAGCGCCCCTCCAGTCCAGTCCCTTTCCTCTAGGATGTAACAGAGCAGTTCAAGCATGGGAGGAGCCTGCAAGACTAGACCGAAGTACCACTCCCCCAAACCCAGCATCTCCTACTGTCTGAACATCCAAACGGTAATTCTTGGTGAAAGTATGCAGGGAAGACCAAGTAGCCGCTCTACAGATATCCAGCGGCGGAACCAGACTGAACTCTGCCCACGAGGCTGCTTGGGCTCGCATAGTGTGTGCCGGGAACACCACTGGAACGGGTCTTCCTTTCAGAATGTATGCCGAAGCAAAGGCCTCCCTAATCCACCTGGAAATGGAAGCCTTGGCCACCGCTTCTCCTCTACATGGTCCCCCAAACAAGAAAAACAACTGGTCCAATTTGCGGAACGCCACTGTACAATTCAGGTAGCGCTTCAGCGCCCTGCAAATGTCCAGACAGTGCAGCCAAGCATCGATGGGCCCCTGCCCAACCTTAGAGAAGGATGGAGGAGACACCGGCTGATTCACATGAAAAGGCAAGACCACTTTGGGTAAAAAGGAAGGCACTGTCCACAAGACCACCTTTTCTTTGAAGGAGAGGAACAGAGAGCGACACGAAAGAGCCTAAAGCTCCAAAATACATCTTGCCGAACAGATAGCGACCAGAAAAACTGTCTTTGAGAGTCAAGTCCTCCAGAGAGGCACGCTCTACCGGCTTGTAGGGTTCCCCAGCTAGAGTGTCCAGTACAAGACTGAGGCCCCAGGGAGGAATAGATGACTCCTACTGTGGCCGCAGGTGCCTCACCACTCTCAGGAACCGCCCTACGTCCAGATGTTCACCTAAAGACTTACCTTGAATCTTGCCCCTGTAACAGGGGATCGCTGCCAACTGCACCCGCAAAGAGCTGGCAGCGAGGCCTCTCTCGAAACCTGCCTGTAAGAAATCTAACACCTCTGGAACTAAAACCGCCATGGGCCTTTTCTCCTGGGATACACACCAGCCCTCAAAGATGTGCCACATAGGAGAGGCACGTCGAACGCTTCCGAGCGTTTAGCAATGTTGCAATCACTGCCCCGGAATATACTCGCTTTTGCAGCCTTGCTCTTTTAAGAACCAGGCCATAAGCGAGAATCGATCCTCCTGCGGCATCCGAACTGGGCCCTGAACTAGGAGATAGTCTCTCACCGGAAGCCGCCAGGGACGATCAGCCAGCAGCCGTATGAGGTTGGCATACCAAGGTCACCGTGGCCAGTCCGGGGTTATCAGAACTATCCATCATCGGTGGGCCTCTACTCGCTGGAGAACCCTGCCTATGAGAGCCCACGGAGGAAACTCATACAGAAACCCCTCAGTGGGCCACATCTGAACCAGAGCATCCAGGCCCTCCGACAACCTTTCCTTTCTTCTGCTGAAGAAGCGGTTTGCTTTGGCTGACCCCCATCTTGCCATGAGACCCAAGATGGGAGGCCCCCATCAGCACACCACCTGTTCATACACCACCTGAAAGAGCTCCCATTCACCGTGATGCACCTTGAACCTGTTCAGGTAGTCCGCCGTGATGTTTTCTACTCTGGCTACATGCGCCGCCGGCAATGCCTGCAGATGGGCTTCGGCCCAATCCAGCAGACTCTCTGCTTCCTCCTCCAAGAGAGGACTGCTCATGCCGCCCTGACGTTTGATATAGGCCATCGTGGTCACGATGTCCAGCTTGCACTTTGGCAGAACCAGCGCTCGAATGCTTTGAGCGCCAGCATCACTGCTCACATTTCTAAGCTGTTTATGGACCACTGGGCTTCCAAGGCACTCCAGCGACCCTGGGCAAAGTGTCCCTAGCAGTGAGCCCCCCAACCGACTAGACTGGCGTCTGTCATCAACTGAATCCACTGAGGGGACTTGAGGGGCATGTCCTGCTCCAGATTCCCTGGCTGGAGCCACCACTTCAGGCCCCCTTGGTCACTGGGGGACAGGGTAGCACCGTGGACAAGGGCTGACGAGACCAGCGACGGAGAATGGATCGCTGGAGAGGTCGAATGTGGGCCCTCGCCCAGGGCACTAGCTTGATTGTCACTGCCATGGTCCCCAGCACTTGAAGATAATGCCAAGCAGAGGACACCATCATAGCTAGGAACTGGCACACCAGATGCCATAGCTCCCTCGCTCTCTGAACCGGCAAGAATACCCTGCCTCTGCAGGTGTCAAACCTTGTCCCAAGATATTCGAACTCCTGAGAGGGAACCAATCTGCTCTTGGTCAGATTGATCATCCACCCTAGACTCCTCAGGAGACCGACCACCCTGGCTGTTGCCTTTACACTTTCCTCCTTGGATATGGCCCAGATCAACCAGTCGTCGAGGTACATGTGGACCACAATCCCTTCTTTGCGTAGAGCTGTGGCTACCACGACCATGACCTTTGGTAAAGGTGTGAGGCGCCGTCGCCAGACCTAACAGTAATGCTTGATACTGGAAATGTCTCATTGGTACCGCAAAACGCAGAAACTGCTGATGCGATTCGCAGACAGGAATATGCAGATATGCCTCGGTGAGGTCGAGAGACGTCAGAAACTCTCCCTGCCACTATCACCGACTTCAGGGTTTCTATGCAAAAATGAGGCACCCGAAGGCAACGATCGACTCGCTTCAGGTCGAGGATCAGGTGAAAGGAACCCTCCTTTTTGGGTACCACAAAATAGATGTAGTACCGACCGCAGCCGCACTGGTCTTCGGGAGCCGGCATGACCAGAAAGGGGGCCTGTTACTTCTGGAGAGAAATCTGCAACTGTGAGTATATACTTCTGGTAATTTTCTAAAAAGAATTCTTTGTATTAAAGCTACTTAATCTGTGAACCCACTGTTTTTTGTTGAATCAGTTAGGGCCTACTAACAGCAATTAAAGTTTGCATTTAAAACACAGAGGAGAGCTTTCTGGTTACATTTCATACCCAGCAGAGAGCTTGTAGTTTAAATTTAATAGTCACTCAGGGCCAAGTAACAGCAAAGTACTTTTAGTTTAAATTTAACACACAGAAGAGAGCTTTCTGGTTAAATTTAGTACCCAGCAGAGAGCTTGTAGTTTAAATTTCATAAGAAGTTAGAGCCTAGCAGCAGCTAAGAGCTATAATTTAAATCAAATCAGAATTTAGCTTACCTCAGCAGCACAAGACAGGGTACTGTGTAGCAGCCCTCTTTTAATAAGTGTTATTTCCCTCCCTCCCTCCCCACACCCACACTCCCCTGGGATAATCATAGCTTTATAGGTACTTACACATCTTAAAAGACAGGAGGTGCTTTCAGGTGAAGCTCATTACCCAAATCAGTCATACAGTCAAATCAGTCAGTCAGTCATTTGGGTAATGAGAAGGATGTTACCAGTGGTGTGCCCCAGGGATCTGTCCTTGGTCCGATTCTTTTTAACATCTTTGTTAGTGATATAGCGGAAGGGCTGTCGGGTAAGGTTTGCCTCTTTGCGGATGATACCAAAATCTGCAATAGTGTAGACACCCAGGAAGGTGTAGATAACATGAGGAGGGATCTAGCTAAGCTTGAAGAATGGTCTAGAATTTGGCAGCTGGGCTTTAATGTTAAAAAATGTAAGGTCATGCATTTGGGCTGCAGCAATCCAAGGGAGCAATACAGTATAGGAGGTGAAGTACTTTTGTCCACTAAAGAAGAGCGAGACCTAGGAGTGGTTGTGTCTGATGATCTTAAAGTAGCTAAACAGGTAGAAAAGGCGACGGCAAAAGCTAGAAGGATGCTTGGGTGCATACGGAGAGGAATGGCTAGCAGAAAAAAGGAGGTGATAATGCCTCTGTATAAGTCTTTGGTGCGACCTCATTTGGAGTATGGTGTGCAATTCTGGAGACCGCACCTTCAAAAGGATGTGAACAGGATGGAGTCGGTGCAGAGGGTTGCTACTAAAATGATTAATGGGCTTCATTATAAAGCATATGAGGACAGACTTAAGGATCTTAATATGTACACCTTAGAGGAAAGGCAGGATAGAGGTGATATGATTGAGATGTTTAAATACCTCCGTGGCATAAATGTTCAGGGAGAGAGCCTCTTTCAATTGAAAGCAAGTTCTGCTACGAGGGGACATGGGATGAGGGTGAAGGGAGATAGATTCAGGAGTGATATGCGGAAATATTTCTTTACGGAAAGAGTAGTGGATCCGTGGAATAGTCTCCCAGTGGAGGTGGTAGAGATGAGGACAGTAACTGAATTCAAAAAAGCATGGGACCAACACAGAGGATCTCTAAAGGTAAAAAGTGGATTGTTGTAGTTATGGAAGGACAGACTAGATGGGCCTTGTGGTCTTTTTCTGTCATCATGTTTCTATGTTTCTATGTTTCACTAAGGACCTGAGATTAATTAAGCTTCAGGTGAACAAGGTATATTAAACGTATTAGGTACAGTTTTATCGGTATAAATACCCATAGCAATCCCTAGTAAGTAAGTACTATAGGATCTAGACACAAACTTAAAACTAAGATGCAGACAGCAGTCCAGCAGCGGGATGGGGGCTTTCCAGTCTTTTGCATTGAGTGTCACATGTATGATTTTCTCCCAGTTAGTGAGAGGTCTTACGTGTGCACTAGGTGCAAGGAGCTCTTTGCTCTCAGGGATCAAGTCCGTTCTCTAGAGGCTAAAGTAGCAGACTTGGAAAACATAAGACAGACAGAGAGGTACATAGACGAGACCTACAGGGATATAGTCCTGAAGTCCCACCTCCAGTCTGGCAGCACCCCTGTTGCCATGGAGGAGAGAGGTCACGTGACAGGAGAGCATCACCCTGGTGTGGCAGGAAGTGATCCTGTAGCTAGGACCTGTCCTCCAGGTGACGTAAAACCCTCTCGCACCGAGGAAGTTTCTCCAGGGCCATGTGCCCATGAGGGAAGGGCTAGGACAGCCGTTATAGTTGGTGATTCGATCATTAGGCATGTAGATAGCTGGGTGGCTGGTGGACGTGAGGATCGCCTGGTAACATGCCTGCCTGGTGCGAAGGTAGCGGACCTCACGCGCCACCTAGATAAGGTCTTAGATAGTGCTGGGGAGGAGTCTGCTGTCTTGGTATATGTCGGTACCAATGACATAGGAAAATGTGGTAGGGAGGTTCTGGAGGCAAAATTTAGGCTTTTAGGTAGGAAGTTGAAATCCAGAACTTTCAGGGTAGCATTCTCCGAAATGCTTCCTGTTCCACGCGCAGGACCCAAAAGGCAGGCAGAGCTCTGGAGTCTCAATGCGTGGATGAGATAATGGTGCAGAGATGAGGGTTTTGGATTTGTTAGGAACTGGGGAACATTCTGGGGAAGGGAGGGGCTCTTCCGAAGGGATGGGCTTCACCTTAACCGGGATGGAACCAGGCTGCTGGCATTAACCTTTAAAAAGAAGATAGAGCAGCTTTTAAACTAGACATTAGGGGAAAGCCGACAGTCGCCCAAGAGCGGATGGTTCGGAAGAATGTATCCTTGAAGGATACTACCAAAAGCAGAGAGGTTCCACAAAAGAGTAAAGTAGCCCAAATGCCCTCAAGTATGGAGAAGACAGAGCTTAAAGATCCCAATTTACCCATGTCTAACAATAACCAAATTAACATGAATAAAATACATTCTCTAAAATGCTTGTATGCAAATGCTAGAAGTCTAAAGAATAAGATGGGAGAGTTAGAATATATAGCACTAAATGAAAGGTTAGATATGATTGGAATATCAGAGACATGGTGGAAGGAGGACAACCAGTGGGACACTGATACCTTGGTACAAACTATATCGTAATGATAGAGCTGATTAAATTGGTGGAGGGGTTGCGCATTATGTTAGAGAGGGCATTGACTCAGAAAGGATTAAAGTTTTACAGGAAACAAAATCTGCTGTAGAATCTATATGGATTGAAATTCCATATAAAAGGGGGAAGTCAATGGCAGTGGGGGTGTACTATCGAGCGCCTGGCCAGAATGACCAAATGGATGATGAAATGCTCAAAGAAATCAAGGAAGCTAACAAAAGTTACAGCACAGTAATAATAATGGGTGATTTCAATTACCCCGGTATCGACTGGGTCAGTGTCACGTCAGGACATGCTAGGGAGATAAAGTTCCTAGATGAAATAAATGACTGCTTCTTGGAGCAGCTGGTTCATGAACCGACCAGAGGGGAAGCCATATTAGACCTAGTCCTTAGTGGAACACCAGATCTAGTGCAAGAGATAAGGGTGTTGGGGCCACTTGGCAATAGTGATCATAGCATGATCGCCTTTGATTTAATTAGTGGAGGAGGAATAGTAAGGAAATCCACAGGACTACCTTTTAACTTTCGAAAGGGAGACTATGATAAAATGAGGAAAACAGTTAAGAAAAAACTAAAAGGAGCAGTTGCGAAGGTTAAAGACGTACATCAAGCTTGGGTGTTGTTGAAAAATACTATCTTGGAAGCCCAGACCAGCTGTATCCCACGCTTTAAGAGAAGTGGAAGGAAGTCCAAAAAACTGCCAGCATGGTTTAAAGGTGAGGTCAGAGGTGCTGTTGCCAAAAAAGCATCTTTCAGGAAATGGAAAAAAAGAGCCAAACAACGAAACCTGGAAACAGCACAAACACTGGCAAGTTAAATGCAAGGCATTGATAAGGCAGGCAAAGAGAGAATTTGAGAAGAAGCTTGCTGCGGAAGCAAAAACGCGAAATAAAGACCTTTTCAAGTACATTCGTAGCAAAAAACCTGTGAGAGAGTCAGTTGGTCCATTAGATGATAAAGGGGTTAAAGGAGCACTAAGAGGCGACAAGGCGATAGCGGAGAGACTGAATGAATTCTTTGCTTCGGTCTTTACTGAGGAAGATGTAGGGATGTTAGCCATGACTGAAGTGGTATTTAAAGGTGTGGAAGAATTGAAGGAAATATCGATACATCGCGAAGATGTCTTACAACTATTAGATAAACTGAAGAGTAGCAAATCACCTGGGCCGGATGGTATACATCCAAGGGTGTTGAAAAAACTGAAATATGAGATTGCAGAACTGCTATCAGTAATCTGTGAACTATCATTAAAATCATCTCTAATACCTGAAGATTGGAGGATCGCCAATGTAACACCAATTTTTAAAAAGGGTTCCAGGGGTGATCCGGGAAACTACAGACCGGTGAGCCTGACGTCAGTACCGGGAAAAATGGTAGAAACCATCATAAAGAATAAAATTACTCAGCATGTAGATAGTCACAACCTAATGGGAGACAGCCAACATGGCTTTAGACAAGGAAGATCTTGTCTTACTAATCTGTTATGTTTTTTTGAAGGAGTGAATAAACAGGTGGACAAAGGTGAGTCAGCTGATATTGTGTATCTGGACTTTCAGAAAGCCTTTGACAAGGTCCCTCATCAGAGACTTTTGGCAAAACTAAAGAGTCATGGGATAGGAGGCAGTGTACTATTGTGGATCAGGAACTGGTTAAAAGATAGAAAGCAGAGGGTAGGGCTAAATGGCCAATTTTCCCAATGGAGAAAGGTGAATAGTGGTGTACCCCAGGGATCTGTGCTGGGTCAGCTGCTTTTTGACATATTCATAAATGACCTGGAAGGTGGAATAACGAGTGAGGTTATCAAATTTGCAGATGACACAAAACTATTTAAAGTTGTTAAAACCCAAGAGGATTGTGAAAACTTGCAAGAGGATCTTAATAAATTGGAAGACTGGGCATCAAAATGGCAGATGAAATTTAATGTGGACAAATGTAAGGTTATGCACCTAGGGAAGAACAACCCAAACTATGGTTGAACGATGCAAGGTTCCACATTAGGAACCACCACCCAGGAAAAAGATTTAGGCATCATTGTGGATACCATGTTAAAACCCTCGGCCCAGTGTGCAGCGGCGGCCAAGAGAGCAAATAGAATGCTAGGTATGATAAGGAAAGGAATGGAAAATAAAACAAAAGATATTATAATGCCTCTATATCGTTCCATGGTGAGACCGCACCTTGAATATTGTGTGCAATTCTGGTCGCCGTATCTTAAAAAGGATATAGCTATTTTAGAAAAGGTACAGAGAAGAGCCACCAAAATGGTAAAGGGGATGGAAGGATACTCCTATGAAGAAAGGCTAAAAAGGTTAGGGCTCTTTAACCTGGAAATGAGACGGCTTTAATGAACGGAGTAGAACGGGTAAACGTAGATCGATTGTTTACCTTATCAGAATATAGAAAGACTAGGGGACATGCAATGAAGCTACAGGGTAAACTATTTAAGACTAATAAAAGAAAATATTTTTTCACTCAACGTGTAATCAAACTCTGGAATTTGTTACCGGAGGATGTAGTAAAGGCTGTTAGTGTAGCTGGGTTTAAAAAGGTTTGGACAAGTTCCTGGAGGAAAGGTCCATAAACCATTATTAAGAAGTGACCGAAGATATCAATGCTTGACCCAGTACAAGCATTGTGGAACTTGTGTCTCTTGGGGAAACTGCTAGGTACATATGACCTAGATTGGCCACTGTTGGAAACAGAATACTGGGCTTGATGGACCTTGGTCTGACCCAGTATGGCATATCTTATGTTCTTATGTTCTTAGAAGCCGCGCCAGAGTTTCCTTCACCGCTGCAGCCTTATGTTTATTAGTCTTGATATACCGCCCTTCATATTATAACAGAGCGGTGTACAATTACGATATTCAAAAGCATGGCCAGGGGCCAGGAGAAAGGAAAGGAAATTACAATATAAATAGGACAGTGAGTAGTAAGCCATATATACCAGACAGAGGGAACAAAACACACTAAGGACATGGACGTGGCCATGGCCTGAGATCTGCAAGGAGACTGCACGAACGATGAGAGGACTGGTCTTGCAAGTCTGAGGGCATACCCTTCTCGAACAACCTCCAGAACCCATTGATCGGAATTGACCCAGACCCAGGTGGAGAAGAACTGCCGCAGATGTCCCCCCACTGGCAGAACCCCCACCTGGGGCACCCCTCACCTCATTGCGGCTTCCTAGGAGGAGACGCGGAGGAAGAGGCACCAAATCCCCTTCCTGCACCTCGAAATCCCCAGAAACCCTGCCCCCCTGGAGAGGAAGTGTCCCCTCTGAAAGGGCACCGAACGAGCCATCCGAAACTTATGGGACTCCCGCAGCCAAGATCGTGCGGTCGTGGAGTTGTGACTCTTTCAGCCTACCTCCCTTAGACTCCCCAAGCTCCTTCACTAATTTGTCCAGATCCTCCCCAAAAAGGAGCTTTCCCTTAAAGGGGAGCTTGCTGAGGCGGGCCTTCGAAGAACCATCTGCCGCCCAGTTGCGGAGCCAAAGGTAACAACGAGCCGCCACCACAGAAGCCATGCTCTTCGCCAGGCTCCTGATGAGATCATAGTGGCTATCTGCAAGGTAAGCCGCCCCCGACTCAATTCTTGCCACTTTGTTCACCGCGCCGCCTGGAAGGTCACATAAGAACATAAGATATGCCATACTGGGTCAGACCAAGGTCCATCAAGCCCAGTATTCTGTTTCCAACAGTGGCCAATCTAGGTCATACGTACCTAGCAGTTTCCCCAAGGGACACAGGTTCCACAATGCTTGTATTGGTTCAAGCATTGATATCCTGGGTCCCTTCTTAATAATGGTTTATGGACCTTTCCTCCAGGAACTTGTCCAAACCTTTTTTAAACCCAGCTACACTAACAGCCTTTACTACATCCTCCGGTAACAAATTCCAGAGTTTGATTACACGTTGAGTGAAAAAATATTTTCTTTTATTAGTCTTAAATAGTTTACCCTGTAGTTTCATTGCATGTCCCCTAGTCTTTCTATATTCTGATAAGGTAAACAATCGATCTACGTTTACCCGTTCCACTCCGTTCATTAATTTATAGACTTCTATCATATCTCCCCTCAGCCGTCTCTTTTCCAGGTTAAAGAGCCCCAACCTTTTTAGCCTTTCTTCATAGGAGTAGCCTTCCATCCCCTTTACCATTTTGGTGGCTCTTCTCTGAACCTTTTCTAAAATTGCTATATCCTTTTTAAGATACGGCGACCAGAATTGCACACAATATTCAAGGTGCGGTCTCACCATGGAACGATATAGAGGCATTATAATATCTTTTGTTTTATTTTCCATTCCTTCACTAAGCAGCTGGAGCTTCTGAGAGCATCGCCGGCAAGTCTGGGCTACCCAAGCCCCACAGATGGACGCCTAGAGAGCCAGGGCATTGATGTCAAAGGCCTGTTTTAATAATGTGTCCTACTTCCTGTCCTGGGCATTCCTTAGGGCTGTACTGCCCTCAACTGGTATGGTTGTCTTCTTGGTAACTGCCGACACGGCTGCGTCCACCCTAGGGGACCGAAATAACTCTCTCTCCAGCTCCGGCAAGGGGAACAACCGTGACGTAGACGGCACACCCCTTAAGCCAGACTCCGGCTGATCCCACTCTTCTTGGATCATTTGTCAACCCACTTGGTGAACTGGGAAAACTTTTTTGCAACTTCCTAACCGCCTGAATCAACAGGTCCTCCAACGCCTCCTCCTCCTCCGCTGGAACGCCTGTGGAGATATTGAGGGCTTTCAAGGACTTGCCAATCAGTCAGCAACTCTTCTTGGCAGAAAACCCGAACAATCCTGGCTTGCTCCTCCTCTGGAATCTCGCCTTCTTTGAGCTCCTCCTCTTCCATCTTCCGGTCAGAGGACTCCCCTTCCAGAGCCTCCGACAGAGGAGAGTGGAGAGCTTCCTCATACACAAGCCTAGTCCATTTCAGTGGCACTTCTGCATCTCCCAGCTCCTTGAGCTCTGCACTTCGCTTTGCCGTGCGCTCCCTGCTGATGAAGATAGAATGCCCTATGCACCAATAAGGCAAATTCCAGCAAAAAACCACCCCAGCCTCCCACTTCCTGCACTCCCGAAGAATGGAGGGCCTGGGTTGAGGCTGAGGAAGAGCTGGCTGTTCTAATGCAGAGGGCAGGGGAGACCCAGCCCCAAGCATTGCTTCCATGGACTCCCCTGACTCCTGGAAGAGGGATGATAGAGGATCCTGGTTTATACTGGCCTGGATTCCCTGTTCCAAGGAGGCAGCCTCCACTGCGCAGCCCCTGCATACGCCTGCCTCTGACACCACTCCAACAGACTGCCCCAGCTCTTTACACTTTCCTCCGAAGTGTTTCTTTCTCTCAGGCCTGAGTCCTCAAGGTCGCAAAAAACAAAAGAACCTGCCTCCTCCGACGTTTCTAAGCCCCCCAAGGCAGCAGGCCTTCCTGCAACGCATGGCCGGCGACCGCATGGTCGACTCATCTCACCACGCGGTCCACTGCCACATTCGCCGCTGCCAGACGTTCCTGCGAGCCGCCGATCAGTGCTCGCTCTCTCCTGCACTGCCCCACACCATATTTGGCCACGTCATCCCGCCCTTATGCTCAGCCACCCCAGGGGCTTCGGCAGCGAGGCGTAACAAAAGCAGATAGGCAGTCCCAGCAGGCAGCGAATAGAGAAATGGCGGCTCCTCGCCCTTGCCGGGATCGCAAGCTGCTGGAAGGGGAGTACAACCCAATGGAAAGGGACTGGACTGGAGGGACGCTTAGGAACTATCAGTATATCTTGTGTGCAACTTCTGTCGATTTCAACTTTTATTTCTTCATAAAACTGATCAACTTCTCTCTTCCGCAGCTGCTGTTAGGCGCGTATACCTGAATAATAGTTGTGGCTGATGGGCATTCCTCATAGACAAATAGAAAACAAGCATTCACTAATTGCACTGTGTTTCGTAACAGTTCTTGCAAGTTTTCTTCTTAAATTATAAATGAAACACCTTTCTGCCATGAGCTGTTTCAGGAGTTGCTGCTCAAGATCACCTTAAAAAGGGGCCACAGGGCTCCAAAGAACCCTCAAAGCCTTGTGGCTGTGGCTGCCTACCATGCTGTCCCTCTACAGGTACCATGCTGCCATCTAAGATGGCCGCCAAGTCAACCGGATCAGAGTGAAAGTACGCAAAGCCAGTCCATTTCACAATTCACAGACTCCCACAGATTGAGTTGTAAAT
Source organism: Ichthyophis bannanicus (assembly GCA_033557465.1). Classification (NCBI taxonomy): domain Eukaryota; kingdom Metazoa; phylum Chordata; class Amphibia; order Gymnophiona; family Ichthyophiidae; genus Ichthyophis; species Ichthyophis bannanicus. The sequence goes on from CM066033.1 coordinate 575,824,425, forward strand.
GATCCATTTCATTCTTGACCAACTCTAGCTTGTTTTGGTTCACGCTTTTTAAGTAGTCATATTTTCTGTATTCAATTAGCCTCCTCATTATAATCGAAGTGCCTTTTCAGCCTTAGCCCACATGTATACAAAATGGTCCCCATATTTTGTTCTGTTTTTTTAGCACCATCTACTGACCATATGCACAAGATTTTTACATTTGAATCTTGATTTTTTAAACGTAGTAGTATGTTAACATATAGAGAAATATATACACACACCTTTTAATAGTTATTTTTTGATTCATATATTACACAAACCATAACAAAAATGACCTCCAACAATATTTTCTATTCTTGCTATATAATTGTTTTTGTTTTTTTTTTGTTTTTTGTTTTTTGTTATACCCTTACAATCTTTCCATTGAACCCTTTTATAGGATTTTGTTTTGCTTTTTGGAATTTTTTTGACAGATTTAAGTATAATTGTTATTCCCTTTTACACTTTTGAATGCACACCTAAGTTCACTGTACCACATGTTCACCATTTCACAAGTCCCATTTTTCTGCAATATAATCTGTTCTTGTCCACTCAATCATATTATATGTTTTATTTTTTTATTTTTATGAATACCTGACTTCCTGCCATGGTATGTATGTTTTTATTTTCAAATTGATTAAAATTGTTTAATTTTATATTCATTTATACATGAATGCAATTTTCTGTATATGTTTATTTGTGGCTTATTAAATTTGCACCTGATGCAGGCATCCACTGCCGAAACACAGCTGTGTTGAGCATAATAAAATCTGATCCAATTATTTTGTATCCCCTGACCAAAGTGCTGGGAGGGGGTTCTTGAGAAAGGCTTCCACCCTTGCTTCACAGGATATCTGTAGCTCCATATCAGTGGAGTGGTTGTGCAGTATGACACTGTCATCAGGACAACCATCATAGGACTCCAGGGCTTTTCCAACTCCCATGGGGTAGAGGCTACATTTAAAGCCAAGATTAAAGTGCCTCTTGGTCTCAGTTCCAATGTCTCCCCCCTGAGAGGACACATGTTTCGCAAAGACATACAGAAGGGAAGAAACTGGAGGGACATCACTAACCCTCTAAACTAGGGTTCACCTGTGGAACAGCCAGAGGCAGCTCTGCAAAGTGCAAAGGCACCTAGATTTTCTGAACATGGGCAGAGAGGTCCTCTCCATGACACAGACCAAGTCTGGCAGAACTTCTTCTGTCACCAGGGGAAGCACTCTTCCTCCCGTGTACTCATCCATCAAAAGATGGACCTCCTCTCCCTGAACCCCAGAGGAAACAAGGCTAGGCTCTCAGAGGAATAGATAAGCAGTAAAGCCAGATGGGGGTGTTGAATACCCTGTCGCCATATGGGGAGATGCTAGAGGGCCATATAACCTCATAGGGGAGGTTAGGGTCCTGGGCACCATGAGAGGGGCTGCTCCACACCTAAGTACTGAAAACAGCCCATGAGTTGTTTCAGGAGTTGCTGGTCAAGGTCAGCTTTAAAAAAGGGCCACAGGGCCCCAAAGAACCCTCAGGGCCTTGTGGTTGTGGCTACCCACCATGCTGTTCATACAGCCATCTAAGATGGTCGCCAGGTACCATACAGTCATCTAAGATGGCCGCCAAGTCAACCGTCAAGGGAAAAAAAAAAATCCAGACACGCTGCAGAGGTACCAAAATCACCGTGGGGTCCTGAACATGCCAAAAAAGTGTGCCCTAAGCTTTCCTAATTCTCTTGGGGCAAAAAACACCAGCTACAGGAAGGGGGGGGGGAAACATGGGGGCCTCAGGCCACATTGACAAAACAAAAAAGCGTAGTTACTCACCTGTAACAGGTGTTCTCCAGGAGCAGCAGGAATCAGTCCTCACTTATGGGTGACGTCGGCGCCGACGGAGCCCTCGCGGAGCAATTTTCCCCAGCTTTCAAAGAAAGCCTTTGGGAATTGCAGCGCGCATGCGCGGTAGTCTTCCCGCCCGAAGGTGCCATCTTAGCCAGTCAGATGACATAGCTAAAAAGACAGCATAAAAATTTGCAAAAAGAACATAAGCAGACGATTGCAACTCCAAGGGGAGGAGGGAGGGTAGTGAGGACTGATTCCTGCTGCTCCTGGAGAACACCTGTTACAGGTGAGTAACTACGCTTTCTCCAGGACCAAGCAGGAAGTCAGTCCTCACTTATGGGACTCCCAAGCTCAAGGCTACCGGAGACCCTAAGCACAAAAATGAGCTCCCTCTAGCTCAGCAGCACAGAAGGAAAGAATCTTCGCTGAATTATCACCCACCGGTAGCCCACATCCGGGATGGAGGGTAGGAGTTGCTCAGACCTCAAAGAGATTACGGAGGACTGCCTGTCCGAAAGCACTGTCCCTACGGGACTCCCTCTCGAGACAGTAATGGACCGCAAAAGTCTGGCTCGAAGACCAAGTAGCGGCCCGGCAGATGTCTGCCAGCGGAACAGAGCGGAGGTAAGCCACTGACGTGGCCTTTGCCCGAACGCAATGAGCCGTGACTCGACTTTCTAAGGCGAGTCCGGCTGCCCCATAAGCCCAAGAGATACAGTCCGCAACCCAGATGGACAGAGTACGCTTGGAGACCGGGAGCCCCAATTTATTGGGGTCAAAGGACACAAAAAGCTGCGCAGCTTTACGGTGCTCCCGCGTACGGTCAAGGTAGAAGTTCAACGCCCTTCTACAGTCCAGGGTATGGAGGACCGTCTCAGCTCGGCTGGAGTGTGGTCTGGGAAAGAAGGTTGGAAGTACCACCTCCTGATTCAAGTGAAAAGGGGAGACCACTTTAGGCAGAAACTTTGGGTGAGTCCGTAGGACTACCCTATTCTTGTAGAACCGAGTGTAGGGGGGATCAGACACGAGGGCCTGTAATTCACTTACGCGCCTAGCGGAAGTGAGGGCTATCAAGAACAGCGTTTTCCAAGACAGAAAACGGAGAGAGCAGGTAGCCATAGGTTCAAAAGGCGGACAGGTGATCCGCTGTAAAACCACATTCAGGTCCCAGTCCGGCGCTGGCGGGCGCAGAGGTGGTTTAAGTAGTAGGAGACCTCGGAGAAACCTCGCTACGAGAGGGTCGTTGGAGAGAGGTCTGCCGTCCACCGGCACATGATGTGCGGAAAGAGCACTGAGGTGAACTTTGACGGAGTTGGACTTAAGTCCCAGATTAGAGAGGTGTAGCAAGTACTGTAAGATCACCGACACCGGGCAGGAGAAGGGATCCTGAGACTGTTGGGTACACCAGACTGCAAAGCGACGCCATTTAAGGGCGTAGCATTTGCGGGTAGAAGGCCGTCGCGAAGCCAAGACGACCTCCTCCACCTCTGCCGGCAAGAGGAGAGGAGCAAGGACTACCCTCTCAGCAGCCAGGCCATGAGGTTGAGAGACCTGAGGTTGGGGTGCAGTAGGGACCCCTGATCCTGGGTGAGGAGATCCGGTTGCACCCCCAGAGGGATTGGATCCTCCACCGCCAGTTGCAGCAAGAGCGGAAACCACGGCTGCCTGGGCCAGCGAGGGGCCACCAGGATCACGAAAGCTTTGTCTCGGAGAACCTTGAAAAGGGTCCGGGAGACTAACGGGATGGGAGGGAAAGCGTACAGAAGGCTCCCCGACCATGAGATCAGAAAGGCGTCCGCCGCCACCCGAAGGGGGTGAGGCTGACGAGAGCAGAAGCGAGGAAGCTGCCGGTTGTGAGGACTGGCAAAGAGATCCACTGTGGGGAGGCCCCACCTGAGGAAGAGCTTCTGAACGATCAAGGGGTCCAGACGCCACTCGTGCGGCTGGAGGACCCTGCTGAGTTTGTCCGCCAGGCAATTTTCTTGGCCCGGGAGATAAACTGCCTTGAGGAGAATGCCGTGACCGACGGCCCAAGAGCAGAGCTTCTGTGCCTCCCGGCAGAGGAGGAAGGAGCCCGTGCCCCCCTGCTTGTTCACGTAGAACATGGCAACTTGATTGTCCGTCTGGACAAGGACGGACTGTTGGGAGGTCAGGTGGGAGAAGGCCTTGAGAGCTAGGCGGATCGCCCTGAGCTCCAGGAAGTTGATCTGCTGAGCAGACTCCCACTTGGTCCAGAGGCCCTGAGTACGTGCCTCTTGGCAATGGGCTCCCCAGCCCAGGAGGGATGCATCGGTGGTCAGCACCCGGGTCGGCTGAGGTGACTGGAAAGGCATTCCCAATACCAGGTTCGGCTGCCGGAGCCACCACCGGATAGACGAGACCAGCGGCTCGGAGACGCGCACCAGGTCTGCTAGGCCGCCCGTGGCCTGTCGCCACTGCTGGCGGAGACACCACTGAGCAGGCCGCATATTCAGGCGGGCATTGGGGGTCACATGGACGGTGGAAGCCATATGGCCGAGCAGTCTCAGGAAGCGCCTGGCGGAGACCAGGGGCTGGCTGCGAAAGCGGTCGGCTAGGTCCATGAGCCGCTGAGCCCTGTCGAGCGGTAGGAACGCTCGCGCCTGAGGGGTGTGCAGCCTTGCGCCGATGAACTCGAGATCCTGTGAGGGGAGCAAAGTGGACTTTGCGAAGTTGATGACAAAGCCCAAGTGCTGCAGCAGAGTCACCGTGCGGCACGTGGCGGTGGTGACCTCCTGAGCGGATGCTGCTCTGATGAGCCAGTCGTCGAGGTACGGAAAAACATAGAGGCCGTGAAGCCGGAGATGGGCCGCCACGACCGCGAGACATTTTGTGAAGACTCGCGGTGCGGAGGACAGGCCGAAGGGCAGTACTCTGTACTGGTAATGATTTCCTGCCACCACAAACCTTAGGTATGGGCGGTGGCTTGGGTGGATGAGGATGTGCGTGTAAGCATCCTTTAGATCCAAGGAGCATAGCCAATCTCCCTGCTGGAGGTAGGGCAGAAGGATTCCAAGGGTAAGCATTTTGAACTTCTCCCGCACAAGGAACTTGTTGAGGTTGCGCAAGTCCAGGATGGGTCGGAGGCCTCCTGTTCTCTTTGGTATCAGAAAATACCTTGAATAGAAGCCCTGACCTCTCAGGTGGTGTGGCACCGGTTCCACCGCCTGATCCTGCAGAAGACCTGCTAACTCCTGAAGGAGCAACTCCCTGTGCAGAGGGGGGCGCGGAGGCTCTCCCGGAAAATAGGAGGGAGGGACCTGATGGAAGTGGAGAAGGTAGCCCTCTCGCACGACCTGAAGCACCCAGGCATCTGCGGTGATGCTGGACCACCTGTCGGCGAAGTGAACCAGCCGGCCTCCGGTGCTGGGGGGAACCAGCGGGGGGGGAGAGGCTATGCTGAGCGAGTCAAAAACCCCCACCCTGCTGAGCAGGGGCTGGTGGCGCAGGCTTGGGGGCTTGCTGCCTACGGGACCCGTTACCCCGTCCCTTGGCCTGCTGGCCCTGTTGGGGAGCTGCAGGGGCCTGATAATGGGGGTATTGTTTGTAGGCAGCCGCCTTCCTCGGGTAAAAGGTCTTTTTTCCCGAGCCCTTCTTTTTCTGGGAAGGGGCGGAGGTCTTCCTAGAAAGCCTGGTCCTGGTGAGAGTCTCAGTCTCAATTTGTGCAGCCTTTTCCGCCATGGGCTTGCCAAAGAGGTTTTCGCCTCGGCAGGGGACATCGACCAACTTGTCCTGTACCCAGGGCTCAAGGTCGGACGACTGAAGCCAAGCCTGTCGGCGGGCACCGATGCCGGCTGCGGCCACTCGAGCCGAGGCTTCAAAGCCATCATAGGCTGCTCGGGACATGAACTTTGAGCATTCCCGAATACCTGTGGACAAGGCTAGGAACCTCCGCAAGGGTTCCTCGGACAAACCAGCGGAGAAGCCGGCTAGCTCTTTAGCCAGATCCCTGAGATACATGCCCATGTAGAGCTGGTAAGTCTGGACACGACAGGCGAGCATAGAGCCCTGGAAGCACTTTTTGCCAAGGCCATCCAGGTTACGGGCCTCCCTTCCAGGAGGCACCGAGGAGTGCATCTTCTGGCTCTTAAGACGATGCATGGCCGATTCCACTACCATGGAATGGTGTGGCAACTGCGCCTTTTGAAAGCCAGGGCTCTTGCGGACTCGATAGATAGAATCGACCCGCTTGCTCAGGACCGGCGAGGAGGCCGGACTCTCCCACATGCGGAAGAGTAGTCGTTCCAGCATAGGAGGAACCGGCACAGTAAAGTGCTCCCTCGCGGGAGAGTCATACTGGAGGGCGTCGAGCTCTTCGGCTCGAGGCTCCTCCTCGGGGTCCGCAGGGAAGGCCAAAGCCTTGGCCATATCCCTAACGAAATCCGAGAACCGGGCATCCTCCGGGGGGGACTGCTTCCGAGGCTCGGACTCCGGAGAGTCCGATGGGACACACCGAGTCCGGAAAGAATCAGGTGACTCTTCCTCCTCAGACTCCCAGACCGACTCCGACGAGGACTCGGTGGGGTCGGCTCGGGCAGGGTGCGGCGCCAGCCGCCCCGACGCCGAGGGAGTCGGCGTCGGCGACCTCGGTCCCGAACGGGAGGCCGAGGGCGACCTCGACCGAGGATCGACTCGAGTTCTCATCGACTCGAGGATCGGCTCGGTCTCCGGGGTCGACTTGGACGTCGACGTCCCGGCGGTCGGGGCAGCGACGCCAGCGAAGCCAGCGAGCAGTGCCCGCTGCTGGTCCATGAAGGCAGACAATCTGCTCTCCAAGGCCGTCAACCTGAGTCCGAGCTCAGGCGACCCAGCAGCCCCCGACTCGGGCCCCGACGGCGTCGGGCCCGACGTCGGCTGACGCGGAGGCGAGTCCAGAAGGACAACAGGACTTACCCGGGCAGGCATCTCCGACTCCAGGCGAGGTCGCTTCGGGAGGTGTTCCTTCTCCAAGGACCCGGGGCGGCTGTCGGGGCTATGCGACCTGGCCCTCGCGGAGCCAGGAGCGTCCACCGACGCCGCCCTCGCGGGTTTTTTCCTTCCGTCGATGGTCCCCGGAGGGAGAACCCCGGTCGGAGGAGCTCCGTCGACGGTCCGAACTGGAGCCTTTCGACAGTGAGGCCTCCGACGAGGTCCGGGTACGGCTGGGGTCAGCGAAGATTCTTTCGCGCTGATGCCGCCGACTTCTCAACGCCTTCGAGGACAGTTTGCTGCAGGGCCCACAGATCAGTTCCTCGTGATCTGGGCCCAGGCAGCGGAGGCAAAGGTCGTGTGAGTCGGTGAGTGACATATTTCGGTCACACCGACCACACCGCTTAAAGCCACTGGCAGCCATCGGGGGAAAAAGGGCCCCTGCGAGGTCAAAGGACCGGGCTGCCAGGGAAAAAACGAAAACGAAAGCTGACTAAGTCAGAAAAACCGAAAAACCGTTAGAGGACTCGAGACCGGCGTCGCGAGTCCGGGCGGGAAAACGACCGGCGTCGAACCGAAAGAAAAAAGGAAAAAATACAGAGGAAAATCAACTTTTACGCGGGGACAAGACGGGGACGTCTGTAGGGCTCCGCGGAAAAAAGAAGACTGGCTAAGATGGCACCTTCGGGCGGGAAGACTACCGCGCATGCGCGCTGCAATTCCCAAAGGCTTTCTTTGAAAGCTGGGGAAAATTGCTCCGCGAGGGCTCCGTCGGCGCCGACGTCACCCATAAGTGAGGACTGACTTCCTGCTTGGTCCTGGAGAAAATAAAATATGCTGAAACCCCCCCCCCAATGAAAAAGAGAAAGGATACCCTATGAGAAAGGAAACCCTGATCACTAAGGGAATCACAGAAGCTGGCAGGCTGGCAGAAGAAACCTGAGAAGGGCTGCCCAAGTTGCCTACACAAGCTTGGGAAAGCCGGCTGCCTTAGAGATTTTATTTGTTTAATCGCAAGAAGTCAACACTGTCTCGACAGCACATTGCATGCATGCAAGCTGCTTTATTCAAGCACTGAAACAAAGAGCCAATTAAAAATAGAGGAAAAAAAAGAAAAGACAAAAAAGGAGCAAAGCTTGCAGATAGAGGACAGCGAGAGGGAAGAGGAGCCTGGAGAGATTTATTCATTCCCTCTGAGGGACCCTGTGGGTCTTCCTGTCTCCTCTCTGCCCATCAGCGCTAGAACTTGTGGGTAACTGTGCTGGACACAGGGCAGCTGACAGCTCAAGGAGATAATTGGCATACCTAAGCTCCAAACCAACTTTAGGCCTACACATCTCAATCTATCAGGCCACAAGACGGTAATATGGGCCAGGAGAGATAGGCCTATCTGCATCAGTCCACACAACCTTGCCACCTGCTGGAGGCAGACAATACTAGTTTCTCTGTGCTACACCAGCATATGCACAACTGACGACATCACTGAAAATGGCTCTGGTCTTCCTTCATCTATTATCATTAAGCTAGACCAGTCTAGAGAGGTGGTGCTTTTTGTTTTTTTTATAAATAGGGGAACTCACTTCCTATCAGGCTAGTTGCTTATGAGGATAAAGGAGCGTGACACTGTAGCCCAAAGGAGGCTAGTTCCAACTGAACTGGAAGCCTAAAGCAGCAGGAGGTAAATGTTAAGACCAGAAAAAGCACCCCTACAGACACCATTCCTAATTAGGTTCTTGAACTAAACTGACTTCCTATCAAATATTTCCATGTTTTGTTTTGCTTGCTTGCTTGCTTGTTTGTTTTTTTTAAACTCGCCATCAAGTCAATGCTGACTCCTGGCGACCCAGCAGCCCCTGGGATTTCTTGGCAAGGAATGACTAGACAGGTTGCCAGGCCTTTACTTCCAAAGCAATGGAGGGTAAAGTGACCTGCCCGAGATCACAAGGACCTTGGGCAAGTCACTTAACCCCCCACTGCCTCAGAAGAATCCAAGTTATCAATGTCCCTGTTTAATGTACATTACCAAATTTAAGTTACACTGTAAACTGCTTTGACTGAAATGATAAAGCAGTATAAATAAAACTTGTTAAATAAATAAATAAATAAAAACAAGGAGTGTCAGTGGGAATCAAATCCTGATCTCTTGGGTACTAGGGCTACTGCTCTAACCACTAAATTACTCCTCCACTCATTCCCATAGTAAACATATATTTAAGGCTTCTGAGTTTAGATTTTAACCAGTAAACACCAATACCACAGCCCTTATGCAAAAAAAAAAAAACACTAGATAAATACCAGGGGGGAAAACCCTCTCTAAGACTTCTGTCCTTCCTCTTGCATGCCTTGAATTCTCCAGTTTTGATTTTATGCCTTTTCCACGTCAACACCATTTCTGTTGCACAATTGTATATTTCTGACTCCATTGGAAAAGGAACACAGCAGTAACATTTGTGCCTGCAAAAACAATGAGAAACTGATTTCTTTGTACTTCAAAAATAACCCTAATTGGTTTCCAGCTAAACACATTTGGGGGGGGGGGCATTCAAAGGCATTTTAAACGGTTTGCAGGCCTGCAAACCATGTAAAATGTGACTTAAGAGGGATATTCAGTGGCATCAACATAATTACTTCCATTGGATATCTATGGGTGCTACTGCTACAAGCCCCGATGCTATGCAGTTAGCATTGAACCATTCTGGGACAGAGTGGAGGTGGCACCATCGCTAACTGGGCAGCAGCTCAAAATCACCACTGCCCGGTTAGCATTCTATGGGCAAAAAATAAGGTACAGCAAAGGCTGGCCTAATTTAACCTGTGGAGGCCAACCGAGAAGCGGCTCAATATCGCCGCTACTTGACTAGTTTCTGGGGTCTCCGGTGACCCAGATACAGTCAAACCTCAGTTTTCATGATTAATCCGTTCGAAAAAGTCTGACTAAAACCGAATGTATGAAAACTGAAGCAATATTTCCCATAAGAAATAATGTAAATCCAATTAATCCATTCCAGACACCCAAAAATATTCACAAAAAATACATTTTATAGGGATTCTAATATTTTTACATACAGAAAACAATGAGAAATAAATATAAATGACCTATATATAAATATAGAAATAAATATAAATGATCTATAAATAAAATAGCTAACCTCTGTGATGGTAGGGAGACATGGTGTAAGCTGTGATCTCCCTCCCAAAGCTTTGGTGGTTTTTATGATACAAGTGTGTTTTGTGTTGTTAACCATACTTGCTTCCTTCTCATTGTTCTGAAAGTGGACATCCGTTACCCAAGAACCCAGGTGCTGTTACCGGTGAGGGGAGTTGCAGAGTACACAAACAGTTTGTGACGTGACTCGGATACGGATCTCTGCATTCAGGGCAAGGGCAGAAGGTGCCAGAAGAGTTGTGAGTATTACCAGTGATGGGTAATCTGTTAAGTAGACAAGCACCGTCTCAGATGCGTGAATGGCATGACAGAGCTAGGGCTTTAGCATTTAAGAAAGGTAGCCCTTCTGAATCCATTACAGCAAGGCTGCAAAATAGCAGCCACCATGGCGAACTGGCTCTTCAACAAATGCACCTTACAGTCCAAAAAATCCTTTAAGGACGATCTGCCTTCCACAGGAATACTGGTCCGTCTGGTAATCGCTGTAAGCTGCGCATCCACCTTGGGGAATACCAAACCACTAAATGCAGTCCTTCTCCAGGAGAGCACAGATCATCTAATTTATTTATTTAAAAATACTCTTATACTGCAGCACTCCCAATTACTCATTGGATAAACGCAATTTACAAAAAGCTTCATTAATCAAGTACAATAAAATTAATCAGTCAGAAAATAGCCAGGTCTTAAGCTTCTTTCGGAACACTAAAACAGATTCTATTTCCTTCAAACCTTTCGGTAGCCTTGACCAAAACTCAGCTGCTTTATAAGGAATGGTGTACCCAAATCTCCTCTTACTCATAATCCCCCCACTCGAGGGGAAAAGAAGAGCCATAGTACCCTGCAAACACCTAGCCTTAGTAATTAAAGATGGCAACACCACAACAGAAAAATGAACTGGGACAAATTCATAAAAAAGTTTATATAAAAACATATACGTTCTGATATCTTAAGCCAGTGTAAATGTGCAAATAAAGGAGAAACTGAATCATATTTGCTAGCACCGAATATTAACTTCACTGCCGTATTCTGAAATAGTTGGAGTCTTCATCTGTCGTTGAGAACAATTTAACAAGATTACATTACAATAATCAAGAAAGTTCAACACTGTACTCTGCACTAAAAGCCAAAAAACCTGCGCCGCAAAGTATGGACGCAGCCTACAGAGTTGCCGTATCTTAAAAAAGGACTTTGAAACAATTGAGCTAACGTGTGCTTCCATAATGGGATCTTCACCCAGAAATACCAATACACGAAGCATCGATTCCCTTTTAAGATTCCTTTTCTCTATTGCTTCCAGTAATGGTCTGGGGATTAACTGACCATTATTTAAAACAAAGCACGTTCATCTTTGCCACATTCAGTTGGAAACAGAGCAACCGTGCCCATTTATACAGTACCGAGAGCAAGCTATTTAATATGAAGTAATTCCCTAGCTGCCTTGGAAACTATAACACTACTAAGATATCATCTGCATAAATATAATATCTAAAATCTTCCTTATCCAACAACCAGCCCAAGGCTAGCACCACCACATTGTACAGCACAGGGGAGAACAGCGATCCCTGAGGGATCCCACACTCTGGTATCTATGACCTTGAGCGTTCTGCCATAATTGCACATTCATATCCAAAACAAGAATATGAACAACCACCATTCAGTATCATGAAATTTTAAGCTGACCTGCAACCAATGCTTCCAATATCTTTGTATAGAATGGTATATTTGCTATTAGACAAAAGTTAGAGGCTTCAGCTAAACTGGTTCTTGAGTCTTTAGGGAGAGGAGTTAAATAATATCACCTATCTCCAATGGATAGCCACCCTCTGATAGGAGGGTAGCTACCATCTCATATAGCCAACATTTAAATGAAAATGATGCAGAACGAACAACAACCGGGCACACATCTGCTGATGAAAACGTTTCAATAAATTTACAAAAACACCTGAAACTCTTTAAAAAACGGTACCCAGGAACAATCTCCCACATATGACTCCTCCACCGCACCCCTTGATGAGAGTTCTAGTAATCTCTCCACATCTGACCCCTCCATCAGAAGGCTGCCTTGGATTTTCTGTACCTTATTCTGAAAAATAATCCACAAATACTTGCGGCAACAATGAGGAATCAGGTCTTAATTTTAAATGCTCCCCAATAATGTAGATGACACCTTAAATAACTGCTGTTGCAACGGTGCTTGCATGATTGACTTTTCATTATACTTCTTCCAAGCCTGCCTAATCAATCCTTTATATCTGCAATAACTACACTTCCACAAGGATTTATCCTCCTCATTGGCAATTCGACATCACCTAAATTCCCTTTTCAACAACCAAAGATTTTGGGAATACCAAGCATCTTCCCGTAAGCCTCGCACATTCTGTTTAAGAACAACTGCAGCCTCTCTTCTAATAGCTCATGCGAGGCCACAACCCAATCTACTAAACAATTATCGACTCCTGTTGCAATGCCAGAACCCCCCTTTCCTTCATCTCCCAGAATACCTCTAGGGCTATATATTTACATATAGCTTTATACTCTACTCGAGAATCACGACATCCACTAAACAGAGGTATCCGAAGCGTAAATTAAATTATATAATGATCTGACACTTAGCCCCTTAGGCGGGAGTCAGTAAAGTCCTACTCTGACCAAATCATATCCTTGATCACATCTGGGAACGGGAAGGCAGTAGTGGATTTCTGCACCTCTTGAAGGAGCGGGTATACCTTACGGCTCCTGCTCCGTGCCAGAAGCATCTGTCAAGATCAAGGCAGATGAGACCCTGGCAATCAACGCCGCCAGTTCCTCCTTCCAGAATTGGTGGATCACACCATCCTCTTCACAATCTTCTGAATGCGAGAGTACTACTTCATCCATGTCAGAGCCCAGTATACTGAGCCATCTGAATTCAAGTCATAGTCAAAGTCTTGGACAGTTCATCTGTTCCCCATCTCCAGGAGACATTTCATGCTTAGCCAAAGGCAACTGAACAGGACTTCCACTCTCTTCCTGCCAGGGGCACACAGCGGCTGCAGGCAAAACAGAACTAAATTCTGGACAGGACAATCTGAAGTCCAGAAGCTCTCCTCTCGGAAATGACACCCCCTCCCCTAACACCAGGGTACACAGCCACTACAGACCTCCTAGAGGACGAGGAGCAGATCACAGCACAGTCACCAGACACTCCGGCTGGTTGGATATCCTCACGCATAGCACCATCCGCATCTTCTGCCCTGAGGCAGGCAAGGCTGGACTAACTGCATCCCCTTGGTTGAGAGAGGGGGAGTAGGTCCTCCAGGGACGATTCAGAAGCTGCCATGCAAGAAGAGCAGAGTCCAGAATACGGAAAAAAGGCACCTCATTTGCCACAGGCCAAACATTTCCTGGAAGAAGACAGAGTTAAGGCAAGTATCACAACAGGGTGCGCAAAGGCTGCAGCGGCCTGAATGTGCACGCTAGCTGTGCTTTTACTGCAACACACATTGAAGCTGCTTGCTAGGAATGAGCATACAGACCATGCAACTGCCAGGTACACAACAACAGAAAACACTACTAATGCGTGCAGAAAATGGCAGGAAACTCCCATACTGCACCAACGGTCGTCAGCGGTCTACCCAAATTGCGTCCCTAACAGACTGAATTGGGAGCCCCCAACAAGTACAATGACAAGGTCAAGCTTCGGTACTCACCCCGAGCGCCTAGGCAGAGAAATCCATGCCTAGCTCAGCTCTACCGCCCTGATGCTGTTTAACTGGCTTTTGCAGCACTGCATTTAAGGTGGCTTGCAGGTAAATTTATTTATTTATTTATTTATTTAACAATTCTTTTATACCGCACTATTATAATCAGTGCGGTGTACATAGAACAAGAACATACTACAATGCATACAAGTAACATTGAGTTTTACATTGAACAGGGAACTTCAACAATAGGACAACCGGGGGAACTATGTACAGATTAACTTAATGGTATATACAGTAATATCAAACTCGATTGGATGTTACAATGTGGTTCACTAATAAGACTAGAGAGAAAGGTTGACCAACTAGCCCTTTTCAGGTTGTATTGAGGTGGTAGCTTTGTTAGTGACTAGGTTGACTTCTGGGTAGCATTTTGTGAACAGGTGGTATTTCAATGCTTTTCTGAATAGGATTAGGTTTTTGATAGCACGGATTTCGTGAGGTAGTGCATTCCAGTTTAGAGGAGCAAATAAGGAGAAGGCCCTGTTGGAGGTGGCCTTAGTGCACTTCGTTATTATCTTCGGGACAATTAAGGTGTTCATTGATGTGGTTCTCCTTTTTCTGTTTTCCAGGGTGCCATGGATGAGCTTGCTGATTGGCGTAGGGGGGTAGTTATTTAGTGCCTTGAAAGTAAGGACTAATGATTTATACTGGATTCTGGCATGTAATGGTAACCAATGCAGTTCTTTCATGATGGGTGTTATATGGTCAGATCTTGATGAGCCGGAGAGGACTCTGGCGGCTGTATTCATGGCTAGGCGGAGCGGGTTTAAAGTTGATTGAGGGAGGCCATGTAGGATGATGTTGGCAAAATCCAGGTGTGGGAGGACTAATGCTTGGAAGGTTGTTCGGAAGTCTGTGGGATCTAGTAGGGAGCGGAGGTGACGTAGCGATTTGATCTTATAATATACGTTTTTTGTGATGTTCTTGACATGAGTTGTCATATCCAAGTGCTGATCCAATGTGATGCCGAGGTAACGGATGGTAGCTTTTGATTTCAACTCTATGTTGTTGACGAGTAGTGATGGAGGCGGTATGAACTTACGGTTCCTTGTGACAAAAAGAACGTCAGTTTTGCTGTGGTTAATCCGAAGGTTTTGTGATAGCAACCATTCAGCTACAGCTTCAAAACATTTGATTATTGGGGAGAATACTGGATGTTCAATTGTGAACGGCATATATAGGAGGATGTCATCTGCGTAAGCAAGACATTGTACATTAAAGGATCTGATCAAGTCACATATCGGCTGCATGTAGATATTAAACATTAGTGCCGATAAGGACGATCCTTGAGGTACACCCTGTGATTGCAGGAATGGTTCTGAGGATGCGTGGCCTGTTTTTACTTGTTGCCACCTGTTAGATAGGTAGGATTTACACCACTCGAGTGCTGTGCTTTGAATCCCCTTATCTTTCAAGCGTTGTAGGAGTATATCATGACTCACAGAGTCGAAAGCAGCGGAGATGTCCAGGAAGATGAGGACGAAACCCTGTTGTATGTTGTTTATTCCTGTTACTAGAACATTGAATAGGGTTGTAAGGACTGTGTCAACTCCATGTGCTTCCCTGAAGCCATGTTGCGATGGATCTAGTGGTGCTTCAGTGTCAATATGATGTTGGATTTGTTGTTGGGCGGCCTTCTCAATGATTTTTGCAAGCTGTGGGATGCTCGAGATAGGTCTGAAGGAATCAACCTTGGATGGGTCCAGTCTATTATTCTTCAGTAGGGGCTTGATGGAAGTGTGTTTTAGGCTCTGCGGGAATGAACCTGATGAGAAAGACTGGTTCAGTATTTTGCTCAATATTTGACTGAGGTCATGTCGCATGTCCTTGATCCAGCTGGCTGGACACGGGTCATTAGGAGCTGTACTGGGGTTGATTGAGGCAATAATGTTCACAACCTCGCTATTTGATACAGTGGAGAAGTTGTGAAGTGGCATAGCATGGGATGTCTTAGGTGAAGTGGGGGCGTTATTGACATTTATGTCTGTGTTGGTTTTAATCATCTTTGACTGCAGGTAGTTTGCGTAGTCCTGCGGCTGCGGCATAGGGGGTTGAGCTGAGACCGGTTCACCTGTTATGGACTTTACTATGCTGAACAAAGCATGTGGTTTGTTGATGGAGCGTTTTATTAATCCTGAGTGGTAAGTTTTCCTGCTCTGTGATATCCCTCGGAGAACCTTCTGCAATCTGTGGGAGAGAGCAGGGAGGGACACTGAGGTTGTGTGAGGCTGCTGCACACTTCCAGATCCTTCCAATTTCTGGCTGCTCAGCAGGCTCTTATCATAAGCATGTGGAGCCAAACCAATTTTCCCTCCTCCTATGGCTACCGAAAAGGCTGCAGTCTAGTGGAACCTTACACGTCAGTCACCCTCAAGGTGGCTGTTCACGAGTGTTTAATCAATCTTTTCTTCTCAATCTTCAGATTTTCTTCAGAGAGGAGAAAATCCATACACCACCTGCTGGAGACATATGGAAACCATTATTCAAGTAAACTGGGGAAAATCCAATCTATCTTTTGGGATCCTGGCAGGTACTTGTGACCTGGATTGGCTATTGTTGGAAACAGAATGCTGGGCTTGATGGACCATTTGTCTGGCTTAGTATGGCCAATTAATTTTCTTAGGACAAAGCAGCCAGAAAGAAAAAAAATACCACCCTCGGGGATAATGGTGCATTGGGGATGGGGTATTACTATGTGATTATAATAGGATGCAAATAAGAATAGTTTTAAAAAATTAAGTAGAGGACAAAAAAGGCAACAAGGTGAGGGAGAGATTAGCAAGTTGGCAAATAGAATGAAGGAACTATGTATTTCACCACTTTGACAGTTATGACACCGCTCATCACTTCTACTACACAAAAGTGCACAGCAATTACTACACAATATCTTCAAAGCAAAATATTTCTTGCTTGTCCTTATAAAACTGATTTATATTCAGCACTTGTGGAGATCAGTGAAAGCAAATTTATTAGCATCATTATGATTTCTCAACTTGCTATACTGATATTATAGATATGCAAAGCTGAATATCAGCGTCCATCTGTTTCTCTTTGTGCATCACTAGTCATCTAAATCCATAGTCAGGATCAGTCACCAAAAAATAAATTACCTTGCTACTCCACTGCAGCAAGCAATGGGGGGGGGGAGGAAAGAAAGAAACAGTATTGCTATTTTGTGAAATACTATGCACATTTCAAACCTGAGCCATTTTCAATTAATTTAATCTGCTATAACAGTGAGATAATAAAGCCAATTCAGTATTTACAACATGCCTGCTCTTTCTGTACATGCAGCAAGATTTCATAAGGGAGACTAAGCTGACAGCTCTCATCATTTCAACTAATGCTTTATCTGTTTGAGCAGATCCTGCTATCTCTTACAAATCACCCTGGGCAGTTTAGTTGGACTGGTAAAGCAGATTACATTTTATTTATTAAAATTTAAATTCTCTCAATTCAGTTAATAACCATCCCTCTTTCCCATGCCTCCCTTTGTAACACACATATCCTGGCTAAAAAGCATGTTCATTAAGCTGTATGTTATCTTACTTCTGACATGAATAGTTACAAATCAGAACAGTACCCAAGAACAGCTTTCACTAATTCTGGTGCAGCAATGAAAGAAGCCAGTGTTACTTCCCAAGCAAACACAAGACTGAAAAAACTCAGAAAAAGTATCAACTATAAACTTTGTACAATAATTTTGGCTCTTACCACACGTGACTCTGCAGTAGGCACCAATACTGACAATGCAGTTAAAGGCAGCAGGGTTCCCAAACCTGCATGAGCAGTCTTCCCAGGGTGGGTACCGGACTGGTCTAATAAAATTCATATATACGAGCAGTCAGAACCCAGGGTGAAATATAAACAGAATTGTTCTGCCAAAGGTGCTAGCCAGTCCTGCTCCCACATGCCACCTTCAGTGCTTCACAAAAGTGCTCAGGGATGACCAGGTAGCTATTCTGGAGACATCAAGTCGGACTCAGCCCATGACAAGGCTATACGCCAGCAGAATGAGCTCCGACTCTCTCTGGCATGCATTTTCTATGTTAAACTAACAGCTTTCTTAAGCCAGAGAGCAATCAAGGGCTTGGCAGCCAGCTGTCCTTTCCTCGGACTGTTAGAGGATAAAGAGATGGTTTGACTCTAAGGAATTAGTAGTCACCAAATAGGTCACGAATGCTCTCCTCACATCTTGCAGACATAGCAAGATGTCTGAACAAAGGTCCTCCTACAAGGAGGGCAGTAGCCTGATTAAGATGAAAAGGGAGTCAGCACTTTCAGAAGTACGGCAGCATCCTCAGACAGAAGTTGAGATGACCAGAAAGGGCTCCCCACAGGACAAGACCTGTAAAGGATAAAACCAGCCTGGTAGAAGCAACAGACACCATAAATACTATCTTCAGGGTCAAATTCTTGAGGAAAGCTTTGCAAAGTGGCTCAAAAGGGAGACCTTTCAGCACTTTCAGACAAAAGTTGTACTACGGCACCACCAGGCGCACAGGTGGATGGATCTGCTTCACCCCCTTAAGGAAGCAGAGCACATCAGACTGCAACACCAGGGACACAATCTGAACTTGACCCCAGCAGCACTGCAGGAACAGCGCCCCTGTGCAAACTGACCCTGAGCTCCGCAGCCCAAAAGGGTGGCATCCATGGTGACTATCACCCAATCCAGTGCCTCCAGAGGCATTCTGTCCATCAGACAGTGAGTCTGAAGCCACCAGACCAGACTCTGTGAGGAGGATGAAGGCACTTCTTCCCCCTGTAAACATATTAAATTGACTTTACCTAGGCTACCCACTTCTGTTCTGTTTTTAAGGCCCATGGCAATGTGACTGAAATAGCCTGCAATAAGGATTACTTCAATTTCTTGAGGGGTACACACCTAAAAAAATGACTTTTTATGCTTAGCAAACTGTAAAATTGCTAATCAATTTCCACCCATACAAGGCCAAACAAACATCACTAGGAAGGTTGCTCCTGCACTGTGCTGGTGCAGGGCCTCAGCAGTGTAGCAGATTTGAGCATGATGTGGACACTGGTAGCCAGGTGGCAGCTGAATGAAATATAGAAATTCACTCCACATCTCTTGAGAAGTAATTTCAAGGCACTAAACACTTAGACCATAATCTACAGGGAAGTGCAATACAAGTTCCTGTGGCATAGCAATATGCATGAACAATGGGCAAACAAAGTGGGGTTGGTAAACAGTGATAAGGGCATTAAGTGCTAGAGTAGTGGAGCCTTTGTCCATAGCCTTTGGCATTGTCCAGTTATAAGGAGTCTTTGGATTAGAATAATGCACTGTTAGCACACTTTGGTGGAGTCTCCTCTCAAGGCCTTGATGTGATTGAAAATAGCCTGGAAGGTGAAATTAGACCTTACCTGCTCATTTTCTTTCCTTGAGTCCTTCCAGTCCAGCCAAGATGCATGAGTATGCTTGCTTACCAGCAGATGGAGACTGAAAACCACTGGTTTGGTGATGTCATAGTATAAGGGTCCTGTGCAGCCAAGTTCTCACCAGTATTTCTGTAACAAAGTAGACTCCACCACCAGAAATTATTAGATGCTCTTCCAAAACATAGACACCATAGTCTAGAGAAGAAGCTAGAGAAACTGCAAAAACAGCATGGCTCGATTATGAGAAAGCTTTTGACAGCGTCCCACACTCTTTGCCTTGAAATGTATAACATAAATCCTGGTTTGATAGAGTACAATAAGTTCATCATGACAATGTGGCAAACCACACTTTTTGAAATATGATGGTCGGTAAATAATGCCCAACAGTGAGAAATATTTCAGAGGGATTCAGTCGCCCCCTTCTGTTTTGTGTGGCACTTAATCCAATGAGTATTGAACACTTTGGAATACAGATTTAGCCTGAATCCTTAGGAAGGTGGTAACCCAGAAACATCCCATTTATTATTTGTAAATCTGAAGTTCTACAGTTCCAGTGACCAACAATCGGCAGAGCAACTCCCTGTGGTGAAAAGCTTTTCCGGTGACATCAGGATGACCTTTGGCCTTGACATCTGCTAAGGCAACTTTTTTTTTTTTTTAGAGAGGAAAATTAAGCAAAATGGAAAACATCGCCCTGGCTGAAGGCTGTGACATCAAGGACCTTGAACAGGAAGGCATTTATAAAAATATCTCTAAGTAAAGGAAAGAACGACACTCAAACAAATTACTGAAAGAAAAGATCAGTAAAGAATTCTACAGGAGATTAAAATCATTAAGTGCTTTATCATCATGAAATAAGATACAAGCCATCAATCAACTGGCATTTCCTGTACTCTCATATAGCTTTAGGGTTGTGGACTGGCCTCTTAAAGATCTTGAAAAACCCGATGTGCGAACAAGAAAATTTCTCCATGCCCATGAGATAATTTACAAGAATCAGTGTATGCCAAGACTGTACATCCCTAGAGTTGGAGGACTAGGCCTCAGAGATTGATTACACATACAGAGCTACTACCATAGGCCTCCAGGCTTACCTAACTGCATCGTCTGATCCAAATACACAAAAAGTGCTTAAATATGAAAGTACACATCCAGAATCTGTCTCCATCATCAAACTTGGACAAGCGTTCTGACGCTTAGAAGGAATGACTATGAATTAACAAACATACACAGAGAGGAAGTAACAGAATTTGCAAGACAAGAGAAAAAAAAAACTTAAGGAATTAGATTCAACAGACAAGGAATTAACAAGTGGCAAATGTACAAATACAGTGGGAAAAACAAAGTGTTACTCCAGGAATCCTTTGTCGATCAAGAGCTGACACATGAATGGTTAAGGAGAGGTGAACTGAAACCGAAGGATGAGAGATTTATAGTTGCAGCCCAGGACAGCCGTTATGGATGAGCATTGAAAAAACTGGCAAAACAGACATATGTTGATTCTGTGGGAAAGACCTGCAAATGGTGACTCATCTCATAGCTGGCTGTGAAGTTCTGATGGCAGCAAATTTCTATACAGAAAGGCACAATAAAGTAGCGTGCCTTATCCATTGGAAACTCTGTAAGCCCTACATCACTGTGCCCGAAAAGCACTGGGATCGTGACCTAAAAAAATTACAGAGAATGAAGAGGTTATGATCACCTGGGATACTCCCATTCCGACTGATAAAAAGCTGAATGCAAGGAAGCCGTATATAGTGATAAAAGGAGAAAAACACCAGAACAGCATTGATTATAGAGGTGTCCGTTCCAAGTGACTAATCTGTGAATCGTGTTGAGAGGGAGAAAATATTCAAGTACCAAGAAATAGAATCTGAGACCAGGAAAATGTGGCAGAAAGATCCAGAGTTATGCCCATCATGTTGGGTGCCACAGGCCTAATTAAGAGGAATTTACAAGCACACCTTGATAAATTACCCATACATTTAACACAGTGGTTCTTAATCTGGGTTCGATCGAACCCTAGAGGTTCGGTGAGTAAGTCTCAGGGGTTCGGCGGAGGTCAAGACACAAGACACGCACCCAACTCATATGATTCGTGATGACACGCCCTGCTTGGCCATCATTGGCTGCAGGTGATCACACTACATTGCTTGGCCAATCTGTGCTGCAGGGAATTTGGCGCACTCAGTAGTCGACTTGTGACTGTCGTGGTGGTATTATGTCGTGTGATTTCTTTCTTAATATTTTAATCCATACTATGTCGATCAAAAAAAGAAAGTGGTCGGACGAATATGTACAACATGGATTCGCATATATAACAGAACGTGATGGGAGTCAGCGTCTTATCTGCATGATTTGCAATGCCAAGTTAAGCAATTCTAGTCTAGTACCGGCAAAACTAAAGGAACACTTCCTTAACCTGCATGGAGATGGGGAATACAAGAACACAACACTTGCTGAATTCAAGGTGAAGAGAGCCAGATTCGATGAAAAGGCTACTCTGCCTGCTCTCGGCTTTGTACCATCAACAAACCGATCCTCACAGCATCGTACGAAGTTGCTTACCTGATCGCAAAGCAGGGCAAACCACACACCATTGGTGAAACATTCATAAAACCAGCTGTGTTGAAGATGGCGAATCTGATGCTGGGAAAAGCGGCCGAAGTTAAATTATCCCAAATTCCTCTTTCAAATGACACCATCAGCGACAGAATAGAGGACATGAGCAAAGACATCTTGGCTCAAGTAATTGCAGATCTGATTTCAAGCCTGGCAAAATTCAGCCTCCAACTCGACGAGACCACAGATGTTTCTAATCTAAGTCAGCTTGCTGTATTTGTGCGCTATGTGAAAAACGACATGATAAAAGGAAGATTTTTTATTTTGTAAGCCTCTTACAACAACAACTAAGGCAGCCGATGTGAAAAAACTTGTGGATGACTTCTTCAGAGACAACAATCTTTCGTGGGATATGGTTTCTGCAGTTTGTACGGACGGAGCTCCAGTCATGTTGGGAAGAAAGTCTGGTTTTGGTGCGCTAGTGAAAGCCGATGCACCACACATCATGGTTACGCATTAAATTCTGCACAGGCATGCGTTGGCAACAAATACCTTGCCTCCAGAAATGACATAAGTATTAAAAATTGTAGTGGAATGTGTGAACTATGTGCGAAATAGTGCACTGAGGCACCGCATCTTCAGTGAGCTATGTAAAGAAATGGGCTCTGAATTCGAGGTACTTCTGTACCATTCTAACGTTCGGTGGTTATCCCAGGGACAGGTGTTGAATTGTGTTTTTGCCATGCGTGTGGAATTAGCCATGTTTTTGCAAGAGCACCAACATCGTCATGCAGATTGCTTCAAAAATTCTAAGTTCATTCTCATTTTAGCGTACATGGCTGATATATTCACATCTCTCAATCCTCTCAATCAGCAGATGCAGGGTGGTGGAGTCAACATCATCGAAGCGGAAGAAAACCTGAAGGCTTTTCAAAAAAAGCTACCGTTATGGAAACGACGAACAGAGAACGATAACTTCGCAAACTTTCCCCTGCTGGACGACTGTGTAAGATCGAAGATGTATCTGGAATCGGAGACATTTCTGTACCCACGGAACTGAAGCAAGCAATTGCCACGCACTTAGATGAGCTTGCAAAGTCTCTCGACGGATACTTCCCTACAAGAGAGTCATATCCAGCATGGGTGAGACAGCCGTTCATGTTTGGTGTTGAGACAGCAGATGTCAATGATGAATACCTCGACGAAATCATTGAAATTCAGCAGAGCCAGGTTCAACAGCAACTCTTCAGAACAACGCCGCTCTCAACGTTTTGGTGTCGACAAACGGTAACGTATCCTGTTATTGCTAGGAAAGCCCTGGAAATTTTTATACCATTTGTTACAACATATCTTTGCGAGCAATCCTTTTCGAGGATGCTGGACATAAAAACGAAGAAAAGGAACAGACTTTGCTGTGAAAATGACATGAGAGTGGCACTTGCCAAGGTGAAGCCACGCATTTCTGAACTGGTCTCTCAAAGGCAACAGCAGAAGTCACACTGATTTGCAGTAAATATTCATTATTATTGTAGCAGTGTAGCCTGATGGAAATTAGGTGATGGGTGTGTGTTAAAATGTTAAAAATAATAAATAGCATAAATACAATAAGTTCATTATTGGAATACATAAGGTTAAAAATTAAAACCATTTCAGTGTGGTAGTATTAAAAAAGGTCATGTCTTTGTGAAAAGTTATGTATGTAATTTGTTGTGAGTTCATGCATTGTATTGGTTTTGTTCTTTGAACACAGTGATATTAATGCACAATTCATTTTGTGAACCAGTAAAACATATACCTATGTCTTGAATTTGAAAAAAAATCATATTTTATTTTTCAATAAAGAAGGGTTCGGTGAATGTGCATATGAAACTGGTGGGGTTCAGTACCTCCAACAAGATTAAGAACCACTGATTTAACATCTTATGAACTCCAGAGGGAGGCTCTCTTTGGCATGATGCAAGTACTATGCTGAGCATTTGCAGTAAATTTGAGAGCCTGAGATAATACTCCACATACCCTGGGGCTTAGAAGTAAGGTTCACGACTGTCATGATATGTGCAAAACTCACCCATTTGGACAAACTGCCCTGAAAGAAGCTTTCCTGTTCAAACTATGTCAGGAATAGAAGATATAAACCAAATGCTCCCAACTTCAAAACAATGCACCAGTACTGTCAAGGAACCTACTGAGTGCATAAAATGATCAAGCTGGAGAATAATAATGAATGTATGTTGTTGTTAAGTGCCATCGAGTCTGTCTCGACTCAGCAATCCTCTGGATAGTTGTCCTGAACTGTGTTCAGTCTTCAGTCAGGCGGCTCATTATTGACAGAGTAGCACCCACAGCTGCTGTTATTTTATCAATCCTGGTCGTTGTGTTATAATGTAAACCGCGCTGATGCCGAATAGTGCGGTATATAAAAAAATTGTAATAAATAAATAAATCCATCTCATTGGTAGCCATCCCCTGTTGCATTGACCTTCTACCTTGCCAAGCATGTCTCCTCTCTCTTCGCAGGATATGTCTAAAGTATGAAAGTCAAAGTCTTGTCATCTGAGCTTCTAAAGAAAGCTTGGGTTTAATCGCCTCTAGTATTGACTGGTTTGTTCTTCGGGCAGTCCATGGTGTACACAGTATTCGTCGCTAGCACCATAATTCAAAGGCATCAATTTTCTTTCTGTTTATCTTTTTCACTATCCAACTTTCACATCCATATGATGTTACTGAAAATACCATGGCTTGAACAACTCAAATCTTTGTATGGAGAGACACATATCTGCTCTTGAGAATCTTGTTTAAGTCCTTCATAACCTTTCTACCAAGAGCAATGAGTCATCGGATTTCTTGACTGCTTATTGTTTCTTTAGTGATAGTTGATCCAAGTAGGTTAAAATTGTCCATTATTTCGATTTCTTCTCCAGCAACAATGAACTTATTGATTTTGCCAGTTGTCAGAATCTTCTTTACATTAAGATGCAGGCCCATTTTAAGACTATGATCTTGAGAAGCAAATGTTCCAGATCATCTTCACTTTCCGCCTCTAATGTGGTACCATCTGCATAGCAAAGGTTGATGAGTCTTCCACCAATCTTCACACCTCTGTTGTCTTCATATAGTCCTGCTTCTCTGAAGATTTGTTCTGCATATAAATTAAACAGGTAGTGGGAAAGTGTACAGCCTTGACGTACACCTTTGCCTATTTTAAACCATTCTGTTTCTCCTTGTTCCGTTCAAACTGTTGCTTCTTGATCAACGTAAAGGTTGCGCAAGAGAATGACCAGGTGCTCTGGTATACCCATGCTTCTTAATGTGGCCCGGAGTTCCTCATGGTTTACAGTCAAAAGCCTTGCTGTAGTCAACACATCTAGATATCATTTTGGTATTCTTTAGTCTTTTCAAGGATCCATCTCACATCTGTGATGTCTCTTGTTCCTTATCCTTTCCTAAACCCTGCTTGCACTTTTAGGCGTTCCAGGTATGGTTGTAGTCTCTGCTGAATGATCTTCAGTAGAATCTTGCTGGCATGTGGGATCAGAGTGATTGCGTGATAATTTCCACAGTCAGTTGGATCACCTTTCTTTAGTATTGGTATAAACACAGATCTTTTCCAGTCAGTTGGCCATGATGATGTCTTCCAAATTTCCTGGCAGAGCCTTGTAAGTATGATAACAGCTGCATCAGATTGCTGAAATACTTCAAAAGGGAATGTCATCAATGCCTAGTGCTTTGTTCTTTGATAAGGCTTTCAATGCTGCTTCGACTTCTATTTTCATCAACAGTCATTCTGGATCATAAGGTACAGGTTGAAACGGCTGTCCGTTGGTCCACTTGACCTTTATCGTATGACGACTCTGTATATTCTTTCCACCTTTTCTTGATCTTCTCAGCATCACTGAACATGGATCCTTGAGCATCTTGTAACATTCCAATTCAAAGCTGGAATTTTTTCTTTAACTCTCATAGCTTTAGGAAAGCCGATCTTGTTCTTAATAGTCTCTACTTCTATTTTCTTGCATGCGTCATTGCAGTACTTCCCTTTGTCTTGCCTTGCTGCATGTTGGAAATCGCTGTTGAGTTCTGCAATTGCCTCTCTGTCTCCTCTAGCTTTAGCTTCTCTGCATTTCTGGGCAATTTTCAGAGTTTCTTTGGTCATCCATTTAGGCCGTTTTTGCTTTTCCACCTTTTGTAGAGACTTCTCACTTTCTTCCAACACAACCTTCTTGATGTCATCCCGTAACTCCTCTGAGGAATCCTCCCTAACAGGGAGCTCACTCTTCTAGCTCCTCAGGATCTGGATCCTCCAAATAATCAGATTGACCCTCTAGGCCAGGGGTGTCAAACTCAAATACACAGTGGGCCAAAATGTAAAACTTGAACAAAGTCGCGGGCCAGCATTGAACAAATGAACCTTTTAATATGGACCCAAACAAGATTTGCTTTAACATTGAATATGAAGCAACACTTATTACTATACAATTTATAACTTAATAGTTCAGATATGCAAAAACCAATTTCAAATTAAAAAATCATCAATGACATTCATTTATTAAATAAGATTTAAATAATAATAAATAATAATTTTTAAAATAAAATAACTATAATAAAATTAATCAACCATTCAAGCCCATGTCTTGGAGTAGCAAGAAAAAGTGCATAAAGAAAACGTTAATTATTGCTCAGTTTGCTGCACACTGATCTAATCTGATGTGCCCAAGCCAGATACCTGGCATCTCTTCTTGGATGATAGTTCATCAATGTCTGGGCTCAGGCTTTGAGCTGAGGAAATCCTCAGTATCGAGCGAAGGTGTTCATCAGTCAGACGTCTCCTGTGAGATGTTTTGGTCATCTTCATCGAGGAGAAAAGTTGCTCACATAGATAAGTGCTGCCGAACATGGAGAGCATCTGAGCAGCTTGGGTGCGGAGCTGAGGCATTGTGTCAGGGATGAACTGTGGAAACTGGGCGGCGCCCACAGCATCATAATTTGACTTCAGCGTGTCATTACACTGGAGTTCAATTAGCTCCATTTGGAGGTTGGTTGGTGCGTTTTCCACATTAACTGCAAAGGGATTACTGAGCAGTTCAAACCTACATTTCTGGACATCAAAGTCGGCAAATCGCCGGCTAAACTCAGCGCCGAGTACACTGAGTTTTTCAGCAAACTGTGCGCATGGGAACAAGTTGGTAAAGAACTGCGTTTTCATGGTTTGGCAGCAGGGAAAATGGCCAAGGTTTCCTTGCAGCATCTGATTCTCCCACAGGCACAGTTTAGTTTTAAAAGCCCTCACTGCAGCGTACATGTCTGTGATGATGCGCCCCCGCCCCTGAAGCTGCAGGTTCAGCGCATCGAGATGGCTCGAGATGTAACACAGAAAGGCCAGCTCACACAGAAACTTTTTCTCCCGAAGCTCTGCTGTGTCCTTCCCTTTGCTTTCCAGAAACTGACATATTTCCTCATGCAGCTCAAAACATCTATTCAGTACTTTTCCTCGGCTTAACCATCTCACCTCTGTGTGATACGGCACGTCTGCGTATTCCGAACCACACTCCTCCAGAAAAGACTTAAACTGGCGGTGATTCAGACCTTTGGCTCTTATAAAGTTAACTACTTGTGTTACTGTGGTCATAACATGTTCCATCTTTAGGGCTTTGCCACACAATGATTCCTGATGTATGATGCAGTGATAAACAGTTAGTTCACCTGCACAGTTCTCTTCCTGCATCTTCTCCCGGACCCTGCCCACCAGTCCACTTGTTTTACCGCACATCGCTGGCGCACCATCTGTCATTAATCCCACGAGTTTATCCCACGGCAGCTTTATTTCAGTTACGCATTTGGAAACCTCCTCAAAAATTTCCTTTCCTGTGGTTGTGCCATGCATTGATTTGAATCCCAATAGCTCCTCCGTAACACACATATTTGAGTCCACTCCACGGATGAAGACTGACAGCTGAGCAGTATCAGATGCGTCGCTGCTCTCATCCACAGCAAGGGAGAATGCAACGAAATCTTTTCCCTTTTCCAAAAGCTGGTCATACAGATTGGTGGCAAGATCACATGTGCGATCAGCTACTGTGTTTCTGCTGCTCAGGCTCACGTTTGAAAAGGCTTGCTTTTTCTCTGGGCACACGATGTCACAAACTTTCAACATGCACTTTTTCACAAACTCTCCCTCATTAAAGGGCCGGGCTGATTTTGCGATCTCTGCTGCCACAATATAACTAGCCTTTACAGCAGCCTGACTTTGTGATGTGGCTTTTTTGAACATATTCTGTTGTGAAACCAAACTTCTTTTCATCTCCTCCACTTTCTGGCTCCTTTGAGTCATGTCCAGGTCCTTGTACTTGTCATGGTGTTTTGTTTCATAGTGTCGTCGAATGTTATACTCCTTAGTTATAGCCACGTTGACTCCACAAATCAGACAAACAGGTCTGTCTTTTACATATGTAAACAAATATTCTGTCTCCCACCTGTCCAGAAAGTTCCTGTTGTCTGCCTTTCTTTTTGCCATTTTTGGGAAGGGGTTCCACAGTGACAGTTGTAGCTTGAGATCGCTATGACTTCTGTCACACAGGAGAGGGCGTTTCTGGGACCTGTCCTGATTGACGCGCCAAAACAACAGCAAGGCATTATGGGATTTGTAGTATTAGCGATGAATGAATGCGCTGTATAATACCGGCGGGCTAGCTCTAGTAGTCATTTGGTATAGCCTCGCGGGCCAAATATAATTACACTACGGGCCAAATTTGGCCCGCAGGCCAGAGTTTGACACCTATGCTCTAGGCCATCCCCTTAGGACCTTATCAAGGCCCTATCCTCAAAGTTCGGAGACTTCTCTCAGCACGGGCCCTTCCCTGATGTCATGACAGACAGTCCCCCCTGCAAGGAGACTCCCGGATCAGGGGACCTCCTCCCCAAGGCCTTGCTGCATTAGAAAGGCCTGATACAGCAATAACGAACTCCAAAGAAAAAAGTGACTTGCCTCTGCTATTCAGACCCCTTCCAACCGCCCCAGGAGGCTCCGGAGCCACTGGCTGCAAAAAGAGCTTCCCTGCACTTCAATGAAAAAGTGGCAACAGACAAGATGTTGGCCATTCCCACCAAACCCGTGGGTGTCCCGGCCTCCCCAGAAGAGTGTTCGTGGCCAGACATGCCCCCTCCGTCAACCAAGTTCTCCGCAGCAGCCATGCTGTTTTTAACACAGATGCGGCAAGGCCCTATCATGGAGAGAAAGCTCCTGTGGCTGCTGTATGCTGCACAACAGCCCTTCTCCAGGTCAGCCATGTGCGCGCTGCGTGAGATCCTCTCCCATCCTGACTCCCCGACTCCTGGAGGTCCCAGTGTGTCTCTCCCGATGCTGCCCAATGATTTTTTTTTTGTGGATTCAAGCAGGAGCAGAAAGCTCAACCCCTGGCCTCCTCCCAAGAGTTGGGAAGGAGGAGGGAGCAGCTGTCTCCTACTGCCCAGAGGGAACAGAGGAGCAGCTGGAGTAGAGGCTGGGGAAGTATCCAGTACCATCGGGTTCTGCACCCCAAAATCGCAGCTCAGTACTTAACTAAGGAAAAACAACAAACAGTCAGCACAGGCCTATGCTCATCCACCTGCTAGAGACTGGGAAATACTGGCTCTGCAGGGAAGCACAGGCTACTTAAGGGAAACATTTTGAGCCTGCTGGCTCAGTCTACCCCTGCTAGTGGATGGAGGGACAAACTAGAATCACATTTCTTTGAAAAAACGAATAAAAATTAAATTACCCACAAGTTGTCCACATTTTGGATACTTTAGAAAACACTGAACAAGCTACACATTTTCTTTGGCCTTTTTATTTTATCAGCATTATGTATTTTACATATCTGTTTTCACAAAGAAATAAGAATACACACAACAATCAAGACATTTTTATCTCAACATGTAGCCATCAACACACTTACAAGTTAATTTGCTTCTTCAATCCATCAATCTGTTATGGTAATTTTACGCTCATATGTCGGCAGCTGGTTGAAGTCAATTTTGTGTTAATTGTCAAGCCCTGCTTAACTAGGTAAATGAAAACCTGAAAGCCCCTATTATAAACATATATAATCAAATATAATTACTACAGTTATAACAATTCTTTACCAGTGGAATTCCACCTAAATGTTTGTATTTTCCTCCGAGCATGCAAGTACGCACAGCAGGTTTATCTGTACATCAACATTAATTAGATAAACCCCTTAATGTCAACTGACACTCACAGGTGTTGCACCAACTTGTGTACTGAGACCTCCTACCTACTGTGTAAAGGAAAGGAATTTTAAAAACTTTCACAATGCAACCAATTTACATATGCAGGCTCTTTGCAACATTTCTTCATACATTTCATTTATACCGTCTTCAAAGAATCCAAAATACCGCAGCCCGCCTTCTCTCTCACTCATCTCATTCTCACCATATAACCCCTCTTCTTATTCACTTACACTGGTTACCTGTTCCCTTCCGCTCTCAATACAAATTACTTACTTTGGTTCACAAGGCCCTCCACACCAACTCCCCACAATATCTAGCTGACTTAATCCACTTTCACACTCCCAGATATACCCCCCGCTCATTCCACTTAAACCGGCTCATCCTTCCCCCTCCTTCTGCTGCCCACTTACAATCTACTCGTTCTTCAGCTTTCTTCTTTATAGGTCCCGCACTATGGAATTCCCTCCCCTCTGCTATCCGATTAGAGTCTTCCCATTCAGCATTTAAACAGCAGCTAAAAACCCACCTCTTTTCCCTAGCCTTTAACCTCCCCACTTCTCCCCCTCTCTATAGCCTTACTCCTCTCCCCCTACCCTCTCTTGCCCTTTCTGTCTCTCTTTTTCTTTTAAATATGTAACTTCCTTTTCCTTTACTGGCTTTGTGCCCTATTTTTAATGGATTTTATGCATTGTAAACCGCTCTGCTTTTATTGTGAAGGGCGGTCAATCAAGTTTTATTAAACATAAACATAAACATTTCTGGAAGTGGAGTAAATTCAAAATAAAATTTAAAAAAAAAAGTACATTGTCTAGGCACGTATAACTAAACTTACCCATAAGCTACAAAATGTGTTCTATTAAAAAGTTCTATTAAAAAGATTAAAATAGTATTTGAGTTTGGCTTCTACTTCAGGCCAGCCAGGGCCCAGAATGCTGCATAATTCTTCAAAACCTGAGGCTGGGAGGTGGAGCCTCCACCATCAAGCCAGACACAAGGTGCACATTTATTAGGCTCCAGAAGTTGTGACCAGACACCCTTGGCCAAGCATAGTCAGATGATTGAACTAGATATATAGCTGGGGCGAGAGCGAGGGAAACTGGGAAACCCAAGGGGAGGGGAGGGGAGGGGGTCATTTACTAACCGTGTGCTTATGTGCAATTACATTAGCGCACGTGGTTAGTAAATGACACCTAAAGTAATTATAACATCAAAGCTCAAGCACAAAAGCCCAGTAGAATCCAACAGTGCTTTAAGTCCAAAGCAGCAAAAGGAAATGGAAAGGTCAGAGCTTTTTTTGAGAGGGGGGGGTATGTGGTGTACAGGATTACTGGCACCTTTTTCATTGCCTGCTAAAATTGGCCCATGGTCATTACGTTTTAATGAAAGAGCCCTCCATATGAGTACCAACCCTTTTTTCCTAGGAAAAATGCACTGGGAAAGGCCACTGGAATGCAATGGCACTGGCAGAGATGGTATTAGAAGTGGCTGTGAGCATGCTGATCCCGAAATTTAAAAATAAAGCAAAGAAATTTTACTAAGGAGCTTTCAGACCATTTGGTGTAACTATGCCCCACACCACGTAGGCCGAGCAGATGGCCTGCTTCAACCAGCGGGCAAACAAGGCCTTGGAGGGTATTTCCCCTTTATGAGGGCCTCTTAATAGGACAACAAATGATCTGACCTTCGCAGGGGAGCAGTCACCTTCAGAAATCGCCACAGCACCCTGCACAAGACTAGCAGTCTTGTGCAGGGTGCTGTGGAACACAGGTAGCGAAACTAGCAGTCTTGTGCAGGGTGCGGGGAACACAGGTAGCGAAACTAGCAGTCTTGTGCAGGGTGCGGGGAACACATGTAGTGAAACTACTTGATTCAGGTGAAACCGTGAGACCACCTTCAGTAGGAAGGATGGTACCGGCCGCAAGAGAACCTTCTCCTTAGAAAGCACCAGAAAGGGCTCCCTGCAGAAAAGTGCCCGCAGCTATGCGATGCGATGCGATGCGTGGAACAAATCACTACCAAAAAGACTGTTTTCAATGTGAGGTCCCTCAAAGAAGCTTTGGCGAGTGGCTCAAAAGGCACCCAGCACCAGGTTCAGATCCCAAGAGCGTATCATCTGCTGTCTGGGTGGACAAACTTCACCACATCTGGATGTGCTGCTAAGGACCTACCTTGTACCCATCCCCAACAACACGAAAGGGTCACAACCTAAACCTTCAAGGAGTTAAGCGCCAGCCCTTTGTCCAATCCCTCCTGTAGGAATTGCAAAAGAGTTGGCAGCGAGGAGTAAAAAGGCTAATGTCTCGAGATTCGCACCAGTCTTCAAATATTCGCCAGACTAACATAAGCCTCCATGGTGCACCATTTCCGGGCTTTCAATAGGGTAGCTATGACCGCCGGGCACTAGCCACGATGTCGCAGGCGTGCCCGCTTAAAAGCCAGGCCTTAAGTGAAAACCTCTCCACCTTTGGCATCAGAACTGGCCCCTGGGACAGCAGGCTGATCCTGTCGGGAAGCCGACAGGCTGATCTATCAGCAGATGTGTGAGATCTACATACGATGGCCTTTGAGGCTAATCTAGTGCAATGAGTGAGTATCACCGGTCCCATGTGAACCTCAATCCTCCACAGTATGCAACTCATCATTGCCCATGGGGGAAATACATACAGACCACCTTCTGTTGGCCAGACCTGAACCAACATGTCTATATCCTCCGACATTCTCCCTGCGCTGGCTGGAAAACCGGTTCGCTTTGGCGTTGTCTAGGGTGGCCATTAGGTCCATGATCAGCTGCCCCCACCGCAGGGCAAGGTCATGAAACACAGCTGCACTGAGCTCCCACTTGCCCTGATCTAACCAGTGTCAGCTGAAGAAGTGCACCTGAACATTGTCCTTGCCCGCTACATGAGTTGCTGACAGTGTTACGAGTTTCTATTCTGCCCAGTGGAGCAGGGCCTGTGCCGCCTGCCGGTTGATATATTCCACGTGGTCACATTGTCTGAACACTCAGACCACCTTCTGTGCTAAGCACGGGCGAAAAAACTGTAGGACTAGGATCATGCTCATCTCCAGGCAGTTGATGGACCAAGAGCTCTCCTCCAGGAGTCCACCGCCCCTGCATCACCTACGACAAGCAATGTGCCCCCCAGCCCGTGAGGCTGGTGTCTGTCATGACTAAAACCAATTGTGGCTGTTCCAGCAGCACTCCTGCTGTTAAGGTGGCTCTGCTGCAGCCACCACAAGAGACCCTGCCAGGTTCTCTCCATGCATGGCAGCTACCAAGACCATTAGTGGCAGAAGGATGACCAGCATCTCAGCAGGACCTGCTGCAGAGGCCAGATCTAGCACTGCCGCCATGGACCCCAGCAGTTGTAGACAGAACCACATTGCCAGCGCCCCCATGTGCAAAAAACATCGTATTTGGGCCTGAAGCTTATGCACATGGGACTAGTGGTAGAAAAACGATCCTCGCTTGGGTGTCGAACCGTGCCCCCAGATACACCAGCTGCTGGGTTGAAGCCAACTCTTGGCCCGATTGACCACCCAGTCCAGACTCTGCAAAACTTCCACCACCCAGTCCATGGCAGCAAATGCCTCTGCTTCCAATTCTGCTTAAATGAGCCAGTCATCCAGGTATGGGTGTACCAGTATGCCTTCTCTGCATAATACTGCCGCAATGACCATCATGACCTTGGTGAAGGTGCATAGAGCAGTTGTGAATCCAAAGGGCAATGCTATGAACTGAAAGTGTCCCATGGGCACTGCAAAGTGGAGGAACCACCGATGATCTGGCCAGATTGGGATGTGCAGATATGCTTCCATGAGGTCCAGAGCAGCCAAGAACTCACCCTGTCTTACCACGAGGATGACTGACCTCAAGGTTTCCATCCTGAAGTGTGGCATGCGTAGGGTTCAATTCACATGCTTGAGGTCCAGGATGGGCTGAAATGACCCCTCCTTTTTGGGAACCATGAAATAAATGGAATATCGACCCATGCCACACTATTCCGGTAGTACCAGTACAATGGCTGCCAGCTGCAACAGGCATTGCAGTGTCACTTGAACTGCCTGCGCTTCTCCCGAGCCTTGCAGGGCAAGCGGACAAATGCCTCAGAAAGGGGACGCGTAAACTCCAGTGTGTACCCCTCCCAAATCACCTCCAAAACCCACTGGTCGATGGCTATGTAGGCCCAGTTGGAGTAGAACTGTTGTAACCAGTCTCCTACCGTTACTTCCATCTGGGCCCCTCTGGCTTCATTGGGGCTTCTTGCTCGGGGCTGAGTAATAGCCCCAGCTTGTGCCCCAGAAACCCCAGAAGGGCTGATCTCATGTTCCGTAATGTCCTCTCTGATACGTGGCGAACCTAGCCACCCTGGCCCTCTGGAAATCTCTGGGCTGTCCCCGCTGGGGCACTGCCCCCTTAGGCTTGTCTTCGGGCAAGCAACCCCCCTTCGAATCTCCTAAATCCTTAACAATTTTCTCAAGTGCTTCCCCAAACAACTTACCTTTGTAGGGAAGCTTACTGAGCAGAGCTTTGAAGGAAACATCTACTGACCAGTTCTGCAGCCAGAGGAACCTTCAAGTCACGATAATCGATGCCATGGTCTTAGCCAAAAGCCTTACCAGATCATAAAACACGTCTGCCAGATATGCTGCTGCCGACTACAGCCAAGCGCCTTCCGACATTTCCTGGTCCTCTAGGCCGTGACATATCATGCCCTGGATCCACCTGATGGATGCCCTTGACACTGAGGCCCCACAGATGGAGGTCTGCAGGGACAAGGCACTAGTGTTAAAGGTCTGCTTTAGCAATGGTTCCAACTTCCGGTCCTGAAGATCCTTGAAGGCTTCTATGCCTCCCACCAGAATAGTGGTCTTCTTGGTCAATGCTGAAACCAAAGCATTCAGTCTGGGCATCCTCAAGTTCCTCCTGGGAGAGAAGGTAGAGTCATGCTATTGAGTGGCTGCCCCTCAAGGTTGCCTCTAGAAACTCCCATTCTGAATCAAATCATTTTTCTAATTATCCTATGAACTGGAAAGCAGACCTGTTCCCCTTTGAACCCCTGAAACAAGGGATCCTCCAAGGTCTCTTCCTCCAGTGCCCGTGGAGGCAATATGTTTAGGGTCGTTAGCGAATGATCAATGAGGGCTACCAGCTCCTCTTTACGAAAGAGCCTAAAGACGTTAGGGTCCTCCCCAGGGGGAATTTCCCCCTCTTCCAGCTCTGGAACTGTCAGATCGCCCTAGAGATGCAAGGCCCCTCCCCCAGATCCTCTGATTATTGTGACTGTAGAGATTCCTGACCCCACCAGGGATCAGGCTCACTGCGACTTTTTCCCCGGGTTCTTCAAACTGTACAGACTCCACAACCAAGGGGTCACCAGACACAAGGCGGCAAATGACTCCTTGATCCATTGAGCAATGGAATATTTAGACAGCACCTTCTCCTTGAAATGCACACAAAAAAGCGCAAATAGCGCATCAGTACTCTAGAAAGGATTGCATAGCAGAGCAAGCACCTCGACACATCCAGCCAAGAAAGGACCCTGCCTTCCCCCTTTTCCTTCTTCCTTGAGAATTTGAAAAGTCAAATAAATTGGTTCCTCACCTTGCAGGAAAGAGACAAATAAGGGTCCATACAAGAGAGGACCTGCAACTCCAAAATATGATGAACTGAACAAATCGCAACCAGAAACTTTCAAGGTGAGATCTTTGAGGATGTCAGAGGCTTCATTTGAGCCAGTCAGACAAGCCACCCTGAAAGTACCAGATTAAGATTTCATTTGAAGATTGCCTGCATGAACAGGGGCAACAAATGCTTCAAAACACCGGACCCCCCCCCCCCCCCCCCAAGGAAATATGCCACATTGGGATGGGCCACCAAAAATCACCCCAGAACTTCACTCCTGTTAACACTAGAACTCTGCAACCTGTATCTTCAGAGTTCAAAGTCAGGCATTCTCCAGCCCATACTACAGAAAGGTCAGAACTAAGAGAGCTGTTCTCCAGGGTGAGAACCTGTGCTCTACACACCACCACTCAAAGATTCGCCAAACACAAATGTACACCAGCAATGTTAAAGCCCTCTGGACTTTCCAAGGGGTTGGCACTACTGCCTCTGAGTATATAACATAACAATATGCTATCAAGCCCAGTATCCTGTTTCTAACAGTGGCCAATCCATATCACAAGTACCTGTCAGATTCTCAAGGTAGACATATTCATATTCCATGCGGCTTATCCCAGGGAATTTCCCCAGTCCACTTTAATAATGGTTGATGGCCTTTTCCTCCAAGAACTTGTCCAAACATTTTTTAAACCCAGCCTCATTAGCAGCTTTTGCATATCCTCCAGCAACGATTTCCAGCATTTAATTACGTGTTGAATGAAAAATTCTCTTCTCCAATTAGTCTTAAATGTGCTATGTTGAAGCTTCACTGTTTGTCCTCCTAGACTTGCTGCTTTTTTGAAGGAGTAAGAAACTGACCTAAGTTTACCTGTTCCACACCACTCATTTTATAAACTTCTATCACATCTCCCCTCAGCTATCTGCTTTCCAAGCTGAAAAGTCCTAAAGGTATCCTTCCATCACCGTTATTTTGGTTGCAATACTCTACCTTTTCTAATCCTCCTTTTTTTTTTTTTTTTTTTTTTTTAAAGATATGGCAACCAGAACGGCACACAATATTCAAGGTGTGTGGGCACCGTGTAAAGATATGGTTCGATTAGGCCTTATCTGCTAATTGTTTTTGAGCTCCTCCAGTCCAGACTCATGGATTATGCCCACCCACCGGCAGATGGAGACTGAGAAACATCAATGAGCTGAAGCAGCCCATAAGGAGACTGTGCACCCTCAACCAACCAGTATGCCCGTAGCAAAGCAGAAGTCTCAACCTCCAATGCTCTGCCAACCTACACAGAAAAATAGGAAAAAAAAAGATGAAAGGGAAACTTCTTCTCCTTTATTGTTTTTCTTTTTTTGTTGTAGTATTAACAGGAAATGAAGAGACTACAACCACAACAGGTGGCTAAGCCCCTCCAGCAGGACAGAATCAACATGGGAAGTCATGACAGCACCAACACCTTAAAACTCTTCAGTCAGCACAGGCCTTCCCCAAACAGAAGAATCACGGTGGGGACTGGACTGGAGGGACTCATGGAAAGACAATTAGCAGATCAGGCCTAATTGAACCTTCCATATCCCTTCAGTCCAGTCCAGACGTGTGGGATGTAACAAAGAGGTACTAAATGGTGGGCAGGACCAGAAACACCGGCCTACAAAATCCACATATCAAACGTCGTGTCCTGTCTGGCCTGAACATCCAAATGTTAGTGACGTGCAAAGGAATAAAGAGAAGACCAGGTCACCGCCTTACAAATGTCCTGCAGTGGAACAAGGCCAAACTCCACCCAGGAATAGGCCTGAGCCCACATGGAGCTAGTCCGCAGGCCCCCCAGCACCACTCGGCCCTTCATCAAGTATGCCAATAAGATAGACTCCCAAATCCACCAGGAACTGGAGGCCTTGGATGCTGCCTCCCCCTTCCTAGACCTCAATACCATGAAGAGATGGTCGGACTTCTGGAAAACCTGCGTGACCCAAGTAGCGCCTGAGGGCCTGGCGTACATCCAGCAAGTGCAAGAACTGCAATTCTGCAGCAGAACGATCACCGGTGAAGTCCGGTAACATAACAGATTCACATGAAAGGCCAAGACCACCTTAGGGGGAAAGGAAAGAACCAGTCACAAAACCACTTTCTCCTTGGTCATCACGTGATAAGATTCCCTACAGGACACAGCCTACAGTTACGAAATACAGCGCACTGAGCAAACCACCACCAAACACACCACTTTAAAGTGTCAAGTCCTTGAGGGTGGCCTCCTGCAAGGTCTCAAAAAGAAGGTGCTGCTAATACAGACAGGACCAGATTCAGGTCCCAGGGCAGGGCCACCAACCAGCAAGAGAACTGGAAGATTCTTCATTCCCCTCAGGAAACGCACATCATCTGCATGGTTTGCCAGGAACTGACTCTGCACACGGCCCCATAAACAAGTCAGAGTCGCTACCTAGACCTGCAAGAAGCTCAAAGCCAACCCAGAATGTCTGTAAGGGAGGTCAACAACCGTCTCACCCTGTGTTCAGTGCACCAGGCCTCAAAAATCTCCCAGATGCGCAGATAAGTCAAGGAGGTAGAACGTCAGCGTGCCTGTAACAGGGTATGCACACCAAGGGAATATCCTCTGTGGGTCAGACATGCCCTCTCAAGGGCCACGTCATAAGGAAGAATAGACTCACCTCCAGAATCCAGACCAGCCCCTGGGTGAGGTGGTCTCCCTCTACTGGGAATGGAAGAGGGTCTGCTACTAGCGAGCACTGCCGATCCACATACCAAGGTCTCCAAGGACAATCCAAGGCCACCAGAACCACTATCCACTGATGTGCCTGAACCTTTTGAAGGACCCTGCCAATCAGGAGACAGGGTAGAAACACATACAGGAGCCTAGCCGTGGGCCAGGGGTGGACCAGAGCATACAGCCCGTCCGACATGTGCCCCTGCCAACTGCTATAAAACCTCAAGGTCTTGGTGTTGGAGGCAGTAGTCCTCAGGTCCATAAAGGGAGGACCCCACCGCTACACAATCAATTCGTATGCTGCTGCCGAGAGAGTTCAGTCTCCGGAATCCAGCAGCTGCCAGCTCAGGAAGTCTACCTGGACATTTTCCATGCCTGCGACACGGGCCGCCAAAAGGGCGAGGTGGTGACATTCTACCCACTGTAAAAGCCGGAGCACCTCTGCCACAACCTGCATGCTTAGAGTGCCTCCTTGGCAACTGATATAAGCCAATGCATTGTCAGAGAGAACCTTCATGACCCAGCCCCAAACGAGAGAAAAAAACAACTGCAAGGACAGGAACACTGTCCGAGTTTCCAGCCAGTTGACTGACCACCAGCTCTCCAACCAAGACAAACTCTTCTGCACCACCTATGACAGACAGTGGCCTCCCCAGCCCTGAAGGCTGGCTTCCGTGGTGACCACTACACAGTCCAGGGGCTCAAGCAATTCCCACCACCAGGCGGATCAGGTCCAGCCACCACTGAAGGCTGGCCCGGGTCTTTGCCAACGCCAGATGCACCTCCATGGACTGAGTCTGCATGAATCAGTGAGATAGGAGGGCTGATTGCAAGGGTCTCATATGCAACCACTCACACCTCCAGCATCGCTGCTGTCGAGCCCAGTACCTACAGGTAGTCCCAGACTCTTGGATGGGGAACCTTCAAAAAGGCCTGAATCTGGGCCTGCAACTTGACTACCCTGCCCTCCATCAGAAACACCATGCCCCTCTGGGTGTCAAAGAGTGCTCACAGATATTCCAACTGCAAGGGCCCAAACTTGCTCATTACACTGTTGACCACCCAGTCAAGGTCCTGCAGCAACTGAACCAGCTAAGTGGACTCCTGGCTCTCACTCGGCAACTTTGCATGAATCAATCAGTCATCCAGGTAAGGATGGACAGGCACCCCCTGCTTCCGCAGAGCTGCCGCCACCACCATCACCTTGATGAAGACCTATGTGCAATCACAAGGCCTAACAGGACAGCCTAGAACTGATAATGCCCCATCGATACCACGAACCTCAAGAAATACTGATGGTCGGGGCAGATCAGAACATGCATGTCCACCATGATCACAGAGTGCAGGGTCTCCATATGAAAGCATGGGATCTTCAAAGACTTGTTGACCACTTTCAGGTCCAAGATGGGACACTAGGTCCCTGCCTTCTTGGGGACTACAAAGCATATGGAGTACTAGCCAAAATCCCACTCTGCCCTTGGGACCAGTAGCATGGCCCTGAGTTGCAGGAGATACTCCAGCATGTCTCACACCATCCTAGTCTTGTCCG
Organism: Ichthyophis bannanicus; assembly: GCA_033557465.1. Lineage (NCBI taxonomy): Eukaryota > Metazoa > Chordata > Amphibia > Gymnophiona > Ichthyophiidae > Ichthyophis > Ichthyophis bannanicus. The sequence goes on from CM066033.1 coordinate 575,864,196, forward strand.
TGGCCCAGCAGGGGGAAACCATATAGGCATTAGAAAGGTGTCATGCGAACTTGAGTGCATAGCCCTCACGAATGACTTCCAGCACTCATGCATTGGCCTTTATCTGGGCCTAAGCAGAATAAAAATGCTGCAGTCGACCACCAACCAGCAGCAACCACGCCAGAGTCCCCAAATCTTCATTGTGCCGGCTTAGGATCCTTTGACTTAGGTCCTTGACCAGCTTCTCAAGATCTACACCAAACAGCAGCTTCCCTACGGTCTTGGAAGAGACACTCACCGACCAATTACGGAGCCGCAGGAACCACCTTGCAGCCACCACCATGGCCATCTTATAAGCAGAGACTCTGATGAGATCATTGAGTAAATCAGCCAGGAAGGCGGTGCCCGATTCAAACCGAGCTGCTGACTCTCCCAATGAGCCCTCTGGGGTCCTCTGTGCCCAACAGAGGCAGGCCCTAGCCACAAAGGCCCCAGAGACCGAAGCCTGTAAGGCCAAGGCTGACACTTCAAAGGACTGCTTGAGCACAGCTTTGATCCGGCAATCCTGTGGTTCTTTCAGGGCAGCCCCACCTTCCACCGGGATAGTGGTCTTCCAGGTAACTGCCGCAACCAGGGCATCCACCCACAGCAGGCAAAACCATTCCTTTTCCTCCTTGACTATGGGGTTAAAGGAGCATCATGGTTCTGCCCACGCACAAACCCACATCTGGCACTTTCCACTCTGCCTCTATAAGCGGCTTCACAGCACTATGGAAAGGCCTTAGGGGGCTTCCTGACCCCTTACAGGATCAGATCCCCAGTTATCACAGCCAGTTCCCAGAAAGCCTCCTCAGAGATCTGGAGTTCTGCCAAGGTATGAGAAATAGCCAAGGACAACTCATCCTTGTGAAAAAGCTTGATCACTGGGGATCCTTGCACACAGGGAGTTCCCTCTTCTCCACGTCCTCCTGAGAGGGCTCCTCCAGGAGGTCCGATGACCCTTCCAGTGCCCACAGGGACTCCAGCAATCCCACGGAGCCTGTACCCTCCCCTCCTCAACCAAGGACTCCCTTATAATTCTCTTGGGAATGGCCCTTCCCGGGTACACCTCCTCACGGTCTTGCCTCAGGCAATACGCCTGATGGAGGACGAAACCTGTCAAAAAGTAACCCCTGCCAAGGGGCCCCCCTCCCCCCCAAACCCAGCCTGGAACATTTGCTGCAAGTTGGAAGGCTCCTGGTCCACTGCCGTCAGGACTGTAGCGCAATCCAAGATGGCAGCTATTCCCACCACTGATCCAGACCCGGAGTCACTCTACACTGTGTGGCTGTGGTCATCGGGCCCCACCAGTGCCTTGTGCATGTTGACTCCCTGCCAGTAATTCAGCAGCTGACAAGCTGTCCTTGAGGCAGCCACAGCACAAACCCTCGGCCGAGAGGTGCGTCTGCCAGCTGCCATGGGTCACACACCAGCTCCACACGTCGCCACCTGCCATCTGACTGCCTTGATGCTCTGCACTCCCTCTCTGGGCCGCACGTCCCACCATGGTCCATCTCCCCCCCCCCCCCTACTGGGATACAGCCGTCAACATCGAGAGCCTCTTGATTGCTTTGCCGCTCATGCGGCTTCCCCGCACTGCTCTCTCGCCTTTACTTTTTTTTTCTTTTTTTTAGCGCATTCTGCACCAAGCAAGCCCCGCTCTACTCTGGGACCTAGAATGGAGGAGCCTTGGGTGCATAGGGAGAGGAATGGCCAGCAGAAGAAGGAAGGTGATAGTACCTCTGAATAAGTCTTTGCTGCGACCTCATTTGAAGTATTGTGTGCAATTCTGGAGACTGCATCTTTAGAAGGATATAAACAGGCTGGAGTCAGTACAGAGGGGGGCTACTAAAATGGTTAGTAGTCTTCATTATAAAGCATATGAGGACAAAGATCTTAATATGCACACCTTAGAGGAAAGACGGGATAGAGGTGATATGATTGAGACGTTTAAATACCTCCATGGCATAAATGCACAGGAAGAGAGACTCTTTCGATTGAAAGCAAGCTCTGCTATGAGGGGACATGGGATGAGGGTAAAAGGGGATAGATTTAGGAGTGATATACAGAAATATTTCTTTACAGAAAGAGTGGTAGATCCGTGGAATAGTCTCCCAGTGGGGGTGGTAGGGATGAGGACAGTATCTGAATTAAAAGAAGCATGGGACGAACACAGAAGATCTCTAAAGGGGAAAAAAGGGGACTGTTGTAGTGGTTGATATGGAAGGACAAACTAGATAGAAAAAGATCACATGGCTTGTCGTCATGTTTCTATGTAGTGAAGGGAGGATCAGGGGAGGGGCCCAGACCACCAGGTACTGCAAACTTGCTGAGGACCAATTAGACAGAGAAAATAAAGATACTGACCAAAAGGGCAAAAAAAGAAATCACAACACAGAACAGCACAGTCGATGCACATCCACCATCTGCTGAGACTGAGAAAATACTAGCTGGTTGAGGGTGCGCAGGCTCCTTATGGGCTGCTTCAGCTCAGTGATGTTTCCCAGTCTCCATCTGCTGGTGGGTGGGCATAACCCATGCATCTGGACTGGACTGGAGGGAATGATTTACTAAGACTGGTTTTCCCATTCAGTGTTCAAAAGAAAATAAATCTTGGTAAATCTGGCCCTTCATGCATCCCCGTAGGTTACTAATGTAAATACACAGCCAGCAGCCTCAATGCCAGCCTTCCACCATGCTGTGATATAGTCTCTCCCCACCAGTCTCCTTCCCTATCCTACCATCTCCCTTGCCACTGAAATCAGCCACCCTTGCAGCCCCTATACTAGCAAGCCAAAGTCATCCACTCTCACAGCTCCTATCACAGCCAGCCACACATCCAGTCCCTACCCCAGCTGCATATCCAGAATCAATGGCCACCGAGTCAAAAAAGAAACTGCCTCTCCTCTGTATCATGTGGCTATGTGCGAGCGAGTCATGCAATGCAGTAATTCTCACATTAGTCTCGAAGTCTCAAGTCTTGCAAGATCAACCCAACAGTTTCTGTACTGTGCAGCTCAGACTCGAAGAGCTGAACAGTGCAAAGAGGCAGTTCTTCCTTGGCAGCAGCATTTCTGAAAGCTGTATTTCGGATAGCAGCAGCAGAGGCAATAAGGTTCAAAAATGCCAGTGGCAAAGTGTTGCCATACTTTGCCGTATCTCTATTTTCTTAATCAAGCAGATACTTGTAAATTGTTAAAAAATTCAATAAACATACTTTTTAAAGAATCCCAGGTGCCAGATGGAAATTTCTAGTCACTATGGTGACCTAGCACCTGGAGTTTGTCAAGCCCTGTACCACAAAATATATTGAGCGCTGACGTCACACCTGCTTCCCCAGTGGGATAGAAGATATCACCTCCAGCTGAAGGAGTCACATAAGCATCTTCAATTACTCAATGCTTTAATGCGTAACCAAAAGGGAACTTCATTAAGAACATCTGAAATGGGGGATGAAAATTCTAGAGCATAGCTGTTGCTGACCACCTCAAGTACCTGACTGACATAATTCAGGATCATTCCAGGGCAAACCTCCAGAGACACCACATTCTCCTCCTGACACACACTGAGCAACCCTGGAGCAGACCAGCCTCATCTCACAGGAAGGAAGTCCTGCTCGTTTATGCCACTAAAAGACTGCCTTTTCTACAGTACCAGTTAGACTGGAGAGACGTATAAAAGTAGTGCCTGCCTCCCCCGTCTATAGCGTCTGGAGTCCAACCATATCCAGACCTTAGCCGAGCAATACAACAGCCATGCCTTTAACTCATCAAGCCTCTGAGGCTCTGCCTTACTTAAGGCCTTTGACTAGCTTCTCAAGGTCCTCCCCAAAACAGCAGCTTCCCCTTAAAAAGGGAGCTTGCTAAGATGAGCCTTCAAACTGGCATCTTCTGCCAAACTCCACAACCACAACCAGCACCATGCCATGATCACCAACCTTAAAGTGTAGTTACTCACCTCTAACAGGTGTTCTCCAGGGACAGCAGGAATCAGTCCTCACTTATGGGTGACATCGGCACCAACGGAGCCTGCGCGGAGCAATTCCCCAGCATGCATGGTCCTCTTCCCGCTCACAGGTGCCATCTTGCTCAGTCAGGTCCCACAGTTAGAACCCTACTAAGCAGATGGCAAGGGAAGGATAAAAACAGCAACTCCTCAGGGGAGGCGGGAGGGTAGTGAGGACTGATTCCTGCTGTCCCTTGAGAACATCTGTTACAGATGAGTAACTACGCTTTTGCTAGGAACAAGCAGGAAGTCAGTCCTCACTTATGGGACTATCCAGCTACAGGCTACCAAACCTGCAAGCCAAAAACACCTTCGCGATGCCACGAGCAGAAGCCGATGTCCAAAGGAAGCCCAAGTCCTCGGGTCTTCAGAGCAAGCTCTCGGTAGCCAAAGAAGGGTCGGAGGGCAGGAGTTACTTATACCCCGAACAAACTACGGAGTACAGCCTGGCCGAAGGCGCTGTCCTGGCGGGACTCCCACTCCAGGCAGTAGTGTGAAATGAACGTATTCGTTGAAGACCAGGTCGCAGCCTGGCAGATGTCCGTCAGAGGCACTGAGAGCAGCAAAGCCACGGACGCCACCTTGGCACAGTGACCAGATGATCCAGCGGGGCACCCGCCTTTACCTGGGCGAAGGCGATGCAGTCTGCCACCCAGATGGAGAGGATACGTTTAGTGACTGCCCGCCCCAAGCGATTGGGATCATAGGCGATGAAGAGCCGGTCGGATCTGTGATGACCTTGGGTTGCTGCAGGTAGAAGGCAGAGCCCTCTTACAGTAAGTGTATGCAGGACCTCCGATGCTCGGTCGGTGTGAAGTCTCGGGAAGAAAGTTGGCAAGACCACCTCCTGATTGACCACACTGTTCCTGTAAAACCTGGTGTAGGGGATCTCGGCCACGAGAGCTTGAAGTTCGCTGACTCGCCACGCTGAGGTCAATGCCACCAGGAAAATCACCTTCTAGAAGTGCCGGAGCAAGCACGTTGCCATCGGCTCGAAAGGCAGCCGTGTCAGCTGCATGAGCACGATGCTCAGGTCCCATTCTGCCGGGGGAGGCCAGATGGGGGGTTTGGAAAGCAGGAGGCCCCGCATGAAGCGGGAGACCAAAGGCTGACCCGGAGTGGGGTTTGCCCTCGACAGGCAAGTGGTTAGCCGAGATGGCGCTCAGGTGAACCCTGACGGAGTTGGACTTAAGGCCCACCTACGAAAAGGTGAAGAAGGTACTGGAGAACCCAACGGGTGGAACAGGAGAACAGGTCGATCTGGAGCTCGGATCACCAGATCGAAAACCGCTGCCAATTCATGGCATAGGCCTGCCTCCTCGAGTCCTTCCTCGACGCAAGGAGCATGTCCTCCTGGGAGGTACAGAGAGGCTAGAGAGACCCGTTCTCGGCTGCCTTGTCCTCCATGGGCTTGCCGAACAGCTGTTCGCCGAGGCAGGGGACATCCAGGAGCTTTTCAAAGAACGATCACTGATACTCTATCAAATCTGGCATCAGCAATCGCTCTCTTAAGTCGGACGTACACCACGGGCAAACCCTCCAAAAAATCCTCCTGTAACAGGAGCAGCTCAGCTATATCTACGTACAGCTGAGCTGCTACTGTTCTCGCGGGAACTTGGTAGTAGCAGCTCACCCAGAACTGCAACAGTCTGCTTTAAAAAAAAAAAAGAAAAGAAAGAAGAGCACCTTCAGAAAAAAGGATGGTACTGTACTCCGAGAAATATATACTGTCAAGATGACCAAAAAGGGCTCCCTACAGGACAAGGTCTGTAGCACCAACACCCACCTGGCAGATTCAACAGCCATCAGGAATACCACCCTAAGGAACAAAATCCTTGAGAGACCAACCATAAGGGTTCAAGGGGGAATCTTTCAGCACCTTCAAAACCAGAGAGAGACTCTGCTGTGGATCTATCAAACACAGATGGATGAAATCTCTTCACTTCCTTGAGGAAGCAGAATACATCAGGACACACACTGCTAAGGACATACCCTGAAAATGTGCCAGACAGCATGCAAGGTCTGCCACTTGAACCTGAGAGAGTTCAGAGTTAAACCATGCTTTAACCAGGACTGTAAGGGGGACAAAACAGTGATCGTGTCTACCTTCCTTGCATCTAAACAAAATGGAATACCGTGAATCCCCTCACAACTACAACCTTATTTATTTTGTCGGGCATAAACCACTAGAGGAAGAGAATTGACATTCTCCCTCCCATGCAGTACATGCCCCTTTTATTAAATGAAAATTTTCTTTGCTACATATTTCAAAAACCACAAGTGAAATAAAAGCCACACTTAGCTGGACAGCTGGCACGGACGTGCTCTCCCAGGATTCCTCGATTACGGTCCGGAGTGCTGATAAGGGGGGTGCCGTTGTGTTGTGGGCTACGGACACTTATCTTACCAAGTTAAGGTCGCACGTGTTGGATGTAAACGTATATCGCAAATTGGAAAAGGACCCCACTGAATTTTTAAAAGGGGAAATTCAAGCTTTGCTCATTGAAGCCTTTTCTAAGGGGTGGATCACCTCGCGGGAGTTTCGGTTCCTTTTGACGCCTAATCTGAAAGCACCGATCATTTATTTTGTACCGAAGATCCACAAGTCTCTGAATTTCAACTGGAGCGCTTGAAGCAGGGTTTTTTTTACCCCGAAACGTGCACGTCCGTGCCAGCTGTCCAGCTAAGTGTGGCTTTTATTTCACTTGTGGTTTTTGAAATATGTAGCAAAGAAATTTTTCATTTAATAAAAGGGGCATGTACTGCATGGGAGGGAGAGTGTCAATTCTCTTCCTCTAGTGGTTTATGCCCGACAAAATAAATAAGGTTGTAGATGTGAGGGGATTCACGGTATTCCATTTTATTTGGATTCCTGTTTGACTGAATACCGCAGTTCTGGGTTCATTGGTTTGTTTTCCTTGCATCTAAGGCCAAGGATGTAGAGGCTCTCCAAAACCTGAGAGACCCAGAGCCAGACTCAGAAGCCTTGAACACAGACTTGGAGTCAGTGGAGTTCCCCAGAGACAGACGCTGCCAAAATCAGGTCAGAGCAAAACCTTTAAAACCTTGTAAAGTAGATAGCTCTGAAAGAAGCCAGTCTCTAGGAAGTGATAATAGAGTGCTTTCTAGAAGAAACAAGTTTAAACCAAGCTTTGAAAGGAAACCTGAAGTTACTAGAGGAAAGTTGGGCTGTAGGAAAGTCCCTATTAAGAAGCTGCAAGTATTTCCCTTATACAGACAGCGTGACCAGAGCTCTAGCTCAGAAGATAGCACACCTGCTTGTCAGCAAAAGGCTAATTGGCAGCTACCGTGCAGAGAGCTAGGAACAGACCCTGAGGACCAGGCTGTGCTGAGGGATCTCACAAGGCAGTTCCATAAGAGACATATTCCTCCCAACCAAAGGCAACTACCTAGGCAAGGCAAGGAAGAAATAAACCCCTTTTATGAGCTGTTAAAAGGTGCTGAGAAATACCAAGCCTCACAAGTGCCTAGAAGACAGAGAGAAACCAAATGGAAACAGCTTCAGAATATAATTAAAGAATTAAAGTCTGAAGGCTTGTATGTTCCACATGATAAAGGGATATCAGAGAGCCAGGAAGAACCAATGGAATTAGGGGCTCCTTTATCCAATACCAGTGATTCTGAAATGGAGTGTGGAGTATGTATGAGAGAGTAAGGAACTATAATTCATTCCTGTTTTATGATTGAGTGCTGTGAAGCCTAAACCAATGTTCTTAGAAGTTTGCACCAGAGACAGCAGCGTTCTGCTGGGTGAAATGACTCAGAGCTTCATAACTTGCAGCTGTGAATGAAAGGCAACGTAAGAAAGTGTTCCTACACAAGAAGCCTGGTACTAATAGGCAAGAGAGTGTGGAGATTAACAGCTTTAAATAGAAATGGCAAACAAGATATGGACATTAGAAAGAAATACAACAGCTAGAAGATTTCTTTATTACATGCTGATACTTGGAAAGCATTACTGGCATCCTGAAATGCTGTTGTATTGTGGAAGCTAGAAGAAGCCTAAAAGCATTTAACTGTATTACGTGTCCCTGAGAAGAATCAGGAGGACCGACTTTACACTGGAACTTTTATTTGGTACAAAAAGGTTACCGCTTTACTTTTGTGTTGGGGGAGTAAATCTTGTGCTGTTCTTTTGCAATACTTTGTGCAATACCTTATGCAATAATAAAGTATTCATTAACTTGGAAACCCAACCTTGGCTGTCGCCACTTCAGTCCACAACTACAATAGGATACAGGGCTTCAGCACTACCAAGGACTTTTAAAACCCCCATGTGGCACGCACCAACTGCCTGATTACGCCTAGGGCTAGGAGGTGCGGTGTCACACTCAACATCGAAGGAAGCGAGTCTGTCGAAGCAAGCAAGGACGGTACCGACACCGGTGCCGATACCGGTACCGAAGCTGATACCGATACTCGAGGAACGGTCTGCAGCAACTCTAGCGGTACCGAAGTAGCTGAGAGCGCTAGACTACGTTCATCGGTGAGGAGTGTTTCATCCATCACCATAGCCGATGCCGGGGTGTCGGTACCGCTTGAAGCGGCCACAACCACCGAGCATGGCCCAGGTATGTTCATCGAGGTAAGAACCCCGGGAACAACCTGAAGCCCCGTTAATGCTTTGGAGCCCGAAGACTCCCGCCGGGGCTTTATTGCCAAAATGTCCGAGGGCAACGCCAGGGGCATCTCGATGCTTAGGAGGAGATCTACCACTCGAGGACTGGCTAGTCTTTACAGACTTTTGTTTGGTTACCTGATCCTGTGAAAAAGAAGATATTCTGGCTGGTGACATCGAGTCCGATGTGAACTGGGTATCGAGTTGTGCTCGATCCTGAAGACTTCTTCTGTTTGAGCTCCAGCAGGAGAGACACTCCAGTGGGCAATGGTCAGGACCTAAACATTTTAGACACCAAGTATGAGTGTCTAAAAAAATATATCTGTATCGCCACACTTTGAGCATTTTTTAAGGATAGTGGCCGTCTTTTCCATAATGGAAGGATAGAGGCCTAGTGGCCTAGAAACAGTCAGGCACTAAACAGGAAAAAATTTCGTAGAGAAAAGAAGAAATTTTTTAGTAAAAGAAAGAAAAGCATTGACGGTACCGGTGGCGTCGAGGGAAGGCAGACGCGACCACAAGAAAGTAAGAATAAAAAATGATAATTACACTTACCTGGTAATTGTAGTTCCTTGAGTGATGACAGTTCAGTCCTCTACCTCTGGGTTGTCAACCTCCTCCTGCAGCTTGGAGACTGGTACGTCAGAATCATGACATCACTGGATATAGCCTGCTGATCTCTCTCTCTCCCTCCAGTGTGAACTATTAACAAAGCAGACTCAAAGGAGCAACAAATAAGTAGCTAACAACAATAACCAAACCTTAAACTTTACTAGCCCATAAGGGTTAAATACTATAATAGTCGGCTAGACTTTCTTACTCCGTTACTGCCAGATAAACTGCGGAGTATCAAAAAGTGAAAATGAAGCACAGCGAATTACACCTACCTGTAAGAATGGACCTATGCCCCCCCATTAGCCATCCGCCTCTGGAAAAAAAACTGGGAGGGATGGAGGACTGAACTGTCGTCACTCAAGGAACTACAATTACCAGGTAAGTGTAATTATCATTTCCTTATCGTTCCTCCAGTTCAGTCCTCTACCTCTGGGATGTACCAGAGCAGTAATCATGGGAGGGACCCCGCCATCCGGCCCGCAATACCGCCGAACCGAAGCGAGCCTCCGCAGCCGCCGTGAGATCCAGACGGCAATGCTTAGTGAAAGTATGAAGAGACGACCATGTCGCTGCTCGACAGATCTCCCCTGGTGGCACCAAACTGTGCTCCGCCCAGGAACAGGCCTGCGCTCTGGTGGAATGTGCGCGCAAGCCCTCAGGCACTGTCCGACCTTGAAACAGATAAGCGGACGCTATAGCCTCTCGGAGCCACCGGGTACTCGAAGCCTTAGATGCTGCCTCACCTTTGCGGACACAACCAAATAATACAAACAAATGATCCGATTTGCGAAACACCTCCGTAACCTGCAAATACTTTCGCAACGTTCTTCTAACATCCAGCCGACGCAACCCCCGATCACGATCGGCCCCCTCCAAAGAACCGAGAACAGGCAGACACACCACTTGGTTCAAATGAAAGGGAGACACTACCTTAGGTAGAAAGGAAGGAACCGGTCGCAGCACCACTTTTTCCCTTGAAAAGGTCAAGTACGGTTCCCGAGACGAAAAAGCTTGCAACTCCGAAACGCGCCAAGCCGAACAGATCGCCACTAGAAAAACCGTCTTCAAAGTTAAATATTTCACTGAAGATCGATGCAACGGCTCAAAGGGAGGCCCCTATAATGCCGTCAACACAAGATTGAGATCCCAGGGCGGGACCACCACCCTGCGCGACGGCCGCAACCGGGAAACCGCCTTCAAGAACCGGATCACATCTAGGTGCGTGCACAACGACCGCCCCTGAACTTTACCGCGGAAACAGGCGAGGGCTGCCAACTGAATGCGCGAAGAGCTAGCCGCCAGGCCTTTCTCAAAACCATCCTGCAGAAACTCTAAGATAGGAGGAATGGCCACCGTCGCCGCCCGAATTTGATGTCTGCAGCACCAATCCTCAAAAATACGCCATATCCGCACATACGCCATCAAATCCATTACCGGCATTCCCCAGCAGCTCACTATCAGTGCAAACACGTCGGGATGAAGCACCCACTCCCCCGCATCTACCTGCACTCTGCTGAGAAAATCCGCCTGGACATTCTCCTTTCCCGCTATGTGCGCTGCCGAAAACGCCGTCAACCGTCTTTCTACCCATGTGAGCAACAGATCTGCTTCCTCCTCCATTGCGGCACTTCCCGTGCCGCCTTGGTGGTTTATGTATGCCACTGTCGCCGAATTGTCCGACAGCACCCGAACCAGATGGCCCAGGACCAATTCCTCGAATGCTTGCAGCGCCCGCATTACTGCCTGAAGCTCCAGCCGATTTATCGACCAAGACCGCTCTTGGGGCGCCCAAACCCCCTGCGCGAACCTGTTTTGGCAGTGGGCACCCCACCCCCTCAGACTGGCATCCATCAATAACGGGAGCCACTGCGGTTGTTCCAGGGGCATGCCGGCTGCCAAGGAAGACTCCTGCAGCCACCACCGGAGCGACTGTCGGACCTTCCAAGGGCACGGCAGACGCTTGCTTAAGGAATCGTTCTGATGCGACCAACGCCGCAGGAGTGCCCTTTGCAACGAGCGCATATGAAACCTGGTCCACGGCACCACCTCCAAAGTCGCCGCCATTGTTCCCAACACCTGCAAGACAGACCATGCCGACGGAGCCATGACCGACTGGAACTTCCGGACCAGAGATCTGAGCCCGGCTGTGCAGTAGGAACACGAAACCCTGCCGAGTGTCGAAGCGCACCCCGAGGTAGTCTATGTCCTGAGAAGGCTGCAGACAGCTCTTGGCTGGATTGACCTGTGTCCCTGACAAGCTAGCTAGCTCCTCTGATGCTACATCTCGACCCGGGCTCTGAGAAACCGCAGGTACCGCTCCCGGCGGCCCCCCCTGCGCCTCCTGAATCTCCTGACTCTCCATCTGCTGTTCAACTGTGGATGACAAGGCAGCACAGCCACGACAGACCCCCCGAGTCCGCCACTGTGCCCCTTCGCGTCCCACAGACAATGCACTGCGGTCTGGTGGACATTCCAATGCAAATCCAGAGCTAAGCAGCCCTGCCCCCAACAAGGAAGGGAAGAAACAAAAGAAATAAAGAAATCAGGAAACAAAAGAACCCTAAGGGCAGCAGCTTGCTCTGTGCCGATGAAGCAAGGGCTCCCTCCGCACTGCGGGAGGCCCCACCCTTCACCACAAACTTGCCGTTAAGCACCCGAGGCACAGCAGAGACCCGTGGTTATTACTGAAGGCGCTAAAACTAAAACTTTCATCCGGCGGCCATGCGGTTCTACCGCGTCACTTAAAATGGACGCCGGGAACTGCAGGGCTGTAAAAAGAGGCACGAAAACAGCTTACCAGGTTTGCCGCGCTCTTAACAAGCTTCCCCAGCCGAAAACGCAGCCTGCCGCCAGTTATAGCTGACCGACCAGGTCTGCGCTGAGGCCCCCGAGGCTGTATATTGGCTGCGGAGCAAACAAGGCTGCTTGTGAAGGCGCGAAGCGTGTCTCCACCGGACCGCGGGAATCGCGACGCGGTCCGGATCAGACAGCCTGTCACCAAAGGGCTCTCCCCTGAAAGTCCTGGGGGAGAGAACTTCGCCTGCTCTATTAAAGAATGGCCCCAATTGAAAGGAAGAGAAAACAGACTGTAACTCCCTTTCTCCTACCTGTCTCTGACAGTCCGGGAATGAGAAAGTCAGCCTGCCCTGCAATATGCTTTTTTTTTTTTTTTTTAAAGAATAGTACCCCTTTTAGAAGTAGCCCAAGTATTAATAGGCTCTGTATGTTTTTCTTTTTTTTTTTTTAACACAATTTCCTTCAAACCTAATCAGCTAGCCAACCTAAAGCTCCTTATTCGTTTCTCCAGTGAGCCCCTATCAGGCTCACTACGTCCTCCTCCTGCATGGAGACTGGTCACACTGGAGGGAGAGAGAGAGATCAGCAGGCTATATCCAGTGATGTCATGATTCTGACGTACCAGTCTCCAAGCTGCAGGAGGAGGTTGACAACCCAGAGGTAGAGGACTGAACTGGAGGAACGATAAGGAAGAAGAATTTTCTGTGGTGACAGGAATACGTCCTGACGGCTCTGCGGAAAACAGAAAACTGATGAGGGAAGTGAATGGGCGGGAAGGCAGCGCACATGCGTGTGGTATGCTCCCAAAAGCTTTCTTTTTGGACGCTGGGGAGCGTTCCCGCGCAGGCTCCGTCGGTACCGACGTACCCATATGTGAAGACTCATTCCTGCTTGTTCCTGGAGATTATCTCTCAGGTCAGCAGTTTACAAAATTTCAGATGATATGTCCTCTTCAAAAGCGGAAGGGTCATGAGCTGCAGAAAAGATAAAATATCTAAAACCTAGCAAATGGCTTCATAAACAGATTATACTAGAGTGGCTATTTAAAAACTAAGGGGGAGCATATTCAAAGGGATTTATGCAGTTTGCAGACCTGCTAATCACATAAATCCCAATGACCAGGATATTCAATGGCACTAAGCTGGATAGTGCAGCTCAATATCTGCTCCTCAGTGAGTAACGCCCCACTGCTACTCAGATAGTGTCGAGACAGCACCGTTAGCTAGCCAGTTAATAATAATATTGAGTTGTCAACTGGACAGCTAAACTGCATAAAGTTAGGTCAGGTGAAAGACTGACCTAACTGTATGTAGTTTTGCAAACCTGTGAAAACAGATATTCAGTGCAAGTCGCCAGATATGCACCAGCACTGAATATCTAGATTTAATTTAAAGCAGAAACGGCCAGCGGCTGTAGCAGCACTGGTTGCTGCCGCTGAAGTGTCCCCCCTAAAGGTACAATTCCAATGCAGGCTTTATAGACAGTTTAAGCAACAAGGTCACTGTTTTCAACAAACTCTCTATACCTGTTATATAAAGGGGTAGTGAAATGCCATTCATCTGAACTAAGCAGGCCAAGCAAAATGCTCTGCAATTCCTATGTTCTCCTCAATGTCGAAATGGGTGGATAAATTTAAAGCTTGCTCTCTCAAGAGTTGCTTTATAGGCAATTTTCTCCCAGTATCAAGGTCTGTAATTTCCATTTGGCTGCCAGTTTGCGATTAAATTCATCACCTTTATTATAAAACCGTGCTGCACTCCATGGCCTGCTGCACAAGCATTGCAAGACAGACATTTTTCACTGCTAACAGTAGCATCGTTCTGAAGAAACCACCACATCCATTCAAACATTAGCTCCTCCAACCTGATACAGAGACTTATCACTCATATCAGACAAACCTCCTTACAACTGAATACCTCAGATATATTGCTGATATAAGCAATATTACCCGGCTCAGATTTTTTTGGATACATGTCAACAGCATTTTCCATGATTATTCCCAGGCCAGCCCCACACTCAAATATTGCAAATTGTTTTTTATCATTCATTTTAAAAATAAACAGGTGCTCTCTGCCTGAATTCATTCAAAGTTCGAATGCATTCAAGTTAACCTTTGTATATTTCTACAAAAAATAAAATATGGAAATTAAGAATTCAGTCAGTGATTTTGCCATTTCTTAAATTAAGTCAAGTCAAATACAAATCCTAATAATGGAATTAAACATAAGGCATCTGGGTACATATCCGGTGGGGAAAGCGTCTATATGCATATGATTGCACCGTTCCCCCACTTGACTTTTCACTTCTTAACAAGCCACATGTGAACTATTGGTTCTCGCGTTCTAAAAATGAGTTGAAAAGGGAAAGGAAACACAATAGATTCAGGATGAGCAACCCTGCTGCCAATTGCCATAAGTGCAGAATTTGCCATGTCAGTGTGGTGAATTTGAGTTTGCCATATATTAGTCTTTAACACTAAAATGTAGCAAACCCTTTTCTTGACAATTTGGTCTGCTGTACAGAAGCAATGACAGCATGTCAATATTATTTATCTAGTATCTATCACACCTCCTAACCGGCTAAGGAGATCGAATGCTGCAAACACCCTCATTCTACCTAAGGCAAGCACTAAGTGCTCCCAAGCTACCAGAGCTAGTGCCTTTGCCTTTTTTGCACCATCTTGCTGGAACGCTCTACCGGCGGCTATCAGAACCATCAGCGATCTCTCCCAATTCAAGAAGGAACTGAAGCATCACCTTTTTCTCCTTCACTACGATGTTGCAGTCCCCCCCCCCCCCCCCACTCACCTACCTCCACACCTCATGGTAGCTCCTCAAGCCCACGCATCTTACACTCCTAGTCTGAATACCCGCAACCACACCTTAACCGCCTCCATACTTAACCCACCTTGAGAAGCTCGTGCTGTGCACTTAACCATGTATATAGTTACATTAACTGGCTTGTATATAGTTATCATGTTCTCCCTGTTAAGAAACTTGTTTATTGTATACCCAAGTTATTTTTACCTGTTTATTGTAAGCACAAATCACTAAACTGAGATGTGTAGATTTAATGTATATTGTAAACCGCACTGATCTTAAATAGCGCGGTATAAAAGAAAATGTAATAAATAAATAAATAATCACATGATTGCTCAATCATTCTAAGCCACCCTGACTCATTGACACAATGCTACCAGTCAAACCTCCTCTCCAAAGTCCATAGTGTGGCAAAGGTGAAATTAGACCGTACCTGCTAATTTTCTTTCCCGAAGACCCTGGAAGTCCAGTCCAGATGCGTGGGTTATGTTCATCCACTAGTAGATGGAGAATGAGGAACACTAAGCTCAAACACTTCTCCTTAAGTAGCCTGTGCCCTTATACCAAGCCTGTATGAAACTCACCAAGCAACAAAACGGAGTCCCCACAAAGTCTCATATCTATATTCACCAGAACCTCAGTCATAAAAACATAAGATATGCCATACTGGGTCAGACCAAAGGTCCATCAAGCCCAGTATCCTGTTTCCAACAGTGGCCAATCTAGGTCACAAGTCCCTAGCAGTGTCCCCAAAAGACACAGGTTCCACAATGCTTGTATTGGGGCAAGCAGTGGATATTCTGGGTCCACTTTAATAATGGTATATGGACCTTTCCTCCAGGAACTTGTCCAAACCTTTTTTTAAACCCAACTACACTAACAGCTTTTACTACAACCTCTGGTAGTAAATTCCCGTTTCATTACACATTGAGTGAAAAAATATTTTCTCTTATTAGTCTTAAATAGGTTACCCGGTAGCTTCACTGCATGCCCCCTAGTCTTTCTATATTTTGATGGCAGAAACAATCTACCTTTACCCATTCCACTCCATTCATTAACTTATAGACCTCTATCATATTTCCCCTCAGCCGTCTCTTTTCAAGGTTGAAGAGCCCTAACCTTTATCGCCTCTCTTCATAGGGGTATCCTTCCATCCTCTTTACCATTTTGGTGGCTCTTTTCTGTTCCTTTTCTAATAACGCTATATCCTTTTTAAGATACGGCGACCAAAACTGCACACAATATTCAAGGTGTGGTCTCACCATGGAACGATACAGAGGCATATCATCCTTTGTTTTATTCTCCATTCTTTTCCTTATGATACATAGCATTCTATTTGCTCTCTTGGCCGCTGCTGCACACTAGGCGAAGGGTTTTAGCATGTTATCCACGATGACGCCTAAATCTTTTTCCTGGGTGGTGGTTCCTAATGTGGAACCTTGCATCGGGTAACCATAGTTTGGGTTGTTCTTCCCTAGGTGCATAACTTTGCACTTGTCCACATTAAATTTCAACTGCCATTTGGATGCCCAGTCTTCCAATTTATCAAGATCCTCTTGCAATTTTCCACTATGCCCATGAGTTTTAACAACTTTGAATAGTTTCATCTGCAAATTTGATAATCTCACTTGTTATTCCCCTTTTCAGGTCATTTATGAATATGTTAAAAAGCAGCAGACCTAGCACAGATCCCTGGGATACTCCACTATTCACCTTTCTCCACTGGGAAAATTGGCCCTCTGCTTTCTATCTTTTAACCAGTTCCTGATCCACAATAGTACACTGCCTCCTATCCCATGACTTTTTAATTTTGCCAAAAGTCTCTCAAGAGGGATCTTGTCAAAGGCTTTCTGAAAGTCCAGATATACTATATCAACCAACTCACCTGATTGTAAGCCTGCACCTGCCACATAGGTGCCCTTTAACTTTATTTATTTAATTTATTTATTTTAACTCTAACTGCAAAAAAAACATCCTCCAGAGGCCTAACAGCCTGGGCAGGGGGGGGGGGGGGGGCAGAAGAAAGTTCAGCGGTGCTCCAACAACCAACTGAACCTCCAGCAATTACTAACAAAAACCAGCCATCCCAAACTTGCCTGTTCTAATAAATACTCTCTGCAAGAACAGGCACTAGGCAACAAAAGACACCAAGTCCCAGGTAGAGACTCCAGGAAAGAAAATTAGTAGGTAAGGTCTAATTTCACCTTCCTTATCAACCCTCTAGTCCAAGCCCAGATGCATGGGACATAACAGAGCCATACTAAACACTGGATAGGTACTGAAACGCTGGCCTGCAGCACGCATGGTGCAAAATTTACATCCTGATGGGCCTGTACATCCAGCCAATAATGAAGTGCAAATGAATGCAGGGAAGCTCAAGTTACCACCTTGCAAATGTCTTATTATTTTATTTATTTTATTTGAACAGTTTTTATATACCGCCATTTCCAAGGATCAACAGCGGTTTACATTACAACAACATAGTTATACAGTTAAACAGTTTAACGGTTAAACGGTTACATAGAACATTATGAACAATTTGAACATTATGAACAATTTGAACAATATTACATTATAACATGAGTTGAATAGAACAATATTGATTAATGTGATTAGGGTATTACAAAGACCAAACAAGAACAATATTTGATTAAGTTACAGTAAAACTGTACATCAATAATATGTTACAATATAACAGGAACAACAACAATATTAATCAAATGTTTGAACTAAAATACATTTAAACTATATTACAGGTATTAAATATTACTTTGATTACATATATATGTGTAAGGAATCATTTTATGATAATTATCGTTTGCAGTTGTGGATGTCTAATTATAGATATGCATTAGGGTAATGTGAAAGATTCAGT
The DNA here is from genome assembly GCA_033557465.1 of Ichthyophis bannanicus. NCBI lineage: Eukaryota > Metazoa > Chordata > Amphibia > Gymnophiona > Ichthyophiidae > Ichthyophis > Ichthyophis bannanicus. The sequence continues at coordinate 575,881,963 of CM066033.1, forward strand.
TATGGAGGTTGGGAAACTATAATTGTTTCTCCATTGTTGTAGTGTTGACAAAATAGATATGTTTTTAAGTCTTTTCTAAATGTTTGAAGGTCTTTAGATTCTCTTAGTTGTTCTGGAAGATTGTTCCACAGTATTGGTGCGACAAACGAAAAGGCACTATTACTAGTTGATTGTTTTGATTTTCTTATTAGATCTGGAACTGCTAGTGTGTTGAGGTTTTTTTTTCCTTCTTTTCCTAGTTTCTAGAGGACTGTGAAGAAGAGTAGTTAAGTATGATGGGGCTATGCTATTAATTAATTTAAAAGTGGTTAATAGTATTTTGTATTGGATCCTACTGAATATGGGTAGCCAATGTAGTGTGTATAGAATGGGGGTAATGTGGTCAGATAGTTTGGCTTTGAATATAACTCTTGCTGTTACGTTTTGGGCCATTTGTAATATTTTGATGTTCTTCTTAGTTATACCATGAAGTATGCTATTACAGAAATCAAAATGTGGTAAAACCAAGGCTTGAGTAACGGTTCTAAAGTCTTCATCTTGTAGTAGTGGTCTTAATTGTTGTATAGAGCGTAATTTGTAATATATTGTTTTTGTTAGTTTTTTAATGTGTGTAGTGAAACTGAGAGCTTTGTCTATGATAACTCCTAGATATTTGATTTCTTCTTTGATAGGGAGAGTCGTGTTCAGGATTTTAATGTCAGGTTGGGGGGTATATTTTGTGTTTTTTGTCACAATCATGACTTCAGTTTTTTTGATGTTAATAGATAAGTTATTTAATTGGAGCCAGTCCTCAGCTTCCATTAGGCAGTTTATTAGATTATTATTATTATTATTATTATTGAGATGGAACCAGACTGACCTCCACCCATGACGAAGCCTGAGCCCACAGAAACCTCATCTAGTCAACAAGCAAGCAGACACAATGGTCTCCCTGATCCAGTGAGAAATAGATGCCTTAGAGGCCATCTCAGCCTTCCTGGAGCCACCAAACAGAATAAAGAGCCGCTCCAATCTCCGAAATACCTCAGTTACCTTCAAGTAGCGCTTGAGGTAACTACGCACATCCTGTAAATGAAGGAATGCCACTACCTGATTCAAATGCAAGGCAGACTCCATCTTCGGGAGAAAGGAAAGCACCAGCCTTAGAACTACTTTCCCTGGAAAACACCAGATAAGGCTCTCGGCACGACAAAGCTTGCAATTCTGAAATACAGTGCACCAAACAGATCATGACCAGAAAAACCACCTTTAATGTCATGCCCTTTAAGGAACCTCCACGAAGGGGCTCAAACAGAGGAGCAGCGAGAACCGAGAGGAACAGGTTCAGATTCCAGGTCGAAACCCTGAAGAAACCAAACATCCCCATTAAAGGCTATAGACTGACCATGCACCAGACAACAGAAGCAAGTCAATGTCGCAACCTGCGCTTTTAAGGAACTCAAAGCTAGGCCGTTGTCCAAGCCCACTTGTAAGAAAGCCAAAATCTCTTGAAGAGAGGCTGCAAGGGGACAAAACCCCCACTCTCCACAACAGGTCTCAAAAATGTGCCAAACCTGCACATAGGCCAATGAAGTGGACAGTCTCTAGGCCCGCAACAAATTCAATCACCTGGGCCGAAAGGCCCTTACGCCTCAACTGCACCCTTTCAGGAACTAAGCTGTAAAGTGAGAATCTATCCACATCAGGTTACCCATCGAGGGAAATCCCCGGTCAGCATAATGGCACAATGTCGGTCTGGAGAAAATTAAAAGCGTTTCAGTCCAAATATGCCCAGAGGGAGCCAGAGGCAGTGCAGAACATGAAGGCGCAGCGGGACAAGGACAGCTCGGAAGAGTGGCCTGACAAATGTGGGGCAGAAAGAGGAGGGGAGATGCGGGATTGGCTGCACGAATTTAAAAAAAAGAGCTGAAAATAGAAATTACACTTACCTGGTAATTGTCGTTCCTTGAGTGACGACAGTTTAGTCCTCTACAGCTGGGTAGTGCACCTCCTCCTGCAGCTTGGAGACTGGACCAATCAAATCTTCATCCCTCTGGATGTAGCGAGCTGGAAATCCCCATCAGCCCCAGTGAACTATTGACAAAGCAGACTCAAGAGCAACAAATAAGTAGCTAACTTTTTTTTTTTTTTTTAACAATCAGAACCTGGAACAGAACATAACCTGCCGTCTAACAGGAACAGGGAGGAAGACCCGCCCCAAAAGTGCTCTTCCCCCTTGCCAAGTCTGGAAAGAGATAGAAAGTAAAACTCACCTGTCACTCCGCTCCAAGATCATGACTACGTGCCAAGCAAGCCAGAAACCTGAGGGCAGGAAGGAGGACTAAACTGTCGTCACTCAAGGAACGACAATTATCAGGTAAGTGTAATTTCTATTTCCTTATCGTTCCTCCAGTTTAGTCCTCTACAGCTGGGATGTAACAGAGCAGTACTAACGGGAGGGACCCTGCCAGCCGGCACGCAAGACCGCTGACCCGAAACGGGCATCCCCCGCCGCCAACACATCCAAACGGTAGTGTCTACTGAACGTATGTAACGACGACCAGGTGGCCGCCTTGCACATCTCCACCGGCGGAACCAGACTTTGTTCAGCCCAGGACGCCGCTTGCGCCCGAGTAGAATGCGCCCTGAGGCCTATAGGAGCCGGACACCCCTGCAACACGTACGCCAAAACAATAGCTTCCTTAATCCACCTGGAAATGGATGCCTTGGCCGCCGCGTCACCTTTCCTAGGCCTGCCGAACACAGACGATCCGATTTGCGAAAAGCCGCTGAAACCGACAAATAACGACGCAAGGCCCTCTTCACGTCCAATCGACTCAGCCCGCAATCCGACGGATGCCCCGCTTCTGCTTGCAGAACTGGCAGAGACACAGTTTGATTCACATGAAAGGGAGAAGATACCTTAGGTAAAAAGGAGGGAACCTGTCTCAGAACCACCTTTTCCTTGGAAAAACACAGAAACGGCTCTCTGCAAGAAAGAGCCTGCAACTCCGAAATGCGCCTCGCCGAACAGATAGCTACTAAAAAGACCACCTTAAGAGTCAAGTCTTTGACAGAAATCCGAGACAGAGGCTCGAACGGCGCTTTTCCTAACGCCCACAAGACTAAGTTGAGATCCCAGGACTGAACGGAGATCCGACGAGCCGGGCGCAGTCTGGTCACTGCTTTAAGGAAACGGACGACATCGCCATGAGCACCCAGAGCCACACCCTGGATCTTACCTCGATAGCAGGTCAAGGCCGCCAGTTGCACTCTCAAGGAGCTGGCGGCCAGCCCCTTGTCAAAACCATCCTGCAAAAAACTCAATACCACTGATACGGAGGCCCTAGAAGCCCGAACCTGACGCCTGGAACACCAGTCCTCAAAGATCCGCCAGATGCGCAAATAGGCAAGCAAGGTCGACCGCTTTCGCACTTGAAGCAAAGTTGCCACGACCGATCTAGAGTAGCCCTTCTTCTTTAACCTTGCCCTTTCAATAGCCAAGCCATAAGCGAGAATCGATCCACTTGCGGCATTAGAAGAGGCCCCTGAACCAGGAGTTCCGGCGACAACAGGAGACACCACAGGGGACCATCCAGCAACCTTATCAAATCGGCATACCATGGACACCGGGGCCAATCTGGCGCCACTAGAAGCACCCTCCCCCGATGGGCTTCGATACGTTGAATCACCCGACCGATGAGGGCCCACGGAGGAAATACGTAGAGCAGCCCCGTTGTCGGCAATGGCTGCATCAGGGCGTCGATCCCTTCCGACATGGGCTCTCTCCGCCTGCTGAAGAACCGAGCCGCTTCGCGGACCGGCACGTCACCATCAAGTCCATGACTGGCATGCCCCATCGCAGAGTCAATTGGGCGAAGACATCAGGATGCAACTCCCACTCTCCGGCATCCACCTGGATTCTGCTGAGAAAGTCCGCCGTCACATTTTCCTTGCCGGCGATGTGAGCCACCAATATCGCCTTCAATCACGGCTCCACTCAGGCAAACAGTCCTTCGGCCTCTTCCTCCATGGCTGCGCTTCCTGTGCCACCCTGCCGATTTATGTATGCCACCGTGGCTGCATTGTCTGACAACACTCACACCGCCTGATGCGTCACCAGCTTTTGGAAGCTCTGCAGAGCCAAGAACATCGCTCTGAGTTCCAGACGGTTGATCGACCATCTGCTCTCCTCCGTCGTCCACCTCCCTTGTGTGAACTGACCTGCACAATGTGCCCCCCAGCCTGTTAGACTCGAATCCGTGAAGAGGGGAAGCCACACCGGCTGCTCCAACGGCATTCCTGCCTGCAAGACTGTGGGACGAAGCCACCACCGCAGCGCCTGACGGACGGGCCAAGGACAAGGGAGTCGCTTGCTCAGCGAGTCGGACTGATTTGACCAACGACGGAGCAAGGATCGCTGCAGAGGCCGCATGTGAAACCTGGCCCACGGCACGACCTCCAGTGTCGCTGCCATCATCCCCAAGACCTGGAGGTACTTCCACGCCATTGGCGCCGCGAGCCTACGGAAGGCCTGCACTAGATGCCGGAGGGTTAGAGCCCAGCACTCCGTGAGAAGAAAAGACCCTCTCCGAGTATCGAACTGAACCCCCAAATACTCGAGGACCTGAGTCGGCGCCAAATGACTCTTGAGCGGGTTGACCACCCAGTCTAAGCCCTGAAGAAAATCCACCACCTGTTGCGTGGCTTTCTCGCTCTCGGCCTGGGATTTTGCTCTTATCAACCAATCGTCGAGGTAAGGATGGACTAAGACTCCTTGCTTTCGCAGCGCCGCTGCCACCACTACCATTATTTTGGTGAACACCCGGGGGGCCATTGCCAAACCGAAAGGCAGCACCTGGAACTGAAAATGACCCCACGGCAGGGCGAACCGAAGAAACTTCTGATGAGACTCCCGGATGGGAACATGGAGAGAAGCCTCTGAAAGATCGAGAGAGGTGAGATACTCCCCCTGACGAACCGCCACCATGACGGACCGCAGGGTTTCCATGCGAAAATGCGGAACTCTGAGACAGCGATTCACCCTTTGAGGTCTAGGATAGGCCGAAGAGAACCGTCCTTTGGCACCACGAAATAAATGGAGTAACGCCCCATTCCGTATTCCACGAGCGGAACCGGGATGATGGCTGCTAGCTGCAACAGGCAGTCTACCGTTTGACGAACTTGCAAGGCCTTTTTCGGACTTCTGCAGGGAGAACTGACGAACGAATCCAGCACCGGCCTTGCCAGATCTAACACATACCCGTCGCGAATGATCTCCAAGACCCACTGGTCCAATGTTATGCGGGTCCAGGCAGAAAGAAACCCCCGCAGCCGACCTCCAATCGGTTGTCCTTCTGCCGGGACCCTCTGCCATTCATTGTGGTTTCCGGACGGCTCCCGCAGAAGCCATCGTGAAACCTCTACTTGCCCCCTGGAAGCCCCGGAATCCTTGAGCCCGGGACAGAAACCTTCCTCTTTGAGAACCCGCGAAAAGGGGGGAGCGAAATCTTCGAAAATCCCAAAACTGCCCCCAAAAGGACGCGGAAAATTTTCCTGGCTTGGGCTTGTACTCCGGGAGCCGACCCCCTTTGGACGCCCCTAAATCTTTGACTAACTTATCAAGATCCTCTCCGAACAATAACTTGCCTTTGAACGGGAGCTTACCAAGCCAAGACTTGGAGGAACCATCGGCCACCCAGTTTTTTAGCCAAAGGGTCCTCCGCGCCGCTACCAGAGACGACATACTATTCGATACGGCCCTAATCAGGTCATAGTGCACATCTGCTAAATATGCTGCTCCGGATTCCAGACGCTGTAGCTCTCGCACGTCGTCCTGCTCCATCGCCGCCGATTGTCTCAGGCGCTGGACCCACCTTAGACAGGCCCTAGCCACCCAGGCCCCCCAGAGAAGCTGCATCCGCTTCAAAGGACTGCTTCAACAGACCATCCATCTTTCTATCCTGAGACTCCTTCAAGGCCGCACTGCCTTCCACCGGAATCATGGTCTTCTTTGTGACCGCCGACACCGCCGCATCAACTTTCGGAGCACGAAACCTTTCCTTATCACCATCCGATAAAGGATAGAGTCTACTCATGGTTCTTATGCCTTTCAAACCCGCTTCAGGATGATCCCACTCGGTTTGAATCATCTGATCTATTACTTTATGAATGGGGAACACCACCTGTGTCTGACGCACCGCCTGAATAATAGGATCCACCACATCCACTTCGGGTTGTTCCGGAGACAGCCTAAGCATCTGCAGGACCTCGGAAATGAGGGCCGACAACTCTTCTATCTGAAACACTCGAATGATCCGCGCCTGATCCTCAGGTTCAGGAATCTCACCTTCCTCTAAATCCTCCAACTCGCCATCCACGTCACAACCGTGCTCTTCCTCCTCCTGGAAATCCAACTCGGAAGAAGAACCCTCCGCTGGCCGAGGCCTCTTGAGTGGCTTCACAAGTCCACTCTCACGTTCTGCCAGTGCAGCCCGAGCACTGGGAGAAGGAAGCGACCCAGAACTCGGCAAAAGCCCCTGCCTCTTGCGACAGAAGGCCTGATGCATGAGCAACACAAAGTCTGGAGAAAAATCTTCCATCAATGCAGGACCCCCAGCTACCGGAGATACGCCCAGAAGTCCCCTCCAACTCCGGAGCGGATGGACCAGCCATCCACGCTTCACCCTCCGGCTCCTTCACCATGTCCAGAGCTGTCGCCCCTTCCATTTGCTGCTCTACAGTCAGGGATATGGAAGCACAGGAATGGCAAATACCTGTCTCCGTAGCCAAGCCCCTACAGGTGCCACAAATCACGCACTGAGGCCTCGCTGAGATGGACTACAGAGCCTGCAAGTCTCAAGGCAACTGAGGCAAGAGATGGAGAATTGTTGGGATCATATATATATATATCCTGCTGTTTTTTTTTTTCTTTTCTCAAGAAGGATCCTTAGGCACTCATTTTTACTGGGCCCACTAGGGGCTTGAAAGCATCACCTGTGGATCAGCAGGCAAGGAACCAGCCAGCACGCCACTACTCCACTGTTTCCCTTTTTTTTTTTTTACAGTGTTGAGCTTAAATTTACTTAGTGAGGCTCTGCCACTACCACCGCTAAAGAGTCCCGACCCCTCAGGCCCTAGGGACCCACGCACCGGCAAAGAGACCCAAAGAAAAGAAGAAAATAAGTAAATAAGAAAAGAAAATAAGAAAGCTTAAAACAAGCGGGAAGACCCCGGACAATGGTACTGCCGGCTTACCAGTAAAACCGCTGAGAAAACCGCGAGGCTAAAATGGCCACGGTTTCTCTCAGCGATTTTGGCGCGCTTTACACAATGGGCCCCGAAGCACCGCAGGTCTCAGAACTGCATGCCGGCGACCTCCCCCGTTGCACCTGGCTTTTACCTGCTGACAAAATGATGAAACTGCGTCGATCGGAGCCTCGATCGCCGAAAGACACAGGATCGCCGCAGGGCCTCTGACATGTGCTTGACCACTTCTCCGGAGCCAGCGCCTGCAGGCTGTCACCCAGCGCTCTGCCCGTGGCCCGCACTAGGGGCTCTACCCCGTTCAGTCAAGGGGTAAGAGATCCTAATTAGTAAAAGCCGCCAGGGGGGAAAAGAGAGGCTAGGCAAGGGAGAATCACTCCAAAGCAGAAACCCCCTCCCTGTCCGCTATGAGGAATGCAAAGGTTTGTCGGGTTTTTTTGGGGTTTTTTTAAAGGCACAGCACCCAAATAGCAATTCCTCCAAATCCAATCAAGCCAAATCAAATGAAGTGAAAGCAAAATTAATCTATATAGCCTGCTTCTTGTTAGTTCCTCCAGTGAGCCCAGCACCTAGGTTCACAAGGTCCTCCTGCTGCTTGGAGACTGGACACACTGGGGCTGATGGGGATTTCCAGCTCGCTACATCCAGAGGGATGAAGATTTGATTGGTCCAGTCTCCAAGCTGCAGGAGGAGGTGCACTACCCAGCTGTAGAGGACTGATATTAAAACGCTGCTGCTTACTATACAACAGGATATGAATGTGCTGGGCCATCAGGTAGAGGAAGTGGAGGAAACAGTTGAGAAACATGAGGCAGGACTGCAGGAGATGGAGGTGGCTTATGAATCCATGAAAGCACAGCAACAGCAGGCACTGGTACAAAAGATAAAAGATCGAGGATAGGGCAAGGCGCTGAGTTAAAGAAGAAGATGCCTTTAAGGACTGCTTCTCCATTTCAAAGCACCTGTTTCAACATATTATGGCAATGGAACGAGGCGGCAGCGAGTCCTCAGGCCCAGTGGGGCTGGAAAGGGCACACAGAAGTTTGGGACCTAAGAGAAAACTCCCAGAGACATTATTGTAAGCCTCAGCTCATTCCCTCAGAAGCAGCACATTCTCAGCACTGCTAGAAAGTATGATAGGACAGCAAGGGACAACTGTGAAATTGAATTATATAATGATTTTTCTAAAGACACACTGGAGGGGGGGGGCTCTGAGGGAGGTGACGGCCTATTTAAGGCAAAGAGAACTGTGCTACAAAATGGCTCTACCCATTTGGGCTCCTCATCTCAGCAAATGGGAGTTCAAGGAGGGTGAAAACTGTCCAAGAGGCCTGGAAAGCACTGCAGAAGATGGGCTGTGAGGGACTTCCCAAACTACAAGAGGGGGAATGCCTGGAGATGGACAGAACAGCCACTACAATGCAGCAGCAAACATCTCAATGGAAGCGAGTGGCGGCTAAGGGAAAGAGGTTGGCGAGACTACCTAGAGAAAAGCAAGAGAGAGAAGAACAGAAGGCACAAGGATCCTGAACTTCCAGGAGGTAAACAAGGGAGTAGCACAGACTAGCTGTGGGAAATGGACACTGGAGTCACAGGGCATACAACAGAAGGGGAAGGGATTGTGTGAAGGAATGGGGACAGAGTGAATAAGGGAGGGGAAGGGATAGAAGGTGGAATAGCAGGGGAGGGAGAGGTAATGGGAAGGGAGGGCAGGGTAGTGGAGGGGGTGAGAGGGGAAGGGGGGGTAAAGGGGAAGGGGGATATGGAGAAGAGCGGGGGGAGAGGGCCCTTGCAACACCAGAATTAGTGATCCAGGAGCATGAGAAGGCAGACCACAATGGAACAGGGGGAGGGGGAGGGGAGGTTGGAGGGGAGAAGGGCAGCGGAAGAGTAAGGCAAGCATTGGGGATAACATGGGTGAAGGAGTAGAGGACAAAGACTCACAGCTCGGGTTGGAACAATAAATGCTAAAGGACTGAATACTCCATTAAAACGCCAACAGCTATATCGGGAGGCTGAGAGAGGCCGCTGGGAGATCATCCTGGTGAAAGAAACACACCTTAGATACAGAGATGTAGGGCGAATGCACAATAAAAAAGTCCCCCTAAAAATATTACTCTAGGAGCAAGGATGGAGGACATGGGAAAGGGGGATTGGTATTCTGATTAGTCAAGATAGTAAGCTCCAAGTAAAAAATAGCTTTCGGGATCAGGAAGGGAGGGTGGTGGGGTGAGGGGAACGATGGGGGGGGGGGGGGGGATCACTGTCTCCGTGTATGCTCCCAACGGAGCGCAGGGAGAATTTTGGCTGGGTGTAAAGAAATTGTTGGGGGAGTGGGTTAGGGTGGAGTTATTAATAAGGGGGAACTTCAATGGGGTAATATGTCCCCAGTTAGACAGGCAAGCGAAGACACAAGATGGGCGTGGGAAAAATAGGAGAAGCTTGCACCAACTTATTCAATCTGGTAGATGCATGGCAGGATCTACACCCATGCTTTAGCAGAATTGATATGATCTTGGAAGAGAAGATATGGATGCATGAGGTACAAGAGGGGAGAATAAAGCCCATCACCTGGTCAGACCACGGCCCAGTCTGGATAGCAATAAGGCAGGAAGGATGGGGGGTATACAGTTTTGAAGGTTAAATGAGAATTTATTAAAGAAACAGGAAGTTATCACTGATATCAGAAGGGCCATCCAGGACTACATATTGATAAATGATACGGGAGAGGTGAAAGATTGTAGTGTCTGGGAAGGACTGAAGGCTGTCTTAAGGGGTAGATTCATAATGTGGGCAGCCAAATATAAGACTGAGAATACAGAAAGAGGGGGAGCTGTTTAAAGCCATAAAGGCTGCAATGGCGCGTATCCGAAAACAGGAGCTAAGGCAGCCTGGAAGCAGGTAGGAGTCTTAAGGATGGAACTACAAAAAAGTACAATCTGAAATGGCAGCTTTTAAATTTCAGCAGGTGAATTAAAGCAGTGAACAGCCCAAACCATGATAATGAAATGGGGAAATATACCGAAAGGAACAAGACATTAGGGCACAATTTGCAAAGTTCTACTAGGATTTGTATAATAAGCAAGGGGACATCACGGAGAAGCAAATAGAGCAGTATCTGCAGGGGATAGAACTGCCCACTCTCCCAGAAGAGGCAGGTGATATCCTAGAGGGGGAAATAACAGAGGAAGAAGTTGGGGAAGGTGTTGAAGCATTTAGTAACAGGTAAAGCATCGGGACTCGATGGGCTGCCTGGGAGTTTCTTGGGGGGAGGTGGGGGGGGGTCTCCTAACATGGGTATTCAATGGTCTGGTGGGAGGAAAGGGGGCACTACCAAGAGAGATGCTTACTGCAGGGATCACAATTCTACTGAAGCCAGGAAAATATGTTGTGGCTCATACAGGCCTATTTCACTTCTCAATGTAGATGTCAAAATCCTAGCAAAGATATTGGCCTTTGATACAACAAATCCTAACTACGAGAAGATCATCAATTGCTTCACTGAAGTCTCACATTACCTCACAGTGAACCTCTTAGTCAACCTAAAAGACAGAAGTGCTAATCACCAGGAACAAAATATTCGACCCACCTCAAAGCAAAATTAGTCTTACCTGCTAATTGTTGTTCCTTGAGGAACTCCAGTCCAGTCCCGAACCTTTGGGTAGTGTACCTCCTCCAGCAGCTTGGAGACTGAGCACATCACATTCTTGAGAGCACCAGTACTAATACCACTGGCTCCTCCCACAAGCTCCCAGTAACCTATTGACAAAGGAAACTCACAGGAGCAACAAAGTAGAAATACAACAAAAAACAAAGAATTAACTAGTAATACCTACCTCCCCCTTCCTAGGAGGCACTCCTCCAGCCCCACAGAGTAAGAGAAAAAAAAAAGAGAGAAAGAAAGAAACTCTCCGGAGAAAACAGAGCCTCTGACTAGGTCACCCGAACAGCGGCAGACTCCCAGAATGCTTTCAAAGTATAATCTTCTTGATATTTATGCTAGATCGGACACCACCTCTGGCAATAACAGAGCCGAAACCTAACGAGAATGGCGGTATCCTAAGAAATCCTGGGTGGGATACGGGACTGGACTGGAGTTCCTCAAGGAACAACAATTAGTAGGTAAGACTAATTTTGCTTTCCTTATCGTCCCTCCAGTCCACTCCTGAACTTCTGGGATGTAACAGAGCAGTTACTTAATGGGAGGGACCCACCAAACCGTCCTGCAAAACGGCTGATCCAAAATGGGCCTCCCCCACCGCCTGGACATCCAGGCAATAATGCCTACTGAAAGTATGCAGGGATGACATATTTCTATCGGGGGAACTAAACTATACTTGGCCCAAGAAGCCGCTTGAGCTCTAGTGAATGAGTTCGCAGCCCTAAAGGCACCTCTCGTCCCTACAAAATGTAAGCTGAAACAATCGCCTTTCAAATCCACCTGGATATGGTGGCCTTAGCCAACGCTTCACCCTTGCGTGGACCCCCAAAGAGGACAAACAATCTGACCTGTGAAAACTCTCCGACCCCTTCGGAGCCTCTTAGCAGAAACCTGGAATGCTGCAGATTTGCACCCTTTGATGGACGAAAATTCTTCAAGGCTGCGAACGAGATCCCAAGAAGTGCCCCGGCCAACAACCTTGGGCTTATCCTCCGGAAGCTAAGGCACCTTAGCTTTCCCCATGGTCCTTCAAAAACTTCTCCAGGTCTTCACCAGACTAGCAAAGGGCAGCTTGCACAACCTGGTTTTGTAGGCCACATCTGCCAATCAGTTTTGCAACCACAAGAACCACCACATGGCCACCATGGTTGCCATAGACTTCACTGAAGTCCGAAGCAGGTCAGCCAAAAACACCATCCCGGACTCCAGCCGAGCCACCTCTTCTTTGACCGAGGCCTCCTACAGAGTCACCTCTGGAATCTTTTGGGACCAACACAAACAGGCATGTCCAGCATAGGAGCCACAAATGTCCCCCTGCAAAGCCAAGGCTGACTCCATCTGGCGGTCCTGCAGGTCCTTAAGTGCCGCACCCCCTTCCAACAGGATAGTGGTTTTCTGAGTAACCGCCGTCACCAAGATATCCACTCGTGGGAAGTAAAACCACTCTCCCCCCCAGTGGAACTAGGCACAATCGTGCCATGCTATGACCAATGTGCAAGCCCATATCAGGAACTCTTCTCTCCACCTCGATCATCTCCTTCAAAGCCCTGTGGGCCAGAAGAAATGAGCCGACTTATGGATACCTTCCAACAGATCCTCTGCAAGCTCCACCACCTCAGGAGGTGGAGTCTCTGCAATCCACAGGGCCGCCAAGATCTGAATGATCAGGGCAAGCAGCTCATCTCTGTGGAAGATATGTACCATTGAGGGGGTCTTCCAATGCAGGGAGCTCCTCTTCTTCCAGGTCCTCCTGGAACTGGTCCTCCAGGAGGTGCAAGGGACCCTCCATGGGCCCCAAAGACCTTACTGAGGCACCATCAGCTTCCTCCAGGGATCTCTCTCTCTGCTGCCACTTAGCCACTGAGAGACATTGCCCTTTATCAACTGGAGATGAAGCTTGCACAGAGGACCCAGGCCTGAGCTTTAACAATAGGCCTGATGGAGCAATAAAACTAATTTCAGGGAGAAAGGAGAAAAGGACTCCCTTCCTCTCCCCCCCCCCCCTCGCCAAGATCCTCCCAGGGTCACCAAGATGGACCACAAAGCCAGTGACTCCAAAACAGTCCTCTGAAAAAGGTGAAATTAGGCCTTACCTTGAGTATCTCCAGTCCAGTCCCAACACAGATGGGTAGTCACGCCTGTTCAGCAACTTGGAGACTGAGCATGTCAGACTTCTGACCTCAGCATACTATTTATTTATTTATAAACTTTTATATACCGCCACTTCCAGAGATCAGAGGTGGTTTACAATGAAAAAATATTTGGTTTACATTGGGTAGCCGGAAGCTCCTCCCAGTCCCCAGTATCCTACTGAGAAATCAGAAGAAGAAAGGACATATGCATCCTGCAACACGAGGTTTGTAATTAAGGACAAAAAAACTTTTGGAGAACTAATCCCATGAGTCTCTTTAAATCGGGTGCAAAGGGAAAAAGAAACCCCCTCCTGCGAGGAAAGGGGTCCCCAAGATGAGATAGAATGCCCAAGGGGCCCAACCTACCTTCTGTTCGGGAGCATCCCTGGTTCTCTCAATTCCTCCTCCTCTTTCTTTTTCTTCAAGGAACTTGAAACAACTTACCCCTGCTCTCCCTTGACGGTCCAATAAGGATTTATTGATGCACTTCGTTGAGGTCCAGGATCGCAGCCAGAAATAAAGAGGTGAGTCAGGAACTGGACTGGAGATACTCAAGGAAAGACAATTAGCAGGTAAGGCCGAATTTCACCTTCCTTATCATATCCTCTGGTCCAGTCCAAACCCAACACGGATGGGATGTAACACAGTAGTACTAGCCCTGGGAGGGACCAGCGAGCCCAGCCTGAATCACCACCGCTCCAAATTTACCATCCCTCTCACTACTTGCACATCCAAACGACAATGCTTTACAAAGATATGTAGAGATGCCTGGGTTGCAACCCTGCAGATATCTGCCAGTGGAATCAGACTCAACTCCGCCAAGAAGGCCGCCTGTGCCCTTGTTGAGTGGGACCACAGCCCCCCCTGGCACTGCTTTACACTTGAGCAGATAAGCCGAGACAATAATTTCTCTCACCCACTAGGAAATGGAGGCCTTGGAAGCCACCTCTCCCTTGTGAAGTCCTCCAAACAGAACAACCTATCGGTCTTCCTGAACTGATCTGTGACTTTCAAGTAATGTCCGAGGGTGTGACTGACATCCAGTAGACGCAAGAGGGATTCTGACTGGGAACCTCCCTCACCGGGAGGGTAACCAACTGATTCATATGGAATGCTGAAATCACCTTCGGCAGGAAGGACAGCACCGGACGCAATACCACCTTTTCCTTAGAAATGGAAAGAAAAGGTTTCAACAAGATAAAGCTTGCAACTCTGAGATTCTCCTGACCGAACAAATGGCTACCACGAAAATGTTTTTTAAAGGCAAATCCTTCAGCAAACACTCAGCCAGAACCAAGTTAAGGTCCTATGAAGGAAGTACTGACCTCAACAGTGGATAAACCTGCGGCCCTAAGGAAATCCACCACATCTGGATGGGCTGCTAAGGATTTCTCCTGCACCTTCCCCCGGTAACACGCCAGTGCTGCCACCTGCACCCGCAGGAAATAACACGCCAAGCCTTTTTTCGGTCCCACCTGAAGGAAGGCTAGAAGCTCCAGGAGAGGAGTCTCCAGTGGGCTCAATCCCTTGTCTATAAACCAGCTCTCAAAGAGCCTCCAGACCCTAATGTAAGCTAGCGAAGTGGAACGTTTACGCGCCTTCAGCAAAGTCAAGATGACTGTGCTCGAATAACCCCGCTTAACTAACCACGCTCTCTCAAGAGTCATGCCGTAAGCGAGAATTGATCCCCCCTTGGCATTAGAACTGGTCCCTGTGCCAGCAGGTCTCTCCTGTCCGGGAGCTACCAGGGGTTGTCCGACAGCAACCTGACAAGGTAGACATACCACGGTCTGCAAGGCTAGTCCAGCGCAATGAGAATGACCCTTCCCCTGTGCACCTTGATCCACTGCACCATCCGCATGATCAGGGCCCAAGGTGGAAAAACAGAGCAGTTCTGCCTCCAGCAACTGTTGCAGTAGAGCGTTGAGACTCTCCGACATTCGCTCCCTTTGTCTGCTGTAGAAACAACTTGCCTTCACAGACTTCAGGGTCACCATGAAGTCCATAACTGGAGGGCCCCAGCAGTTAACCAGTTGCGCAAACACCTCCTCATTTAGCGTCCACTCGCCGGGATCCACTCATACCCTGCGGAGGTAATTGGCAACCACATTTGCTCTTCAAGCCACGTGAGCCGCTGACAATGCCTGGTGGTAGTTCTCCTCCAATGCCACCAAAGGAGCAACTTTGCTATCCAACTGGATCCTGCCCATGCCCCCTTGCCTATTGATATATGCCACCGTGGCCACGTTGTCCGAGAACACTTGAAGATCCGTGAAACTATGGAGGGCCAAGGCCACTGCTCTCAACTCCAGCCTGTTTATGGACCAAGTGGATTCTTCTACCGACCAGCTGCCCTGTGCCACCTGCTCCTAGCAGTGGGCACCTGGCGTCTGTCATGAGGGCAATCCACTTCAATATTTCCAAAGGCATCCCCGCTTGCAACTTCGCAAGCCTCAGCCACCAGCGGAAAGATATCTTGACCTCCCTTGGCCAAGGCAAACGCTTGTCCAATGGATGACAATGGGCCGATCATCTCCTGAAAAGGGATTTCTGTAGCGGTCTCATATGTGCCCGCACCCAAGCTACCAGCTCGATGGTTGCCACCACTGAGCCCAGTAGCTGTAGATAATGCTAGGCCATCAGAGCCGGTGTCCGCAAGACGCTGATGTGTACCTGCAGTTTGTTCATTCGCTTTAAAGGCAAAAAGACCTTGCCTTCTTGAGTTTAAAAACGGACTACCAGGAAAACCAACTCCTGGGACAGGCTCGTGCTGCTCTTGTCTGCATTGATCACCCAGCCCAGGCTCTGCAGGAACTCGATCACCCAAGTGGTGGCCCTCATGCTCTCTTCCCTAGACTTTGCCCATATCAACCAATCGTTGAGATAAGGGTGCACCAGGATCCCTTCGTTTCACAGAACAGCTGCTGCCACCACCATGACCTTGGTAAATATCCTGAGGGCGGTTGCTAGGCCAAAACGGCAGCACAGTAAACTGAAAACGTCCCATGGGCACCACAAACCTTAGGAAGCGCTGATGCTCCTGCCAAATTGGAATATGCAGGTAAGCTTCCGTGAGGTCAAAGGACATAAGGAACTCTCCTTCTCTGATGGCCATGATCACTGACCTCAGGGTTTCCATGTGAAAACACGAAACTCTGAGGCAACGATTCACATGTTTGAGGTTCAGAACAGGCCGGAAGGAGCCCTCCTTTTTGGGGACCATGAAGTAAATGGAGTACTGACTGGACCCAATTTGGCCTTGTGGCACTTCTGTGACCGCTTGCAACTGTTCCAACCTCTGCAGGGTGACCTGCACCGCCTGGAGTTTGTGAGGTGCTCTGCAAGGGGATCGCAGGAAGCTTTCCTTGAGTGGTCAAGCAAATTCGAGGGCATAACCCTCCTTGATGACCTCCAGGACCCACTGGTCGAAGGTGATATGGGACGAGGCAGAGTAAAATTTGCAGTTTTCCCCCTATGGGAACTAACTCCACCTGGACCTGCCTCGCTTCATTGTGGCTTCTTGTTGGATGTGGGGTTGGAAGGCAGAAACCCCCTCCCGGTCCCCCTGAAGCTTTGAAAGGGCTGGCCTCTTGAGGGAAATTTTCCTCTCTGGTAAGGCACGAATCGAGTAGCTGTGAAGCACTGAAATTCCCATACCTGACCTCGACCTTTCACTGTTGCCCAACTCGGCTTCTGCTTGTCTTCTGGGAGTCTATCAACCTTGGATTCTCCCAAGTCCTTAACCAACTTCTCCAGAGCCTCTCCAACCAAGAGCTTTCCCTTGAACGGGAGCCTGCTCAGATGCGATTTGGAGGAGCCGCCTGCTGCCCAATTCCGGAGCCACAAGTATCTGTGCGCAGAGATCACTGCTGCCATGCTTCGGGCTCAGCACCTAAACAGGTCGTTAAAGGCATCCTCTAAGTAGACTGCATCCAACTCTAGTTTAGTTGCTTCTGGGAGGGTTGGCCCCTGCTATCCTGCCTCCTCCTGGAAACCTTGTGCCCAGTGTAGGCAAGTGCATGCCATGACTGCACCACACAATGAGGACCTGCAGAGAAGCCACATTAATGTCAAAGGCTTGCTTTAGCAAGGTCTCCAGCTTCCTATCTTGGATATCCTTCAGGGCTGAACAGTCCCCCACTGGGATGGTGGTCTTCTTGGTCACTGCTGAAACAGCTGTGTCACCTTAGGAGAGGAAAACAGCTCCTTCTCTTGTTTGCGAAGTGAGTAGAGACGCGCCATCGTTCTGGCTCCACTCAATCCCACCTCCAGGACCTCCCATTACTTTAGAATCATCTGTTTGATGACCCGATGCACAGGAAAAACTGACTGGTTTCCTGACCGCCTGGAACAAAAGGGTCTTCCAGGGGCTCTTCCTCCACCTGTGACCCTGAAGCCATATTGAAAGTCTTCAGAGAATGAGAGATTAGAGCCAAGAGTTCCTCCCTGCAGAAAACTCGCACAATGTGAGCTTCTTCCTTATGTGGAATCTCACCCTCCTCCAAGCTCATCTGCCTGTGAGGCTTCTCCACCCAGTGTGCAGCGGCGGCCAAGAGAGCAAATAGAATGCTAGGTATAATAAGGAAAGGAATGGAGAACAAAACAAAGGATATTATAATGCCTCTGTATCGTTCCATGGTGTGACTGCACCTTGAATATTGTGTGCAATTCTGGTCGCCGTATCTTAAAAAGGATATAGCATTATTAGAAAAGGTTCAGAGAAGAGCCACCAAAATGGTAAAGGGGATGGAAGGATACCCCATATGAAGAGAGGATAAAAAGGTTAGGGCTCTTAAACCTGGAAAAGAGATGGCTGAGGGGAAATATGATAGAGGTCTATAAATTAACGAATGGAGTGGAACGGGTAAACGCAGATCAACTGTTTATGTCATCAGAATATAGAAAGACTAGGGGACATGCAATGAAGCTACAGGGTAACCTATTTAAGACTAATAAGAGAAAATATTTTTTCACTCAACGTGTAATCAAACTCTGGAATTTGTTACCGGAGAATATAGTAAAAGATGTTAGTGTAGCTGGGTTTAAAAAAAGGTTTGGCCAAGTTCCTGGAGGAAAGGTCCATAAGCCATTATTAAAAGGGACCTGGGATATCACTGCTTGACCAAATACAAGCATTGTGAAACCTGTGTCTTTTGTTGGACAGGATACTGGGCTTGATGGACCTTGATCTGACCCAGTATGGCATACTGGTTTTCTCCATCATCCTGCATCTCCGGCCCTTCTGACCATGCTTACGCGGAGTCCCAGTTCTCAGTCACACCCCTGGCTTTGGCCATAGGCCTTCCATGCGCGCTGGAGGACGCCTCCACCTCAGCCAAGGGTCTCCTACTGGCCTGTTTCGTAGGCCCAGATCCTGAGCTCTTCTGTCTAATGCAAAAGGCTTTGTGCATAAGGACAAACTCTGGAGAGAACCCCCCTCCCCCCAAGAAGTTCTCTGTTGGAATATCCTGGAAGGTCGGGGTGCCTGAGGATCCTGGGCTTCTGTTGTGACCTTAGTGTGTTTGGAGGGTGAACCTGTCCCACTCCTGGGACTGGGCTCCTCTGTCCCTAGCTGGGGTTCCCCCGATTCCTCTGAGGCACCTGTCCCCTCCAGCAGGTCATCCTCCATTGAGCGTGCCTCTGTCTCACAGCCCTTGCAGAGGCCCTCCTCTGACATGGCGCCCCTCCTTGAGCCTCAAACTAAGCAAGTTGGTCTGCTAGGCAATTTTTTTTAAACCAGCAGAATCAGCTCATCTCCTAAGTGATAAATGGGGAAACATTCACCGCTGCGCCAGCCCCGAGAGGCCTGCTTGCCGCAGGAAGAAGGAAGAGCGAAAAATGAAAAAGATGGCCTCTTTCAAATTTCCTGCCTAAACGGGATAGCAGGCCCTCTAAAATCCACTTGCTCTTTCCCTCACCAGTACACCAAATATCAAGAAAAAAAGAGTCTCACCTGTCTTCTTACCCGATCGAGCACGGATTGCTGTCCTGCATGCCACTCAGCCTCCTATCGGCTTCAGCAGCTGCAGGGAGAAAAAGGAACAGCTGTTCATCCAACGCACAGTGCTCAGCCTGCCCCAAGGCTTCAGCAGTCGCAGCTCTTTGGGGATCTGCCTGAGGCTAAATTCCTTGCGCTGCTCAGCCACTGTCAGCTTTGGCGGTTGCAGACTTCCATGGGACCTTGCAGTTGCACCTCCCCTTCCAGTAACAGGCCAGGCTTTGGGCACCTATTTCCAGCCCAGAGGTCCCTCTCCTGGCTGCTGCCCCACAAGTGAGACTGCCTGCTCCCGCTGAGGAAGGGTTCCACAGATGAGCTTCCCCCTTCCCTAAGGCTCTGGAAGAGAAGGGCAGAGGAATAGATAAAAGGTCTAAATAGCGGGAAAAAAAAAAAACCCTATGTCTCTCCAGCTGCTTGGAGACCGAGATACTGGGGCTGGGAGGTGTTACCTGCTACCCATGTATCAGCATGTCACAAGTTGTGACATGCTCAATCTCCAAGTTGCTGGTGAGGTGCAACTACCCACAGGTCGGGACTGAACTGGAGGGACAATAAAGAAATGTTAATAACCAATCATAAATTGGAATACATCTTTTGAACAAGTATTTGACTTTCTTACCATAACGGACTTTACACCAGGCACAGATATGGACGACACAACCGAGAGGCAGTAGGGCTTCCAAACCTGTAGAAGTGTCTTCCAGGGCAGGTCCTGGTCTGGTTTAGCAAGATTTGAGGAAAGAAAAATAACCCCTCAGATATGTAGGTTTCTGCTTCCTTATCCTGCTAGACCAATCCAGGCAAGACAGACATATCCAAGCAGTCACGATACAGGGGTGGGAGGAAGACAATGCTCTGGAAAGGAATGTCCACCAAAAGCACCAACCACTCCAACTGACCAAGCAGCTAGAGGACAGCAAGAAGGAAGGGAGACTCATGCCCAACTTACCATCCCTGAGGGGCCCCGTGGGGTCCGCTCTCCAGCCCATAAAGCACTAGGAACTCATGGAGAGAAGCGCTGGATACAGAGAAAGCTGTCTGCTTCAGGACACAGGGACATACCCAAACTCCAAGCAATGCTGGGCATACACATTTCAGTCACACTGTGGTCTGGGTCAGGGGAGATGGGCCTATCCGCATTGCTGCCCGAGTCCAAAAACCTTGCACCTGCTGAAGGCAAATATTGGCTTCTCTCCTTGCAGCACAACATATACCCAATGATGATATCATTGAAAGTTCAAGTCTGCCTTTATCTGCTGGCAAGGGAGTATAACCCACTCATCTGGATTGATCTAACAGGATAAGGAAAAGGGAATTATCCAGAGGGGAGGAAAAGGGAAGCAACACTTATAGGCAAAGGCAGAAATCCTCCACATCTCCAGAGACCTCAACTTCACACCTCCCTTAAGTATCAAACTTGGAGAAATGGACATTCAAGTCAAATCTCAGATAAAATACTTTGATATTACCTTGGACCAACATTTAAGCTTCCAACATCACATCGAAAATGTCACCAAAAACATCTATTTCAAACTCCGAACCCTCTGCAACCTTCAACCCCTCCTTTCACCTGACAGCTTCTATACAGTCTGCCAAGCTTCCATCATACCACTTCGACTACTGCAACGCTGTCCTCCATGAACTACCTAAGGATACCACTACTCCTCTCCAGCTTGCTCAAAACTCCACAGCTCGCATTATAACCTGTGTCCCAAGACATTCTCACATCCCTCCCACTCCAAAATCCCTTCATTGGCTCCCCATTGCATCACGAATTAAGTTCAAGATACTTGCCATCATTCACAGAGCTTTTTTTCAAAAGCTCGGCTGAATAGCTCCAATCATTAATTAAGCAACCTAATAACAGACTCCATCGACAGCATGCACCCAGTCTTCTCCTCCCATCAACATAAATCTGCAACAGAGCATTTGAATTCTACGCCCCTACTATATGGAACCAACTCCCCCTCACCTTACACTGCACACCATCCCACATCATCTTCAAGAACACCTCAAAACATTCCTCTTTGAAGAATACTATGGTACATCCACTGCAACCAACCTCCAGCAAGAACATCCCCACTCACACCATTCCCCACTCCCCTCCACCATAACTCTTTTTCTTATCCCTCTTTTCTACACATAATCAGATAATTCATGCCTTCCCTTAATTCTTCCAAGAATTCCCGCTCCGCAGCCCCTTCTCACTCTCCTCCACCCCTCCCCTCCCTCTCCCCTATACAGTATAACACTTATCTAGATTCCAATCCCGATCCCCTCTCTACTACCTCCTTTCTCCTATTAACTCTCCCAATTAACTGCCAACTATTACTCATAGCTGGCTGTATATAGTTGCCTGAATTGTTTGTATAAATTACCTGTACTGTTATCAACCTGTTCATTGTAAACAGTTACGTTCTGTTCCTTGTAAACCATTTTGCCTTGTAGAAAAACGGCATATTAAAAATTAGATAGATAAATAGATAAGTAAATAAAATGAATAAATTAAATAAAATTAAAATAAAATAAATGTCTTAAGTCCAATGGGGTTGGGGGTGGGTATGTGTATGTGTGAGAAAAGAAAACTGCATGGGTAGTGAGTGTGTGCGCTGCATTTCAGTGAGTGGGGGATTTCTACATGTGGGTCTGTGTGTGCAAGTCTGTATGCCACCAAGTACAAGGGTATGTGTGATCAGCTCAGGTGTGTTAGGTGGATTTGAGTTTGTGCAAGACAGAGGGAATTTGGGTTGGTTGATTACATGGGCAGCAAGTAACTGGGTGTGGTGTGTTTTGGAGGTGGGGGAGATGGTTATATGTCTGTAGTTGGAGTGTGTATGTAAGAGTATGTGTTGGACTTATGTTGGGGTCAGTGAGCTCCTTCAACCACGCTTTAAGGGAGGTGCAGTATGTTTTATCTCCTTCTAACACCCTTAACCCTGGAATGGCAGCAATACCCACCCCACCCACCCACCTCTCCCCCTCCCTCTCAGTCAGTCAGTCCACTTAGAGTAGCTTTTTGTGTCACTGTAGCCTGATATTAAAATGAGCCACATCTCTGTCATAAGGTTTATGCACAGGCAACATATCAAGAGGCACTTGAAATTTCTTTTTATATCAAGCTGGAGGCACACAATGCAATTGTGACATTTTCTGCATCATTCTACCATATTTTCTTGGTCTCAGATTGCATTTGTTGGTACTGGAGGACCTTCTTTCTCCACACATTATATAGAATAGTCGTTTTGCACTGATATTTCAACTAGTAATGCATCTGTGGAAATGGCAATGGCCCAGTTGAACCCCACCAAGAGTCTGCATCAAATGGTTCACTTATGCTAAAAGATGTCAATCCTTTGCCTCAGACTGCAAATGAATGAGCCAAATCATCCAGGTAGACCGGCATACATCTCCAAACTCAATCACTACTGCCCTCATGTCAGAGAGCATGCAGGGACATGCAGCAAAACTATTAGTATTACTACTAATCATTTGTATAATGCTACAAAGTATACGCAGCACCGTACATATAGATGTAAGAGTCCCTGATCAGAGCTTACAAATAAACATAGTGAAACTGGAGACTAGAGTATGGTAAGATACACATAGTGGACACGAGAGTGAGGAGCATCAGGATCCAAAAGTGGCTTCAAAGGTGTAATTAGGCCTTACCTGCTAATTGCCTTTCCTTAAATCCTGCCAATCCAGTTGAGAGGAATGGGTTATGCCCCCCCCCCCAACCAGCAGGTGGAGACTGAGCATGGCCAGCTTTGCTGATGCCATCTACTAAGGGCACTGTGCATCAGGAGGCTGGCCAGTATTGGAGTGACAAAGCAGATTACCCGCCATTAAGCGAACAGGGGTCTCACATGTCTGTTTTTCTTAGGTTCTTCTTTTTATTTATTTTAAGGTTGCTTCTGGCTTCCACTCAAACTTTTCCCTGCCCCGGAACCCACTCTCCACACCTCGGAGCCATGCACACAGGCATCCAGAAGGCCCCAATTTAGACTCCCTACCACACAACCCTTCCGAAGGACAAACACACCAGACAAGCACAACGACAGGGGAGAGTCCTGGACTGGAAGGAGTCAAGGAAAGGCAATTAGCAGGTAAGGCCTAAGTTCACCTTCCATATCATCCCTCCAGTCCAGACGAATGGGATGCACCACAGCAGTGACTCTTACTAGGAGGGACCTGCAAAGCCAGCCCGCAACACCCGAGCTCTGAAACAAGCCTCTTCCCGGGCCACCACATCCAGCCAATAGTGTTTTGTAAAAGCATGTAACACCCCCCAGGCAGAACCAAACTGGCTTCCGCCCTGGACGCTGCCTGCGCCCTGGTAGATTGGGCCCTTAACCCCGGCAGCACCAGCCTATGCTTCAGGGAGGTACACCATTGCAATGGCCTCCTTCAGCCAACTCGCTATGGATGCCTTGGAAGCCACTGCTCCCTGCCGTGCTTCGCCAAAGAGGATGAAAAGCCGATTGGACCTCTGAAAGGACTCAGTCTGCCTCAAACAGAGCCGGAGAACACGTTTGGCATCAAGCAAGTGCTGCTACCTGCTCCCTCCGCATCCCTCTCTTCCTATAGTACAGGCAAGAAGACGGGCTGCTTCACACAAAGGGGAAAAAAAAAAAAAAAAAAAAAAAAGACGACAGCACCTTAGGCAAGAAGGGGGGCACCATCCTGAGGACTACCTTTTCCGGATGGAAGACCAGGAACGGCTCTCCACACGATAGAGCCTGCAATTCACAGATGCGTCGTGCCAAATAGACCGCCACCAAACACACTGTTTTCAAGGTAAGGTCCATCAAGGAAGCCTGCTTCAAGGGCTCCAATGGGGCGCCCGTCAGTGCCGACAGCAACAAATTCAAATCCAACAGTGGGACTAGCAACCTCCGAGGGAGCCACACCTGCTTCACCACTCTGAGGAACTGCACCATGTCTGCATGCGCCCCCACTGACATACCCCGAACCTTACCACAACAGCAGGCCAACGCCGATATCTGGACGTGAAGCAAATCAAGCGTGAGGCCCTTCTCCAGGTGCATCTGCAAAAACACCAGAATGTGCCGAAAGAGCTACGACCCCCATGGCTTTGCACCAGTCCTCGAAAACTCTCCATATAAGGACATATGAAAATGATGTAGACCACTTCCGGGCCTTAAGCAGCATTGTCACCACCGCCGCAGAGTAGCCACGTCTACTCAACCATGCCCTCTCAAGAGCCAAGCCGTGAGAAGCGATGCACTTGGAACATCCGCAGTGACCCCTGAACCAAAAGATCATCCCGCAACGGGAGTCGCCAAGGGGTCCCCACCATCAGGCATACCAGATCCATGTACCATGTCTTCTGAGGCCAGTCCAGCGTGATCAAAATCACCGGACCCCGGTAACGTTCTATCCTGCTGAGCACATGCCTGATCAGAGGCCAAGGTGGGAAAACATACAGCAGGACATCCTGCAGCCATGGCTGCACCAGCGCAATAAGCCCCTCAGATGTGCTTGCACTGTCTGCTGAAAACCGACTTGTTTTGGTATTGGACATAGAGGCCATTAAATCTATCACCGGCTGACCCCAGCGCTCCATGAGCTTCTGAAACACCAAATCCAGCAGAGACCATTCCACCTGATCCATCCGATGCCAGCTTAGGAAGTCCATCTGGACATTCTCCTTGCCTGCCACATGAGTTGCTGACAAAGTAGATGACTTTCTGCCCACCGGATTAGTGGAGCCGCCACCTCCATCAATAAAGCACTGGTCATGCCTCTTTGGCAATTGATGTAAGCTACCACCATTGCACTGTCAGAGAATATCCTCACCGTCTGACCTTTCCAGAGGTGGCTAAAGGGCTCTAACACCCAAAACACTGCTCTGAGCTCGAACTGGTTGATCAACCACATCGACTCTTCCTCTGACCAGAGCCATGTGTGCCAAACAGCGTGCATGCCAAATGACCACCATGGCGTCTGTCGTCATGGTCACTCAGGAGTGGGCCTCCAGTGGCAACCCCACCGACACTGCCAGGGAAGAGATCCACCACTGCAGGCTGAGCCGAGCATCCTGGGGAAAGGGCAACCTCCGAGAAAGCGAGTGTGTCTACGGTGATCAGCAAGACAGCAGAGCTGAAGGGGCTGCATGTGGGCCCGCACCCATGGCACCACCTCTATGATAGCCCCCATGGAGCCTAGAAGTTGTAGGTAATGCCACGCCAAATGCCACTTCATCCAGAGAAAATAGCACACCTGCTCACACACCTTTACAGCGCGTTCCAATGGCAGTGAGACCAGCCCCTCCTGGGTATCAAATTGCTCCCCCAAAAGTCAGTCAACCACTGAGAGGGCTCTAGGCGACTCTTGTCGAGGTTTACCACCCAATCAAGACTCTGGAGGAACTCTATCACTTGCCGAGTGGCCCTCTAGCTCTCCTTGAAGGACTTCGCCCAGATCATCCAGTCGTCCAGGTATGGGTGAACCAACATGCCTTCCTGTCTGAAGGTCACCGACACGACCTTCATGAACGTCCAGGGGGCAGTGGCCAGTCCTAACAGTAGGACGCAAAACTAAGTGGCCCATGAGCTGTGAAGCGTAAAAACAGTTAGTGCTTTTTGTGAATTGGAATGTGGAGATATGTCCTTGGACCTGACCAAGGTGTAAGGAACACCCTTTTTTATACTTCAACACTGACAAGCACGTTTCCATATGCAAGCATGGAACTCATAAGGACCTGTTGATGGACTTGAGGTCCAGGACGGGGCAGCAGAAGGACCCCTTCTTTTTGAGGATGATAAAGTAGATGGCGTACTGATCTGACCCGCGCTGGTCTGCCGGGTCTGGGCAGACCACCCCCAGCCAAACCAGCATCGACCCAACGGCCAACCGTTTGACCTGAGACTTGGAAAGGGAGACCATAAAGGCATCGTGGATGAGCCACACCAGCTCCAATGTGTGGCCTTCCCGGATGATTTCCAACACTCACTGATCTTACGTGACTTGGACCCAAGCACAGTAGAAGAGTCAGAGCCTTCCTCTGATCCACTCCTCCCCTTGGTTCCCGCTCACTTCACTGGGTCTTCTTAGGGGCCCCAGAAGATGAAGGGTAGAAACCCCTGCTTGTCCTGCGGCCCCAAAAGGACAAGTTTCCATAGGAGGGATACCGTGCCCCCTGATAAAGAGCAAAACAGACGGCCCAAAATCCCTTGTCTTGTCCTTCAGGAAACAAGCTCCCTTGGAGTCTCACAGGTCCATGACCAGCTTCTCCAAAGCCTCACCAAACAGAAGCTAGCCCTTGAAAGGCAGCTTAGTGCAACAGACCTTGGATGGCACATCTGCCAACCAATTCTGGAG
The DNA here is from genome assembly GCA_033557465.1 of Ichthyophis bannanicus. Classification (NCBI taxonomy): domain Eukaryota; kingdom Metazoa; phylum Chordata; class Amphibia; order Gymnophiona; family Ichthyophiidae; genus Ichthyophis; species Ichthyophis bannanicus. Next base: position 575,908,343 of record CM066033.1, read on the forward strand.
CCAGAGGAGACACCGAGAAGCCACTACAAAAGCCATGCTTTTGGATGACACCTGGACCAGGTTGTAGAAGGTATCTGCCAAGTAAGCGGCACCCGACTCCATGAAGGACACCTCCGAGCAGGCCCAGAGGTCCTGCAAGCTCTGCGCCCAATGGAGGTATTTCCTGGCCATGTACGCCCCACAGATGAAGGTATGCAGTGTGCACACATTAGCCTCAAAAGCCTGCTTGAGCATGGTTTCCAATCTGCAGTCCTGCGCATCCTGGAGCACCATGCCACCTTCCACCAAGATCACGGTCTTCTTGGTTACTGCAGTGACCAAGGCATCCACTTTGGGAAGCTTGAAAAGCTCCCTCTCCTCCGGTGCGAGAAGGTACAGGCAAGTTAACATCCTGGTCCTGTGCAAACTGGACTTGGCAACTTCCATTCGGCATCAATCACATCCTTGATCGCTTTGTGCACTGGAAAAAAATCCTGCGGACAGCGGAGGCCCTGTAGCAAGGGATCCTCCAGCGCTAGCTCCTCCAAAGTTGGCCCGAACAAGATGAGAGCCCCCAGTGACCAACTTATGAGGCCCACCAACCCCTCATGACGAAAAACTCGTACCGCGGAGGGCTCGTCGCCCCAATGGCATTCAGGCCCATTTGCCTCCGGCCCAAAAGACTCTTCCCAGTCTCCTGAGGTCTCCTCAACCGCTTCCTCTGAAGACCAGCACCCCAGAGAGGCCGAATCCTCCAAAGACACCAAGATCCAAGACCTCTCGCCTCCTCTTAGCCTGTGGAGCCTCATCCAGCTCCAGCAGTGCCACCAGCTCCCCTGCCACATCCCCAGATACTGCAGCTCCCAAGCTGCGCTCTGTGCTTCAGGCAGAAGATCTTATGGAGCAACAGCACAAATTCAGGGGAAAAGGGCATTCCCAAATCCTGCTCCTAAGATTCGGGTCCCTATGCTTCTTTTTAGACATATACTGTATATAAGCTCCTGGAGCCTTGAATGATGCCACCTGAATTTTTCCCATCTCCGAGTGGCTCAAAAGGGCCAACTTTGCCACCAAAACTGAGCCACCTGGATAGGAGGGAAGATCCCATCACATTGGAGTCCAGCGCTGTCCCTGAAGTGCCACTGACTGCTGGGAAGTTTGCAGAGCATGCTCTGCCGTTTTGCTCTCTTCTGAGCATAAAAGGCAGAGGCCCAAATGTGCAGGCCCAAAAACTGAAGGCAAAGGGAAAAGGGACACACGCAAACAGCCCCGAAGGGAAGCACAGCCAAAAACATCCATCCTTCTCACCCCCCCCCGGAGCAGACACCACGAAAGACATAGGAACTCTCAAAACAAAACACAGGCCAAAAGGAAAAAAAAAAACACTACAGTGTCACAGCACAGAACATGCACATCCACCATCTGTTGAGACTGAGAAAATACTGGCCGAGTGAGGATGCATAGGCTCCTTGTGGGCTGCTTCAGTTCAGTGATGTTTCTCAGTCTCCATCTGCTCGTGGATGGGCATAACCCATGTGTCTGGACTGGACTGAAGGGACGATATGGAAAGGTGTGTTATGTTGGCTTCTTGGTGGACCTTTACCTTAGATATACCATACTGCATCAGACCAAGGATCCATCAAGTCTAGTATTCTGTTTTCAACAGTGGCCATTCCAAGTCTCAAGTATCTATCATGTTCCCAATGGTATACACATCCCATGCTGTTTGTCCCGGGGGTAAGCAGTGGATTTCCCCAGTTCTCTTCAATAATGGTTTATGGGCTTTTTGTCCAGGAACTCATCCAAACCTGTTTTGAACCCAGCTACACTAACAGCTTTTACTATATCCTCCGGTAACAAATTCCAGAGTTCAATTTCTCAGTTTGTCTTAAATGTGCCACGTTGTAGCCTCATTGTTTATCCCCGTGTCTTTCTACTTGTTGGAGTAAACAACCGATCTATTTTTACCCATTCCACTCCATTCATTAATTTATAGACTTCCATCATATTTCCTCTCAGCGGTCTCTTTTCCAAGTTGAAGAGACCTAACCTTTTAAGCCTTTCCTCATAGTGATATCCTTCCATCAACTTTACCATTTTGGTTTCTCTTCTCTGTACCTTCTCCAATTCTCCTATATCCTTTTTTAAGATATAGTGACCAGAACTGCACACAATATTCAAAATGTGGTAGCACCATGGAACGATAAAACCAAGGATATTATAATAATTCTGTATTTTCTGTTCCTTTCCTTATGATTCTTAGCACTCTGTTTTCTTGGCCGCAGCTACACACTGAGCAGAGGGTTTCAAGTTATTATCCTCGATGATGCCCATATCCTTTTCCTGATCAAAGAACTGCTGAAGCCGAGCTGTGTATTATGCTGTAGAAACGTTTACATCTTGAGATTAGTAATCTCGACACAAACTAATTTAGTGTGTTAGCCTTAGCAAAAGTAATGATGTTTCCCTCATATGCAAGTTTTATACAGCTACAGCGCATGAATTGTAGCCATGCCTTGGGTTGCGTTTCAAAAGTCTTTATAGATTAAAAAAAAGCTAATACATATATTCATAGATTAAAGTGGATATGAATATCTTCTAATTTATAAGCTGGCTCTCCGGGGGTTATTATGGGGCTGTTGCCATTAGATTTTACTTAATCATCCATTTGTTATAGATAAATTATATGAGCAAGTCACTAGCTTATATAGATTTTACAATACTGGTGCAGTTTTTCAGTATGGCTTAATTTTGATCTATATTGCTAAAAAGAAATTAGACCTTACCTGCTAATTGTCTTTCCTTGAGTTCTCTCCGGGCCAGTCCAGGCACTTGAGGGTTGTCAACCTTCTCCAGCAGCGGAGGACTGAAAAAAACTGGTTTTGCTGAAAAGGTATCTGGCTCCCCCTGCTGGCCGAACCTCAGTCTAAACTTAACAAGCAGCTTAAAAGAAAACTGAAGCTCTAAGCCAACTAAAATGAAAAACATGCAAACAAAACAACCAACCGACAGAGCCTGCTTAAAACTACATGCTCCCCATGTGTACCTTCCTGTCACACTACAAAAACTCATATGCGCTGCCCCGTTGTCTTTTTTTTTTTTTGGAGGACGATCCCCGAGCTAACCCCGAGGACGCCCCCGAGACCATAATGACCAAGATCCTTGAACGGAAGACTCGCCACCAGCCCTTCCGAACTCCCCACTTAGACAATCTTATACTCTGAAGCTTGAGGAGAGAATCTCAAAGAACACCCTAAGATGCTCGAAAAAGAAAATACTGATATATCGCAAATGGAAAAGGGTGGGACCTGGACTGGCCCGGAGAGAACTCAAGGAAAGACAATTAGCAGGTAAGGTCTAATTTCTTCTTCCTCTTCGTCTCTCCAGGCCAGTCCAGGCACTTGAGGGAAGTACCAAAGCAGTGCCTAAACCTGGGAGGGACCTGCCAGGCCCGCAATGATGGTCGACGCCCCCACATTTGCATCTCCCTTGGCCTGAACATCCAATCCATAGTGCTTCGAAAACGTGTGTAGGGACGACCAAGTCGCCGCCCGACAAATATCCACAGGCGGGATCAAGGCAAACTCGGCCCAGGATGTTGCCTAACTACGAGTTGAATGCGTGCGGAACCCCTCCGGTAGAGACAGCCCGCTGGCCTGATACGCCGCCGCTACGGCGCATTTAACCCATCTGGCGATGGAGGCCGCTTCCCCTTTCCGAGGACCTCCAAACAATACAAATAGCCTGTCCGTTTTGCGAAACGGCTTCGTTCGGCGCAGATACCTCTTAAGTACTCTATCCAAATCCAACTTACGGAGAACCGAATCGATGGGTTCTCCCTCCCGATCCGTAAAAGTTGGAAGAGAAATAGGTTGATTCACATGAAAAGTAGACACCACCTTTGGGAGAAAAGAGGGAACTGGCTGCAGTACCACCTTTTCCCATGAGAAGTGGAGAAACGGCTCCCTACAGGAAAGCACCTGAAGATCCGACACTCGCCTTGCCGAACACAAGGCTACTAAAAAGGAGGCTTTCCAGGAGAGTTCTTTGAGCGTCACCTCTTTCTCCGGGTCAAAGGGAGGCCGTGCTAAAGCCTCTAGCACTAAATTGAGATCCCTGGATGGTACGACAGGTCAAACCAGAGGACGCATGTTCTTCACCGCTCTCAAGAATCGTAGAATATCTGGATGTCCAGAGAGGAGAACTCCCTGTACCTTGCCTCGAAAACATGCCAGCGCCGCCAACTGCACCTTGAGAGTAGTGAGAGCTAATCCTTTATCCAGACCATCTTGGAGGAATGCCAACAATTCTGGCACCAGAGCATGGACCGGACGTAGTCTCCGCTCACTGCACCAGCGCTCAAAGATACGCCAAATGCGCATGTAAGCCAGGGAAGTAGATAGCCTTCTGGCTTGCAAAATAGTGGCTATCACCGCCGGTGAATACCCTCTACGCTTCAACCTTTCCCGTTCAAGAGCCAAGCCATAAGCGAGAAGCCATCCACGTCCGGCATGAGCAGCGGTCCCTGACTCAAGAGGTTCGCTCGGACCGGCAATCTCCAAGGATTGTCTATCGGAAGACGGACGAGAGCCGCACACCACAGTCTTCTCGGCCAATCTGGGGCAATCAGAAAGAGTAGTTACTCACCTGTAACAGGTGTTCTCCAGGAGCAGCAGGAATCAGTCCTCACAACCCTCCCTCCTCCCCTTGGACTTGCAGTTGTACATAGTTTATTTTTTCATTTTTGTGTGCTGTTCTTAGCTATGTACAACTGCAAGTCCAAGGGGAGGAGGGAGGGTTGTGAGGACTGATTCCTGCTGCTCCTGGAGAACACCTGTTACAGGTGAGTAACTACTCTTTCTCCAGGACCAAGCAGGAAGTCAGTCCTCACATATGGGTGACTCCCTAGCTCTGGGCTACCGAGGAACCCAGGCTGAACAAGAGTACTCCCTCTAGTCTCAGCAGCAAAGAAAGGCTTTTCAAGGACACAACCTCCACCGGTAGCCCAACAGAGGGCAGGAGTTGCCTAAACCTCAAAGAGATTCCGGAGTACTGCCTGGCCAAAAACACTGTCCCTACGGGACTCCCTCTCCAGGCAGTAATGGGCTACAAAAGTCTGGCTTGAAGACCAAGTTGCAGCCTTGCAGATGTCTACCAAGGGCACAGAGCGGAGATGAGCCACTGAGGCAGCCATTGCCCTGACACGATGGGCCGTGACCCTACCCTGCAAAGGAAGGTCAGCCGCCTTGTAAGCCCAGGTGATACAGCCAGCCACCCAGATGGACAAGATACGCTTGGACACAGCCAACCCCAACTTATTGGGGTCAAAGGATACGAAGAGCTGAGTAGTCCTTCTATGCCCCTGCGTACGGTCAAGGTAGAAGGATAAGGCCCTCGTACAGTCCAGGGTATGCAGAACTGCTTCAGCCTGGCTTGCATGAGGCCTAGGGAAGAATGTTGGAAGAACCACCTCCTGATTGAGGTGGAAAGAGGAGACAACTTTTGGGAGGAATTTTGGGTGAGTCCTGAGGACGACCCTGTTCCTATAAATCCAAGATATCAGAAAAGCATTCGCTGCTATCCGCAGAAGATGTGGTTGCCTGGAGCAGAACTTTGGCAGTTGCTTGTTCATGGGGCTGGCAAAGAGATCCATCAAGGGGAGACCCCATTTCAGGAAGATCTTCTGAACTACTGAAGGATGCAGCTGCCACTCGTGGGGCTGCAATATTCTGCTTAATCTGTCTGCCAGGTAGTTGTCCTGAGGAGCATGCTGTGCTTGAGGACAAAAGAACAAAGGTCCTGAGCTTCTCGACAAAGGATCCTGGACCCAGTTCCGCCCTGTTTGTTCACATAAAACATGGCAACTTGGTTGTCTGTCTGAATTAGGACAGACTGTTGAGCCAGGGTAGGAGTGAAAGCTTTGAGTGCTAGTCGAATAGCTCTGAGTTTGAGGAGATTGATCTGCTGTGCAGCTTCCCAGGGAGACCAGAGGCCTTGGGTGCACTTGCCCAGACAATGCGCTCCCCAGCCTTGTAGGGAGGCATCTGTTGTGAGAATCACAGTGTAACCTGGAATCTGAAAGGGCACCCCTTTCAGCAGATTGGGTGGGTGTAGCCACCAGTTGAGGGAGTGCAGAAATGGTCTGGACACCCTTATCCTGTCTCTGAGGCTGCCAGTGGCCTGTGACCACTGAGTCCGAAGGCACCACTGTGCAGGCCTCATATGGAGCCTGGCATTGGGGGTCACATGTACTGTGGAAGCCATGTGGCCCAGAAGTCGCAGGCAGAGTCTGGCGGAGACCAGGGACCTGCTGAGAAACTGATTTGCCAAGGCCATCAACCTTCCTGCTCTGTTTTATGGCAAGAATGACTTTGCCAGAGAGTGTCCAACCTGGCCCCTATGAACTCCAAGTTCTGGGAAGGGAGCAAAGTGGACTTTGCAAAGTTTATGACAAACCCCAGGCGTTGTAGAAGAGCAATGGTTCTGAGGGTGTCTTGATTGGCCTCCTGACCTGTCTGACCCCTGATGAGCCAGTCGTCCAGATAGGGGAAGACAAGATGCCCTGATTTCTCAGGTAGGCCGCCACCACTGCTAAGCACTTTGTAAAGACTCTGGGGGCGGAGGTGAGCCCGAAAGGCAGCACCCTGTACTGATAATGGTTTCCTCCCACAATGAACCTGAGGTACTTTCTGTGGTCTGGATAAATGAAGATGTGAGTGTACGCATCCTTTAGATCCAAGGAGCATAGCCAATCTCCCTGCTGGAGGTAGGGCAGAAGGGTTCCAAGAGTAAGCATCTTGAACTTTTCCTTCACTAGGAACTTGTTGAGGTTCCTGAGGTCCAAAATGGGACGGAGGCCACCGGTTCTTTTGGGCACCAGGAAATACCTGGAGTAGAATCCGTGACCTTGCAAGTGAGGAGGCACAGGCTCCACCGCCCTGTCCACCAACAGACCCTGAAGCTCCTGACGGAGAAGGTCTGTGTGCAGAGGAGGCCTTGGAGGCTCCCCTGGAAAATATGGGGGTGGCAGTTGGTGGAAATGGAGGGCATATCCCCTGTGGATGATGTCCAGCACCCAACTGTCCCCGGTGATAAGGGGCCACTGGTGGGCAAAGAGGGCGAGACGACCTCTTGTGCAGGGTTGGGAAAGCAGTGGAGGAGAGGCTATGCTCAAGGAGTCAAAAACCCCCACCCTGTTGTGAGGTAGCAGGGGCCTGAGGCTTGGGGGTCCTCTGCCTACGGGGCCCATTACCCTGGCCCTTGGCATGCTGACCCTGGGGGGCAGCTTGGGCAGCCTGATATTGTAGGTACTGTTTGTAGGCAGTGCCCTTCCTCGGGTAAAAGGGCTTTTTACCCGAGCCCTTTTTATGAGAAGGGGCAGAGGTCTTCCTTGACAGCCTTGTCCGGGTGAGGTGCTCGGTCTCGAGCTGAACGGCCTTCTCGGTCATGGGCTTGCCAAACAGGTTTTCACCTCGGCAAGGGACATCGACCAACTTGTCCTGAACCCATGGCTCGAGGTCTGATGACTGCAGCCATACCTGGCGTCGAGCCGCGATGCCGGCTGCCGCAACTCGGGCCGAAGCCTCAAAGCCATCGTAGGCGGCACGGGACATGAACTTCGAGCAGTCCCGAATCCCCGAGGACAAGGACTTAAATCTCTGCAAGGGTTCCCTGGAGAGACCAGCAGAGAATCCGGCCAAATCCTTGGCCAGATCCCGCAAGTACATGCCCATGTACAGCTGGTAAGACTGGAAACGGCAAGCAAGCATCGAGCCCTGAAAACACTTTCTACCGACGCCTTCTAGGTTTCGGGCCTCCCTGCCAGGAAGCACCGCGGAGTGCATCTTCTGACTCTTCAAACGATGCATGGCCGATTCCACAACCATGGAATGGTGTGGTAGCTGTGCCTTTTGAAACCCAGGGCTCTTCCAGAGTCGACAGATGGAATCGACCCGCTTGCTAAGAACCGGCGCCGAGGCCGGTGCCTCCCACATACGGAAGAGGAGCCGTTCCAGCATCGGAGGAACCGGGACAGTAAAGGCCTCCTTCGGAGGAGAGTCATACTGTAGGACCCCGAGCTCTACCTCGGGATCTGCCGGAATAGCCAAGGCAGTGGTCATATCCCAGACAAACTCCGGGGTTCAGACTGCGGTGAGTCCGAAGGGACACACTGAGTCTTAAAGGTATCGGGAGACTCCTCGTCCTCCGTCTCCCAAGCTGACTCATCCGAGGAAGAGTCGGGGTCCGACCCCGCGGGGCCCTGGAGCACCCGCCCCGACGCACCGGCATTGACGCCCTCGGTCCCAAACGGGAGGTCGAGGGAGACCGCGACCGAGGTCGACTCCGAGCCACGATGGACTCGAGTATCGGCTCGGCCTCCGGGGTCGACTTTGACGTCGATGTCCCGGTGGTCAGGGCAGATGTGCCAGACAGGCTGGCCATCAGTGCCCGCTGCTGCTCCATGAAGGCCGACATTCTGCTTTCCAAGGCTGTCATCCTGAGACTCAGCTCAGGAGACGCAGCAGCCACCGACTCGGGCCCCGGCGGTGCCGGGCCCGACGTCGGCTCCCTGGGAGGAGAGTCCATGAGGACTACAGGGCTTGCGTGTCCAGCAGACTCCGGCTCCACACGAGGAACTTTGGCAGGCTTCTCCGGTTCCACAGGCCTGGGGCGACGGTCGGGGGGTCTTAGACCTGGCCCTCGAGGAGCCAGGGACCTCTTCCGACGATGCCCTCGCAAGCCACTTCTTCCTCTTGCGTTCCCGGTCGGGGGACCCCCTGTCCGAGGAGCTTCGACGGCGCTCGGGATCGGAATCCCGAGATGTCGAGGCCTCAGATGAGGTCCGGGCCCGGCCGGAGGCTGAGTCCGAGAAAAGCCTTTCCTTTTGCTGCTGTCGACTTCGTAGTGCCTTGGAAGACATTTTTCCACAGGCCCTGCACGACTTAGGATCGTGGTCGGGGCCGAGGCACCGAAAGAAGCAGTCGTGTGTGTCGGTGAGAGACATTAGTTTCTTACACTGATCACACTTCTTAAAGCCACTGGAAGCCATCGGGGAAAAGAGAGTCCCCGCGAGGTCAAAGAACCGACCTTCCAGGGAAAAAGAGAAAAAAGGGCGCACGAAGGGCAAAAACCGAAAAAGAAGAATCGGGCTCGATACCGGTGTACCGAACCCGGCGGGAGAGGAACCGGCGTTGAACCAGTAGAAAAAAAAGAGCAAAAAATTGCTAAAAATCTGATTTTAACTGGGAAAACGGGACAGACGTCCGACGGGCTTCACGGAAAAAAAGAGACTGAGGTAAGATGGCACCTTTAGGCGGGAAGGGAACCACGCATGCGTGCCTGCATTCCCAAAGGCTTTCATTGAAAGCTGGGGAAATGCTCCGCTGGGGCTTCATCGGCGCCGATGACACCCATATGTGAGGACTGACTTCCTGCTTGGTCCTGGAGAATCACTGGTCCGTCGTGTCTATGCGCCGAAGGACTCGCCATGGAGGAAAGACATAGAAGACGGCCTGACGGCCACGGTTGGGCTAGACCGTTGAGACCCTCTGACATACGTTCCCTGCGCCTGCTGAAGAAGCGACTCGCCTTGGCATTGTCGTAAGTGGCCATCAGGTCCATTACCGGCTGCCCCCATCAGCGGGTAAGGTCGTTAAACACCGCTGCGTTCAACTCCCATTCCTCCAGATCGATTACATGACGGCTGAGGTAATCGGCCTGTACATTGTCCCAGCCTGCCACGTGCACCGCTGAGAGCACTACTAGATGGGACTCTGCCCAGACCATCAACAGCTGACTCTCCTGCAGCAGAACTGCGCTGCCCATTCCTCCTTGCCGATTGATGTAAGACACTATCACTGTGTTGTCGGAGAAAACTCTCACCGCATTTCCTTCTATGAGCAAGCGAAACTCGAGGAGCACTAAGTGCACCGCCCTGAGCTCCAACAGGTTGATGGAGAAACCCGACTCCTCGGGCGTCCAACAACCCTGAGCTATGTGGGACTGACAATGCGCCCCCCCCCAGCCCGCGAGGCTGGCATCCGTCGTAAGGAGTAACCAGTCCGGCTGCCTCAAGGGAACTCTGATCCGTAAGTGGACTGGATCCAACCACCACCGCAGACTGTCGCTGACGACCTGGGAACGAGGCAACCTCCGATTCAGGGGATGATCCTGAGGCAACCATCTTGTCAGTAACGCCTGCTGCAACGACCGCATATGCGCCCGAGCCCAGGGGACCAGATCTATGGCCGCCGCCATGGATCCGAGAAGTTGCAAGTAACGCCACGCCGATGGAGCCTTCGGGCCCAAGAACGCCGTGACCTGCTCCATAATCTTTTGTATCCTGCTTTCTGGCAGAAACACTGCTCCTAGGCTGGTGTTGAATACCGCCCCCAGATAAACGAGCCACTGAACCGGAAGCAAGTGGCTTTTGGCTTGGTTTATTACCCAGCCCAGCTGTTCCTGGAGGCTTACCACATGCGCAGTTGCCATTTTCGACTCCAAGACTGATGGCGCCCAAATCAACCAATCGTCGAGATACGGGTGCACCAGAACACCCTCTCGCCGCAACGCCGCTGCAACCACCACCATGACCTTTGTGAAAGTGCGTGGCGCCGTGGCCAAGCCAAACGGCAAGGCCTGGAACTGAAAATGCCCCATGGGCACCGCAAAACGCAAGAACCTTTGATGCTCCGGACGGACAGGAATATGAAGGTAAGCCTCTGTCAGATCTATGGATGTGAGCCACTCTGTTGCTTGTACCGAACAAATAACCGACCTCAGGGTTTCCATGCGGAAGTGCGGAATTCTCAGACAGCGGTTCACATGCTTGAAATCCAAAATAGGCCGAAAAGATCCCTCCTTTTTGGGAACTACGAAATAAATCGAGTATCGACCGAACCCTAATTGGTTGGGAGGAACTGGCACCACCGCCCGAAGACTCAACAAGCGCCGAAGAGTCACGGCAACTGCCTTTTCCGCCGACCCACATGGCGACGCCACGAAAGCCTCCTGTAACGGCCGAGCAAACTCTAGAGCATAACCGTTGCGTATAATTTCCAGAACCCAGAGATCTGTCGTTATGGTGGCCCAGACAGAAAGGAACTGCTGCAGCCGTCCCCCCCACCGGGATTTCCATCTGGACCAACCTCACTTCATTGCGGCTTTTTGTTGAGAGTTCTGCTGGGTTGCGAAATAACCCCTGCCGAATCTCCGAGCCCCTCAAAAGGACTGCCCTCGAGCCACAAAGCGCCCTCTTTGATATGGGGCAAAGCGAGAGCCTCTGAACCTGCAAAACTTGCGTGATGGAGCCCTGTGAACCACGCTAGACTTCTGGCCTCTCGGACGATCCTCTGGGAGGCGACCGCCTTTGAAGTCCCCTAAATCCTTCACAATCATATCCAACGCGGCTCCAAAGAGCAACGTGCCCTTGTATGGCAGCTCACTAAGGCGAGCCTTGGACGATACATCTGCCGCCCAATTCCTTAGCCACAGGAACTGTCGAGCCACAATGACCGCCGCCATGGACTTCGCTGAAATCCTGACGAGGTCATAGAATGCATCTGCTAGGTAAGCAGCGGCTGACTCCAGCTTCGCACCTTCCTCCTCATCCCCTTTGGAATGAGTACCACCCTGAATCCATCTAATGGAGGCCCTGGAAACATAAGCACCACAGATAGCCGCTCTAAGCGAAAGAGCGCAGGACTCAAAAGTTTCAACAGTTTCCAGTTTCCTATCTTGTAAATCCTTGAGGGCCGCTCCACCCTCCACAGGAATTGTGGTTTTCTTGGTTATCGCTGGATACCAGGGCATCCACTTTAGGCATTTTTAGTAGTTCCTGCTCCTCTTGTGATAACGGATATAAACTGGTGATAGCTTGAGCTCCCCGCAGGGTAGCCTCCAGGCATTCCCATTCAAATTCCACCATCTGTTTTGTAACTCTGTGCACAGGAAAACACTTCCTCTCTGAATTAAAACCTTGAAGCAAAGGATCCTCCAAAGGCTGCTCCTGAGCCGCTGGTGGAACAATATGCAAGGTTGCCAGCGCCTGGGTAATAAGAGCCCCCAATTCTTCCTTTCGAAATACCCTGAACATACTAGGATCCTCGCTGGCCCCCACAACTCCCCCTCCTCCAAATCAGTGGCCCACTGATCCAGAATCGGGTTCAATAAAATTTCACCTTCCTCACTTTGAAGCTCCGGGAGAAGGAAACCAACGCTATCGGTACCCCCTTTTGCCCCCGGACTGATTTGGAGGAACATTCCCCCGGGTCCAAATGAGAAGTCCCTTCATCCAGCATAGGAGAGAGTAAGGGGGCCGGGCCTTTATCCTGAGCCTGATGCCACCTCAAATGATATGCTTGATGTAAGGCTAAAATAAAGTCAGCAGAAAACGGAGCTTCCAAGTTCTGCTGAGCTGCAGGCATCAATAGTGAAGGAGCTTCCCCCACTTTGTTAGACCTTTTTGCCTTTGCTTTCTTCTTCACGGAGCCTGTATGACTGGAATCCAAAACACCCGATGCCGCGGTAATGGCCGCCGTTCCCGCCGTTTCTGTCACGTTTGGAAGACCTCCTAGTAAAGCACCAGAATCCGCGACGAAACCAGCGATTCGCAAAATTTAACAAGAAACCCCGATCAGACATTCCGGTTCCACAGAGAATCGCGTAGCCCAGCCGCCTGCGTTGGACCGGAGCGCAGTGCACTTAACACACCTCGCACCACTAAGCCGGCAAGATAAAATCGCAATCTAACTGACCTGCTGAAAAGTGGCCCCGGATAGCGGCGAATCTCCCGCTCAAGTCAGCCACTGCTGCTGCTAGCGGTGTAGTGCTTGCAAAAGTAGAAGTGGTCGGATGGTTCCTGGGGCTCCCAGTACCGCTGTCCGCCTTTCCCTTCGTGACCGGAGCTGAGTTTGAGGCAAGCTCTGCCTCTAACGCCCCGCAGGTACTCTGAGCTGCCTAGACGACAGAGTAAAACGAGCGTTTGAAAAGAAGAGCCCTGCTAGAGTTCTTCAGTTGAATCGAAAATACTGTTTAAAAAGGTTAAACCAAAGGAAAAATACAGTACAAAAAAAATAAAAATAAAAATAAAGTGAGATTTCTTCTCTTTCTCCGGGAGCCAGACACCAACGTCTCCTTCAGCTGCTGAGGACTGAAAGACTGAGGTTCGGCCAGCAGGGGGAGCCAGATATCTTTTCAGCAAAACTTCAGTTTTTTCAGTCCTCAGCTGCTGGAGAAGGTTGACAACCCTCAAGTGCCTGGACTGGCGCGGAGAGACGAAGAGGAATAGATTTTTTAGCAGTGTTAGTAACATAGTAAATGATGGCAGATAAAGATCAGTATGGTCCATCTAGTCTGTCCAGCGAGGTGGTAAGAGTAGGTGCATCTGCCGTTCCGTACAGGTCACCCCTCCTCATGCCTTTGTTTGGTCATGTATCCACCGCTCCGTGTACATCACCCATATTTGTTGAGATATAAGAGATGTTTATTTTGATTTTATCCTGTTGCTATAGGGCAGAGGTACTCAAATTCAGTCCTGGAGGGCCGCAAACCAGTCCGTTTTTTGGGATATCCCTAATGAATATGCATGAGATAGATTCAAATACAACAGAGGTAGTGCATGCAAATATATTTCATGCATATTCATTAGGGATATCCCGAAAACCTGACTGGTTTGTGGCCCTCCAGGACTGGATTTGAGTACCTCTGCTATAGAGGGATCCTGTCTGTCCCATGCCATTTTAAATTCTGTCACTGTATTTGCCCCCAACACTTCCATTGGGAGGGCATTCCAAGCATCCACCACCCTTTCAGTGAAAAAGTATTTCCTGACATTGCCTTTAAGTTTACCCCCTTGCAGCTTCATGTTATGCCCTCTAGTTTTACAGCTTCCCCATCTTTGAAGAGGTTTGCTTGTCCATTGATACTCTAAGTATTTAAAGGTCTGTATCATATCTCCCCTGTCCCTCCTCTCCCTCCACAGTGTACATATTTAGGTCTTCAAGTCTCTTCTCATAAGCCTTTTGACACAGGCTCCAAATCATTTTGGTTGCCTTCCTCTGAACCGCTTCCAGCCTTTTTATATCCTTTGCAAGATATGGTCTCTAAAACTGAACACAATATTCCAAGTGAGGCCTCACTAGAGACTTGTATGGTGGCATTAGTACCTCTTCCTTTCTTTTTTTTTTCTTTATTGTTTATCTTTCAACACAATCGTACAGCTTCAAAACTTGGATCAACTACTGGTCTACCAATACCAAACCCAAATATACAGTTGTGCCCACACAAAGATACGGTTCCCCCCCCCCCCCCTGCAATCCATCCATATCGTAAACTCCTACCCTTCCCAAAGCTTCACCCTCACAAATCCCACAACTTTAAACAACCACCCCACCCCCCTCTCCCCGCTCCCACTAATACTCAGCTTCAGTTTCCCTCCATTCTTCATACCTCTGCCACACTTTTTTGTACTTTTTAACAGTATGCTTTCTATGCGCTTCTATCGCACGAAAGCTCCATAATTGCTCCATTTTCCCCACCATTTCTTTTATCGTGGGTATTTCAATTTTCCACCATCTGAAAAGACTCATTCAGGCTGCTATTATGCAATACCCCATGAGTATACCTAATTCCCCCCCTCCTCCTTCCATATCCTCATTCAAAATAACCATAGCAGTTGTGAATGTTACCCACACCTTGGCGATATCTTCATTTAAGCCTTCCACCCGTCTCCAGTAGCCCTGCACTTTTGGACAGCTCCAAAGCATATGGAGCGGGTCTCCCTTTGCCCCACACCCTTTCCAACTTTAATCTGAGCTGTCCGGGTATATAGCTTTCAACTTAACCGGGGTCCAATATATTCTCAAGCGAACTTTGTATCTATTCTCCAACATGGCAGTCCCAGGTGCTAACCGATAAGCTCTATCATAAATTCCATCCCACCTAGTGGCATCCCACTGCCCTGATAACTCGTCTTCCCACTTATTTTGACCGAGAGCTATCCCCTTCTCTTTTTCACTTATGAGTTTAAACAATCGCGATATTATCCTATTTTGTGCCTCCCTCTGTCTCATCATCTCCTCAAATGGTGTAGGCTTGGCTAACCAGTTTAGTTTCACTTCCCTCTGCTGCAAGAAATGCCACATTCGCACATATGCATAATGCTCTGTCTGCTCCAATTGATATTATTGCTGTAATTCTTCAAATCTTTGAATTGACCCCCTTTCCCCAATCACTTGATCTATCTTACATAGCCCCTTATTCGCCCATTGCTTATACACCTCCATCCCTGCCCCCAACCCACACTCTGCTACTGTTTGTATATAAAGTTCCCCTTGAATATTTTTTTCCCCAAGCAAATACCTTTTCCATTTCCTCCACACTGGGAGTGAGCTGCAGAAATGGGCTCTCCTCTACCTCCCCCATCCTCATTTGTCCGGGGTCCCACATCCAGGCTTCTACATTTACTACCTCTCCTCCTCCAATGTGCACGCAGCCCGGGGTTTCTATCCCTTTTCGCCACGCAAACAGCGCTCGAAGTTGCACCGCCTCCTACTATCTGAGCAGACAGGGAACTCCCATCCCACCCTCCTCCCTGGGCTTGTACAGTATAGCCCTTGCCACTTTCAAATGCTTCCCTCCCCAAATAAACTGCATAATTATATTTTGCATCTTGTCCATTTCCTTTTTTGTCACCTTATATGGTAAGGACATGGACATGGACATGAACATGAACATAAACACCACCCTCAGTAGTATATTCATCTTCACTACGGCTATACGCCCCAACCAAGACAAGTACAATCATTCCCCCCACCCCTCAACCTGGAAAGATTCTGTCTAATATTGTCCACCAATACCTGGTAATTCTTCCATTGTTTAATGTTTAGTATAGGTTTCCCTAACTGAATCCCCAAATATCGGAAATTACGCTCCACCCATTTAAACCTAAAATGCTGTTTCAGACACTCCTCTAATTTGGGCAATAAATTAAACCCCAACACCTCCGTTTTACTTTGATTCATTTTGTATCCTGCTATCCTATACCTCTGTATGGCTGCTAACAAAACCGGCAGCGTAGTTATAGGCTGCGTCAGAGTAAAGATAATGTAATCAGCAAACAATCCAATTTTTTTCCAAATGTCCCCTAATTTGAACCCCCTTTATATCTACTGCCTGCCTGATATATTCTGCCAATGGTTCTATTGTTAATGCAAAAGGCAATGGGGACAGCCGACAACCCTGTCTGGTACCCCTGGTGAGCTCAAAACTCTCAGAATACCCTCCATTAACCCTAACCCTAGCTCGTGGATTTCTATATAATGCCCTTATCCAACTTCTATAGTTATCTCCAAAACCCATCCTCTCCAGTACCTGAAACATATGACCATTCCATCCGGTCGAATGCTTCTGCATCCGTGACCATAATCGCTGGCTCTTTAGACCTCTGGAGGTGCCAAGCTATGTTCAGAATCTTTCGCACATTATCACTCCCTTGTCTCCCCCTTTACAAATCCTGTCTGATCTCTGTGTATCAGCTCGGGTACAACATCCTGAATACGATTGGCCAAAACCTTTGCCAGGATCTTAGCGTCCAGGTTTATTAGTGATATTGGTCTGTATGAACCACACACACCCTGTTTTTGCCTGGCTTTGGCTGAACCGTAATCCCTGCTTCCGCCATGGACTTTGGGATATCCTCACCCTGCAGGACCCCATTAAACACCTGAGTAAGAATCGGCGTGATTTGATCCGACATTACCTTGTAAAACTTTTCTGTGTATCCATGTAATCCTGGTGCCTTGCCCATTTTTAAATTTGATATAGCTCGCCATACTTCCTCCCCCTGAATTGCTTGCCCTATACGATCCCTATCCTCGGGATCCACTTGTGTTAATTTACACTCACTAAAAAATGCTTCTGTCTCCTCTTGCCCATTTTTTATTTCACTTGTATACAATTTCCCATAAAATTCTCGAAACACCTTTCTAATTGCCTTAGTCTGATGCACCATTTCTCCTTTACTATTCCTAATCCCGTCAATGTAGGTCACCTGTCTGTGGGCTTTTATGCGGCAGGCCAGAGTTTTCCCCGCCCTATTCCCCCCTTCAACCTATGCCTATTTCAGCACTGCAAGCTTATACGCCAGCTCTCAGGCTCTCAATCTACTTAATTCTGCCCTTGCCTTAATTCTGCAATTGTACCAGGGTCCTGAACCTCCTGATGTTCCCTTTCCAGGTTCCCTATTAACCTTAGCAATACACTTTCCGCAGCCCCTTTCTCCTGCTTTACCTTCACAGTTAGACTGATCAATTGCCCCCTAATAACGGCCTTGAGCCCTTCCCACACCGTACTGAGGGTCACATCCGCTGTTATATTAAAACAAATATTCTTTTATACTTTCTCCTATTTTTCCCACCTGCTTGGCCTCATCTAGTAGTGAATCATTAAGCTTCCAAAACTTTAAATCTTCCACTTCCCTATCTAGATCAAATTGTATACCAACCAGAGCATGATCCGTCCAGGTTATTACTCTGTGCTCCACCTCCAGCACTCTAGACACCCACTCCCCCCACCCCAGATCATATTTAACCTACTGTAAGTTCCATGCACAGGTGAATAGAAGGTATATTTGCGTTCCCCCGGATGCCAACTTCGCCAAATGTCTACCAACCCCAGCCTCTCTTCCAATTTCTTTAAACTTCTTCTATCCCCCCTCTACTGCCACTAGCCTGACCCCCACTGTTATCCAATCTTGGATTGCATGTTAAATTGAAATCCCCTCCCAGTATTATAGGAGCACTTCCCAAGTCCTCCAACTCTAAGATTCACTCATATGCCATGCCTCCCCTTGACGTTCATTGGGACCATAAATACTGACCACCCACACCTCTTCCTTATCAATTAGCAGTTTCACGCCTACACATCTGCCCACTTTGCCCCTACACGTTCCCTTCACAAGATGTCGATACGCTTCCCATTCTGCTCCCCAACCCCCCTGACCCCCAACATCCTCTTTATCCAGAAGAATTAGACAGAGTAGTGCGTCCCCTACCTCCCCAGCTTCTTCTTTCTAGCTCCCCTCCCTTACTCTCCACCCCCCAGTCCACCTCCTCGATATCCCCTTTACCCAGATTTTTAGCCTCCCCCTTACATACAACCACCCACCTTCTGCCCCTCCTCTCAAGACCCCCCTCCCCATCCTCCTTAGAATCCGCCCCAAGTAACCTCTCACTTATCCCCAACAATGACAGCAGATTTAGACACTTATTCATACTTTTGCCTACCAATTCGTTCCAACATCACAAAAAACTTTCCCCAAACTTTCCTATCCCTCCCAATTCCATCCCTCCCTCCCTCTCCCCCACCAAACCACACATTTCTGTTATTATCATCAGTCTCTTAATCTCTGTCTACCCTTCATCTCTTTAGTCCATCTTTGCCCCTCTCTATTCCTGACGAAATCCTTGGGTTTTATGCATCTCATGGCTCATGTCTCCTTGTCGCTTTTGCCTCTTATCCTCTGCACCCGACACACTGGAGGATCCCTGTTGACCAAGCCCTGATTCCCAAAGTGCTGTCTCCGCGGCCTCTTTGGTTTGTATCCTCCATGTCCTCCCCTTCTGAGTACGAGAGTCCAAAGGGATGCAACCATCTATACTTTACTTCCGCCCGCCTCAAAATTTGTGTAACTGGTTGCAATGCCCTTCTGCGTTGCAGGGTTCCTGTAGACAAGTCCTCATAGATGTATACTGGGAACCCCTGCCATGCAAAAGTTCCAAAACCCCTCATTTTGGTCGTAATCCTCTCTTTCATTTTGTATCTCATCAGGCACTTTATGATATCTCTAGGCTTGTCCGCTATTGGTGGGGCCCAATGCCCTGTGCGCCTTCTCTATTAGTAAGTCGTCAGGGGTCTCTTCCTCTCCCCTTTAAGTACTTCCACACACACTGACACTGCTATTTTCTCACTATCTTGAAACTCCTTCTCCTAAGGTATTCCCCTAATTCTCAAATTGTTTCTGCGACCCCTCTAAATCTTCTAGCTTGTATAGCATAGTGTCCTGCAAGGTCTGTATTTTCGAAAAGCATTGCACTCCTTCCTGTTGCTGCTCTCTCTCTTATAAGCGATTTTTCATGGTCTCTCATCCTGCATGTCAGCTCCTTTATGTCCTCCTTCAAGGTGCCAATGAGCTCACTTAGTTCGGTTATCACCGATTTCACTTCAGTTTTTATTTCTGAAAACCAGTCCCTGAGCTCTGCCCTGGTTACATCTTGATTAAAATCTTTTCCTTGTTCCAACACACTCACTGATACTGGTTCCTCCACCAGTTCAGCACTCTCCCCCCCCCCCCACTTATTACTTCAGTCAGTGGAAACACTTTCAGTGCTTCTTGCATGTGGCCCAGGGTAAACATAGTCCAGGAGATCTGCTGCCTTCCTCCTTGTGGTCATTATAACTGGAGCAGACCCCCCCCCCCCCCCGTGGAAGAATTGAATTTGTAAAATAGATGTTCTTTTGGCAATTTAATACGCTGTAAACAGAGAATGATATTCCCCTATCAGAAGTCTTGCCTTGGCTTCTATCAGTTAAAGCAGCTCAGTAATCTCCAATATCTACATCTCTATACATACTCTGTCATCTGTTTCTCTGTACAGGCACTTCTTCCCGCCTTACTCCATTTTATATTGTTTGCAGTTCTCCTCCTTATTCCCTTCCATTGCACGTTCCGCTGCCCTCCACCTCCGAGGTATTTTTCTTTCTGGATTCAGCTTCTTTATTCCCACTGCTACCGATCACCTTCTGCACCTTTGCATTGCTCCCTCCGCTGCCTTCTTCCTCACCAATCCAGGCCCTTACCCCCGATCGCCGTTCTCTCTCCTCCATACTACTCTCGCTCCGCTCCCTCCATTCCAGCACGCCTCCTCTGATACGTGCGCCGCTCCTCCTCTCCCCTTCCCTGTCGGGTCTCCGACCTTTCCGCCACTCGTTTCATTGATCCATTCTCCTTCAAAGGGTTTTATTTTGCTTCTTTAGCTGGGTCGGTGCCGGAACGGCTGTCTCAAACCGCCATAGGCAACAGTGACGTCACTTCCTCCTCCAGTACCTCTTTTCTGCTGGTAATTCCTCTGTATGCAACCCAACATCCTTCTGGCTTTTGCCACCGCCCTGTCACACTGTTTCACCACCTTGAGATAACCAGAAAATCACTCTGAGGTCCTTCTCCTTGTCCGTGCACACCAATCTCACGCCCCCCTATCGCAAACAATTCCCTTGGATTTCTGCTTCTCAAGTGCATGACACTGCACTTCTTCACATTAAATCTTAACTGCCAAGCATTAGACCATTCTTCCAAGCTTTTATAAATCTTCCCTCATGTTATCCACTCTCTCAGGAGAGTCCACTCTGTTGCAAATTTTTGTCTCATCTGCAAAAAGACAGACTTTTCCATTCAGCCCCTCAGCAATATCACTCACGAACATACTGAACAGTACCGGTCCCCAGGACTGAATCCTGGGGCACACAGTCACCTTCCTTTCATCCAAATGAGTTCTGTTTACCGTCACCTTCTGACATCTGTCAGTCAACCAATTTCTGATCCAGTTTACCATCTTGGAACCCATCCCCAAACTGTTGATTCTATTGATAAGCCTCTTATGAGGAACAGTATCAAAGGCTTTGCTGAAATCTAGATAGATCACGTCCATCGCACGCCCTTGATCCAGTTCTCTGGTCATCCAGTCAAAGAAATCAATCAGATTTGTTTGGTAAGATCGTCCTTTGGAAAAACCATGTTGCCTCGGATCATGCAAACTGTTGGTTTTGAGGAACTCCACTCTTCGCTCTTACAGGAGCGCCTCAATTACTTTTCCAGCCACCAAGGTAAGGCTTACTGGCCTATAGTTTGACACTTCTTCCCTATTACCACTTTTGTGGAGAGGTACCACATCAGCCCTTCTCCAGTCCTGTGGAACTTCTCCTGTCTCCAAGGACCTAATTAAAAACATCCCTTAGTTCTTTCTGTATCCTGGAGTGTATCCCATCTGATCCCATAGACTTGTCCACTTTCAGTTTTGCAAGCTGTTCTAACACATCATCTTTTGTGAATGGTGTGATATCTACTCCATTCCCTTTTGTATATTTGTCAAACACAGGTAGTCCTTCTCCAGGATTTTCTCTCATGAAAACAGAGCAGAAGTATTTATTTAGCATTTTTGCTTTTTCAATGTCACTTTCCACAAATCCGTTCCAAGCACTTCTGAGTCCTGTAATTCCACCTCCGATTTTCCTCATCTCCCGAATATACCTGAAAAAGGTTTTGTCGCCACACTTCACATCTTTAGCCATCTTTTCTTCTGCCTTTGATTTTGCTATCCTTCTTTGTCTTTTAGTTTGATCTTGTATTCTTTTCTGTGTTCCTGTTTGCGAGTTTTTGAAATTGTGAAAGCTGTGGTTTTTGCCTTTATTTGTGCAGCCACTTCTTTAGAGAACCAAATAGGTTTCCTTTTCCTCTTGTTTTTATTTACTTTCCTTACGTATGTATCTATTGCACCTTTTATTGCCTCCTTTAATATAGCCCATTGCAATTCCACTTTCCTTATCCCCTCCCACCCTACCAACTCCTCCTTCAGGTACTTGGCCATTTTACTGAAGTCAGCGTTTTTGAAGTCTAGGACTTTGAGCTTACTGTGATTGGATTACACCTTGGCTTTTATATCAGACCACACTGTGTAATGACTGCTGCTGCTCACATGGGCACCCACCCGGATATTTGACACACTATCTCTATTGGTGAGCACTAAATCCAGCACGGAGCTCTCCCTGGTCGTTTCCATCACCATTTGTTTAAGTAACGCAACTTGGAAGGCATCCACAATTTTTCTTACTTCTTTCCAGATTTGCAGAAGGAACACTTCAATCCATATTGGGTAGATTAAAGTCACCCAATATGACCACGTCCCTCTTCATGGCTATCTTTGCAATATCAACAATCAAATCGCAATCCATTTCTTCGGTTAGAGTTGGAGGCCTGTAGACTACACCAGTATGGATGACAGTGCCATCTCCTCTTTCCAACACAATCCAGAGCGCTGCTTCTTTTCCCTAGGTCCCCTGCATTTCAGCCGCTTTAATATTGCTTTTAACATACAGGGCTACTCCTCCGCCTTTTCTACCCTATTTCTTGTAAATAGATTATAGCCAGCTACAGCTATATCCCATTCATGCAACTTGTTAAACTATGTTTCTGTAATGGCCACAATGTCCAAGTCCATTCCACCATTAGGGCTTGCAGATCAGGAACTTTGTTGGCTAGGCTTCGAGCATTTGTACTCACTGCTTTCCAGCATTTGTTGAATGGCTTGCTTGCCTTTTGCATGGATTTTGGTCTACATGTCCTTTCCCGCTTGCCATTGATGTGTTGTTCAAGTGTGGCTGTTTCCAGTGTTTTGCTTTTGCTGGGAGTGACATACTGAACTTGTCCTTCTCCATCCATCACCCCCTTTCCCTAGATTAAATGCCTGTCCACATACTGCCTGAATTTCTTACTTAGGATCCTTTTCCCTGCGGCGGAGAGATGTAGTCCCATCAGTACAGTATAGTCTCTTGTTGATCCATATGTTTTTCCAGTCGCCTATATCTCTAAATCCTTCTTGTTTGCACCAGGTTTGGAGCCATATATTGAAGTTATTTATGCTATGCAGCTTTTCTGCCCCCTTACCATGAACAGGCAGAACTTCTGAGAATGCTATAGTGTTAGCAATGGGCTTGAGTTTCTCTCCCAGAGTCTGGAAGTCCCTCTGAACTGCAGAGGCACTGTTTCTAGCCAGATCATTTGTACCCAAGTGGATATCATCATCAATTTTGGAGTGCTCACTTTCTGCGCGAACTATACCAACAATTTGGTTTGTATTCCTGCTGGCTGAAGAGCCTGGGAGGCATTTGACCATCCTCTCTCCCTTTGAGCTGTGTTCCCAATGTGGTGCCTCTGATGATAGCATCTCTGAGTAGTAGTAGTTTTCCGTTTTGTGACTTTTTCTTCCTATTTGGTACATTATCAGTAGATTTAGCATTAAGTCTAATCATTTAAGGCAGAGGTTCCCAACTCCAGTACTTGAGGGCCAAACACCATTCAGGTTTTCAGGCTGCCCCTAATAAATATGCATGAGATGCATTTGCATGCACTGCCCCCATTGTATTCAAATGCATCTCATGCATATTCATTAGGGACAGCCTGAAAACCTGAATGGTGTTTGGCCCTCCAGGACTGGATTTGGGAACCTCTGATTTAAGGGCTCTTCAGTTTCCACGGTTTGAGCATCCTCATTATCCAAGGCAGAGAAGGCATTATGCAGGGATATCACTTGATGTATAGAGTGTCTCTGCATAACAGGTCGAACCTACCAGAGCCCACTGTGATCCATTTGCTGCTGGGCTGTTTGATTCTTTGTGGAAGCGATGGTGGATTTTGTTCAGTTTGTACCCTAGAGGAGGTGTGTTTAATTGCAGCTAATTCTTCCCTTAGTAGAATCAATTCTTTATGTATAGCAGCTAACTTAAGGCATATAGGGTAAGCTCTTAGGTTCCAAATGATTCTTCTCGGAATGAAAGCACCGCAGTTATTGCATTGAATAAAATGACATTCTGACTCAGCTGTCCTAAGAGGAGAAAAGGAGAAAAAGTGGGTATAACACCTAATTAACCCTTTGAAGGCCTACTTTAAATTTTTAATCCACATTCTGCAGCCAGGTTAATTTTTGCATATTTCAGGAAAATTGTACCCGTCTTATTCAATATGTTCTAATAGTGATTTTCCTTCTGCTATGGTCATGTATTATATACCATTTGATAGGAATATTTAGTCAGAATTTTGTAACCCGAGAGTTCTGGGCTCGGCCTGGAAAGGGTTAAAGGACAGATGTCAATGTATATGACGATTATAGGTAATGCAACCCAGTGTCCCTGGCTAGTAGGCCTTCTATGAACTGAGGGCACACTCAGATATCTGATTTAAGGGCTATGCAAGGAACGTAGACAGGCTGAAGATTCCTAAAAACCTATATTCAACAGGTAAAATTTATCAAAAACAGGCAATGGAAAAGTTTGAAAGCCTTAGCTGAGTGTGTAGTCTCTTGAAGTTCTGATGAGCAGACTGGTTCAGGTATTTGGTCAGTAGCATAACAGCTTTAATTCTAATTAGCCCCACCCTGTAAGGCAGGCTTGCAACAGACAAAGGAATCTGAATATTCAAACTAAAATCCCACTGCTATGTATCAGCCTACTAAGCAAAGGTCCCTGTAACCTTCAAATTATACCTCTGCTGCAAAATTAAGTAGGAGACCTCAGTAGAAGACCAGGTCCAGCTACAAGTCTAAAAGCAATGTATATTTATTTTCCAAGTAGCTATATATCACAAGTGTCCCTGGTCAGCAGGCCTTCTATGAACTGAGGTAGTAGTGTTTTTATTGCTTAAAACGATAGTTTTTGTAAAATGGGGTGTTTGTGTTGGAGTTCTATAAGCGTAGCACATTTTTTAGTCTGCCCCTCCTGCTCTAGTGGCCATGCCTTATTTTGGATTTTTTTAATGGCTTATGATTATAGGGATTCTATTTGATTGGGAATATAATACAGGTCTAATTTTAAATAAATTACAAAATGTTAAAAATTAGGATAGAAATGATTTTGAAAGTATACTGCTCTTCATGAAGGAGGGGTCATTTTTGGTATTTTTTTCTTGATATTTCAGTTAGAGTAGAATTTTCAGGTTGTCTATTATATAAGATAAATTAAGTTTTGGGATTTGTTTAGGGGAATTGTGCAATATAGACAAGTCAGGTTCTGCTTTTTTTTCCAGTTAGGAGTCTAATTGAAAAGACAGGGGAGGCTTAAAGTTAATCAGACATTAAAGTTAATGGAAATTAAAAATTTCAAAGACAAAGAGAGAATTTTTCTTAAGGAGTGTATGGATCTATGTTGCAAGGAGCATGGCTTGGGCTAATGATGAGCAACTATTTTGGACAATCATACTTTTTTTTAAGAAATACCTTCTCCTGAGTTTGATAAGGAAAAAGAAGATAAAATAAATATTTATTTGTGCCCGAGATTGTTTTGAATGACATTTTTTGCATGGGCATCTTTAGTATTTCAACTTAATTCAGAGATTGGGCCTTTGTGTGTGGAGCTGTTAAATGGCAGCCAATCCCACCATTTTACATACCTCAACATCCCGCTTTGGTAGAACTGGAACAGCTCTGAAAAGAAAATCCACGCGCATGACTTAGTTCACGGCCATGCTAGCAAGGCAGCTAGCATGCTGAATGGTTCCTGGCCACACCAACAAGCAGCTCTCTGAATAGCAGAACCGCAGCAGGCCTCAAACGATTTGACGGAGTTTGGTGCACTTTGCAATGTCATCTTACTCTCTTCATGGATGAACTATGCCACTAACCACAGCACTATTCTTGGCATTGGCAAACTAAGCAAGAGCAGTTTGACCACAAACAGTGCAGAGGCTCCCTCCCCCCATGTCAGCAACAAAAAGTAATTAGACCTTACCTGCTAATTAGTGTTCCTGAAGGAACGACAGTCCAGTCCCTTTACTTCTGGGTTGCGCAACCCTTCCAGCAGCTTGGAGGCTGAGCCCATCCTTTTTGGAGCATGGTGCGGTATAAATACCACTGGCACCACCCCCAGACTCCAGTAATCTAATGAAAAAGCAGACTTAACGAAAACCAGATTAATAGCCTATATAAACGTAATCACACAAGCCACACCACGAACTCTCCAAAAGGGAAACTTCCCCCCCCCCCGCCCCAATCGAGAGGGATAAAGAGTGTGGGGGGAAGGGAAGGAGGAGGTTTACCTGAGCCTGACCGAGACCTCCTTCATTCCGGCCGCTGGACCTGCACCAAGGGACCCCTCCCTTCAGTCCTGGCCCTGCGTTCGGTCCGCTAATCCTTCCCTTACTAACAGGCCAAACTAAGAACCGGGTGGGATCAGGGACTGGACTGTCGTTCCTTCAGGAACACTAATTAGCAGGTAAGGTCTAATTACTTTTTCCTTATCGTCACTCCAGTCCAGTCCCTTTACTTCTGGGAAGTACCAGAGCAGTTCAAGCTTGGGTGGGAGCCGTAATCCCAGACCGAAGTACCGCGTCCCCAAACCGAGAGTCGGCTGAACTCTGTACGTCCAATCGGTAGGTGCTTGGTGAAGGTATGCAGAGAGGACTAGGTAGCCGCCCTACAAATGTCCAGCGGCGGAACTAAACTATATTCTGCCCAGGAGGTAGCCTGTGCCCGAGTAGAATGAGCGCGCAGTCCCCCTGGGACCTGCTTCCCTTTGAGAATATACGCGGAAGCAATAGCTTCCCTGATCCACCTGGAGATGGACGCTTTGGCCGCCGCCTCCCCTTTGTGAGGCCCTCCAAACTAAATGAACAGACGGTCGGACATTCTAAAGGGTGCCGTGCGGGAGAGATAGTGCTTCAAGGTTCTCTGAACGTCCAGGAAGCGCAGTTTCCTGTCCATCCCCACTTGTCCCTCCGCTGAAAAGGACGGGAGAGTAACTGTCTGGTTCACATGAAAGGGGGAGATGATCTTGGGCAAGAAGGAAGGCACCGTCCGTAAGACCACCTTATCCTTGAGGAATGAAAGAAAGGGGGGCTGGGAGGACAGTGCTTGCAGTTCGGAGACGCGTCTGGCCGAGCAAATAGCGACCAGAAAGACCGTCTTCATTGTCAGATCCTTTAGGGAGGCATCCTTCGCCGGCTCGAAAGGTTCCTTGGTCAAGGCATTTAGTACCAGGTTGAGATACCAAGGGGGGATGACCGATCTCCGCTGAGGACGAAGACGCTTAATGGCTCTTAGAAACCTGGCCACGTCCGCGTGGGCCCCTAATGGCTTCCCGCGTACCTTACCTCTGTAGCAAGAGATGGCTGCCAACTGGACCCGTAAGGAACTGTGCGCTAGGCCTTTGTCAAAACCCGCTTGCAGGAATTCCAGAACCTCTGGAACAGAGGCCAACAGCGGTTTCTTCCGGTGTTCCTTGCACCAAGACTCGAAGATGCGCCAAACTCTTACATAGGAAAGACAAGTGGATCGCTTGCTAACACTCAACAAGGTCGAGATTACAGAGCTCGAATAACCTCGCTTCGGGAGCCGCGCCCTTTCAATAGCCATGCCATAAGTGAGAATCGATCCACGTGAGGCATCCGGACCGGTCCCTGCCTCAACAGATCCCTTCGGCAGGGAAGGCGCCATGGTCAGTCGGCGATCAACCTCAGCAGGTCCGCATACCAGGGGCGGCGAGGCCAATCCGGGGCTATGAGGATTACCAGTCCCTGGTGAGTCTCCACCCGCTGAAGGACCTTTCCGATAAGGGCCCATGGGGGAAAGACATACAGGAGGCCCTCCGCCGGCCACTTCTGAGCTAGCGCATCTAAGCCTTTGGACATCCTTTCTTTCCTTCGACTGAAAAATCGGCTTGCCTTGGCAGAAGAATACCGTGCCATGAGGTCCATGACAGGCGGTCCCCAGCAGGCTGCTATCTGGTTGAAGACCCCCTGCTCCAGCTCCCACTCCCCGTGGTCGATCTTGAATCTGCTGAGGTAATCGGCCGTAATGTTGTCCGTGCCGGTCATGTGCTGAGCTGAGAGCGCTTCCAACCGGACCTCGGCCCATTGGAATAGGCCATCCGCCTCCTTTTCCTCCTCGTGCCGCCCTGGTGGTTGATGTACGCCACCGCGGTGACACTGTCGGAGAGGACGCGGATTGCCCTTTGCCACACTAAGGGCTCGAGAGCCTTGAGCGCCAGGGCTACAGCCCGTAACTCCAGTCTGTTGATGGCCCACTGTGACTCCAACGCCGTCCAGCGACCCTGGACGAACTGATCCTCGCAATGAGCTCCCCAGCCCGTTAAACTGGCATCCGTCGTCAATAGTAACCACTGAGGGGGATCGAGAGGCATCCCGCGATCCAGATTCTTTGGGCACCGCCACCACTGGAGGGCCTTCCTGGTTCGAGGGGCGCAGGGCAGCTGCATTGACAAAGGATGATGCTGATGGGACCAACGACGCAACAGAGCCCGCTGCAAGGGCCGCATGTGTGCCCTGGCCCACGGAACCACCTCTATTGCCGCCGCCATGGTTCCCAGCAATTGAAGGTAATGCCACACAGTAGGAATTCGCCTGCTCAGAAATTGCGAGACCAAGATTCTTAGGTCCCTTGATCTTGTTCCGGACAGGAACACCCTGCCTCTGTTGGTGTCGAATCTCGCTCCGAGATACTCGAGCTCTTGGGAGGGCATCATCTTGCACTTTGCGCAATTGATGACCCACCCTAACTCCTCCAGAACTTCTACCACTCTGGTTGTGGACGAGACTTTCCTCTACTGACTTTGCCCGTATCAGCCAATCGTCCAGATAGGGATGCACTAATATTCCCTCTCTCCGTAGGGCCGCAGCCACTACCACCATCACCTTAGTGAAAGTCCTTGGGGCCGTGGCTAGGCCGAAGGGCAGAGCCTGGAACTGAAAATGACCTCTTGGCACCGCGAATCTCAGGAACTGTTGGTGGGACTCTCTGACCGGTATACGCAAATAGGCTTCCTTCAAATCCAAGGACGTCAGGAACTCCCCGCTCCTTACGGCCACGATGACTGATCTTAGATTTTCCATACGGAAATGAGGCACCTTGAGACAGCGATTGACTTGTTTGAGATCCAGGATCGGGCGATAGGTGCCTTCCTTCTTTGGCACCACAAAATAAATCGAGTACCGACCGGAACCGCATTGATCTGGCGGCACAGGGACCACTGCTCCCAGTTCTAAGAGCCGTGAGAGAGTTTCCTCTATCGTCGCCCTCTTTACCGGAGAACCGCAGGGGGACTGAATAAAGGCTGGGAGTATTTGCTTTGCAAATTCGAGAGAATAACCCTCTCGGATCACCTCCAGCACCCATTGATCGGACGTGACCCGGGACCAGGCGGGAAGAAACTGTCTTAACCGACCCCCCACCGGCAGACCGCCCTCCTGGACCCGCGTTATCTCATTGTGGTTTTCTAGATCCCGAGGAGGAGGAAGAGGTTCCAAAGCCTCTACCTGCTCCTCGAAACCCTCTGAAGCTGTGACCCCTTGAAGGGAGGCGGCCCCTGGAAAAGGGGTTCGACCTGGCAGAGCGAAACCTCCGAGGCTCCCTTGATTGGTTCCGCACCGGCGCTAGGGGGCGCCCTTGCTTCGACCTGTCTTCCGGGAGTCTGCCTCCCTTAGATTCGCCAAGGTCCTTCACTAATTTCTCCAGGTCCTCCCCAAATAAAGCTTCCCTTTAAAAGGAAGACGACTCAGGCGTGCCTTAGAGGAGGCATCGGCCGCCCAATTACGCAGCCACAAATAACGCCTGGCCGCTACCACCGAGGCCATGTTCTTTGCCAGGCTTCTGATGAGGTCATACTGACTATCCGCCAGGTATGCCGCCCCGGACTCCAACCTCGCAGAGGTAGCTTGAGAGTCTTCTGTGGAAACCTCCGCTACCTGAAGTTGTTGGGACCACCTTAGACAGGCCCGAGCCACCCAAGCCCCCGCCACCGAGGCCTGTAAGGCTAGGGCGCTCACATCAAAGGCTTGTTTCAGCAGCGTATCCAATTTCCTATCCTGAGGGTCCCTCAGGGCCGCGCCACCCTCGACGGGGATCGTTGTCTTCTTTGTCACAGCTGAAACGGCCGCATCCACTCTGGGGGACTTCAGTAGTTCTTTGTCCGGTTCCGGTAAGGGGTAAAGGCGGGCCATAGACCGGACACCCCTCAAACTTGACTCTGGTTGATCCCATTCCTCCTGGATCATCTGACGTACCACCCTGTGGACAGGAAAAACTTTGAGACCTCCTGATGGCTTGGATTAAAGGGTCCTCCAGTGCCTGCTCCTCTACTGGCGCGTCCGAGGCCACATTGAGCACTTTCAAGGATTCATCGATCAAAGCTGGGAGTTCCTCTCGCCGAAAAACTTGAATTATACGAGACTGATCCTCTTCTGGAATCTCCCCCTCTTCGAGCTCCTCCTCATCTTCCTCTAATTCTTTGTCCGAGCCCTCCTCTTCCAGAGTGCACTGGGACAGGGACGTGAGAGGCTCTTCGTTCATCAGCCTCGTGCGCTTGAGCAGTAGCCCGGAGTGGCGAGGATAGAGGATAGTGTGATAAGCCTGTAGTGATAAGGATTGCCCAAGAAAGATGTATGCACTGTCTTGGAATCACTACTAAGGCCAGACAGAAAGTGGTGGAGGACAACTGTGTATACTTGTGGAAAAGTACCAGTGGTCCAATCACTAGAGCTCCTGCATGGGCAGCTGCTGATAAGACAGCAGAGAGAATCTTTCTGTGTAAAACAGAAAGGACAGAACAAGAGTAAGAAAGCTCTGTCCCTGTCTGATGAGCTGCCCAAGCAAAAAGAAGGGAGTGTACTCGATAGAAAAAACTCCACACTGGAATGGAAAGACTAGAAAGGCTGAAGAAGAAGCCCTCCAGTGCAAAGGTACCACTCTTACAGGGGAAAAACTGGATAAGAGGGTAGAGAAACAAGAGCTGAAAAGTGACTTACCATGTGGTAAGTCTGTAGAAGGAAAGAATTCATGTTGGTACAGAAAACTATCATGTGATAGTTGTTAAATCCCTCTTCTTAGCAGGAAGAAGAGGAGAAAACTGTGACCCATAGACATGAATATCCTGACAGCTCAGTATATCTAGGAGAACTGGATGCCATGTGTAAAGTTTAGAATGAAAACAGTGAAAACTTCTGCTGAGAAGAAGTCAACTGTAGGTTCTAAACTCCAAGAGGCAGAAAAAAAGATTAATCAGAACCCTATGGTTGCTGGGTTTGTTTAGCCTGGCGAGAGTTTGGATTCTTCAGACCAGGGCGATGCTTCCCCTGCTTGGGAACATCTGAATGCTGGGCAGAAGAGTAAAACCTTCTCCTCCTAGGGATAAAAGGTTTGACAGGGCATTTCCTACCTACTGGGGAAGGAGAAGGCTTAGGATAGCCTTCAGAAACAGGGAAGTCAGTGGACCACTGAGCAACCTGATGTAAAGACTCCTTATTGAAGAGATTTTCTCCAGTGCAAGGAGTATTACCCAGTCTTTGTTGTGCCCATTTGTCTAAGTCTGAAGCTTGGAGCCAGGCTCTATGTCGTGCCCCTATGGCTATAGCAGAAGTTCTGCTAACAGACTCAAAAGAGTCTAGGGAAGCACGAGTAAGAAACCAAGAGATATTTTGAATATGACTAAGTAGCAAGGAATAGTCTGCAGTCTTGGGCTCTGAAAGAAAAGGAGTCAAAAGATAAAATTTCTTTGTGACCTCCTGAAGAGATAGACTCATATAAAAAATATAAGAGAGAATCCTTGCTGACAGCATGGATGTCTGGAAGGTTTGACGTCCAAAGGCATCTAGTGTCCTAGACTCACGACCTGGTGGGTAAGAAGAGTGCTTCTTCTTACTTTTCACCTTCCTCATTGCTGATTCCACCACAATGGAATGATGAGGAAGTTGAGTCTTTTGAAACCCTGGAGAGGGGGGCACCTGATACAGAAGATCAGTTGCTCTAGAAGGTGAGGGTACCTTTAAAGGTGCTTCCCACATTCTTAGAAGACGATCCTGCAAGGAATGATGCAAAGGAAGCATTATGTTTTCCTTTGCTTCAGTAGAAACAGAGCCTTGTGTAGGATCATGGCCAGGGATAGGAATGGCAAGAGATCTTGCCATATCCAGGAGGAAATTCTGAAAAGAAGGATCTCCAAAGAGAACCTTCCCTGGACAGGCTAGACCTGAAGAACTAGCCCGGGCACCGGAGGATCTACCTGAGCCTGCACGGTGCAAAAAAGGATCCTTAAGGGATGGATGCTGGTACTGGAGGTCAGGACCTGTGACAGTCAGTACTGCATCGTCCATGCCAGGTATCGACTCCAGACTTGGTATGGAAAGGAGCGACCCTGGTGAAAGAAGCATGGAAGGAGCTGGCCCCGATGCTACTGCGGATACCGGTACCGATACCGATACCGGTAGCACTGTCGGAATCGAAGGCGACACCGACATCGGAGCAGTCATCAGTGGCAGCTCAATCGGTACCAAGGTAACCGAACGCCTTTGGTAAACACCCTCGGTACCGGTAAGTATCGGTACCAAGACGTGTCAGTACCCAGTCTTCCAGACTAGAGATCGATTCCAGACTCTGCATCGAAGGAAGCGAGTCTATCGATGCATGTCTAGAGGGTACCGACGTCGGTGGTAGTATCGGTGTTGATGCCGATACTGGAAAGTCAATCTGGAGCGTATCCGCCGGTCCCGAAGGTACCGAGAAAGCCAGATGACGATCCCTGGTGAGGAGTATACCGTCCAACACCAGTGCCGATGCCGGGGTATCGGTACCGCTCAAAGCGGATGCCACCACCGAGCATGGCTCAGGTATGTTCTGTGAGGGGTGAGCCCCAGGAACAACCTGAAACCCCTCATAGGCTTTAGAGGCCGAAGACTCCCGCCGGGGTTTTGAAGCCAATGGACCCTCGAGGGCAAGGCCGAAGCCGTCTTCATGCTGTGCATGAGACCTACCACTCGAGGTTTGGCTAGTCTTAACAGACTGTTTGTGGGTTAGCTGTACCTGTGTAGGAGAAGAAACGGTCGGTGCCCTGACACTGGAAGGGAACCTGGTATCGAGGGAAACTCGATGTTGAAAATCTCTTCTCACAATACTGTAGCCCGAGGGCTCCGGAGGAAAACGGTCAGGACCCAAACAGGTTAGACACCAGTTTTTGGAGTCTAAAAATAAAGCTGTACCGCCACAGCTTAGACATTTCTTAGAGAAAGAGGTTGGCGGTTCCATGAGGGACATGGAGAGGCCTAGAAGGCCTAAAAAATTTAAGACAAAAAACTGAGGGAAAATATTCCCTGAATTTCAGAAAAAGAAAAAAGAAACACCGGCGGTACCGGTGGAGTCGGGGAGACAGCCGCGACCACAAGAAAACAAAAGAATTAATGAAGAATTTTCTGCGGTGACAGGAGGATGTCCTGCCGGCTCCGCGGAAAAACGAAAACTGAGGAGAGACAGTTGGGAAGGGCGGGAAGGCAGCACACAGGCATGGTGGGATGCTTCCAAAAGCTTTCTGATTGGAAGCTGGGAAGCGTTCCCGCGCAGACTCCGTCGGTACCGACGTACCCATATGTGAAGACTCATTCCTGCTTGTTCCTGGAGATTAAAGAGTACTCAGTGGATTTAATGCTAGACAAAACAAGAGCCCTCCACTGAAACATTCCTTACTGGATCGTATTAGTTTCGGGAATCTCGTCTGTACTCTTATCAATCCCATGTGCTTTGTGTATAGAACTATTTCTTTTCTAGCCTTAGCCGTAGATGCATGCCATCTTGCTGTCACACCCACCTTTTGGAATACCTGTTTTGGTCTTGTCTATCCTCTTGTATAACCCCAGTGCACAATATATGCCAGATGTGGTTATCAGTGTGGTTTTTGAGTTTCCTTTTGGCTGTTAAAAGTTAAAAGAAAATCCAGAGCTAAGCCTCTATATAACACAGCAGAACTTGTGTCCTGTTTAGAATCGACTCTTGATTCATAAAATATCTGCTTGTGAAGACTGGATAGCCTATCACATGTTTTACCCACCCTTCTGCTCGTGTGGAGTGCGACTAAAGGAGACTGCTTGCCACCCAAACATTAAACAAAAAGGAGTCAGGCTTGGATAGCAAGTCAATTCCTACACTTTAACAGTACGTCTGCTGCATAGGAGAGGATATCACTTACTGGAAGAGTTACAGTGGAGTGACTGATTACAAAGTACACAACGGACTGAAGGAATAGGATCACAGTGATGAGGGAGAAAGGCACTAATCTGCTAAGTACTCAGAAGCCCTAACCTTGATCTTTCTGGCAGCAGCAGAAATGATATATTTAAACTGGGATCACAGACCCAAATACCTCAAAGGAATAACCCATGTTACCAAAGACCATGTAATTGCTATCCTGAACATTACACATTGTTTGAATGGAGTGGAGGCGTAGCCTAATGGTTACAGCAACAGCCTCATACCCAAGAGATCTGGGTTTGATCCCCATTTGCACTCTGACCTTGAACAAGTCACTTTACTCTCCATAGTCTCAGAAGAAAAGGCCTGACAATCTATTTCTGGTCATACCTTGCCAAGAAAACCCAGGGGCTGCTGGGTCACCAGGAGTCAGCATTTACTTGATGGTACTTAAAGTTTTTTTAATTGTTTGAATGGATATTTTGTTACAGAAAAGGAAATTTGAGCACCCAATCTGGAGTCAAGTGCTTCTTTAATTTATGCTCCAAGAGTCTTAAGGGGATTTCCCTTCCCCTTGCGAAGAACCTACTTCCTGTCACTAAGACTGTGTGCTAGCTGAGTGAAGGGGAGAGCACCCAAGATAACACTGTTCTATGACCAGGCCCCTGCAGGACCAGACTACTGCCCCAGGACAAGGGGGGTGTTCCATTTAGGAATAAGTTGCCCTTAATAATTCAAATGGAATACTTTGCTATGTTTTCATGGTAAACTTGATCATTAACTCAACGCAGGGTTCCCAGTGTACATTTCAAGGCAAATATATTATCCAAAGGCATGGGATGCTATCAAAAGCTCTCTTATAAATCAAACCATGCTAAGTAGCCTTTGGAGACCACACTTAATCCAACAATTAGTTCTGTACATTGGATGCACACATACCTCTACCCAACAGGCAATTATACATATGGCATTAAATTACAGTTGAATTAGAGGTCCTTATATGTAGTGTTCCTAACCTTTGTTGGTGGTATGAAATAACTAAGTGGTCTGAGTTGTAGCAGAACTATCAGGCATATATGCAGTTCCTATGTAGCAAGTATCCATTTAATTTCGTCTTCTCTACCATAGCATCTTGTTTTATAGTTTGGATCCTACGTACTGAGGGATTTAATCCCTAGTCACCCTTTGAAGAAAAGGTGTACTGCAATGAACCCTAGAAAACTGCTACTTATTAACATATGACTCGCCTGAGGATTAAATGAAACTTAAGATTTAACCCACTGCACAACATGTCAAGAGGATACATTGGTTTTCAGTTGCAGTCATTAATGATCAGTGATGTACCTTACCAGTTTTCTTTCTAGCCATTGCATTTTTGACCTGCAAGTTAAATTGTGCAGAGGTCTGCAAACACTGATTGAAAGCAGGACATTACTGAAAGAGAACAAGAATGACACTGTTTGAACACATTAGTTAAGTTTGGCTAACGAAGTTGAAATCAATTTTGCAGTACAACAGTAGAAGAACAGGCTGAAGAAAGGAGATCAGTGACTCTGTTACTATTGCTATAGTATCATCCAATCATAATTTAGTCAAAATCAAGCTTGAATCAGTAGTTCCGGACATTTGAAGCATATGTTCCTCTCACATGTCAAGTTATTAGCAACTTCTTATCGGACACACAGGATGAACAAAATGACATCTCATGTAGTACTAATTAATTGCTTTTCCACTGCAATGCAGCACTGAAAGCTGATTTCAAGAGCACTTTATTGAAAATAGCTTGATGCTTGCAAGCCACAATTCCAATTATTTCACAGCTCACTGCATTTAACAACTGGCACATCAAGGCTTGAAGACTAGACTATGAAACTATGTAATACTGAATTCATGAAAATAACCAATACTTACATGCTGTCACTTCAGTGAAAACACTTAACTGGTTTTGAGAAGCAAAATGCTCAAAATAGAAAATAAGCAGCTTCACGTTTTGCAGAAATCAGGTTAAACATTGCACATACATTAAACAGCAAGCCCAACAGATGCTGAACATATATTTTTTTAAAAGAACCCTTCTTTTCTATTAAAGGCTGGCATAGAGCAGCCAAGCTGAATCAGCCTCCTCACATTCCAGTTGTTCTGTTTCTTCCTAATTCCTACTGAGAGAACGGCAGGAACCTGCAGACCCAAAAAACAAACAGCAGAAATTTCACACTATTCAAAAGAGAAACAAACCAATCATTTCATAAGAGATGATGTAGTAAAACAGTATTTTACATGCCTGATCGTTTTCTTCCTTGAATACTGCTAGATTAGTACAGATGAGCGGGTTAAGCTCCCCGGCCATCAGAACAACTTTCAGAGACAGCATCACTTGTATAATACGCTGATTCAGCATTAAGAGAAGCCTGTATAACACTTCCCAAGCAGAAAGAAAGAATGGAAAACTCAGAAAAACAACAACTCAGAAAAAAGTGTCATCTATCAACATAACTGAACAAAATGTTTGGTTCTCTTATCATAACTGATAGTGTTAGACACTGATAATGGCAACTCAATAGGCAGCAAGGCTCCCAAACCTGTAGGAGTTGTCTTCCAGGGTAGGTGTTGAACTGGTTCTGCAGGATTAAAGGAAAGAAAGTTATAAAGTATGTAACGTTTTCCTTCTTTGTCATCCTGGCAAACTAGTCCAGGTGAGTGGAACGTGCCCAAGCAGTCAGGACCCAAGGTGGGAGGAAAGTGATACCCTGGACAGATCTGCCCTGCCAAGGTCATCATGAGCTCCAGCTCCCATATGCAACCTCTAGTGGTTCACAAAAGGTGCTCAGATGACCAGAGGACATTAAGGAAGACCCATCCAGGAGGCAGCTTGTGCCTTAGAAGGGTGAGCTCCAACTCCCTCAGGCACATCTTCTCCACAAAGAAGAAAGGGTGAACTAAATCTCCTTCATCCAGCAGACAAATCAAGGACTTTGTCATTGCCATTCCTTCTACCTTTGCTCAGTAGTCCGAGGAATTTCTAGGTCTCTCACTTAGGTCCTTCTCACACAGCAAGGAGTCTGCCCAAAGGTCCTCCTCTGAGGACAGGATGATAGCCCTATTAAGATACAAGGAAGGCAGCGCCTTTCATAGAAAAGATGGTAAAGTCCATAGAGAGACAACAGAGATGACCAAAATAGGCTCCCTGCAGGACAAGGCCTGAAGCACCTTCACCTGGTGGATGCAAAAGCCACAAGGAAAACCACTTTGAGGGACAAATCCCAGGAGGCGGCATTCCAAATGGGCTTAAAGAGGAGACCCTTCTGTGCCTTCAGCACTAGAGAGACTTCACTAAAGAACAACTGGACGCATTGCTAGATACGGTATATCTGCTACACTTGCCTAAGGGAGCAGGAGATGTCCGTGTGAGCCAATGACATCCTTTGAATATACCCATGATACATGCTACATCAGTTTCCTGAACTAAGCGTGTGTTCAGGAACCACTCCCTCCCCCAGTCCAAACCAGATCTCAAGAAGGACAAAGCTATGTTTACGTGCCTGGCCCTCAGGGACCAAGGGGAACACTAGCTCTCAAAAACCTACAGACTCTCACACGTAGGCTAAGGAAGTAGAAGCCCTCTAGGCCTTGAAAACAAGTTCTCATTACTGCTTCACAGCAGCCCTTCATGGACAGCCCATGTCTCAAAAGGGCCAAGCCATAAGCGAGAAGGGAATGGGATGTTCCTATGTCAAAAGGCCCTTGCCACACAAGGCCCCTTTCGAGGGCACAAGAGGGGACCCTGCTAGCAGGCACAAGAGATCCAAGAATCATGGTCTATGCAGCCAGTCCAGCATCACTAGAATAACCAAGCTCAGACTTAAGAAGTCAGCTTGAATGTTGTTGATGCCTGCTCTGTGGGCTGTTGTCCACTTGTTGATGGAAGCCACTGCCATGGTGTTGTCTGAGAAGACAGCTTTGCTCACAAGGAGAACCAGAACCTCTCCAGGGCCAGGTGGATTATTCTTGTCTCCAGCTGATCAGTCAGCTTCATGTGGGTATCAGTTGACCTGAACAAAACAGACCGAGAACCCCAGCCCTCCAGGCTGTCATTTGTGGTGATTAACACCCAATCCAGTACTTCCAGAAGCATCCCATCCATCATAACGTGAGACCACCACCATCAGACTAACTGTGCCCTGCTCTCCTGAGGGGAGGGGGGAGAGGGAGACATTGAACGAACTACTGGGAGTAGGGGAGACCAGTAAGTCAACAGGTGTCTCTGCAGGAGGCACAAGTGCTCCTTGGCCCAAGGGACCAGTTTCAGGGTCAATGCCAGGATCTGCAGCCAGTCCCAGACCCAGGGGAGCTGTCCAAGCACAAAAATCTCTGAATTGTCACTGCAGCTTAAGCAATCTCTGTGGCATGAGACACAATCAAGTCAGGAGAGAGTTGAACAGAGCCCAGAGAAATTCCAAGTCCTGGGAGAGAACCAGGCTGGTCTTGAAGTATCACTTCTCTGGACTTCTCAAAGGCAACGGGCCAACTCAGCCAGTCATCAGCCTGTACAGGGCTGCTGCTGCTGCCACCGCCGCCACCACCACCACCATTACCTTTTAGGTGGTTTATGGTGCCATGGAGGGCTAAACAGAGCCCAAAACTGGAAAATGTAGCCCTAGATGGAGAAGCAGAGGAACCAGTTAAGTTGCTCTTGGATGGGAATATCATGAATATCATCCTGGACCTTTTGGAAGTTTAAGAACTTCCTTTACTGGACTGATACAATGACTAATCTGATGATCTCCATGTGAAAGCAAGGCACTCGAAGCTTTGCATCGACTGCCTTCATGTCCAGAACAGGCTGTAAGGATCCACCCTGAGTACCACAAAGTAGATGGAACACTACCCCTTAGCTCACTCTGTGGAGGGCATGGGCACAATCACCTATGACTTGCAGAAGGCACTGCAGGATTTCCTCAATCACCACCCACTTAAGTAAAAGAGCTAGAGACTCACAAAAGCATCCTGAAGAGGCTCGGCTAACTCCAAAATGCCCCCTTGACTTAGCACCTTGAGGTCCCATTTGTCTAATGTAATATGGGCCCACTGAGTAAAGCACCCAAAAACACCCTCAACCAGCTGTACCTCAGAAGGGACCCACTGTATCTCATTGCAAGGGCTTAATGGATTTGTAGGGAGCCGCTGCAGAGTCTCAAGAACATTGGGAACCCTGAAAGAGATAATCCTTTTTGAGTTTAGCCCCAAAAGAGGAATAAACCCTACTCAAACTCCTATCAGTCTGAGGGTGTCCCTATGCTCCATACGGAGCCCTACATAAGGTACTCCTGGGACCTCTGGGCTTGTCTTCTGGAAGACTCTGTGGATCAGCTTCTCAGGAGGTTTCACCCACTTCTCCAGGCCCTCCCCAAAGAGCATTCTTCTCTTAAAAGGGAAGAATGCACAGCTGTAACTTGGAAGCAGCATCAGCTGACCAATTTCAGAGCCAAAGCCACTAGCTGAGCTTGAAAAAATACTAGTCTTCCCTGAAATTTGTGTAAAACTTAGCAAGTATGAAGAGATAAGCCTATGGGCCAGAGACTAGAGACTTGCAGTGGAGCCATACATGCTTCTCTGGATCCAGCATAAGGGAGTTCAGGTCACTAGACCTGCACACAGTGTTGCTTGTGTACCCAAAGTCAAAGCTGTAAGGCATTTTTGCGAATGGCAAAGGGAGTAATTGGAAAGAAGGCAAAGGTGACATTTTACTTACCAGTTAATGTCCTTTCCTCGAGTCCTGCTAGACCAGTCCAGACAAGTGGGTTGTGTTCCCCTACCAGCAAACTGATGAAGACAAAGAACCAATGAAAAGCCCAGGTTTCAATGACATCGCTCCCATCCCTCTATTCGCTTCAGCCTCCAGGTGTCCCTTCAGTATTCGTCCCAAAGCATATGGGAGAAACATGAGATCTATCTTCCATTTTTTTTGTGGTAGCCTGGTCAGAATAAAATGGGCTTGGAGGGGATGGAGCTGGATTCTAATCCCCAGAGTACAGATTTTTCAAAGTTGATGCCACACTGGAAATCCTCGTCTAGACAATGAGACATGATTGTGTGGACAGAAGACCATGTCGCAGCCCTGCAGTTCTCTTCCATGGAGACTGAGCTTAAGTTGGCCACCAACATAGCCATAGCTCTGAAACTGAGCTGTGACATGACCACAAAGGCTCAGGCCTATCTGGGCATAAGCAAAAGAGATGAAGTCTGTTAGGCAACCTGAAAGAGTGTTTGGAAATGGCAGCCCCTAGCTTGCTGGGGTCAAAAGAAGCAAAAGCTGGATAGACCTTCTATGGGCTTTTATACGCTCCAAGTAAAAGGTTAAGGCTCGCATGCAGTCCAACATGTGCAATGCAGCTTCCCCTTTGAGGGCATGAGGTCTTGGGAAAAATGTTGGTAGAACAGTTGGCTGATGAAGGTGGAAATCAGATACCCCTTTTGGAAGGAATTTAGGATCAGTATGGAGGACCACTATTATGATGAAATTTGGTGTAAGGTGGATTAAACTACTAGATCCTAAAGCTCGCTCACTATGCGTGTTGAAGTGATCACCACCAAAACAATACCTTCCAGGTCAAAACTTCAGAGGGCAACAATTGGGAGACTCAAAAGGAGCTTTCATGAGCTGTACAAGAATCACTGAGGTCCCAAGACACTGCAGGAGTTTTGCAGACGCTTCCAGAGAAGCAACCCACACATGAAGCGAATAACTAAAGGTGTCTCGAAATGGATGTCCATTCCACATCTCGATTATAAGCTCCAATTGCATTGAGGTGGACCTTAATGGAGTCGGACTAAAGTTCCGATACAGAGAGGTGCTTAAAAGACCCAACATGCAGAACCAGCGCATGGCCCAGCCAGAGTAGCTCTTGACTGGATAGCTGTAGCAGGAGATGAAACCAAGGTTGTCTGGTTAGTAGGAAGCGATTAGAGTCATCATGCCTCAATCCATTTTGAGCTTTAGGAGGGTCTTTGCAATGAGGAGGATAATGGCCAGGCAGACACCGCTGTCAAGGCCCCTCGATACCTTGATGTCGATGCATCTCTTGCAAGCAAGGCATGTGTCTCAGATCGGCTGGTCGATGTCCATACAATCAACACTGAGGCCCGGCATACTACACCACCAAGAGCACCACAATGCATTCCCGAAGAGCTTGCAGAAGGTGCTTCTCTATGTCTGCTGATTCCAAAGGCAGTGGGGCCTCAGCAACTCCAACTAATATACCTGGTATATGTACAGGAGTATCGACAGCTTGATGTCAGCTCTCAGCAGGCTATCTGTGCCATTCCGATGTTCTGGAGGATAAGCTCTCCTCCCATCGGGGCCACTTCAAGGGGCACTCATGCGGAATTTCACTGCTCTCAAAGCTATGCCTCAATGGGCTCTGACGCCAATGTATCAGAGTCTTCATCAGTGCTTGGTTCAATCACCCTTCGACGTCTAATACGAAGCCGAATCCATCCTCATCTCCAGGTTCGACCGCTGATGATCCAGGGCACTACGGGTGCTTGGTTCAGATTGGGCTCGAGAACTCTAATGTCGATGCACTACCCGCATTTGATGTAGCCTTGGAAGACCTAGAGACCAGTGTTATCTATGCCGAAGACGATGGATCAGACTTCTGATAATTCATGCTGCTTTTCTCGCCCATTGCTGATGGAGTCCCAGGCACAGAGGCACCAAATCCGTGGTAGATATGGTCCAAGTGCACTGGGAACACCTTTTGAACCCGCTGCCAGTCCCCGAGATGTGTCATCTGGGAAAATAGTCACAGTGAAATCAAGTGTCTCGCTCTGAAAAACTCAGGCCCGGCTGGAGCACCAGCACCTACGAGGCAAAGGTGCCACAGAGAAAGAAAATTAATGAATGAAAAAAAAAAAAAAAAGACAAAAAAGAAACCGCAATGGCAGGTGATTAGCTGAAAAACTCAGAAGCGCAAGATTCCCGCAGAGAACAAAGATCAGTTATGAAGCAGAGGATCATCGGAACATGTCTGTTGGGCTCCACGGAAAAACTAAGACTGATTTGATGGCGTCACTGTAGTGGCAGGTGGGGAGGAGGTGCACAGGAGCTGGGGAGCATTCCTACATGGGGTCCCGAGAACGACATCACCCATACGTGAAGACCCATTCCTGCTTGCCCATGGATAAGCTGCAAACCCTCCAAAACAGGATCTACTTGCGCAAAAGCCACAGGGGCAGACTCTGAAAAGTATAAGGCCTCCACAACATTCTGAATAAGGGCAGGAAGATCGTCCCTGTGATACAGGCATACACCTAATGAATCTTCACTTTTTAAAACAGGGAATCCTCGTCTTCATCCCTACCTATCCCCAAGGGGAGACAAGGCAGGGCTCTTGGAGGAACAATGAGCAAAAAGACAGAATGGGGGCACTTAACCCCCTCACCGCCAGCAAGAGAGGC
The DNA here is from genome assembly GCA_033557465.1 of Ichthyophis bannanicus. Lineage (NCBI taxonomy): Eukaryota > Metazoa > Chordata > Amphibia > Gymnophiona > Ichthyophiidae > Ichthyophis > Ichthyophis bannanicus. The sequence goes on from CM066033.1 coordinate 575,950,567, forward strand.
ACCAGACAGCCCCAAGTCCCTCCCACTGGAGAAGTCAGGACTGTAAACCTCCATGAGGGGACTGCTACACAGCTGCTGAAACTGAAAACAGGCCACAAGCTATTTCAGGAGCTGCTACTCAAGCCAGCTGAGAGAAGGGCCCCAGAGAAATCTTTATGAGGCCTATGGGCTTGAGGCTGAGGCCCTCCTACAACATTCCCCCTCCACAGGGATCATATGCAGCCATCCAAAATGGCTATGATGCCCATCGATGGAGGGAGGGGGAAGGAGGGAAAACAAAAAAGGGAAGAGGCTACAAAACACAGCACAGAGCCCCGGGCTTCTGTGGAGGTTCCAATATGCTGAGAAAAAAGTATGCCGGGGCATTCCCACCACTTTCAGGGCAAAGAACTGCAGTTGGGAAGGGAGAGGGTGGACTGGCTGAAAAAGAGAAATTAGACTTACCTGCTAATTGTTGTTCCTTGAGGAACTCCAGCTTAGTCCTCCACCTCTGGATAGTGTACCTCCTCCTGCAGCATGGAGACTGGGCATGTCAGAATTGTGACATCACTGGATGTAGCCTGCTGGTCTTTCCCATCAGCCCCAGTGTACTATTGAAAAAGCAGACTCAAAGGAGCAACAAATAAGTAGCCATAGTAATAACATTAAACAATTGTTTTAAACATTAATTAAAACCCCCTAAATTAAGAGGACAAACTTCATCTTCTCATGTTCTCCTCCCTCTATGAACAAAATAGGGCAGAAGTGCTAGTGAAAAAAGAACCAAACGAATCGACATCTGAATTAAACCATCCTCAGGCAGGAATCAGGACTGAACAATTAGCAGGTAAGTCTAATTTATCTTTCCTTATCGGTCCTCCAATTCAGTCCTCCACCTCTGGGATGTAACAGAGCAGTAATCATTGGGAGGGACCTGTCCACCCGGATCGCAACACCGCCGACCCGAAACAGGCATCGTTTGCCGCCTAAACATCCAGGCGATAGTGCTTACTGAAAGTATGGAGAGACGACCAAGTGGCTGACCCTGCAAATCTCCACCGGCGGAACCAAGCTATGCTCTGCCCAAAAAGTCGCTTGCACCCTAGTAGAATGAGCCGTAACCCCACAGGCACCTAACGACCCTGCAACGTTATTGCCTCTCGGACCCATCTGGAAATCAAGGCTTTGGCTGCCGCTTCTCCTTTACGTGACCCTCCAAAGAAAACGAACAGACGATCAGACTTACGAAAAGTTTCCAAGACTTAAGTATTGACGCAGAACTCTTTATGTCCAAACGACGTAGACTACAGTCCGAGACGTTCACATCTGAAGACTCCAAGACTGGTAACGAGACCGACCGATTCAGATGGAAAGGAGAAACTACCTTAAGCAAAAAGGACAGCACCGGCCGCAAGACCACCTTTTCTCTGGAAGAAGACAAGAACGGTTCCCTACAGGACAAAGCCTGTAACTCCGAAACTCGACATGCCAAACAAATGGCCACTAAAAACACAGTTTTTAAAGTTAAATCCTTGATCAAAGCTTGATGCAAGGGCTCGAAGGGTGCTCTAGTCAAGGCCCCCAGAACCAAGTTAAGATCCCACGGGGGAACCACTATTCTGCGAGAAGGCCGTAACCAAGATACTGCTTTTAGAAAGCAAATCATGTCGATGTGGGAGCCCAAGGCCACCCCCTGAACCTTACCTCTGTAACAAGAAAGAGCTGCCAGCTGGACCCTTAAGGAGCTGGCTGCCAAACCCTTATCAAAACTGTCCTGTAAAAAATGTAATACCATAGGTACGGAAACTGTGGCCAACTGGACCTGCCTCTGAGAACACCAGTCCTCAAATATATGCCATATTTGCACATACGCTAGGGAAGTAGACTTCTTTCTGGCCCGAAGTAGGGTTGCAATCACCGCTCCAGAATAGCCTTTTTTCCTTAGCCTCGCCCTTTCAATTGCCAAGCCATAAGTGAGAACCGATCTACCTGAGGCATTCGAAGAGGCCCCTGAATTAACAGAACCACTGTTGCCGGCAAGCGCCAAGGATCTCCGTCGAGCAGGCGAACTAGATCGGCATACCACAGGCATCTCGGCCAATCTGGAGCCACCAACACCACTCTTCCCCGATGTGCTTCGATTCGCTGAACCACTCGTCCGATTAGTGCCCATGGGGGAAACACAGAGTAGACCGGGCGATGGCCATTGTTACATCAGGGCATCGATGCCCTCCAACATCCTTTCCCATCTTCTACTGTAAAAACGGCTTGCCTTGCTCGACCGAAAGGTCGCCATGAGGTCATGTTTGCCTATGATAGTCCCCCACCTGAGGGGTATCTGGGCAAACACTCCGGATGAAGCTCCCATTCTTCGGCATCCACTCGGACTCTGCTGAGAAAATCTATCACCACATTGTCTGTTCCCACTATGTGCGCCGCCAATATCGCCTCTAGTCAGGGCTCCACCCAGGCGAAGAGAGCTTCCGCTTCCTCTTCCATGGCCGCGCTTCCCGTGCCGCCCTGACGATTGAGGTAAGCCACTGTCATGGAATTATCAGACAGCACTCGTACTGCTTGATACTTCACAGCAGGGTCTCGGACACTTGAAGTGCCAGAACTACCGCTCCTAGCTCCAGACGGTTGATTAACAACTGGGCCTCGTGATCACTCCAAGTTCCTTGTGCGAAGAGCTCCCCAACCTGCGAGACTCGCATCAGTCGACACCGGGAGCCACTGCGGTTGCTCCAGTGGCATGCCTGCCTCCAGGTTTCCCGGACAAAGCCACCACTTAAGGGACTGCCTCAACCGCAGCAGACAGGGAAGATGTTTGTTCAGAGAATCGTTCTGGTGCGACCAGCGCCGTAGCAATGACCTCTAATGGGTGCATGTGAGCTCTGGCCCATGGCACTACTTCCATGGTTGCCGCCATTGTCCCTAGCACCCGAAGATCGGCTCCGACAGCTTGGACCTGAGTCGCTACAAATTTGCATACCAGTTGGTGAAGGGCCTGAGCCCGTCGATCCGGCAGAAACACTGCTCCCAACCACGTCGAACCACACTCCCAAGTATTCTAAAACCTGAGATGGGACTAAAACAGCTCTTGGCCGCGTTGACTACCCAGCCGAGACTTTGAAGGAACATTACCCACTCTGCTTGTAACTTGCGCGCTCTCGGCCTTGGATTTCGCCCGAATCAACGTCGAGGTAAGGGTGAACTAATATTCCTTCCTTTCACAGCGCCGCCACCACCACCACCACCATAACCTTGGTGAAGGTGCACGGCACCGTCACCAAACCGAAGGGCAATACCTGAAACTGAAAATGCCCCCACGGAAGAGCAAACCTTAGGAACTTCTGATGAGCTGATCTGATTGGGATGTGCAAGTACGCCTCGGTAAGATTGAGTGAAGTCAAAAATTCTCCTTGTCAAACCGCCATTATTACCAACCGTAAAGTTTCCATACGAAAGTGCGGCACTCAAAGACAGCAATTTACTCCCTTGAGATCCAGAATAGGACGGAGAGACCCGTCCTTTTTTGGCCCCACGAAATAGAGTAACGACCGATGCTGTAAAGCTCCTGTGGTACAGGCACCACCACTCAACTGTAAGACGATCTAATGTCTGCCGCAACGCTATCATTCTTCGCTGCCCTCTGCAAGAGAACAGGACAAATGAATCTAGAACTGGACGAGCAAATTCGAGAGCATAACCTTCGCATATAACCTCCAACACCTACTGATCGGATGTTATCTGGGCCCAGGCAGGAAGAAAGTCCCGAAGTTGTACCCCTATCGGATGAATCCCTACCTGGGCCCGCCTCGCTTCATTGTGTTTTACAGGTCACTGCGGAAGAGGGAGTTCCAAATCCCCTACCTGCTCCTCGAAAACCACAAAATCCCTGCGCTCTTGAAGCAAATCTTCCTATTTGGAAACCTCCTAAGCGAGAGGTACGGAACCGCCTGAAATCCCTAAACTGACCACGCAAAGACGGCAGGGACCTTCCCTGCTTAGGCTTATCCTTCGGGAGCCTTCTGCCTTTGGACTATCTAAAAACTTTAACCAACTTGTCGAGATCCTCCCCAAAACAACAACTTCCCCTTAAATGGAAGCTTACTGAGACGGGACTTGGAAGAAAAATCTGCCACCCAATTTTTTTATCTATAGTAATGGCGTGCAGCTACCAACGACAACATACTAGTCACCAATGCCCTAATCAAATAATAATGTACATCAGCCAAGTATGCCACCCCAGATTCCAGCCGTGTCACATCCATTAACCGATCCTGTGTCTGTTGAGACAGCTGCTGCAAGCATTGTGACCACTTGAGGCAAGCTCTCGCCACCCAAGCTCCGCAAATAGAAGCCTGCAACGACAGCGCCTGTCCACCTTCCTGTCTTGTGCATCTTTCAAGGCCGCGCTACCTTCTACCGGTATCGTTGTCTTTTTCGTGACCGCCGACACCGCAGCATCTATATGCGGAGATCAAAACCTCTCCTTCTCCTTGTCCGCCAAGGGGTAAAGCCTATTCATAGCTCTCACCCATCGTAACCCAGCTTCAGGCACATCCCATTCATCTTGAATCATTCGTTCAACCACTCTGTGAACGGGGAACACCGCCTGAGTTTGCCGCACCGCCTGAATGAGAGGATCCTCCAGACTCTCCTCCTCCGCTGGATGGTTTGAGCAAGGTTAAGTGCTTGAAGGGACTCCGTAATGAGCGCCATAAGCTTTTCCTTTCGGAATACTCTTATGATTCTCGCCTGATCCTCCAGATCTGGAATCTCTCCTTCCTCCAATTCTTCCAGTCCAGATTCCGGTTCCAACTCCACTTCATCCGTCTCTGGCCAATCTAAATCCAAGTGCTGGTCCTCCAGTGAACGAGCCCTCTTGAGAGGTCTTACCAGACTAGTACTGGGCTTTTCTGAGCCTGATTGCTGGACCATCATGCCAAGGGACAAAGGCTCTGTCACCGTCCCCTGCTGCCGCAAGCAATAGGCCTGATGCATTATTAGCACAAAATCCAGAGAAAAAGCCCCAAGAGCCGTTCTCCAGCCCCTATCGGTGACACCGCACTGGCCGATCCCGTCTGGGTTTCCAGAAGGGGCCCGGACGAAGACTCTAGGAGAGACTCACCGTCTACCATAGCCGAAGGACCTTGAGTCCCCTCCTCAGACTTATCTTGAATCTCCTGCTCCATCGTGCTCGATGCCAGTGTGCAGCCCCTGCAGACCCCCACGTCAGAGACTGCGCCCCTGCGCGTACCACACACTAGTCACTGCGGACGTGACGGCATGAGCTATAAAATAGGGTCAGTAAAACCAATTAAATTAACTCAAAATAAAATAAAAAAAATAAATAAACAAACAATAGGAATTAAAGTTCAATCCTTTAAATGACAAGCAAAAGGTTTCTACCCACTGTAGTAATTTTTTTTTTGAGCCTCTTATCAAAGTAAAGTAAATTAAATTTAACTCAAATGAAACCGAAAGTAACGTAAAATGCCTTGCACTAGCCTATCACAAACTAGGGTAATTTGCTCACATTCACACTGAATTTAAGCTCTTAGCCATGAGCTGCTTCAGCCGCGCAGCCAGAAAAAGTGCGGGAAGAAAGCCCACCAAAAGCATCGGGCCTCTTTGCCACCGCAATCCCCGATGCGGCCGTAAAAGTCCTTCTGCCGAGCTGCAGCTCCTTGTGTCACTCACCTGCGTGTTCGGGCCCAAAGCACCCCCAAACAGCAGACCTGACTTCGCCGATACAATCGGCAGTCCTGCTATCCACGATGCTCCTCACACAGAAATGTGAGCAGCAATCGCGAAGAGAGCTCTCTGGCCTGGGCCGAGCAGACCAGCACCGGACACATGCTGCGATTCCCAGAGCAGAAAGAAAAAAAAAACTGCCTCTCTGCACTACTCCCCTCCGTTCAAACCAAGAGGGGAGAGCAGCTCACCAAAGGAGAGAATATGGAAGGTGAAGGGCAGCCAGAAGGAGCCGACTGAGGATGGAGGGGATGGGGACCGTAAGGGTCTCCTTGGGTGGTGCCTCGTACTGGAGGATGTTGAGTTCCTCCGTACGAGGGTCCTCCTCCGACTCTGTGGTGAGGGAGAGAGCCCTCGCCGTGTCCCAGACAAACTTGAGGAAGGTGTCATCCTCAGGTGGGGACCAGTGCCTCAAGGTCAGTGGAGATGGGTCCGAAGGAAGATCCCAGTGGGCTCGAGTCTCTGGAAATGTCTCGACGGACTCCCAGTCTGAGTAATTCAAGGAAGACTTGAGGCCTGACAGCTCCAAGGGTGCAATCGGCTCCAGTCTTCAGTGTCTCAGGGCAAAGACATGGCCAGAGCCAGGGGCACTCACCTGAGAAGACCTTGCCCCTGAGAATCAAGAGCATGAGCGAGATCCTTGCCGAGGATCCGCACAAGGCATCAAGCTCTCGGGGATCACTTTGGCGGCCTGAGGAGTCCTCAGCATCGAGGTCCCTGTGGTCTCGACGCGAGCACTGGCAGGGCCAGACATCAACGTCTGTTGGAAGGCCATGAATGCAGAAACGCTGCGTTCCAGTGCTAGCATTCTGGTTTCCCACTCGGGGGTAGCAGCCTTTGACAAAGACACAGGAGTGACTGGGTCAAGCATTGAAGAGGAGAGGGGTCCTCAACGGGACAGCCCTCGGGAGACCAAGCTCCATTACCGGAGGCCTCGACATCAGTCCTGGGTACCTTGATGTCACTCCTGTTCAGACTCCTCGTAAGCTCGTCAGGGGCTGAGGGACTGTGCACGGGACCTGCCATGCTTGTCCGCCTCCCAAGTCGAAACTCTTAAGGTGGTCGTCTTTTTACGCTCTCACTCTGGGGACCCTTGGTTGGAGTGTCTGCGAGACCACGGGGGCTTTAGGTGACTCTGAGGATCAGTGCAGGGCCTTAGAGCGCGAGGCTATCAGGAATACCAGGGACGACTCTGCCCTATGGAAGCTGCCATCCTGTTTCTGCCAGCAACTCTGGATGACCTTGGCTGACAACATTTTACACAGGGAACACTCCTCCGGGTCGAGGTCAGTGCCCAAACACTGGAGGTAACAATCCTGTGTCGGTGAGGTACATGTTCTTTGAACACTGATCACACTTCTTGAAACCAATGGACATTGGGGCAAAAAGGACCCCAGCAAGGTCAAAGACCCTCGACGTGGCCAGCAGTTGAAGGAGGCGCAAAAGCGCTGGGAAGGAAAAAGAACCTAAAACGATGTCTCAAGGCCCGATGCCAGGGCAGTGGGGCTCAAGGGCAGGAAAGGAAACGGTGCTAGCCGGAAAAATGCACAAAAATGCATGAGATGATCAAATTTTTTCCCCAAGGGAACAAGACTAATGCCTGAAGGGCTCTAGGAAAAAGGGAGAATGAGTAAGGTGGCACCCTTGGGCAGGAAGGGGACCACGCATGTGTGGTGGCATCTCCAAAAGACTTTCTTTGAAAGCTGGGGAGATGCTTCTGTGAGGACTCCGTCAGCATCGATGTCATCCATATGTAAGGGCTTCCTGCTTGTTCCTGGAGAAACCCTGTTACAGGTAGGCAACTATGCTTTCTCCAGAGACAAGGGGGATGCAGGCACACTCCATGGTGAGTCCAAAGCTGAGGGTCATTTGTATATCTGACAATGGTTGCAGCCCAGTTGGAAGCTGGGAGGTGGAGAGAATTAAGCAAAGAGGTTTTGCAGGATGGCCTGGCCAAAGGCAAGGTCACTGGCTGAACAGCAATCCAGGCTGTAGTGTTTCACGAAAGTATGTAGAGATGACCAAGTGGCAGCCCTACAGATATCCTGGGGAGGAACAGAGGCTAAATTGAAAACAGTCATTGCTGTGGCTCGGAGACCATGAGCACCCACACGGCCCGGAGGCATGTGGCACGCCTGAAGGTAACAGTAGTTTATACAGTCTGCAATCCAGGAGGAGATAGTCTGCTTAGATGTGGGCCTCCCTGGGTTGTTGGGTGTTGAAGGTGACAAAGAGCTGAGAAGTCTGAAGAAGCTGTTGAGTGGCTTGTAGATCGTAAAGCAAAGCTCGCCTGCAGTCTAGAACATGGAGGGCATGCTCAGAGGAGTCCAGCTGCGTTGCTGGTAAGGTGGTGGTAAGCACAATGGATTGAGATGAAAACTGGAAATAACCTTAGGAAGAAACTTGGATGGGTGCGCAGAATAACTATCATGAAGAAATTGCGTGTATGGATGGCAGTGAATGAGAGCCTGAAGTTTGCTGACTCGGTGTACAGAAGTAACGCCAACAAGGAAGATAGTTTTGCAGGTGAAATGTTTCAGGGAAGCCGATCCAAGGAGTTCAAAAGGCAGCTTCATAAGTTCAGAAAGGACAATATTGAGATCCCATGCCAGAAGCAGGGGGCTTAAGTGGAGGTTTGGTGCTCATTAAGCTCTTCATGAAATGACTCAGAGGATGCAAGGAGACTTCCCATCCTCTTGCTGATGAACAGCAAGGGGGGAGAGATGATATCGAACAGATAAGGTTGGTAGAGCAAATTAAGAAAAATGTAACAGACAGGTGAGGATATGACTGAGAAGCACGAGATGGTGTCTAGTCCTAGTCCAGTGGGAAAAGCAAAGCCATTTGCACTGATAGGAGCATTGAGTCAAATGCCTACGAGATGCTTGAAGAATGGCTTGAACAGCAGCCGGCATAGGGTCCCTTAGTATCTATTAGGCACTGAGCTTCCATGCTGCTAGGGTCAGCGACTGTAGATTGGGGTGTAGGAGGTGCCACTGTTGCATGAGAAGAAAAGTGCTCTACTTGACCTCCTACTAGTAGACAGTCAAAAACTGGGAGCTGCTTTGACTGGGTGCGCAGGAGCAGCCTCGGGTTGCTTCCTGTCACGCTATCTGGGCTGCTGACTGTAGGTCTGGAGTAAGGCTGAAAACGCCGACATGGGTAAAACTGCTGGAAATACTAGTAGCTATATGCTTGTCTGTATCAAGGGTATTGTGGGCAGTGTGACTGGTGTGCTTACTATTGCGGTCCAGCTGAGAGTTCTCACACCATGGAGGAATGGTCCTTAACTTCGGATACAGCTTCCTGCACCTTGGGGCCAAAGAGATTGTCCCCTTGGCAGGCAGCATTTGCCAGACGATCATGGTGGTCTTCTCACAGACTTGAGACATGGAGCCATGCCATGCGCTTAGCAAAAACTGAGGTAGCTGTGGATCGGACTATTGAATCAAAAGCATCATAGGTAGCCCGAATAATGTGATAAAGACTCTTGCAGGTTATCCTGAAGCGGAAGTCTGTCTTCCCCTGCGAGCGCACTGGGGTCCTCTAGGTGTAACAGGAGGTCATGGTGGTACTGAAGTATTTGGAGCTGATGAGCCAGGATTTTCATGGCTAACACTCCACTTTGAAAGGATTTCCTCCCAATGGAGTCAAGAGTCTGCTGGTACTTTCCTACCAAAGTCTGGGTGCTGGATTTGGTAGACTTGGATTTTTTAAGCACCGCCTCTGACACCACCAATTGGTGGGGAAGCTGCTGATGCTGAAAACACGGCACAGGAAGCACCTTGTACTTCAGGTCCAGACATCAGGAAGTGGCATGTACTGAGGCTATCATCTTCCAGACAGATGCAAGGAGGTCCTGCAGAATTTGGGGGAATCTGTAGCATGACGACTTCTTTGGGAGTACCACAGGCATGCAAAATATACTGAAAAATCTCTTGTTGGTGGGAATTTGAGAATGACCAAGAGCGAGTGCTCAGGAAACCTTCTGCTGAAATTTAGGATGACAGAAATCTTCCAGAGGCTCTTGCCCTGTTAGGTGGTCAGAGGAGGATGTTGCATCGACATCTCCCAGAATGGAAGGCTCCGTGTCCCACTGGTGACAGCATGGGGCACTAGTGGTACAGTAATCATTGTCACAAGGATGTTGAGGGACCCTCCAATCTATGAGGGGAGGAGGGACGTATTGGGAGGTAGCTGGAGACTCAGATGCTGGGACCTCTGGAGAGGGTACACAGTCTGCAGGCAAGGCAGCTCCAAGCAGGGCTGCGCTATCTTGAACAAAGCATCGAAGCAGTTGAAGGGATCACTGAGGGACGACCTGCTGTAGAGGCTGAAGGGGATACAGACGCCATGGGGGCTAATTGGTATCTCCCATGCTTAATCTTCTGGGATGAAGACCCTGAGGAATCCACACCCACGTTTCGCTTATGTGCACACTGGTCTTGTGGACTGCTGACATCAGGAGCTTCACACACCGGGTGTGCTTGGACTTAGATTTATGACCCGGTGAAAAGCAGGATATAAATGCAGCTAAATAAATGCTTTGCATCTACCAGGGATTCAGCCCTCGGGGAGCCTTCCAATGCCGGGTTTAGGAGGAGGAGATGACATGGAGCCTCTGACCTGCTTTTTAAGGTACTGGGCCACTTTTTTTATGCTGGTACCGGTAGGTGGTCTGCCTCCAGCCACACGGCAGCCCTTTCCGCTCCCAATTATGCCTTGTCTGGGCCCGATGGGACTGGGGCAAGTAGAGGAGTAGGAGCTGCCATGTAAATGGACAAGGCTTACTGCAGCTGAAAACATTGGTCAAGAAATGAGGAGTGCATTTTTTTTTTTTATAAGTGCTTTCGGTGCTGGGACTCACTGAGGAGAAATTACAGCGTTGGAACTATGCTCCATTGTGTGGAGGTGCTGAAAAGAGCAGTTGTGTCTAACTACTCTTTGTTTTCCCTCATTTCTGAGTTTTGTTTTTTCTTTTTGGTAAAGTCTGTGAAGCGCTGATGATCAGAGGAAAACTCAGCCCAGTGCAAGGCTCCTACAGCAACCGAGACCCGGCTTTCAGTTTATTTTTTCTTTTTTTAAAGCTAGCTGCCGCATTAAGCAAAGACGACATCAAAACTGAAGAAGCCAAAACAAAAACTAATAAAACGAATGGCGAATTAAGATGGAGGGAAGAGCCGCAGCTGACTGGCTGCTGCGGTAGAAGTAGTCTGACAGATGTGGAAACATGAGGCAGGAAGGTGTGCTCATGCTCAGAGAAATCTGAAGAACTTCTGAGCTCGGGGAGAGACAGCACTGGTGCTTTCATCGGACACCACCATGGAGTGTGCCTGCATCCCCCTGCTTGTCTCCGGAGAAAGGCATACGACTTCAGAGACATCAAGAAACGGAAGGAGGATTCCAAACCAGACCTTGCCCAAAAAGACACCTGACCCCTGGTAAGAATAGTTATAAACCTCCACCAGAAACAGCCAGCCTTCTCCAATCAATTGCAACAAAAACTCTGGAAGCCGGCTCCCATCATGCAACCTCCAACAGTACCAAGGGCAGGACTCCCTTGAAATCCCTTTGACTCTTAAAATTACTAAGGGATTATGCTTACATGCAACTTGTGCGGCCCCAGAGACTCATCTGCCAGAGAAAACCCAGGTAGGGTCAGCAAATGCCTCAAAGGAAATGCCCAGGCCACCTATAATCTATGTAAGAACCAAAATAAGCCTGCTCATAGACACTGATTATTTTCAGTGTCCAATTCCACCAGAAGGCCCCCGAAAGCAGCTCAAACAGAACTTTTACAAAATGCCTACCAAACCAATGCCACAAAAGGACACCATGCAGGTCAAGAGTTCACCGAGAACGGTCTCTAAACAGTAAGAAATTCTCAGTACCTTTTGCCTCCTATATACAGGACAAGAGAGAGCTGTCACTTGCCTCTGCAGCAAATGTCATGCCAGCACCTCTCCAAGCTCTGCTTGCCCCATTGCCAAAACATGTTGTGGGAAAAATGAACTCTAAGAATGAAGCATCCACATCCTCACCCCAACCGAAAAGGGCCTCCCTAATCAAACTAAATTAGATAGGCATAACATTTGTGTTCGAAAAGGGCAGCCATGGCTAAGGGAAAGAAACTGTCCCTTCCAGGCCCAGCCTTTTCAAAGAGTCCACCGTCAGAAAGGAGATACCTCTGGCTGAGAATAAAAACCCTTCAGACCAGAGCTCGCCAATGCCAGCCATAGAGATAGGATTGCCTCTGCCAAAGGCACCGAAAACACCTACGGCAGCCACTTTGGATCCTTTAAGAAGCAGTCCGGAGAGGTTCCTCACCGTTAAGTCAGTGGCCTAACTGAACCTACAAGGAAGCATAGAGTGCCTACCTGGTGCCTCCAATCACTTAACTCCCTAAGAAATGCAGCGGTCCAGAAATGTCTGCTATGCTTCAAGGATTCTACCACTACAGGCTGACCTTCCCCAACAAGCAACTGACACCACACCTTACAAGCTCCCCTGAACCATAACTAGCTTGAGGACATCTCTAGACTTCAAGAACATGCCCCTGCTTTATGGAATCTGCTGCATGCACAAACAAAGGAAACTACTGTCCATCATGCCAAAATCCAAAACCTTTCCAAGGTTCTCTCCTTGTCCCAATGACAAAAAACCCAAGGACGGTCTAAAAGAAATGAGTGCAACTCAGCTCTCCACCCAATAAGCGGCGCTGGAACATGCCTAAGTGTATCTTCAATCTTCACAAAAGGCAAAACTGATTTGTGAAAGACAATGTCTTCGCTGAACTGCCTGACATACCTGCCTGGGGCTGCAACTTTGAGGACTAAACTTGCAGTCAAAGAAACGTCCTACCCCTGAAGCTTCAACAGCTTGGCCCTTTACAAGAGATTAACCAGCACGAGCTGAAACGTCTGAGCCCAACCACCAGTTTTATACTGCCCCACTGTCACACTCCTGGGACATGAAGACTTCGTAGAGCAAACTAAAGCTTCAAGTCCCCGTCCCCCCCCATAGGGGACTGGGAAGTGATAACCAGAAATCTTTGGTCACCCAAGCAACCTGTGGAAAGAGAAATTAGACTTGCCTGCTAATTGTAGTTCTTTGAGGAACTCCAGTCCAGTACCGAAACCTCTGAGGTTGTGCATCTCCTCCAGCAGCTTGGAGACTGAGCATGTCATTTTTCTTGATGACACTGGTATACTTAAGCAGCTGGCACTGCCTACCAGCCCCCAGTAATCTATTGACAAAGCAGACTCACATTAGCAACAAATAAGTAGTTGAACAAGATTAGCAAATTAACTATCCCTTACAAACTGATATCTGATAAACTCCTTCCCCCAACCGGGCAAACTCCCATACCCCTTGAGCGGGAAGGAACCTGTGAAGCTTCTGAACAGCGCCGAAGGTACGGGTCGAAGAACCACCTTCTCCCTGGAAAAGGACAGGAAAGTGTCCCGACAAGATAAGGCCTGAAGCGCCGAAATCCTACATGCCGAACAGACTGCCACCAAGAATACCACCTTCAGGGTCAAGTCCTTCACCAAAGCCTGACTCACTGGTTCAAAGGGCTCTCCTGCGAGTGCAGTCAGCACCAGGTTGAGATCCCAAGGCGTTACCACCAATCTCCTCGGTGGTCGCAAACGACTCACTGCCTTCAAGAACCTGAGCACATCCGGGTGCATACCCAACGCCACACCTTGAACCTTACCCCTATTACAGGAAATTGCAACCAGCTGCACCCACGGGGAGCTGGTGGCTAAACCCTTATCAAATCCAGCCTGCAGGAAGGCCCACATGTCCGGAATAGATGCCGAGACTGCCTATCTGCACACCATGCTTCAAATATATGCCACACACTGACATAAGCCAAGCACATAGACTTCCTCCGAGCCTTCAACAACATTGCTATCACTGACACAGAACATCCCCTCTTCTTTAGACTTGCCCTCTCAAGAGCCATGCCGTAAACGAGAACCGATCCACCCGAGGCATGCGTACCAGACCTTGCGTCAGCAGATCCTTTCAGACGGGAAGACGCCACGGGCTGTCTGCCAGAAGCCACACCAGATCGGCATACCACAGACGTTGCAGCCAATCTGGGGCGATCAGTATCACCAATCTTTGGTGAGGCTCTATCTGTTGTATCACCCAACCGATGAGCACCCATGGGGGAAACACATACAACAGTTCTCCCGCAGGCCACCTCTGAACGAGGGCATCCAGACCCTCCAATATCCTCTCCCGCCTTCTGCTGAAAGACCGGCTTGCCTTGGCCGACTGGAATGTTGCCATCAGATCCATCACTGGACAACCCCAACGACCCGCCACCTGCTCGAACACTGCCTGATCGAGAGTCCACTCTCCGTGGTCCACCTGCACCTGACTCAGGTAGTCAGCCGTTACATTGTCCACTCCGGCAACGTGCACTGCCAACAAGGCCTGGAGATGACTCTCCGCCCAGACCAGCAGCATTTCGGCCTCTTCCTCCAGCGCCATGCTTCCCGTGCCGCCCTGGCGGTCGATGTAGGCCACCGTGGTGGCATTGTCCGAGAACACCCTGACCGCCGGATCCTGCAGCCAGGGCCAAAATCTCTGCAGCGCTCTAAACACTGCCCTCATCTCCAGCCTGTTGATGAACCACCGGGCCTCCTGCATGTTCCACCGCCCCTGAGCGAAGCACCCTTTGCAATGGGCTCCCCAACCTGCCAGACTGGCGTCTGTTATCAGTGGCACCCAAGCTGGAGACTCGAGGGGCATGCCCCTCCCTAGAGTCTCTGGACACAGTTACCACCGCAACACTCTCTTTGTCTGCTTCGGACACGGGAGCCGAGGGGAAAGAGGTTGAGTCTGGTGGGACCACCAACACAGGAGAGCCCTCTGTAAAGGCCACATGTGAGCCCTTGCCCATGGGACTAAGTCGAGCATGGCCGCCATGGTTCCCAGAACCTGCAGATAATGCCAAGCCGAGGGTTGCGGCATCCACAAGAACTGACGCAGCAGAAACCGCAGACCTTGGGCCCGCTTCTCTAGTAGGAAAACCTTTCCCTCCTTGGTATCGAAGCGTGCCCCCAAGTACTCCAGTTTTTGGGAGGACACCAACTGGCTCTTGGCCACGTTGACCACCCATCCCAGACTTTCTAGAAACTGCACTACCTTCACCGTGGCCCTCACGCTCTTGCTCCCAGATTTTGCCAGGATGAGCCAATCGTCCAGGTACAGGTGCACCAGCACCCCGTCCTTGCAGAGTGCCGTTGCCGCCACCACCACCACCATGACCTTGGTGAAAGTTTGTGGGGCTGTCGCCAGACCAAACAGCAATGCCTGAAACTGAAATATCCCATCGTCACCGCAAAGCGGAGAAACTGCTGGTGCTCGGACCTGATAGGAATGTGCAGATACGCTTCGGACAAGTCTAGCGATGTCAGAAACTCCCTGCTCCATACCGCCATTATGACGGACCGTAGTTTCCATGCGAAAATGCGATACTCTGAGGCAGCGGTTTACACCCTTGAGATCGAGAATCAGCCAAAATGAGCCTTCCTTCATGAGCACCACAAAATAAATGGAGTATCGACTGCACCCGATTTGGCCTCTGGGTACCGGCATCACAGCCCTTAGCTGTAACAGCCTTGCTAAGGCCTCCTTTACCGCCACCGCTGCTGCTTTGCCCGGTGCCTTGCAAGGAGACTGGACAAAAGAGTGGCTGATTGGGCGCGCCCACTCAAGGGCATGGACCCAAGCAGCGTAGAAATCCCACAGCCGGACCCCCACAGGAATTAACCCCACCTGGGCCCCCCTCATTTCATCGTGTTTTCTTTAGCCCCGAGGAGGAAGGGGATCCAAACCCCTTTCCTGCTCACCAGAAGCACCGATATCCCTGTCCACGAAAGGCAGGCTTATCTCTCTGGTAAAGACCAAACCGGGAGGGTCAAAAACGTCTGAAGTCTCTCGCCTGCCCCTTCCCTGCCGAGGCAGGACAGCTCTGCTTCTGCTTATCCTCAGGCAGGCGGCCCCCACTTGGATTCCCTCAAATCCTTAACCAGCTTCTCCAAATCCTCCTGAAATAACTTGCCCTTGAAAGGGAGCTTACTAGAACAGGCCTTGGAGGATCCATCCGCCGCCCAGTTCCTTAGCCACAGACAGCGACGGGCCGCCACCAGGGAAGCCATGCTCTTCGAGAGCCCCCTGATGAGATCATAGTGAGAATCCACTAGATACGCAGCCCCCGACTTCAACTTTGCCGCCTCATCGGGGGGAGTCCGCCCCTGGCTCCCTCTGTTGCACCTGCTGGGCCCAGCGGAGGCATGCCCTCGCCACCCAGGCCCCACAAATAGTAGCCTGCAGGGCAAGGGCATTGATATCAAAGGCTTGCTTCAGCAAGGTGTCTACCTTCCTGTCCTGGGTATCTTTGAGGGCTGCGCTACCTTCTACCGAGATTGTCGTCTTCTTGGTAACTGCGGACACCACGGCATCTACTTTGGGTGACTGAAGCAACTTGCGCTCTTGCTTTGACAAGGGCTAAACCCGCGCCATGGCCCGTATCCCCCAGAGACCCGCCTCCGGCAGACTCCACTCCTCCTGGATCATCTGCTTAAGTACTCTGTGTAACGGAAAGACCTTCTGTGGCTTCCGCACCGCCTGTAGCAGGGGGTCCTCCAGTGCTTGATTCTCTGCCGGTTCACATGCTGGCATATTCAGCGCTTTCAAAGACCCTCCCCAATGAGAGCCACCAATTCTTTCCCGTGAAACACACAAACTACTCTCGACTAGTCTTCTTGCTCCAGGATCTCTTTCCTCCAAATCCTCCGGGGGGGGGTCAAGCTCTGTCTCCAGATTCTCCAGGTCCTCCAGATCCGGTACATCCGACCCCGGTGACTGCACCTGCCCCTCCTTAGAGGGTCATGCCTTCTTCGCACATACCTCAGTCATAGACCTTCCGTCCAAAGGCCTCTTTACCCCCATGTCTCGAGTGGACAGGACACCCTGCTGTCCCTGCTCATGCAGGCAAAAGGCCCTGTGGAGCAGCAAAACAAACTCGGGCGAAAAACCTCCCGGAAGCCCTGACCCGCTCTGGCACGAAGAAGAGGGCCTGGGTTCAGACAGAGGCAAAGAGGCTGATTCCAGCACCTCCAATAACCCCCCTGCATCTTGGCTCTCCCCAACTGAGGAAGGAGACCCCTCCAGACCTTCCTGAAGAACCTTCTCTACTGTAGTGATCTCCTGAGCGCAGCCTCGACAGACTCCTTTGTCGAAAACCGCTCCCTGCCTTGTTCCGCAAACCAGACACTGAGGTCTAGAAGGCATAGCTCCTGGGGGAGGGCCTGCGTGAAAGCACCCTTTTGTGCCAGGGAGGGACCCAGTCTCTGCCGCCCCTCACCCCAAGAGTAGAACTTCCAAGGCCCTGGTGAACAGATTGGAAGAAAAAACAACTGAACAAGAAATAAAGAAAATAAAACCTAAGGACCACTACAGCTGATCCAGGTTCCTCGATCCTCGGGGGGGGGGGGGGCACCTCTGCACGATGCTGACAAGCACCCTGTGACCACGGGGAAACAGGTTGCAACACCTGCGCGCACCGTTCCCCTCATTCTGCCACGTGGCCTTGTCTGCAGCCATCCGCCATTCCTCGAAACTTAAGCCGCGCATTTAACAGTCGATCCTGCACGCTCCTGGCCTTAGAGGAGTCCCCCCCTGCTTACCTCTCGCCGGGACCTCCTGTGGCTCTGCTCTCTCTCTTCCTGCTCATGCCACTCTTCCCTTGGGCTCAGCCAGCGATCGGGGGCTTTGGCGCAGAGGGGAAAAAAAGGAACTGCCTGGTCCCGGCTGTTGTGCTATCGGCGGCTCCTCACCCAATCACGGATTCGGGAGCTGCCTCCTACCGGCACTGTTTCAGGGCCTCCACTGCCTGCCCTGCAAATCCTTGGGACCCCGAATCTCCTGCTCTCTCTCGTCTGTTTTTTTTCCCACGCCCCTCACAAGCAGGGCTCTGTAATAGTACTGAGAATAAACTAATCCGATTATAGAAGAAAGCTAACTCTCCTTAGTTGTTCCTTAGTGAGTCCAGCCCCTGGCTCACAACCTCCTCCAGCTGCTTGGAGACTGAGCATACTGTGGGCTGGTAGGCAGTGCCAGCTGCTTAAGTATACCAGTGTCATCAGAAAAATGACATGCTCAGTCTCCAAGCTGCTGGAGGAGATGCACGACCCCGGAGGTTTCGGAACTAGACTAGAGGGACAAATAAGGAATAACTGATTGAAGCTGGAACACTTATTTAACAGTTTTTTTATACCGCTTCATCATTTCAATCAAAGCGGTTTACATTGTAACTTAAACTTGGTAAACGTACATTAAACAGGGACATTGATAACTTAGATTTTTCTGAGCAATGGAGGGTTAAGTGACTTGCCCAAGGCCACAAGGAGAGCTAGTGGGAATCGAACCCTGGTCTCTTGGTTCCCAAACTAGAGCTCTAACCACTAGGCAACTCCTCCACTCCCCTTGCCACCAACTGACTTTCATATCTTTTCACCTCCCCCCCCCCTCAAATAGGCAGAGGCTGGCCTTGAAACAGTGATGACTGTATTAAGGTGACCTGCAGGGAGAGCCCTCCTGGCTCCAGTCCACACCAAAGACATATTCTGGAATAAAGTTACCAGCCTAATCTTGCCAATGCTCAGCTGAAAATTAGCCAGGCTCATTCTCTCCTGAGCATAAGGCCTTCCTACAGATGTTGAAAGCAAAGCTCTGACTAGATTTCCACCAAAAACACATGATTACTCAAGACTGTAGAACAGAAACAGCAGCTTAGAAGAAACTCTCAACACCATTACTCCCTTCAATCACAGGGAAGAAACATGCAAGATTAAGAACAAATTTGTGCTACTGACCCTTATCACCAACCAGGACCTAAAAAGCCCTTTACAAAAGTACGCAATAAATGTACATTAAATCTCCCATTTGGAACTAACCAGTTTTCGCATGAATGTATATTCTTCATAAAATGATAATTACACTTACCTGGTAATTGTAGTTCCTTGAGTGACAACAGTTCAGTCCTCTACCTCTGGGTTGTCAACCTCCTCCTGCAGCCTGGAGACTGGCATGTCAGAGTTATGACATCACTGGATATAGCCTGCCGGACACTCCCATCAGTCCCAGTGTGAACTATTAACAAAGCAGACTCAAAGGAGCAACAAATAAGTAGATATAATAACAAACGTAACCTAAACTGAACCATCACTCTATCTAGGCAATCCTTTCTTACACCCTTCCCTGCTAGGCAAAGGAAAGAATGAAAATAGACCATTTGAAAGACAGACCTACCTGTAATGCTTTCCATGGCACTACTGATCTGATACCACCCATGCAAGAACCCGGGTGGGATTGAGGACTGAACTGTCGTCACTCAAGGAACTACAATTACCAGGTAAGTGTAATTATCATTTCCTTATCGTTCCTCCAGTTCAGTCCTCTTCCTCTGGGATGTACCAGAGCAGTACTCATTGGGATGGGCCCTTCAAACCGGAACATAATACCGCCGACCCAAAGCATGAATCACTCACCGCTGCCACATCAAGACGGTAGTGCTTGCTGAACGTATGCAGAGACGACCAAGTATCTGCCCTACAAATTTCCCCTGGCGGAACTAAACTGTGTTCCGCCCAGGAAGACGATTGCGCTCTGGTGGAATGCGCTCGCAACCCTGCCGGTACCGACCAACCTTGAAGAAGATAAGCTGAAGCAATAGCCTCCCGAATCCATCAGGCAATGGAAGCTTTCGCTGCCACTTCTCCCTTGCGAACACCTCCAAACACCACAAACAGCCAGTCCGACTTGCGAAACAGTTCCAAAACCTTCAAATACTGTCGCAACACCCTTTTTACATCCAATCGGCGCAAACTGCGCTCCCGATCGTCTCCCTCTAGAGAACCCAGAACTGGCAAGGAAAATGTCTGACTCAGGTGAAAGGGCGAAACCACCTTCGGCAAAAAGGACGGTACTGAACGTAGCACCACCTTCTCTCTAGAAAAAGGACAAAAATTGTTCCCTACAAGACAACGCTTGCAACTCCGAAGCGCATCTCGCTGAACAGATCGCCACCAGAAATACTGTTTTTAACGTCAAGTCCTTTACTGAAATCCGATGCAATGGCTCAAAGGGCGGTTTTGTTAATGCTGCTAACACCAAATTGAGATCCCAAGGCGGAATCATCACTCTACACGACGGCCGCAATCTCGAAATCGCTTTGAGAAAACGCAACACATCTGCATGGAGACAGAGTGCAACGCCCTGAACCTTGCCTCGATAACATGAGAGAGCCGCTAATTGCATGCGCAGGGAACTGACTGCCAGACCCTTATCAAAACCGTCCTGCATAAAACTTAAAATCGAGGGAATGGAGACCGTAGCCGCTCGGATCTGCTGCCTCGAACACCAATCCTCAAATATACACCAGATACGCACATGCGTCGGGGATATGGACTGTTTCCTCGCTCTAAGTATCATTGAGATGACCGACGCCGAATAGCCTTTTCGCTTCAACCTGGCCCTCTCAATGGCCAAACCGTAAGTGATAAACGATCCACTTGAGGCATGAAGAGAGGCCCTTGCCGGCAACCGCCAAGGATCACCGTCAAGGAGATGCACGAGGTCCGTGTACCATGGACGCCTCGGCCAGTCGGGCGCTACAAGGAGCACCCTTCCCAGATGAGCTCCGATTCGCTGAACCACCTGGCTGATCAGCGCCCAGGGGGAAAAAAAACATACAGCAGACCTGTGGATGGCCACTGATGCAGCAATGCGTCAATGCCTTCCGACATTCTTTCCCGCCTTCTGCTGAAAAAACGATTGGCCTTTGCCAACTGAAAAGTCGCCATTAAATCCATTATTGGCCTCCCCCAATGGCCAACTATCTGTGCAGAGACGTCCGGATGCAGTTCCCACTCCCCTGCATCAACTCGAACTCTGTTGAGAAAGCCGGCTCTCACGTTGTCCTTTCCTGCGATGTGCGCTGCCGAAATTGCTGACAACCGACTCTCTGCCCAGTCTTCCAATTTATCAAGATCCTCTTGAAATCCTCTTGGGTTTTAACAACTTTAAATAGTTTTGTGTCATCTGAAAATTTGATAACCTCACTCGTTATTCCACTTTCCAGGTCATTTATGAATATGTCAAAAAGCAGCGGACCCAGCACAGATCCCTGGGGTGCACCACTATTCACCTTTCTCCATTGGGAAAATTGGCCATTTAGCCCTACCCTCTGCTTTCTATCTTTTAACCAGTTCCTGATCCACAGTAGTAACACTGCCTCCTATCCCATGACTCTTTAGTTTTGCCAAAAGTCTCTGATGAGGGACCTTGTCAAAGGCTTTCTGAAAGTCCAGATACACTATATCAACCGACTCACCTTTGTCCACCTGTTTATTCACACTTTCAAAAAAACATAACAGATTAGTAAGACAAGATCTTCCTTGTCTAAAGCCATGTTGGCTGTCTTCCAATAGGCCATGACTATCTACATGCTGAGTAATTTTATTCTTTATGATGGTTTCTACCATTTTTCCCGGTACTGACCTCAGGCTCACCAGTCTGTAGTTTCCTGGATCACCCCTGGAACCCTTTTTAAAAATTGGTGTTACATTGGCGATCCTCCAATCTTCAGGTATTAGAGATGATTTTAATGATAGTTCACAGATTACTAATAGCAGGTCTGCAATCTCATATTTCAGTTCTTTATCTTTATTTAAACACTTGATAGACCGCCCAGGCCGGAGCATCAGGGCGGTGTACAACAACAAAAGTGACAGCCGCTGGAAAACGAAGAAAGAAAGGAACGCCAAAAAACAATAGGACAGAGAGAGACAGTGAAAAGGACAGATGACAGAGAAAGCCCATGGCAAGGGCAGAAGGGAAGGAAAGGGGAAAGGGGAAGGGAACAGGGGAAAATCAAGGGGAATGGAGGGCACGACTAGGGGACAAAGCACCATCAGCAGGGTGAGGAAGATCGAAGGCCTGACAGAAAAGGTGTCTCTTGAGGAGGGCTTTGAAACGAATGTAGGACAGTTCAGTGCGAAGAGAGAGGGGAAGAGAGTTCCAGAGGGCGGGACCTAAGAAAAAGAAAGCAGAACGACGGGTAGATTCCAAATCGGACAAACGAGACAGAAGGGTGCGGTGATCGACTACATCAAACGCAGAAGACAGATCCAGGGAAACCACAAGAGAGATATCACCACGATCGTGAGAACGGTGAAACAAAACAAAACCAGTACTAGACCCATCTCCTCGAAGGCCCGTTGGTTCACCCCTTGCCTCCGGAAACTAAAAACCAAACTTAGAAGAGCAGAAAGGAAATGGAGGAAAACCAAAACCGAAAAGGACAAAATGAAATACCTCCATGAACTCACTACGTACCACTCAGAAACCGACAACGCAAAGAGGAACTACCACACCAAAATCATCACGACAGCCATAAACAAACCTCGAGAACTCTTCCAAATTGCCAAAAAACTGACAAAAGCACCCAGCACCTCCAACCAGCTCCCAGATATCCCCCCTGATCTCCTTGCTCGACAATACAAACAACTTCAACAACCTCAAAAATTGCGCTATTGTGCTGAAACCACAGAGTCATATCCAAGCACCATCTTAAATACAGACTGGAATACCTTCGAGATAACCTCAAAAGAAGAGATATCTTCCACCATCTCCTGCCTGAACACCACCACCTCCCTGCTAGACCCATGCCCTACGGATTGGATAAAGAAAACCAAGGAAGAACTGAGCGCAACATTAACCCACATCATAAACGAATCCTTTAAACAAGGATACATGCCGGACGCCCTCAAGACAACAATCATTCGACCAACCATGAAAAAAACAACCTGGACCCCCTCGACCCCACCTCCTACAGACCTGTTGCGAGCCTCCCCCTCACTGCCAAGATAATAGAAAAGGTAGTCCAACGCCAGCTTCAAGAACATCTGGACATCAACGACATACTCGACCCACAACAACACGGATTCCGGCCACTCCACGGAGTTGAGACCCTCATGACCATTCTGATGAACACCCTCATCATAGGAACCCAAGAGAAACAGTCTGGATACATCCTGATCTTCCTAGATATATCAGCGGCCTTTGACACAATCTCTCATGAAATTCTCATAAGCAGACTCCAGTCAATTGGAATCAAAGACACTGTGCTCCAATGGTTCCGATCCTATCTAACCAACAGACAGCAACTGATCCGCACTTCCACCACAACCTCACCCCCCTACCACCAACATCAAGGAGTACCACAAGGATCCACTTTATCAGCCATGCTCTTCAATATCTATCTCCGTCCACTCTGCTCAATCATACGCACCCACAACATCAGCTTCCACATATACGCAGACGACATAATGCTCTACGCACCGATCACAACCACCAACCCAGCAAATGATCAGCTATCAGCCTGCTTCACCGATGTATCCAACTGGCTACAGGAGAACAACCTCTCCATCAATATAAAGAAAACCGAAGCCCTCATAGTAACAAAAGAACCAGATTTCAAACCACCCACCCACCTCCACATAGGAACCACACAAATTCAGATCCAACCTCAGATAAGGTATCTCGGCGTTATCATTGATCAAGCCCTCACCTTTAAACACCAAATCAACAAAACCACCGGGACGATATTCCACAAAGCTAAAACTGTGCAACGCCTCCGACCCCTCCTAGAACCTCAAGACTTCAGGACAGTAATGCAAGCGGTGACACTCCCCCATCTGGACTTCTGCAACATAATCTACCATGGATTACCCGCCACACAAACCAACCCCCTCCGAACTGCCCTAAATACCACAGCAAGGATTATCCAGAATGCGAAAAAACGGGATCACATCACCCCAATCCTAAGAGACCTCCACATCCTTCCAATCGAAGCAAGAATTAAGTACAAAGCTATACTACTCACCCACAAGACTATCCACCAAACACGGAACACCGCACTCCACACTCTACTACCCCGCCCGACTCACAACAGACCAACCAGACAATCCTCCAATAATTCCATAATCGTCCCCCACAAAAGAACCAAATCCACACAACGGACCTGCAACAGAGCCTTCGAACTCTACGCCCCATCCCTCTGGAACTCTCTGCCAACCCTCATCAGAAACAATACCGACATCACATCATTCAAGAAACAGCTGAAAACAATCCTATTCCGAGAACATCTCTGAACAGAAACCCACCCCATCCTCAAGAAACTAATGCTTAGATACTGCAAAATGTACATGTCTATGTCCACCCCAAATCATTATTGTTGCCCCCCTGGTGATGGCCCCACCCTATAAAGAATTTCCCCCCCCCCCCTTGTTATATGTTACACCGCTTTGACCCGGTGAAAAGCGGTATATAAATACAGTTAAATAAATAAATAAATTAAATAAATAAATAGTGCTGTGAGGACAGTTTCGGTACTGTGACCGGTGCGGAAGTCGGATTGGCGAGGGTGGAGGGCCCAGGTGGAGTCAAGATGAGAGGACAACTGGGAGAAAACAAGCTTCTCAAGGACTTTAGACAGGAGGGGGAGGTTGGAAACAGGACGCCAGTTAGCGGGGGAGAAAGGGTCAAGGGTAGGCTTCTTCAGAAGGGGGCGGACAATAGCGTGCTTCCAGCGGGAAGGGAAAAGACCGGAAGAGAGACTGGAGATGAAGATAGACAAGATATAGGGCACAAGTGAGATATCGGGATTGAGCAGCCAAGTAGAGGGCAAAGGGTTGAGGGGGCAGGTGGTTTGATGGGCAGTCGAAATGGCCTTGATGAGTTCAGGGGAGGAGATGGGAGAGAAGGAACACCAACAGTGAGGAAACGTACGGGAGGGGGATGGGGGGCATACAGCTGGGGAGGAGGAAGGGGAAATAGAGGGGGGGGGAGGAGGAGAGGGCAGGCGGAGAAGGAGGAGCAAAGGGAGAGAATCTTACCGGTAAAAGAGGAAGCAAGAGTGGAGGGGCTGGGAGGAGGGTTGGAGGGGGCAGAGGGAAAAGAGGAGGTAGAGGAGATAGATTTAAGGATGAGGAAGAGGCGCCTAGCGGAGCTCGACGAGGTGGATATGAGGCGAGAATAGTGGGAGTGCTTGGCTGAGGTAATTGCGGAACGGTAAGAGGTGAGCAAGCAGATAGTCTGAGCGAGAAGCAGGAGTGCGGAGCTTCCTCCAGTGGCGCTCCACGCGGCGAAGATGGGTGGGAAGACGACGACGACCGGAATGATACCAAGGATGGTGGGAAGAAGGGCAGGGAGCCAGTGGGCGAAAGGGTGCTATGGTGTGGAGAGCAGCAGAAAGAGAGGAGGACCAGATGTCGACCTGTTGATAGACAGAAAGGGAGGGAAATTCTGGGGGAAAGAGCGAGCTGGCTGGAGGGAAGAAAAGGAGTGTGGAGTAAATCGCCGTCGAAGGGACGGAACAACAGAAGGAGAGGGACCGGTCAGCCCAGAAGAAGGAAGAGGGAAGGTGAAAAGGAGGCAGAGGTGATCGGACCAGGGGATGGGAATGGAATGAATATTAGAGGAGAAGTAAGGGGAGGGGTCAAGGGTAAGGATGAGGTCCAGGGATCGGCCGGAGGCGTGGGTAGGGCAAAAAACATGTTGAGTGAATGACAAGTCCGAAAACAGGGAAGAGAGGGCCTTATCACGGGAACGGGAATCGAGGTGGGCGTTAAGATCGCCCAAGATGACCAAATGAGGAGACAGGAGGGCGGAATCAGATAGCGTGTTTAACAGAGTCCCAGAGATCAGGGCGCAGAGAAGAGGGGACATACAAGAGAAGGAAATAGATAGGGGTGGGAGAATCGGAGCGTACCAGGAGAGATTCGGGGTAAGCAGGAGGCGATACCAAGGAAAAGGAAAGAGAAGACCTGAAGATGAGCGCCACACCACCGCCAGAGCGGCGAAGACGAGGGGTATGGAGAGCGGAGTAGCCAGGAGGAAGACATTGATGAAGGAGGGCATCCTCCCCCTCGCGGAGCCAGGACTCCGTGATGAAGAGGGCGTCCAAGGAGTGTTGGGTCAGGAGGTCGTGGACTAGATGGGTCTTTGAGCGGATGGAGCGGCAGTTAAGAAGGGCCAAAGAGAGTGTAATAAAGGGAGCGACTGCGGAGGACATCGGGGGGGAAGGGGCTGAAGCGGAAGGAGCCAGACGGGAGCAACAGGGAAGGAGGTTAAGGGGGTTGCGTGTCACAGAGCCAGAGAGAACGGAAGTCGGGGGCAACGGGCGATGACCCCAGTGAACGGGAATGGCAGCCATGCCTTGAACGGAGGGGCCAGGTAGAGCAAGTGCAAGTACAGGTAGCGCAGTAACGGAGAAAATGAGAAAAATAACCAGAGGCAGCGTGAGGGAACAAACTAGGGATAGAAGGAGCGGCCAAAGGCTGTAGGACCCAAGTGGGAAGAGATGGTGCTGATGATCGCCCCAGTCGTTGCCCCAAGGAGCTCGCCCAAGGAGCACGTCGTGCTCCTTGTGTGCGCTCCTTCGGCGCGGAACGTCGCTCTAGGATGCTTTAAATGATGTCGGGTACCTGGAGGATGACGCGGGCGCATTGCACGCGTCCGCGTCACGTCCGGGAGGCGGAGCTTCGCTGGGAAGGAAGCAAGGAGACAGCTGAGAGTGGAGAGGCACCAGGCAATCTGCAGGGAAACAAAATATGCAAGAGGCAGCATACAGCAAGCAACAGGGTATCAGCACAGCAGGAGACAGCAGCAGCCCAGGTGATTTGCTACCCTTCAGTTTATCTAATAGTTGTAATACATCTTCCCGATGTATCGATATTTCCTTCAATTCTTCCACATCTTTAAATACCACTTCAGTCATGGGTAACATCCCTACATCTTCCTTAGTAAAGACCGAAGCAAAAAATTCATTCAGTCTGTCCGCTATAGCCTTGTCGCCTCTTAGTGCCCCTTTAACCCCTCTATCATCTAATGGACCAACTGACTCTCACAGGTTTTTT
This sequence comes from Ichthyophis bannanicus, assembly GCA_033557465.1. Classification (NCBI taxonomy): domain Eukaryota; kingdom Metazoa; phylum Chordata; class Amphibia; order Gymnophiona; family Ichthyophiidae; genus Ichthyophis; species Ichthyophis bannanicus. The sequence continues at coordinate 575,977,308 of CM066033.1, forward strand.
TGCTACGAATGTACTTGAAAGTCTTTATTTCGCGTTTTTGCTTCCGCAGCAAGCTTCTTCTCAAATTCTCCCTTTGCCTGCCTTATCAATGCCTTGCATTTGACTTGCCAGTGCTTGTGTTGTTTCTAGGTTGTGTCGTTTGGCTCTTTTTTTCCATTCCCTGAAAGATGCTCTTTTGGCAACAGCCTCTCTGACCTCACCTTTAAACCATGCTGGCAGTTTTTTGGACTTCCTTCCACTTTTCTTAAAGCGTGGAATACAGCTGGTCTGGGCTTCCAAGATAGTATTTTTCAACAACACCCAAGCTTGATGTAAGTCTTTAACCTTTGCAACTGCTCCTTTTAGTTTTTTCTTAACTATTTTCCTCATTTTATCATAGTCTCCCTTTCGAAAGTTAAAGGGTAGTACCTGTGGATTTCCTTACTATCCCTCCTCCACTAATTAAATCAAAGGCGATCATGCTATGATCACTATTGCCAAGTGGCCCCAACACCCTTATCTCTTGCACTAGTTCTGGTGTTCCACTAAGGACTAGGTCTAATATGGCTTCCCCTCTGGTCGGTTCATGAACCAGCTGCTCCAAGAAGCAGTCATTTATTTCATCTAGAAAAGCTTTATCTCCCTAGCATGTCCTGCCGTGACACTGACCCAGTCGATAACGGGGTAATTGAAATCACCCATATTACTGCGCTGTAACTTGTTAGCTTCCTTGATTTCTTTGAGCATTTCATCATCCATTTGTTCATTTTGGCCAGGCAGTCGATAGTACACCCCCACCTTGATGAAGGTGCGCGGAGCCGTCGCCAAACCGAAGGGCAATGCTTGAGACTGGTAATGTCCCCAAGGGAGAGCTAACCTTAGGAACGTTTGATGAGCTGCACTGATTGGAATGTGTAAATACGCCTCGGTGAGATCAAGGGAGGTCAAGAACTCTCCTTGGAGCACTGCCACTATTACCGAACGCAAAAAGTTTCCATCCAGAAATGAGGGACTTGAAGACAGCCGGAGTGACCCGTCTTTCTTTGGCACCACGAAATAAATGGAGTAACGACCTACACCGTAGTCTGCTAATGGAACCGGCACTACTGCTCCCATTTGCAAGAGCCGATCCAATGTTTGTCATACTGCAAGTGTTTTCTGCCAGCCTTTGCAAGGCGAAAGCACAAACTAATCCAGGACCAGATGGGCCAATCCTAGAGCATAACCTTTGCGTATTATCTCCAACACCCATTGGTTGGACGTTATTTGGACCCAGGCAGAAAGAAATTCCCAAAGTCGCCCTCCAATCAGTTGACTTCCTACGCGGGCCCACCTCGCTTCATTGCGGTTTTTGACTTGACGCTGCAGAGGCAGCTGCGAAACCTCTACCTGCTCCCCGAAACCCCTGGGTTCTAGAAGCAAATCTTCCTCTTTGGAAAACTCCTAATCGAGAAGTACGAAATCTCCTGATATCCCTGAAGTGGCCCCGCGTGGCCGATATGGGCTTCCCTTGCTTAGGCTTGTCTTCCGGGAGCCTTCCCCCTTTGGACTCTCCCAAATCCTTAACCAATTTGTCCAGATCTTCCCCAAACAGCTTGACTTTAAAAGGGAGCTTACTAAGACGCGACTTGGAAGAACCATCAGCCGCCCAATTCCTTAACCACAGGTAACACCAAGCGGCTACCAAAGACATACTATTTCGCTAATGCTCTGATCAAATTGTAGTGGACATCAGCCAAATATGCGGATCCAGATTCCAGCCATGTCACCTCCATTTGCTCCAGTTGAGAAGATAGATGGTCGCAACGTTTACAGCAAAGACACGCTCTCACCACCCAAGCCCCACAAATAGAAGCTTACAATTAAAGAGCATTCGCCTCAAAGGCCTGTTTCAACAATCCATCTACTTTCCTATCTTGCGCATCCTTCAAAGTCACGCTGCCTTCTACCGGAATAGTCATCTTCTTTGTGACTGCTGACACCGCCGCATCTATTCGTGGGGATCGGAACCTTTCCTTGTCCTTGTCTGCTAAGGGATAGAACCCTACACAAAACAAACCAGAATCCTCCTAAAGACCCATAAAGCCAAAAGATTCTGACAAACGTTCCCTTGTAACTTTATGTATTTTTTGTCAGAGCTAGTCGACATTCTCCATGCACCACTGCGACCTCTTCCTTTTAATCAAAAAATTTTGAGTTAAAGAATTTATATCTGATAGGAGATTTCAATATGCCAGATGTTGATTGGCACATTCCTGCTGCAGTATCATCTAGAAGTAAGGAGATCCTGGATTCTCTACAGGGAGAACTATTCAGGCAATTGGTAACAGACCCCACACGTGAAGGGGCCATACTGGACTTGGTGCTTACCAATGGTGAAAGTGTTTCTGATGTTGTAGTGGGAGATCATTTTGCATCCAGTGATCACCAGATGGTGTGGTTCAGTATTAGGACTAGGGCTGTTAGAATCCATTCCAAGGTGAGGATCTTAGACTTTAGGAAGACTAACTTTGCGAAGATGGGCCAATACCTCAGGGAGTCGTTAGTGGGATGGGAACAGCTGGGGGATGTAGAAAAACAGTGGGCAAAACTGAAAGGGAGTATTTTAAGGGCAACCAACCTTTTTGTTAAAATGGTAAATAAAGGCAAAAAGAACAGGAGACCGCTATGGTTTTCGAAGGAAGTAGCTGAAAAAGTGAAGAAAAAGAGGGAGGCCTTCATGAAATACAAGAGATCACAGAGAGCAGAAGACAGGCATCTGTATTTGGAAAAACTTAGAGAAGCTAGCAAAGTAGTCAAGAAGGCAAAGATTCAAAAGGAGGAGGAAATAGCCAATGCAATAAAATGGGGGGATAAGACATTTTTCAGATATATTAGTGAGAAGAGGAAGAGCAAAAGTGGTATTGTCAGACTCAAGGGTGCAGGGGGGGAATATGTAGAAGCTGATAAGGATAAAGCGGAATTGCTTAACAAATATTTTTGTTCTGTGTTCACAGATGAAGAACCAGGAGCAGGACCTCAGAAAACACCCACAAATAAGAACAGAAGCGAGGGACATCTTGAACTATTTTCAGAAGACTGTGTTCGTGAGAAACTAGCTCAACTTAAAGTAGACAAAGCGATGGGACCGGATGGGATACACCCTAGAATACTGAGGGAACTTGGGGACGTTCTAGCAGCTCCACTGACTGACCTTTTCAATGCCTCGTTGGAGTCAGGAGTGGTGCCAAAGGACTGGAGAGAGGCTCATGTGGTGCCTTTACACAAAAGCGGAAGTAAGGATGTGGTTGAAAACTACAGGCCGGTTAGTTTAACTTCGGTGGTGAGTAAATTATTGGAAACGCTGCTGAAAGAGAAAATAGTGAGGTTTCTGGAGTCCAGCGGATTACAGGATCCGAGGCAGCATGGATTCACCAGAGGCAGGTCTTGTCAGACAAATCTGATTGATTTTTTTGACTGGGTGACCAGGGAGTTGGACCGAGGGAGAGCTCTAGATGTGGTGTATTTAGATTTCCGTAAAGCCTTTGACACTGTTCCTCACAGGCGACTTATAAACAAACTGAGCACCCTAGGGATGGACCCTAAAGTTACTGCATGGGTTAGAAATTGGTTGGGTGGGAGGCGACAAAGAGTACAAGTAAATGGAGCTCACTCTGAGGAGAAGGATGTTACCAGTGGTGTGCCCCAGGGATCTGTCCTTGGTCCGATTCTTTTTAACATCTTTGTTAGTGATATAGCGGAAGGGCTGTCGGGTAAGGTTTGCCTCTTTGCGGATGATACCAAAATCTGCAATAGAGTAGACACCCAGGAAGGGGTAGATAACATGAGGAGGGATCTAGCTAAGCTTGAAGAATGGTCTAGAATTTGGCAGCTGGGATTTAATGTTAAAAAATGTAAGGTCATGCATTTGGGCTGCAGCAATCCAAGGGAGCAATACAGTATAGGAGGTGAAGTACTTTTGTCCACTAAAGAAGAGCGGGACCTAGGCATGGTTGTGTCTGATGATCTTAAAGTAGCTAAACAGGTGGAAAAGGCGACAGCAAAAGCTAGAAGGATGCTTGGGTGCATACGGAGAGGAATGGCTAGCAGAAAAAAGGAGGTGATAATGCCTCTGTATAAGTCTTTGGTGCGACCTCATTTGGAGTATGGTGTGCAATTCTGGAGACCGCACCTTCAAAAGGATGTGAACAGGATGGAGTCGGTGCAGAGGGTTGCTACCAAAATGATTAATGGGCTTCATTATAAAGCATATGAGGACAGACTTAAGGATCTTAATATGTACACCTTAGAGGAAAGGCGGGATAGAGGTGATATGATTGAGATGTTTAAATACCTCCGTGGCATAAATGTTCAGGGAGAGAGCCTCTTTCAATTGAAAGCAAGTTCTGCTACGAGGGGACATGGGATGAGGGTGAAGGGAGATAGATTCAGGAGTGATATGCGGAAATATTTCTTTACGGAAAGAGTAGTGGATCCGTGGAATAGTCTCCCAGTGGAGGTTGTAGAGATGAGGACAGTAACTGAATTCAAGAAAGCATGGGACCAACACAGAGGATCTCTAAAGGCAAAAAGTGGACTGTTGTAGTTGTTATGGAAGGACAGACTAGATAGGCCATGTGGTCTTTTTCTGTCGTCATATTTCTATGTTTCTATGTTTCTATCATAAGTTTTGCCGAAGTGTAACTTAGCTTTGTTGATGATTTCATTAGAAAAGCAAAATCAGCTTGAAAAGCTCTTGCCAGATATACTGAAAAATCGACTAGCTCCGACAAAAATTACATAAAGTTACAAGGGAACGTTTGTTGTCAGAATCTTTTGGCTTTATGGATGCTAAGGGATAGAGCCTGTTCATGGTCCTGGCACCCCTCAGCCCCGCCTCTGGCAGGTCCCATTCATCTTGAATCATCCAATCAACTACCCGGTGAATCGGAACCACCACCTGAGATTCCCGCACTGCTTGGATGAGACGGTCTTCCAAACCCTCCTCCTCCGCAGGCTGCACCGTAGCTAGATTGCAGAATCCCTTCAGGCTCTCAATGAGCGCCGTAAGCTCATCCCTCTGGAAAACCCAAATGATTCTCGCCTGATCCTCAGGCTCCGGAATTTCTCCTTCTTCAAATTCCTCCATTCTAGATTCAAGTTCGATCTCGGCCTCATCCGTCTCAGGCCACTCTGTATCTGAGGGTGGATGATCTAGCGGCCGTGCCCTCTTAAGGGGCCTCGCCACATTGTTACTGCCTTCTTCTGTCCCAGACTGTTTCACCGGAACCGCAAGTGGCATTGGCTCAGGCAGCTTCACCTGCTGTCGCAAGCAATATGCTTGATGCATTATTAACACGAAGCCTGGGGAGAAATCTCCCAGAGGAGGTCCCGTGACCGTTGAAGGCAGCGCACTAGCCGGTCCTGCAATCACCTCCGGCAAGGGCAACAACTGACTATCCAACAGCAACTCTTCCTTGGCTCTTGCCGCCAAGCTGTACGACTCCTGAGCAACCTTGTCTTCCATCTGCTGTTCCATAGTGGTTGAAGTTGCAGCACAGCACCGGCAGATTCCAGCGTCTGAGACTGTGCCTCTGTGCATGCCACACACCAGGCACTGGGGACGTGAAGGCATTAGCCAGCCACGCTAACACTCTTGGAGAAGGTCAGAGAAAACAAAGGAATGACCTAATACTGCTCCTTTCCTTCTAATTGCACCCCTTTTTTTTTAAGCTAAGGCAGAAGAAAAATCCAGCTTACAGTGCAAACCCCTCCAAATCCTACCTACCAAAAGAAACTAAATCAAATAAACTAAATACGGCACTCTGTTATAGTTGTACTTGCTGCCGCCTAAAACAGCTGTCTTCACCCCCATTGCAAGCCGTGCGGCTTGAGCGCACGGGAAAATGGCCGGGCTGCAGGCCAGGGCAATTTTCTTGGCGGCATCGTGGTTTTTGGCACCAAGACAGGGTCCGGTTTCAGTCCCCCTGCTCCGAAAAACAAAGCCAATCAAATTAAAAGTTTTTCCTTACTGGAGCAATGCTCAGCTCTAGCCACCGCGGCGTCACTCAGCGCAGGAATGAGCCAACATCCACGGAGCGAGCTTGTCTCTGATGTGCCCACCCCAACGTCTCACGGCGATCCGGAGCCGGAGGATAGTCAGGAGGAGAGAGCTGCTAAGGGAGACTGGCCTGGTGAAGGAAGAAAGGAGGAAAGGACAGGCTGAGGACCGGCTCGAACCCTGCAATATTCCCCCTTTTTTTTCTTTCTTTTTTTTTTTTAAAGAAACAGCTACAATGAAAACAATGAATTAAATTATAGGGACCAAATAAAATTCTAAAGACTACTCTAACTGCTCCTTATCTGTTCCTCAAGTGAGCCCAGCACCTAGGCTCACTACGTCCCCCTGCTGCATGGAGACTGGACACACTAGGGCTGATGGGAGAGACCAGCAGGATAGATCCAGTGATGTCACAGTTTTGACATGCCCAGTCTCCAAGCTGCTGCAGGAGGTATACTACCCAGAGGTGGAGGACTGAACTGGAGGAACAATAAGGAACTGTTTCTCAGTTCTTAGTAGCTAGGGCAGGAGTTCCCACATGGCTGAGCTCCACTGGATGAACTCACGATTGGAATAATTGCCTACATTTAAAAATAAAATACAAGGATGGAGAGAGTTATGGCAGCAAGCAGGTGAAACTTCTCTTAGGCATACCTTCCTTTGGCTGGGTGTCACTTGTGTAGTTTTACTGTTATGGAAAGCAGGAGGCAGGGCCTGCTTGCCTGAGCCCGAGCTCTTTAGTGGATAGGGTAAAGGGCAGGAGTTAAAAACCCAGTGGTCTGGGTCCCTTTTCCTCCCCAGCCAGACAGCACAGCACAGCACTTCTGATTAAGTAGCTGGCTGTCTTTTTCTCTGACTGCCTTCATAGAACCTTCACAGTGTGCTGGCTCTGAGTTTTCAATGCAGAAAGACAAACAAAAAAAAAAAAGGGAGGGGGAAAGAGAGTTGCAAAGTATCTCCACTACTTCAGTTTTACCAGCTGACATCTCCTTAAGTGGTGAGAAAGCCATGGTTTTCCAGGGGACGTCTCCTCAAGTGGAGAGGAAACTGGTAAGTGGGGGACAGTAGGCCGCAGGCTCCGATAAGGGGAGCAGGCCAAGGATAAGGAGAGTCTCAATGGCTGCCGCTCCCTTTGATGGGAGGGCAGTCAGATATCATGAAGTTGACTTTGAATTTTTTGCAAGATGTAGCTGTGGAGCTGCTGTAGTGCAGCAGTGTTCCAAACTGGATTCATGGGTACCTCCCAATCCTGGTCACGGCTCTGGTACATCCCACAAGTATTCGACTGGGCTGGAGGGACGATTAGGAAGGTGAAATTAGACATTACCTGCTAATTGTCTTTCCTTCGGTCCCTCCAGTTCAATCCAGGACCCACCCTCGTTCGTCAATGTCTCTTCTCTCTGCATTTTTAGGGTTGAGCGGAGTGGACACATCTGGCTGTTCGCACTGGAGGGTTCTATGCAAAATTCAATCGTTATTCTCCCTGGGGTCCTCATGCAAGGGATCAGCGGAGCGGCAAGCATGAGAATAGCTTCTTGTTTCTTTCCTTTCAGTGTGCATATTCATAGTTTTTGTTTGGAGACACTGTTTATTGTTCCTTTCTGTTGTATGCTGGAAGTTTTATTTCACATGTATCTGCTCCGTCAACAGGATATTGGTTTCTGGTGCCTAAGGAGGGACCCTCTTCTACTGTGACATCAGAAATCTGACATGCTCAGTTCCTAGCTGCTGGGAAAAGGCAACCCACAAGTACTGGACTCAATGAAACACAATTAGCAGGTAAGGTCTAATTTCGCCTTATTGTTTATTGAACCAAATATACTGTCTTTAATCTGAACAACTGAAATGCTTTGATTACACAAATTGAAAGACCTTAAAATACAGCTAGTTAATATCTTACATGAAACCAGCTGTTAACCAAAATTTTTATTTTCCTAGTCACTAAGGATTATATACACAGCACTCCGTTTCCTGTGGCAACTAGAGACTGCACTGCATAGCAAGCATATGAGAATTCTGCATCAAAGTTTCTGAAAACTTGCAACAAATTATGCAGCACAGTTGCATTTTAAATTTAAATTACACACATTTTGCTTTACATTATAAAAATTTAGTTTCCAAACCTTGTTAGCATACTTTATTCTTTTCTCAGTGACAAACAAATGAGCTCAGCCATACACGAGGTGTGGAAAGGAAAGAGCCTCTCATGAGCAGAAAGTGAGGGCAGATGGAGAAATGGATAGAATCCTGGATGAAGATGTTGTCCCTCCAACCCCATAAGACCCTTCCTACCCCCCCCCCACCCCTCAAAACACCACCATCAATAGAAAGAGGGGAGCATCAGTGCCTCATGCCATGACTTCCTTCCTTGCTGCCTGGGACAAGACATCCTTTGAACTGCCACATGATTAAAAAAATATATATTATATTAATTTATGCATGCATGCATTCCAGCACATGGCAGGAAAGAACGATGACACAGTTTAAGGCACTGCTTCTTATCTCCTACTATCACTAGTAAAGGGGTCCATTTGGGGAGAGGCAAAGAGAGGAGAAACTTGCTCACTCAGCACATGGTTTCTCACAATTTCATAAGCACAAGGAAATTCTACAGCAAGCACCCGATTTTGAATTCTTTACCAGAAAATCATGGCCCTGTTATATAGCAGTTCAGTAAAATTGATAAAGATGTTTACATCTGAAACAAAAATGCTGTTTTTGGCACAAATTTGAATCTACTACTTACCTTGTAGCAAGACATGTTCATTATTAAATATTTCCTAAAAGTTCAGTTTCCTTGACAATTTTTTTTTTGTTTCATGAAAGTATCCATTTTAGTATTTCCTCAGACTACAGAATTATATCGATGTCTTACTGCAGATAATGCTAGACAACATACCTCGACAAATATCTTGGAATTAAGGAGCCAGCTTTAGGAGCTGGCTGCCGAGACCTTAAGTCACAATACAGTCCCCCCACCCCCCCCCCCCCCTATTTTAAGGGTCCAATTTACTGTTTTCCCACTTTCTATGGGAAAAGAAACTTAACAAATCTGGCCCTTAAACGTGCCATTACACAATGCTAACAGAAAACAGTAATCATTCTTATCCTCCCACTCCCACTACACCAAAAGAATATGTTGTCAGCAGCATATTGGTGACCCTTTATAACTGCAGCTGAGACAACTTCTTCTTTTACTTCATATCTCACCGTAACCTGGTAATAGATAAAGCAAAAAAAAAAAAAAAACACAAAAAAAACACCCACTCAGCCCTCGCCCAGCCATCATCCAGTGTCTTTTTTCACAGCCTCTACCCACTGTCTGTCTCTCATAACCTCCCCTCCAGCTTCCCACAGTCTTTCCCTCTCATGACCCCACCCTCAAGACCTCACTCAGTTTTTCTCTCTCATGTAACCCCCCCCCCCAAGGTTTCACCTGTCTCTCTTCCTCTCATTACTCTCCCCACTCCAGGTTTCCCAGTCTCTCTCACATGTCTCCTCCCCAGTCGTCACCTAGGTGTGCGCTAGTGTGCGTCTCACCCACTAAGGAGAAAATTAGACTTACCTGCTAATTTTCTTTCCATTAGGACCTACAGTCCAGTCCAGACTCTTGGGTTGTGTCCCCTTTACAGCATTCTAGCTTTTGGTGATGTTACTGTATAACGAGCTAGCGCTCCTCCCACCAAGCCAGTATTCCAATGTCAAAGGAGAACTTAAGAACAAACAACGGCCCACCAGCCAACTATACACACTCACACCTTTAAATCTCCTGTGGTGACAGAGTGCAGCCCAAGCAGACAGACTACACCTGGAATCTTTGGCCTCGAGAACCAAATCCATCGGCCTCGAATCCCCTCCTTCAACTCAACCGGAGGATAAACACCCAGCCCCTTATAAGTTGACCTTCATAACTGGGCTTGCCAACACCTAAAAACGGGCATGCTCTGGACTGGACTGTAGGTCCCAATGTAAATAAAATTAGCAGGCAAGACTAATTCCACCTTCAATGACATCCCTACAGTCCAATCCAGACTCCTAAGATGTATCAGCAGTACTCAACCACAGGCGGGACCATCACGCCTGGCCTCCAGCACCCAAGCCCTAAAACACACCTCTGAACACACCTGCAAATCAAGCTTATAATGGTGTACAAAGATGTGCAAGAAAACCCATGCCGCTGCCCTGCAAATATCCGCTGGCGCCAGTGCTCTGGTGGAGTGCGCCTAGAGCCCCTTCTTATCCTGCTGCCTGAACTCTGGTGGAGTGCGCCGGGAGCCCCGTGGGCACTGTCTTACCATTTAAAAGGGTATGCTGATTAAATTGCCTCTTTTAACCACCTAGCAATGGAGGCCTTCGATGCCGCCTCCTCTTTGCATGGCCCCCCGAAGAGGACAGACAGTCTGTTTTTCAGAAAGCCTACGTGGCTTTCAAGTACTGACTGAGAACCTTCACAGAGCTGCTAATCCTCACCCCTAGAAAAAAAAAAAACACACAGGAGAACCAGTCTGGTTAATATGAAAAGGGGAAATCACCTTAGATAAAAAGGACGGCACCATGTGCAAGATCACCCTATTTTTGCAAGAAGCAGGTATGGCTCCCTGCAAGACAGGGCCTGCAGTTCTGAAATCAGACGAGCCGAGCAAATGGCCACCAGGAAAACCACCTTCAGGATAAAATCCTTAAGGGATGCAGCTGCTAGAGGCTCAAACGGTGCTCCCAAGAGAACTCCAAGAACCAAGTTGAGGTCCCAGGCAGGAACACAAGGCCGGAAGAGCGGCAGCAGCTGCTTGATTGCCCAGAGAAACCTAACCACATCCGAGTGAGCTGCCAAGGAGACCCCCTGGACTCGCCCCCGATAGCAAGTTAACGCCGCAACCTGCACCCCAAGAGAGTTCAATGCTAGCCCCTTCTCAAACCCAACCTGTAAAAAGGCTAGGACATCTGGGACAGAAGCCTCGAAGGGACACCACTGCCTCTCTTCACACTAGGCCTCAAAGATTCTCCAGACCCGCACATAGGCTAAGGATGTATTTATTTATTATTTATTTTATTTATTGAACCGTTTTTTTTATACTGCTTTATCATTTCAATCAAAGCGGTTTACATTGTAACTTAAACTTGGTAATGTAAATTAAACAGGGACATTGATAACTTGGATTTTTCTGAGCAATGGATGACTTACCCAAGGCCACAAGGAGTTCTAGTGGGAATCAAACTCTGGTCTCTTGGTTCCCAAGCCAGCGCTCTAACCATTAGGCTACTCCACCACTCCACCGTCTCGCCTTCAACAAGGTGGCAATCACCGATGGCGAATAGCCCCTATGCCTTAAAGATGCCCTCTCAAGAGCAAAGCCGTAAGCAAGATCTGATCCACCTGAGGCATCAGGATTGGTCCCTGTGACAACAGATCTGACCTCACTGATAGCCTCCATAGCTTGTCCGCCAGTAATCTCACCAAATCCGCATACCACGGCCTCCGTGACCAATCCAGAGCTATCAAAATCACCAGACCGGCAAGGGACTCTCTGCGCTAAATCAGACGTCCTATGAGAGGCCACGGCAGGAAGGCATAAAGCGTGCCCTCTGCAGGCCAGCCTTGAGTAAGCGCATTGAGGCCCTTGGACATGCGCTCCCTGCGCCTGCTGAAGAATCGCTCCACCTTGGCATTTTCTGCCGATGCCATGATATCCAGGACTGGCTGGCCCAACAGCAAGTCAGTTGCCTGCACGCTGTGCCTGCCAAGGGCCACTCTCTGAGATCCAGCTGATATCTGCTTAGGTAATCGGCCTACAGCCTGAGATTGCCCCAATTCTTTACTGGATGGAGGCCAATCTCTTCCGCCAGACTGGTGCTGCCTGTTCCTCCCTGTCGATTGATGTAGGCCACTATGGAGGCATTGTCCGAAAGAACTCACACGGCCTTGTGCTGGAGCAACTCTTGAAACTATCGAAGAGCCAACCTGACCGCTCGCATTTCGAGCCTGTTGATGGACCAGTGTGTCTGATCGGGTGCCCAACTGTCCTGTACAATCTGCCCCTCACAGTGCACCCCCCAGGCCTGAGAGACTGGCATCCGTTGTGACCAGTGTCAACTCTGGTGACTCCAATGGCATGCCCCTGATCAAATGAGTCAATGACAACTACCATGTCAGACTGAAACGCACCTCCAACGAGCACAGAAGTCAACGAGACAGTGCATGCCGCCGAGGCAACCAATAAGAAAGAAGTACCCTCTGCAGTGGATGCATGTGAGCCCATGCCTACAGTACGAGATAGAGAGTCAAAGCCATGGACCCCAGGATCTGCAGGTAAGATCAAGCCCCCTCAAAAATTGGTGGATTTGCTGCCAAATCTTCCGGCACCTCTTGTCCAGAAGACCATTCCCCGTCTTGTGTCGAATCGAGCACCCAGGTAAAGACGACTCTGGGAAGGTGTAGGATAACTCTTGGCTACATTCGCTACCCAGCCCAGCTCCTCGAGCAGGCCACAGACCCGCCAAGTGGCCTCTATACTCTCTTGGTGCGACTTTGCCCTATTGAGCCAGTTGTCCAGGTAGGGGTGCACCATTACTCCTTTGCTCCTCAAAGCTGTCACCACGACCTTGGTGAAGGTTTGTGGAGCCGTGGCCAGGCCAAATGGAAGCACCTGAAATTGGAAATGCCCCGAGGCACTGCAAAGCACAGGAAACACTGATGCTCTGCTCAGATAGGGACATGCAGATATGTCTCCATGGAGGTCCAGAGAGGAGAGAAACTCTCCCTGACGCACCACTACTATCACTGACCACAACGCTTCCATCCAAAAATGAGGCATGCGCAACGCTTGATTGACATACTTTAGATCGAGGATGGGACAAAAGGAACCTTCCTTCTTGGATACTACAAAGTATACTGAGTAATGTCCCCACCCCTGCTGATCCTGCAGTTCAGGCATGACTGCTTACAGTTGAATCAACCGACTGAGCATCTCGTTGACTAACCATGCTTTCCCTGGTGCCTGACAGAGTGAAACCAGAAAGGCCTCTGTGAGAAGAGCCGCAAATTCCAGGAGTGTAGCCTTCACAAATAATCTCCGGCACACATCGGTCAGAGGTAAGGTGGACCAGGCTGGGCAAAACTGCTGTAGATAACCGCCAATCGGCAGAGACCCCGCCTGAGCCCCCTTCATCTTATTGAGAACTCCAAAAGGAGCCTCTTCCACCCTGAAAGGACTGCCCTCGGGCTTGATATGCAGACTTCTGATAAGGGGCAAATCTCGTTACCCTGAACCTATGGAAATCCGGAGAACACCACCTCCCTGCGGACACTGTCGGTTTACGCATCTTGGGCTTGTCCTTGGGCAAACGAGCCAGCTTGGACTCTCCCAAATATTTTTGACCAACTTCGAAAACTTCTCCAAAAAGAAGCTTGCCCCAAAGGGGCAGTCTACTCAGGCGTTGCTTGGATGAGACATCCACAGACCAACTCTACAGCCATAGCAACCACTGGGCAGCCACAATTGAGGCCATGCCCTTAGCAGAGGCCTGCAGCAGGTCATAGAAGGCATCTGCGAGGTAGGTAATCCCTGAATCAGGCAAGGTCACCTCTGGGAAGGTCAAGACAAGATTTGTCTCTGTCTCAGACAGTCCCTGCATCCAGCGCATGCAGGCCCGAGCGACATAGGTCCCACAGACCGAAGCCTGCAAGGCCAAACACATTAACCTTGAAGGTCTGCTTCAATAGTGTCTCTAACCTCTTATCCTGAGGATCCTTCAACACAGGCCACCCCACTTTCCACCGGAATGGTGGTTCGCTTTGTGATCGTCGAGACTAAGGAATCCACTCTGTGCAGTTGAACACACTCCCATTCCCCTGCAGGAATCGGATAGACACGCTACATGGCCCTTGCACTTCTCAAGCCTACCTCTGGAGCATCCCACTCCAAGCCGATCAGCTATCCAGGGCTCTGTGCACCAAAAAAGCAGTCTCTGATGAATGGATCCCTTGAAGTAACGGATCCTCCGCTGCCAGAGGTTTCCACCAAGAGATTCTTTTTTAGTTCCATCAAGTCAGTGCCGACTCCTGGAAACCCAGCTGCCTCTGGGTTTTCTTGGCAATGTAGTACTGGAAGTAGATTGCCAGGCCTTTTCTTCTGAGGCAATGGAGGATAAAGTGACTTGCACAAGGTCATAAGGAGTGCCAGTGGGAACTAAACCCTTGATCTTCTGGGTACTAGGCAGTTGCTCTAACCACTACTCCTCCACTCAGTGCCGCTAGTGAGTTTGTAATATAGCAGACCAGCTCTTCCCTGCTGAAGACTATATTGGGGTCCTCTCCCCAGCAGGTAGTGTCCCCCCCGAAGGCCTGCAGACCCTTCCTCAGCCTCCCAACCAGAGGGCCCTCCAAGGGATCCTCGGACCCCAAAGAGTGCTCCGACTCCAGTTCCTTCTCCGGAGCCCCTGATCCAGCCACACTTCTGACTGCAAAAACATTCCTCGAGCCCCCTTTGCGCCTCTGCTCCCTTTGCCAACTCACCTGCCAGCTCCCTGCCTCCTGAGGCTCCATCAAAGGTACAGTAAGACTGATGCAGCAACATGACGAAGTCTGGCGAGAACAGAACTGTGGAAGAGGGACCTGACCTCTACAACAAGAAAGAAAATGGCTGCGGTTTCTGCCAAGAGCACTGGAGCCACGGCTGACAGTGCTGCCAAATTAAGCCCCCTGCAGCCTCTGCGCATGGAGAAAACCTCCAGAGACGGCACTTCTAAAAAAAAAAAAAAAAAAAGAATTTCCTGCCTCGCAGACCCACAGAGGCCAACTGAGGAGAGATGACTGCCTGCTAGCGCACCTGACACAAACCAATCTGCCGGCAGGCATCCCACAACTGCCGAGCAAGGCCACTCTCTGTCCGGATGAAGGAAGCCTCATGCAGTGCAACTAAACCAGAGGGATCCCCAAAGCAAACCATGCACCGTATCCCTCTGATCGCAGCAGCAAGCCCAACAGCTTCTAACCCACCAAAGAGCACCAAGGCTGTAGGCAAGAGGTCTGTTCTCCACTAGAGTGGAAGGAAGCAGCCTCCCCCCACGGACCTAATGCGACCAACAGCCTTGGTCTCTCGGGGCAGACCCCTTGCTAGCATGGGCTTTACTGTGGTTCCTAGGCTGCAGTGAGGGCTTAAAAAAAAATAGGAGTAACAAAAGCCTTGACAGATATCCTGGTGCCAAAGTCAGCTGCTGCCCTGACTACCAACCTGCACCACACAGACTTTGGCACCAGAATATCTGTCAAGGCTTTTGTTACTCCTATTTTTTTAAGCCCTTACTGCAGCCTAGGAACCACAGTAAAGCCCAGGCTAACAAGGGTTCTGTCCCATCTGCTGAAGACTGAGAATACTGGCTTGGTAGGAGCAGCGCTGGCTCCTTATACAGAAAGAGAAAATAGTGAGGTTTCTGGAGTCCAGCGGGTTACAGGATCCGAGGCAGCATGGATTCACCAGAGGCAGGTCTTGTCAGACAAATCTGATTGATTTCTTTGACTGGGTGACCAGGGAGTTGGACCGAGGGAGAGCTCTAGATGTGGTGTATTTAGATTTCAGTAAAAGCCTTTGACACTGTTCCTCACAGGCGACTTATAAACAAACTGAGCACCCTAGGGATGGACCCTAAAGTTACTGCTTGGGTTAGAAATTGATTGGGTGGGAGGCGACAAAAGAGTACAAGTAAATGGAGCTCACTCTGAGGAGAAGGATGTTACCAGTGGTGTGCCCCAGGGATCTGTCCTTGGTCCGATTCTTTTTAACATCTTTGTTAGTGATATAGCGGGAGGGCTGTCGGGTAAGGTTTGCCTCTTTGCGGATGATACCAAAATCTGCAATAGAGTAGACACCCAGGAAGGTGTAGATAACATGAGGAGGGATCTAGCTAAGCTTGAAGAATGGTCTAGAATTTGGCAGCTGGGATTTAATGTTAAAAAATGTAAGGTCATGCATTTGGGCTGCAGCAATCCAAGGGAGCAATACAGTATAGGAGGTGAAGTACTTTTGTCCACTAAAGAAGAGCGGGACCTAGGCGTGGTTGTGTCTGATGATCTTAAAGAAGCTAAACAGGTAGAAAAGGTGACGGCAAAAGCTAGAAGGATGCTTGGGTGCATACGGAGAGGAATGGCTAGCAGAAAAAAGGAGGTGATAATGCCTCTGTATAAGTCTTTGGTGCGACCTCATTTGGAGTATGGTGTGCAATTCTGGAGACCGCACCTTCAAAAGGATGTGAACAGGATGGAGTCGGTGCAGAGGGTTGCTACTAAAATGATTAATGGGCTTCATTATAAAGCATATGAGGACAGACTTAAGGATCTTAATATGTACACCTTAGAGGAAAGGCGGGATAGAGGTGATATGATTGAGATGTTTAAATACCTCTGTGGCATAAATGTTCAGGGAGAGAGCCTCTTTCAATTGAAAAGCAAGTTCTGCTACGAGGGGACATGGGATGAGGGTGAAGGGAGATAGATTCAGGAGTGATATGCGGAAATATTTCTTTACAGAAAGAGTAGTGGATCCATGGAATAGTCTCCCAGTGGAGGTGGTAGAGATGAGGACAGTAACTGAATTCAAAGAAGCATGGGACCAACACAGAGGATCTCTAAAGGTAAAAAGTGGACTATTGTAGTTGTTGTTATGGAAGGACAGACTAGATAGGCCATGTGGTCTTTTTCTGTCATCATGTTTCTATGTTTCTATGACATCACCAACAGCTAGAATGCTCAGTCTCCATCTGCTGGAAAGGGGACACAACCCAGGATTCTGGTCTGGTCTGGACTGTAGGGACGTCATAGAATGTGTGGTTAGATGCAGCTCCTGGATAACAGCATAGTGCATACTTTCGTTATCCCGGACCGAAGCACTGCGCTGCCAAACCTGGCATCCGACGCCCCTTTGACATCTAGCCTATAATGCTTGGTGAAGGTGTGGAGGGACGACCAGGTAGCCGCTCTGCAAATGTCCAGTGGCGGCACCAAACTATTTTCCGCCCAGGACGTTGCCTGCGCTCTAGTTGAATGCGCGCTAAGCACTCCTGGAACCTGCTTCCCTCTGAGGAGATAAGCCGAGGCAATCGCCTCCCTGATCCACCTAGAAATGGAAGCCTTGGCCGCTGCTTCTCCCTTATGCGGCCCTCCAAACTGAACGAATAAGCGTTCTGACTTCCGGAAAGGCGCCGTGCGGGCGAGGTACCTCTTCAGCACTCTATGCACATCCAGGAGCCTAAGCTTCTCTCCGTCCCCCGTTTGATCCCTTACCGCGAAAGAGGGCAGAGATACCGACTGGTTTACATGAAAAGGAGAGATGACCTTAGGTAAGAAAGACGGAACTGTACGCAAGACCACCTTATCCCTAAAGGAGGAGAGAAAGGGAGGTCGGGACGACAAGGCTTGAAGCTCTGAAACGCGTCTGGCCGAGCAAATCACCACTAAAAATACCGTCTTTAGCGTCAAGTCCTTCAGGGAGGACTTCCTCAGCGGTTCGAAAGGTTCTCCAGATAAGACATTCAAGACTAGGTTGAGGTCCCAAGAGGGGATAACAGATCTTTGCTGGGGACGTAACCGTCTAACCGCTCTCAAAAACCTGCCCACATCTGAATGTACCCCCAGACATTTGCCTCTGACCTTCCCCCTATAGCAAGAGATAGCTGCCAGCTGGACTCGCAAGGAGCTAGGCGCTAGACCCTTCTCGAAACCTGCCTGAAGGAACTCCAGGACCTTGGGGACTGATGCTGAGAGGGGCCTGATTCGATGTTCTAAACACCAGGCTTCAAAGATACGCCACACTTTCACGTAAGAAAGGCAGGTGGAACGCTTGCGAGCGCTCAACAAGGTTGAGATTACTGAGCCAGAGTACCCCCGCTTCAAGAACCTCGCCCTTTCAATAGCCAGGCCGTAAGCGAGAACCGATGCACGTGGGGCATGCGTACCGGACCATGACGCAAGAGGTCCTCCTTGCAGGGAAGCCGCCATAGCCGGTCGGCCGTCAACCTCACGAGGTCTGGGTACCAAGGACGCCGAGTTCAATCCGGGGCTATGAGAGTTACCAATCCTTGGTGGGCTTCTACCCGCCGCAGAACCCTCCCTATGAGCGCCCATGGAGGGAACACAGAGAAGGCCCTCTGAAGGCCAGCTTTGGGCCCGGGCGTCCAAGCCCTCGGACATCCTTTCCTTTCTGCGACTGAAAAACTGGCTCGCCTTTGCAGACGTGTACCGAGCCATGAGATCCATGATTGGTGTCCCCCACCGGGCAACCACTTGATCGAACACTTCCTGCGCCAGCTCCCACTCTCCGTGGTCTATCCTGAATCTGCTGAGGTAATCGGCAGTCACGTTGTCTGTTCCGGCCACGTGCTGCACCGACAGCACCAGCAAATGGCTCTCGGCCCACTGCAAGAGGACATCTGCCTTCTTCTCCAAGGACGGGCTACTCGTTCCCCCCTGACGGTTGATGTAAGCCACCGCGGTAGCATTGTCGGATAGGACGCGGACTGCCCTCTGACGAACCAAGAGCTCGAGAGCCCGGAGAGCTAAGGTTACCGCCTTCAACTCCAGCCTGTTGATAGACCACTGCGACTCTCTCGGAGTCCAGCGGCCCTGGGCGAATTGCCCCTCGCAGTGAGCGCCCCAGCCTGCTAGGCTCGCATCCGTCGTCAGTTGAGTCCACTGAGGAGTCTCGAGTGGCATCCCGCAGCCCAGGTTCCTTGAGCTTGTCCACCACCGCAGAGACCTCCTGATCCGGGGAGGGCAGGGAATCCGTCTGGATAAGGGGTGATGTTGATGGGACCACTGCCGCCAGAGGGTACGCTGGAGAGGTCGCATATGAGCCCGGGCCCAAGGAACTACTTCTATTGCCGCTGCCATGGTGCCCAGCAGTTGAGGGTAAGGCCAGGCAGAGGGGCATCTTGTTAACAGAAAACGGGAAACGAGATTTCTCAGGTCGATTAACCTCTGCTTTGAAAGGAACACCCTTCCCCTTCTGGTGTCGAACCGAGCTCCGAGGTACTCGATCTCCTGGTTGGGAATTAAACTGTTCTTCGCACGATTGATGACCCATCCCAACTTCGAGGAAATCCACGACCCTGGCGGTCGCCACGTGACTCTCCTCTTCTGACTTTGCTCATATCAGCCAATCGTCCAGGTAAGGATGGACTAGGATTCCTTCTTTTCGAAGAGCCGCAGCCACTACCACCATTACCTTGGTAAACGTCCTGGGAGCTGTCGCTAGCCCGAAAGGGAAGGCCTGGAACTGGAAATGGCCGCTTGGTACGGCAAATCTTAGGAACTGTTGATGAGACTCTCTGACCGGGATGTGTAAATATGCTTCTGTCAAGTCTAGGGATGTCAGGAACTCTCCCTGCCGAACGGCAGCAATCACTGACCTCAGGGTTTCCATGCGGAAGTGAGGAACTCAGACAGCGGTTGATTTGCTTTAGATCCAGAATAGGACGGAAGGAACCTTCCTTCTTTGGAACTACAAAATAAATGGAGTATCAACCGTACCCTCTTAGGTCTTGTGGGACCGGCAACACCGCTCCCAGCGCTATGAGCCTCGAAAGGGTGACTTCCACCGCCTTCTTTTCTGGTGGGCCGCAGGGGGACAGAATAAATGTGGGGGTTACTCTCTTTGTGAACTCGAGAGCGTAACCCTCTCGAATCACCTCTAACACCCACGGATCGGATGTGACTCGGGACCAGGCCGGAAGGAACTGCCTTAAGCGACCTCCCACTGGCAGCACTCTCTCCTGGACCCCTGTTTTCTCATTGTGATTTTCTAGGTGCCGAGGAAGAGGCTCCAAAACCTCTACCTGCCCCGCGAAACCCACGGAAACTCTGACCCCTGGAGGGAAAACGGCCCCTGGGGAAAGGGTTCGGTCTGGGCTGTCGAAATCTTCGGAAGTCCTTTGGCTGACTCCGCACCGGCGCCGAAGAACGACCCAGCCTTGGTCTATCTTCGGGGAGCCTACCCCCCTTCGACTCTCCCAGTTCCTTTACCAAGTTATCCAGTCTTCCCCAAAGAGGTAATTAGATCTTACCTGCTAATTATTGTTCCTGAAGGAACGACAGTCCAGTCCCTTTACTTCAGGGTTACGCAACCCTTCCAGCAGCTTGGAGGCTGAGCCCAACCTTTTTGGGGTGGAGCGGTATATATACCACTGGTGCCACCCACCAACTCCAGTAAACTATTGTAAAAGCAGAATTGGCAAACCTAGATAACTCTGAAAACGGAAATAATCAAACCCAAGCAAAAAACTCTATGTACCTTTTTTTTTTTTTTTTTTTTTTTTTTAACAGGAATAGGTAGTAGGAGAGGAGGTCAAGGGAGGAGGTAGGAGAACTGCTATAGCGCGGGCCTTTCCTCCAGCATGACCCACCAGCACAGCCTGAATCCGCCCTCGGGCCGCAGTCCCGCATCAGAGAAACGGCCGGAATGGCTAAATAGAGCTAGGGAGGGGAATAGGGACTGGACTGTCGTTCCTTCAGGAACAATAATTAGCAGGTAAGATCTAATTACCTCTCCCTTATCGTCACTCCAGTCCAGTCCCTTTACTTCAGGGAAGTACCAGAGCAGTACCAGCTCGGGCGGGATTCGCCATTCCGGAACGTAGCACTGCCTGCGCAAACCTGGAGTCCGCCGTGCTCTGCACGTCCAGCCTGTAGTGCTTGGTGAAAGAGTGCAGAGAGGACCAAGTCGCTGCCCTACAGATATCCAAAGGAGGAACTAGGCTGAACTCCGCCCAAGAGGTAGCCTGTGCTCGAGTTGAGTGAGCGCGCAGGCCCCCTGGGACCTGTTTCCCCTTGAGGATATAGGCGGAGGCAATCGCCTCCCTGATCCATCTGGAAATTGAGGCCTTGGCCGCCGCCTCTCCCTTGTGAGGCCCTCCGAACTGTACAAAGAGTCGTTCGGATTTCCGGAAGGGCGCCGTGCAGGAGAGGTAACGCTTCAAGGTTCTGGGGACGTCGAGCAGATGGAGCTTACTATCTCCCCCTACTAGTCCCTCCGACGAGAGAGTCGGGAGAGAGATGGATTGGTTGACGTGAAAGGGGGAGATCACCTTAGACAAAAATGAAGGAACCGTCCGAAGGACTACCTTATCCCTGAGGAAGGACAGAAAAGGAGGCCGAGAAGACAGGGCTTGCAATTCGGAGACTCGTCTAGCTGAGCAAATGGCCACCAGGAACACTGTCTTCAGAGTCAGATCCTTCAGGGAGGCCTTCAACGGCTCAAAAGGCTCCGCGGCTAGGGCATTTAGCACCAGGTTGAGGTCCCAAGGGGGTATGACCGATCTTCGTTGCAGTCGGAGCCGCCTGACCGCTTTCAAGAACCTGACAACGTCCGCGTGAGCTCCCAAAGCTTTTCCGCCCACCTTGCCCCTATAGCAAGCGATGGCCGCCAGTTGTACTCTCAAGGAGCTGTGGGCTAAACCCATGTCGAAACCCGCTTGCAAAAATTCCAGCACCTCCGGGACCAAGGCTGACAGGGGATTCTTCCGGCGTTCCGTACACCATGCCTCAAAGATTCGCCAAACTCTTACATAGGAAAGACAGGTGGAGCGCTTCCTCGCACTCAACATGGTCGCGATTACTGCCGGCGAGTAGCCGCGCTTCAAGAGCCGCACCCTTTCAATAGCCAAGCCGTAAGCGAGAATCGATCCACGTGTGGCATCTGAACCGGTCCTTGCTTGAGTAGGTCCTTCCTGACGGGAAGGCGCCACGGTCGGTCGGCGATCATCCTTACCAGATCCGCATACCAAGGACGACGAGGCCAATCCGGGGCAATGAGGACTACTAGGCCCCGGTGAGCTTCCACCCGCTGGAGGACCTTCCCGATTAGGGCCCAGGGGGGGAAGACATAAAGAAGACCCTCCGAGGGCCACCTTTGAGAAAGGGCGTCCAGGCCCTCGGACATCCTTTCCTTCCGCCGACTGAAGAATCGGCTTGCTTTGGCGGATGCGAACCGCGCCATGAGGTCAATGACTGGAGGACCCCACAGGGTTACTATCTGGTCGAAGACCTCCTGATGCAGTTCCCACTCGCCATGGTCTATCTTGTACCTGCTGAGGTAATCGGCCATGATGTTGTCCGTATCGGCCACGTGCTGAGCTGAAAGCGCTTCCAGGTGAACTTCCGCCCACTTGAACAGGGAGTCCGCCTCCTTTTCCAATGCCGGACTGCTGGTGCCGCCCTGGTGATTGATGTACGCCACGGCGGTGACATTGTCGGAGAGAACGCGAATCGCTTTCCCTAGCACTGAGGGCTGGAGAGTCTTGAGTGCCAGAGCGACGGCTCTCAATTCCAGTCGGTTGATAGGCCATAGGGATTCCACTGCCGACCACCGCTCCTGGACAAACTGGTCCTCGAAATGTGCTCCCCAGCCTGCCAGACTGGCATCCGTCGTCAACAGCACCCACTGAGGAGGTTCGAGGGGCATTCCGCAACTCAAGTTCCTTGGGCACCTCCACCAGAGGAGAGAGTGCTTGGTCCGAGGGGCGCAGGGAAGCTGCCGAGACAAGGGGTGCTGTTGTGGAGACCACCGCCGCAACAGAGACCGCTGTAAGGGGCGCATGTGAGCTCTGGCCCACGGGACAACCTCTATTGCTGCCGCCATGGTTCCCAGCAATTGTAGGTAATGCCACGCTGAAGGGAGCCGCCTGACCATGAACTGTGAGACTAGGGTTCTCAGGTCCTTTATCCTTGAGCTGGACAGAAAGACCCTGCCTCTGCCTGTGTGGAACCTTGCTCCGAGGTATTCGAGCTCCTGTGATGGAACCAAACTGCTCTTTGCTCGATTGATGACCCATCCTAGCTCCTCCAGAACTTGAACTACTTTGGCTGTTGCCCGGTGACTTTCCTCTTCTGATTTTGCCCGGATCAGCCAGTCGTCCAGATAGGGGTGAACTAAGATTCCCTTCTTTCGTAGGGCGGCCGCTACCACCACCATCACCTTGGTAAAGGTTCTTGGCGCTGTCACTAGACCGAAGGGTAGCGCCTGAAATTGAAAATGACCTCGAGGGACAGCGAATCTGAGGAACTGCTGATGGGCCCTTCTGACCGGGATATGCAAGTATGCTTCTGTCAGATCCAACGATGTTAAGAACTCTCTGGCCCTCACGGCCGCTATCACTGATCTCAGGGTTTCCATCCAGAAGTGAGGTACCTTGAGACAGCGGTTGACCTGCTTTAGATCCAGGATCGGACGAAAGGAGCCCTCCTTTTTTGGGACGACGAAGTAAATCGAGTACCGACCTGTACCGCATTGGTCTGGAGGTACCGGAACTACGGCCCCGAGATCTATGAGGCGGGAAAGTGTCGACTCTATGGCTTCTCTTTTTGCTGCGGAACCACAGGGAGACTGAACAAAGGCTGGAAGTATTTGCTTTGCAAATTCGAGGGAGTATCCTTCTCGAATCACTTCCAGCACCCACTGATCCGATGTGACTCGGGACCAGGCGGGAAGAAACTGCCTCAGGCGACCGCCTACCGGCAATCCGCCCTCCTGGGCCCCCTGTATCTCATTGTTGCTTTCTGGGGCCCGAAGAAAAGGAGGAGGAGGATGAGAAACCTCTGCCCCGAAACCCTCGGGATCCTTGGCCCCTAGCGTTAAAACGACCCCTGAGGAAGGGGTTAGGTCTATTCGAGCGAAACCTCCGAGGTTCTCTAGATTGGTTCCGAGCTGGGGCAGAAGATCGCGTTTGCTTGGGCCTGTCCTCCGGAAGCCTGCCGCCCTTGGACTCCCCCAGGTCTTTTACTAACTTGTCCAGGTCCTCTCCGAATAAAAGTTTCCCCTTAAAGGGAAGGCGACTCAGGCGGGCTTTGGAGGAGGCATCAGCGGCCCAATTCCGGAGCCACAAATAGCGTCTGGCTGCCACCACCGAGGCCATGTTCTTTGCTAAGCTCCGTATGAGGTCATACTGGCTATCCGCCAAGAAGGCCGTACCTGATTCCAACCTTGTCGCGTTAGCTAGAACCCCCCTCGGAGGAGCCCTCCTCTGCCTGGAGTTGCTGTGACCACCTCAAACAGGCTCGTGCCACCCATGCCCCAGAAACTGAGGCCTGTAAGGCAAGAGCACTCACGTCGAAGGCTTGCTTAAGGAGCGTGTCCAATCTTCTGTCCTGGGCATCCCTCAAAGCCGCGCTGCCCTCCACTGGGATGGTGGTTTTCTTCATCACTGCCGATACCACCGCATCCACCCTGGGGGACTTCAGAAGCTCTTTGTCTGCTTCTGGGAGAGGGTAGAGCCGAGACATGGCCCTGACCCCTCTCAACGCTGACTCTGGTTGATCCCATTCCTCCTGAATCATCTGACGCACCACTCTGTGGACAGGAAAAACCTTCTGGGACCTTCTGATGGCCTGAATCAAGGGATCCTCCAAAGCTTCATCCTCTGCGGGGGCGTCCGAGGTCACGTTGAGAGCTTTCAGGGAGTCATTTATTAAAGCGGGCAACTCCTCCCGCCGGAATACTCTGATTATGCGAGAGTGGTCCTCCTCCGGGATCTCCCCTTCCTCCAGCTCCTCCTCTTCCTCCTCCAACTCCTTTTCCGAGGCCTCCTCTTCAGGCAAGTCCTGGGAAAGCGGAGTGAGGGGCTCTTCAACCCCCAGTCTGGGGCGCTTTGAGGGTATCCCAGAGTCCTGGGCGTTAGACCTCATGGGTCTGGACCAGTTTACCTTCGGCCGAAGGACCCGCTTCCCCCGGACCAAGACCCTTCTTACGCAGGCAATAGGCTTGGTGCAGCAAGAGAATGAAATCCGGGGAGAAGAAGGGAGGAGGGAGGTATAGGGGGAAGGGGGGCCTCTGAGTGAGAAGGAGGGGACAACTGGGATGCTACTTCCCCCTCCGAGGGATCCGAGGACCCCTGCGAGGCCTGGGACATGGCAAGGCTGATTTCCTGTTCTACAGAGGAAGCCACTGCAGCGCAGCCCCTGCAGACCCCTGCCTCAGATGCAGTACCCCTCCGGGTGCCACAAGATGGACACCTTGGTTTGCCTGCCATGCTCCTCGGGAGTAGCTAAAACGGATTTACCTAAGTAAGCAAACTACCCCAATTAAGCAAATAAACAAACAAATTAAAATTGAAATTAAAATTAAACAAATTGAACAAATTAAATAAAAATTGAATTGAACCAATTGAACCCCTGACTAAGATAAGAAATGCTCCCCGGTAACCGGCCTGAGAATAAAGGAATCCCGAAGAAAAACTGGGCCGCAGTAAAGCCTTTTATAATAATTTACCACTTAAATTAGAAATGTTCAGGGACTGAGTAATAAAACCTTTAAAACGTTTAAGACTTTTTCCAGCACATCAGCTGAATATTTGCGGTTTGGAGGACTCTCTCCAGGCCCGAGGCCGTGATTCTCAGAAGTCGGCTCAACACGTGGTAGGCCTCGACCACGTGGAGCCGTTCGCCGAAGAGCTAGCAAAACAGCCCTTTTGTTGTCTCGGCCGCTCCGGCGGAGAAGGAGAGACTAGGAACGGAGACCGGAAGGATCCAGAGGCTCGATCTACTGCTGGAGCATCCTTCGCGGCTCCGGAGATCGTCGCTGCCCTCTATCGCGCCGAGGTAAGAAGAGGAGCTGAAGGAAGTAGCACTCTTGCCCTCCTGAACGGCGAGTCCTCTAGCGCTCAGCCGCCGGCGGGGGCTTCGGCGCGAGGACGGGCAGGTCTTCAGGCAGGACAGCAGAGGAGCAGGTCGCACTAACAGCGAGAGGAACTCTGCTCGTTCCTCCTCGCTGCTGCAGTAAGTAGAGGAAATCTCCTCCGGTTCCCGTATCAGGCCGCGGGGGGGGGGGGGAGGGGGGGGGAGAGGAGAGAGGAGAGAGGAGGAGTGCTCCAACGAGGGGGAAATAAAATTAAGTAACGAATCCTAAAGTAATAAATAAGACTACCCAAAGTAAATTAACTAAATTAAATTAAAATTGAAATTGAAATTAAGAGAAATTAGGACTCCAGTAAGCCCTAGGCTTACGGAACCCTCCAGCTGCTTGGAGGCTGAGAATACTGGGGTTGGTGGGTGGCACCAGTGGTATATATACACCGCTCCACCCCAAAAAGGTTGGGCTCAGCCTCCAAGCTGCTGGAAGGGTTGCGTAACCCTGAAGTAAAGGGACTGGACTGGAGTGACGATAAGGAACAATAGCTTCCCCTTGAAAGGAAGCTGACTCAGGCGAGCCTTTGAAGAAGCATCCGCCGCCCAGTTACGTAACCACAAGTACCTTCTGGCTGCCACAACTGAGGCCATATTCTTCGCCAGACTTCTAATAAGATCATACTGGCTATCTGCTAAGAAGGCCGAACCGGACTCTAACTTGGCCGCCACCTCTTGGGAGTCGCCTGAAGGACTGTCAGCCAGTTGCAGCTGTTGTGACCATCTCAAACAGGCTCTAGCCACCTAAGCCCCCGAAACGGAGGCCTGTAAGGCAAGGGCACTAACATCAAAGGCTTGTTTTAGCAGGGTGTCCAGTCTTCTATCTTGACTGTCTCTCAGAGCCGCGCCGCCCTCGACCGGTATAGTCGTCTTCTTCGTTACCGCCGAGACCACCGCGTCCACCCTAGGCGATTTCAGGAGGTCCTTATCCGTTTCCGGCAATGGGTATAGACGAGACATCGCACGTATTCCCCTCAGGGTAGACTCCGGCCGATTCCATTCCTCCTGAATCATCTGACGAACCACTCTGTGGACTGGAAACACTTTCTGAGATTTCCTTACGGCTTGGATCAGCGGATCCTCCAGAGCTTCTTCGTCTGTTGGAGCCTACGAAGCCATATTGAGTACCTTTAGAGACTCACTTATTAACGCCGGGAGCTTCTCTCGCCTAAAAACTGACTATGCGGGATTGCTCCTCCTCAGGGATCTCTCCCTCTTCAAGCTCCTCCCCTTCATCTACTCCTTCCTTGTCCGAAAGCTCCTCTTCAGGGAGGTCCCGAGGCGGAGACTCAACAGGTTCCTTGCCCAATAGTCTAGCACGCTTGGGGGGAGGCCCCGGCTCAAGGGATCTAGCGTTTCCTGCCCCAGCATCCATGCTGTCCCTCGCTGCTACTGGTTCTGCCGATCCCTGCTTGCGTAAGCAGTAGGCTTTGTGCAAAAGCAGAACAAATTCTGGTGAAAATTGACCCCAGTCTCCCTCTGCTCCCGAGGAGAGGGAGGGAAGTGACTGGGAAGGGCCTGGACCATCTGAGGATGAAGGCAGAGGAGAATGGGAATCCCTTCCCCCTTCCGGAAGGTCCCCTGACCCCTGAGGAGCTTGAGACATGCTCAGGTGGATCTCCTGCTCCACGGAAGCGGCCTCTGCTGCACAACCCCTGCAGACTCCTGCTTCTGAGGCCGTCCCTCTACGAGTGCCGCAAGAAGGACACCGTAGCTTGCCCGTCATACCTCTTTGAACAGTGCTACCCCCAGGCCCAAAAGAAATTTAAACTTAAAGTGTGCTAAAAAGTAATAAAAGGCAACAAAATGTAAATCAAATAAATTAAATTGAAACAAAGCAAAATAAATTGATACCAAAGGCTCCCAAGCACTCCCCTCCCCTCCAGCCGTGAAAAAACACGGCACCAAAAAGTCTCCAAAACTTCCAATTTTACACTGAAATTAAATTAAAATACAGATGGAAAGAAGGTTTTATCCTGATACTTGCGCTTTGAAGCTCTGGCGCGTAGCAGTTGCAACGAGGGAACCAGCCGTCCTCTGCTGGCTCCCACGCGGTAGGCCGCAGCCACGTGGAGGCCGGGCCTGCGGGTGGAGGTTGAACGCCGCCGAAAGCTACGGGCTCTCCGACCGGGTGGCGGTGGAGGATGTCACTCCACACCCGCTTTTGCCCTCCACAAAAGCCTCAAGCGCCCAGTCGCCTCGGGGCTGTAGCGCGAGGCAGGAAACGCCGGTGCTGCCTCTAGCGCTCAGCCGCCTAGGGGACTTTGGCGCGAGGCAGTAGTGGCCGTGCCAGATCGCTGGGAAACGGGCCGCGGCGTGCGCGGGAGGAGAGCTCTCCGGTCCTCTCTGCTGCACGGGTAAACCCCTTCCTCCGGAGCCTCAAGGGAGCAGAGTTGAAGACGGCGGGGGGGGGGGGGAGAGAAGGAACAGGAGACTTAAAGGCAGAAGACTTCACTAAGGCACTCTACTGACAGAAGAAGGAGAAAACTAAAGTAAAAAGATAGCCTAAATTAAATAAATTAAATTAAATTAAATAAATTAACTAAATCCTTAGCTAAGACCCCGTAAGCACTCTGGCTTACAGGAACCCTCCAGCTGCTTGGAGGCTGAGATTACTGGTGCCAGTGGGTGGTGCCAGGGGTATTTATACCCCACCATCATCAAAAGGATGATGGGCTCAGCCTCCAAGCTGCTGGAAGGGTTGCACAACCCAGAAGTTAAGGGACTGGACTGAAGTGACGATAAGGACTAGCTGATGGGCAAAGAGATAGTCTTGAGACCTGATCAAGACTTGGAGCAAGAGGCCAAACCCTCCTCTCTTTAGCCCCTACTGGGGTTGCAAGTAGGATGCCTCAGAGGGTTAAAAAGGCTACACAAGGGTGGGGGAGGGAGAAGATTGAGAGAGTTGAAAGAGTATCAGCGCAGTAAGAGTATGCTATGAGTAAGACAATAACTGAATTCAAAAAGGCATGGGATAATGCATATATAACAAGAGGTACATTCCTGCTCAAAAATCTTAAAATTACTTTTACAAGTCAAAAAAAGGCACAGATCAAGGGTAACATGCAGAAAGTGGCAGTTACAACCCAAAGTAAAACCATCTTCCTGGGCAGACTGGATGGGCTGTGCTGATCTTTATCAATGTCATTTACTAAGACACGGGAAATTTTTGAATCCTTCACCATCGCCTTAAGTCACTTTAGGGCATCAAAGATGAAAGCAAGAACAGATACTTAAAATTCTTTTAAGAGCAGTACGTTCCAGCAGAAGCCCTCTGCTCTTCCTAGACTAATTTTCTGCTTGCGATTTTTGTTTGGTTCTGTCTTTGTTCTATTGTTTGCTTACAGTTGTGTGTTGTGATAATTTATTCACTGGACTCCACACTGTTTAGATGGCGTATCTTTATAGCAATTTATCAAATCCTAATACCTAATTAAAAAGATATCCACCTGTTAGCTTCTGGATTCTATTTCCTCTTAAGAGCATTACTGCATGAAATTCTAAAGAATCTCTTGAATACTTTCATACTGCGGAAAATTTAAAAAAAAGCCACCCACACAACATATTAATGACACCAGGTCTGCCACGTGGGGCGAAGGGAGGAGTTAAATCTTAGCCCAAGTCACTCTTCAGCTGTTTATATTCATACTTTTAAAAGTATTCATGTTAATACCTGCACCGATTAATAGAAGCATCATTCTATCCCAATTTACGTTTAGTGGGATCCTGGGAGGAAATATGAACATGTTACCAAACTATGACTATCATTTTAGGAATTTTATTTATTTTTATGTATAAATATAAATGGAGCAAACAATTTAAAAAAGTAAAATTGTATAATACTGTTTTAGGGATCAACAGGCAGCTCATTTTACAAATCACATATAACCATCATTAAAAGCTAGGACTAGATACCGCTGGCACTGAACTTTAAACCTGGACATTCAATGCTGAGGCCAAATCCAGGCTCCAGTATTGAATACCTAAGCTGCCTGAATTGCCATGAAGCTAACCAGGCTGCAGCAATATTGAGCTGTTGCACAGCTTCACTTGTGTCGCAAAGTTAGACCAGCATTTTTCTCACCTGACTTTCATCTTGTGTCGCTAATCAGGCAACAGCTAAATATCGCTGCTGCCCGGTTAGTGATGAGTGCTCCCCTGGAATGCCCCCAGCATGCCTTGATATTCAGTAGCACTAAGTGTTAGTGTCACTGAATATCCCAGAGTGGCATTTGCACTGTTTGTATTTGAATATCACCAAAACACCCCCCCCCCCCATATTCCATATTCTTCTTTAAATATACAAAGATTCTCTAGATCTTGAATAAAGCAGAAATATTCACAGGACTTGAACTGATTTAGGCTAGACGTTTAATATATTTCAACTATATATTAAATTAAGACTTCTAGGGGGACTCAAGATGGGGGCACAAGGCAGACGATCAGAAGAGCTCCAGCATACTGTCTTTCTCCTTGTTAAATTTTCTTACTCGTTTCCTCAATGGGGTACAGATTGATGCAAGGGCAATGCCTGTCTTCGTGAAGAGCCAACCTTCAGTGGCATCTTTTTGATTATGTCTGCCACTGGAATTGCATTTGGGGAGTGGCATATCGCCTGCTGGAGCAATCACTCAGCCCCGGAACAGCCTTGCTCTCTGGCTTGCAATAAGAACATAAGATATCCCATAATAGGTCAGACCAAGGTCCATCAAGCCAAGAACCCGTTTCCAACAGTAGCCCATCTAGGTCACAAGTACCTAGCAGTTTCCCCAAGAGACACAGGTTCCACAATGCTTGTATTGGAGCAACCAGTGGAGTTCCCGGGCCCCTTTAATAATGGTTTATGGACCTTTCCTCCAGGAACTTGTCCAAACCTTTAAGCACAACTACATCCTTAACAACAACAAGTGAAAAAATATTTTTTCTTATTAGTCTTAAATAGTTTACACTGTAGCTTCATTGCATTTCCCCTAGTCTTTCTATATCTTGATGGCATAAACAATCAATCTACATTTACCAATTCCACTCCATTCATTAGTTTATAGACCTCTATCATATCTCCCCCTTCAACCATCTCTTTTCCAGGTTGAAGCATCCTAACCTTTTAAGCCTCTCCTCATAGGAGTAATCCTTTCATCCCATTTACCATTGTGGTGGCTTTTCTCTGTACCTTTTCTAATAATGCTATCTCTTTAAGATATGGTGACCAGAATTGCACACAATATTCAAGGTGCGGTCGCACCATGGAACGATACAGAGGCATCATATTATCCTTTGTTTTATTCTCTACTCCTTTCCTTATGGTTCCTAGCATTCTATTTGCTTTCTTGGCTGCTGCTGCACATTGGGCGGAGGCTTTCAACATGTTATCCACGATGACGCCTAAATCTTTTTTCTGGGTGGTGGTTCCTAATCTGGAACCTTGCATCGTGTAACCATAGTTTGGGCTGTTCTTTCCTAGGTACATAACTTTGCATTTGTCTACATTAAAATTTCATCTGCCATTTGAACATCCAGTCTTCCAATTTATCAAGATCCTCTTGGGTTTTAACAACTTCAATTTTGCATCATCTGCAAATTTGAATACCTCACTTTTTATTCCCGTTTCCAAGTCACTTACGAATATGTTAAAAAGCAGTGGACCCAGCACAGATCCTGGGGTACTCCACTATTCACTTTTCTCCATTGGGAAAATTGGCCATTTAGCCCTACCCTCTGCTTTCTGTCTTTTAACCAGTTCCTGAACGACAATAGTACCCTGCCTCCTATCCCATGACCTTTTAACTTTGCCAAGAGTCTCTCATGAGGGACCTTGTCAAAGGCTTTCTGAAAATCCAGATACGCTATATCAACCGACGCACCTTTGTCTACCTATTTATTCATACCTTTAAAAAAAAAAAAAAGCACACACCATAAGAGATTAGTAAGACAAGACCTTCCTTGGCTAAAGCCATGTTGGCTGTCTCCCATTAAGCCATGACTATCTACATGTTCAGTAATTTTGTTCTTTATAATGGTTTCTACCATTTTCCCCCCAATGCTGACATCAGGCTCACCGGTTTGTAGTTTCCCAGATCACTCCTGAGACTCTTTAAAAATTGGCGTTGTGCTCCTTAGTGCCCAAGCAGTTAAATTGAAAAAGGTAGGTAGCGATTGCACGCAGGCATTATTCACAGCGGGCACTCACCAAGCAGGTAAACAATAGCCAGGCCACTCCTTCCACACCAGCCCAGATTGACTCCCTGTCCCCAAGCATCAAAATGGCAGGCAAAAATGCTAAGTGAAAGCCTTGTGCCTTCTAGCTATCATACCACTAGCCAAAAGACTTACAAGCAGTACAGCCCTAAGCTGTACTTGTGTCTTGCATCGTAACACACAAAAAATGGAAATTACACATACCTGGTAATTGTAGTTCCTGGAGGGTCCGGTTTAGTCCTCCACATCCGGGTAGTGCACCTCCTCCCGCAGCCAGGAGACTGGACCAATCAAAATCCTGCCTTGTATGATGTATGCTATTGGAACTCCCATCAGCCCCCAGTAATCTAGTAACAAAGCAGACTTAAAGAAGCAACACATGAAAGTATCAGAAATACATAGTAAAAACCAACTCTTCCCCCCGAGAAAATAATATCATGCCGACTCCCTCCCCAAACGAGGAAGCCAGAACGCGACACAGCGCTTCTACCTGCCCTCCAGAAGAAAAGAGACACTTGAGATCGGGCAGAAGAAGACCATAAAAAGAATGACGCCTGCGAAAATAGCGTATCGTCTGTAGCTCAAAAGCGCGCCTAAAGAATGAATCGGAGATATGGGCGGGAAGGAGGACTAAACTGGACCCTCCAGGAACTACAATTACCAGGTATGTGTAATTTCCATTTCCTGAGCGGTCCTCCAGTTTAGTCCTCCACATCCGGGATGTAACAGAGCAGTCAACACCGGGCGGGACCTTGCCACCCGGCACGCAGTACTGACGAACCAAAACGAGAATCCTGAGCGGCAAGCACATCCAAGCGGTAATGCTTACTGAAAGCATGCAGCGTGGACCACGTAGCCGCTTTACAGATGTCCGCAGGAGGAACCAAGCTATGTTCCGCCCAAGAGGTTGCCTGAGCCCTGGTCGAGTGGGCGCGCAGACCCTCCGGAACCGGCTGACGCTGCAATAGATATGCCGAAGCAATCGCCTCTTTAATCCAGCGAGCAATAGACGCCTTAGACGCCGCCTCACCCCGCCGCGCCCCGCCAAAGAGCACGTAGAGGCGGTCTGTCTTCCGGAAAGACTCAGAAAACTTTCAAGTAACGGCGAAGGACACGTCGGACATCCAGATAGTGCAGACCACCGCTAGCCAGACTGTCCGGACGGGCCCGCAGGACCGGAAGAAACACTGGCTGGTCCAAATGAAAAGGCGAAACCACTTTGGGCAAAAAGGATGGCACTGGACGAATCACCACACGATCCCTAGAAATGGATAAAAAGGGCTCCCTGCACGAGAGCGCTTGCAACTCGGAAATACGCCTCGCTGAGGAGATGGCCACTAGAAAAACCGTCTTCAGCGTCAGATCCTTAAGGGACGCCTGCCGCAGAGGCTCAAAAGGTTCGCGAACCAGCGCCCGCAACACCAGGTTCAGATCCCAGGAAGGAATGGACACCCGACGCGAAGGCCGCAAGCGGAAAACAGCCTTGAGAAAACGGATGACGTCCGGGTGAGACCCTAGGCTAATACCCAACACTTTGCCTCTGTAACAAGCGATCGCTGCCAGCTGAACTTTGAGAGAACTGGCCGCAAGACCCTTATCAAAACCGTCCTGTAAAAAGCTGAGTACTACAGGTACGGAGGCCGTCGCCACGCGGATACCATGCCGGGAACACCAATCCTCAAAAATTCTCCACACTCGAATATAAGCGAGAGATGTGGAAGTCTTCCGCGCTTGAAGAAGGGTGGAAAGAACTGCAGGAGAATAACCCCTCTTCCTCAGCCGAGCCCTTTCAATGGCCAAACTGTAAGCAAGAAGCGGTCCACTTGGGGCATTCGAAGGGGCCCCTGAAGCAGGTGGTCTGGGAGCGACGGTAGATGCCAGGGAACCCCGTCGCGCAGCCGCACCAGGTCCACGTACCACGGCCTTCGGGGCCAATCCAACGCCACCAGCAACACGCGCCCCCGGTGAGCCTCGATGCGCTGAACGACCCGACCGACGAGCGCCCAAGGAGAGAAGACAGAGAAGAACGCTCTCTGGCCACGGCTGAAGCAGGGCATCGATCCCTTCGGACATGCGCTCCCTGCGCCTGCTGAAGAAGCGACCTTTCTTCGCCGACTGAAATGTCGCCATGAGATCCATGACGGGCGGACCCCATCGATGAACTACTTGAGAGTAAATTTGTGGGTTCAGCTCCCACTCCCTGGGATCCACCCGCACCCGGCTGAGAAAATCTGCTGTCACATTGTCCCGGCCCGCGATATGCGTCGCTGAGATCGCCGGCAGCCGTGATTGAACCCAGTTGAACAACGCCGCCGCCTCGGTCTCCAGGGCCACACTTCCGGTGCCCCCCCGTCGGTTGATGTAGGCCACCGTCGCCGAGTTGTCCGAGAGAATCCGTACAGGCTTCCCCGCTACCAACTCTTCGAGGGCTAGCAGGGCGAGCCGGACCGCACGCAGTTCGAGACGGTTGATCGACCAAGATGCCTCCCGGAGAGACCACGTCCCCTGAGCAAAGCGGCCCTGGCAATGGGCTCCCCAGCCGGAAAGACTAGCATCCGTGATGAACGGAATCCAAAGGGGCGTCTCCAAGGGAAGCCCCCTGCTGAGGTTCTTTGGGCACAGCCACCACCGGAGAGAGCGGCGCACTGGCTTCGGGCAGGGCAATCGCCTGTTCAACGAGTCGAACTGATTCGACCAGCGACGCAGCAGGGCGCTCTG
Source organism: Ichthyophis bannanicus (assembly GCA_033557465.1). Taxonomy (NCBI): domain Eukaryota; kingdom Metazoa; phylum Chordata; class Amphibia; order Gymnophiona; family Ichthyophiidae; genus Ichthyophis; species Ichthyophis bannanicus. The sequence goes on from CM066033.1 coordinate 576,011,903, forward strand.
GAGTGGTCACATATGAAAGCGCGCCCACGGAACCACCTCCAGGGTCGCTGCCATAGTGCCGAGAAGCCGAAGGTACCACCAGGTGGACGGAGCGGGCATTGCTAGAAAAGTGCGCACGAGACCCCGCAAGGCCAGGACACGGCGCTCCGGCAAGCACACCAACCCTCGTGCCGTGTCGAAGATGACTCCGAGATATTCGAGGGATTGAGTAGGCCTCAAGTGACTCTTCTGTTCGTTGACCACCCAGCCGAGCGACCGCAGAAGAGTAACCACCCTGTTGGTGACCTGTACACTCTCGCCGCTGGACTTTGGTTGATTCGCGCAATCGTCGAGGTAAGGGTGAACCAAGATGCCTTCTTGGCGCAAAGCCGCAGCGACCACCACCATAACCTTCGTGAAGGTGCGAGGAGCGGTAGCTAGACCAAACGGCAGGGCTCGAAACTGAAAGTGTCCCCACGGGAAAACAAACCGAAGGAACTTTTGATGAGACAGTCGAATGGAAATGTGCAAATAGGCTTCCGAGAGGTCGAGGGACGTGAGAAACTCTCCACGACGCACCGCCACAATGACCGACCGCAAGGTTTCCATTCGAAAATGAGGAACCCGGAGAGCGCGATTCACCCCCTTGAGGTCCAGAATGGGGCGAAGCGACCCGTCTTTCTTGGGCACTACAAAATAAATGGAGTAGTGACCGGCGCCGCGCTCGGCAGACGGGACGGGGATGACGGCTCCCAAGGACAAAAGCCTGCGCAAAGTCAAGTGAATCGCCTGCAGTTTCTGCTCGCCCTTGCAGGGGGAGAGAACAAAAGAATCGGGAAGCGGGCGCGCAAACTCCAACGCATAGCCTTCTCTCACAATCTCCAGCACCCATTGATCGGAGGTAATTTGGGCCCAAGAGGGAAGGAAATCGCGCAAGCGACCCCCCGATGACGAAACTTCCCTCTGGGGCCTGCCTTGCTTCATTGTGGCTTGCGACCAAAGGAAGAGGCGGAGGCGGCGGAAGCCCCCGAAAAGCCTCGGCCCGCACCTCGAAAACCTCGAAATCCTTGGGTTCTGGACCCAAAACGGCTGCGTTGGGAAGACCACAGGCGGGAAGAACGAAATCTACGAAAGTCCCGAAATTGTCCCCACGTGGGCGGTGCGTTCCTTGTGAGCTTTGGCTTATCCTCTGGCAGCCTACCGCCCTTAGACTCCCCGAGGTCCTTAACCAACTTATCCAGGGCCTCTCCAAACAATAATTTGCCCTTGAAGGGAAGCTTACTGAGGCGGGATTTAGAAGAGCCATCAGCCGCCCAGTTTCTCAACCATATAGACCTCCGAGCCGCCACCAAAGAAGCCATGCTATTAGCCATAGTCCTAATCAAATCATAATGCACATCTGCGAGGTACGCCGACCCAGACTCCAGCCGTGTCAGCTCTAGCAAACCCTGCGGATCCAAGCCGGAACCCGACCGCAGACGCTGAGCCCAGCGCAAGCAGGCTCTAGCCACCCAAGCGCCGCAGATAGAGGCTTGCAAAGATAAGGCATTCGTATCAAAGGCTTGCTTCAACAAGTTATCCACCTTTTTGTCCTGCACATCCTTTAGGGCCGCACTGCCCTCCACTGGAATGGTGGTCTTTTTAGTCACCGCCGATACCGCTGCATCCACGCGCGGAGACTTAAACTTTTCTTTGTCTTTGTCCGCCAAGGGATAGAGACAGTTCATAGTCCTTATCCCCTTCAGACCGGAGTCAGGCTGATCCCACTCAGTTTGAATCATTTGCTCTACCACTCGGTGGACGGGAACCACCACCTGGGAGTCCCGCACGGCTTGTATGAGCGGATCCTCCAAACCGTCGTCCTCCATAAGCCTCGTGACCCCAAGATTAAGGGTCTGAAGAGACTCCGTGATCAAGGGAACCAGCTCTTCTCTACGAAATACCCGAATAATGCGGGCTTGATCTTCCGGCTCCGGAATTTCACCGTCTTCTAACTCCTCAGGATCAGCATCCAGCTCAAGTTCCGCATCCACCTCTGGCCAAGCCTGATCTTCCGGTTCAGGTTCGTGGTCCATGGTCCCAAGGCGCTTGGGAGCAGGGTGAGGAGAGCGCCGGGGCTCCCCTCCCGAGCCCGAAGGCAGAGGCGCCGGCCAGGGCTCCGGAAGCTTACCAGACCGACTTAAGCGAAAGGCCTGGTGCATAAGAAGAACAAAGTCCGGGAAGAATCCCTCTGAAGGGAATTCCGTAGGCTCCAGGGAAGAAGTACTAGCCAGACCTTTAGGAAGGGCCGCCGAGCAAGAGGCCAGGGGACCAGGCGTGGGCTCCACTTCCATCAAGACAGAGGGGCCGGCCGCGTCAGGCAGCTCCTTCAACTCCAACTGCTGTTCCACATCTGAAGAAACGGAGGCACAGCCCCGACAGATGCCAGAGTCAGCCACCGCTCCCCTGCGCGATCCACAGATGACACACTGCGGTCTAGCGGCCATGGAAGGGCAGAAACTGCTGCAGAAAGATAAATGCAGACCAAATTTACCCCAAGGAAAGCCAAAAGAAACGCTACCGTTGTGGGCTATGGAAATCAAAAATTTTTTTTTTTTTTTTTGTAAACTATACAATCTGAAAGTAGAGATGCAGGCAGCCAAAATCGCTATTGCAAAATGACGAAAAAATGCAAGGGGGACCGGTGCACAGCTGAAACCTCCGGCGGGAAAGTAAAAAGAAACTTCAAAATGGCCGCCGGCTGTCTGCACCGGCAAAGGAAAAACGGCGCGAAAAACCCGGAGGCAATAAAGTGAAAGAAAAAATTGATAAAACTAAGTAAAATAATGACAATAAAAGTTAAATAAAGGCTAAAGAAAAGAAAGCAAGGAAAACACGCGATCCGCGGTGCACGGGCACCCGCCGAAATAGACGGAGCTCCGCTGAACGCCGGCTCACTGCTCGGACCGTGAGCGGGAGTCCAAGCAGCCCCGACTTACCAGCAGAGAGGAAAAGTGGAGTAAAGAGACCCCAGGAGCCCCGAGAGGTCCAAGAAGACAGGAGAGGTCTGTTGCAGGCAGCTCTCTTCCCCGTGCAGTCAAGGGGAGAAATGCAGCCTGACAGCTAGCAAAACCTCCTGAGGGTAGGCAGAAGGCTAAGGCTGTTCTGGCTCCTCACACCGGCTTGCCCCCGCATGGCCTTTTTTTTTTTTTTTTTTTTTTTAAGAAATTAAAGGGACATCTACCTAAAAAAAAGAAAGATAACAGAAATCAAAAACTCCAACAAAAAACTCTAGTGTTGCTCCCTCAAAGGGTCCTAAGTAAGCCTAAACCAGGCAGACACGTCCTCCAGCTGCAAGGAGACTGGACACACTGGGGGCTGATGGGAGTTCCAATAGCATACATCATATAAGGCAGGATTTTGATTGGTCCAGTCTCCTGGCTGCAGGAGGAGGTGCACTACCCGGATGTGGAGGACTAAACTGGAGGACCGCTCAGGAAATATCTATACGTCATCTTTTTTTTTTTTTTACACAATAGGAATAGCGCCAATAGGAAAAAAACACACTTACCTGTGCGGGGATCCCTCAAAGCACACAGAGAATTGCTCTTAATCTTGAAGCTATGCGTCACCTGCCCATATGGAAAAAGGACAGGGAAGGTCCTGAACTGGAGGTACTACAGGAAAGAAAATTAGCAGGTAAGGTCTAATTTCACCTTCCAGGGCATTCCTCCAGTCCAGTCAATTGGGACATAGCAGAGCAGTACTAATCATGGGTGGGACCTGAAAGCCCAACCCTCAGGGCCGCAGACCCAAAAAGCATCTTCTACCGTGCCTGCACATCCAAACAGTGATGTCACACAAAAAGAATTAAGGAAGGTCCAAGTGGCTGCCTTACAGATATTTAGCTGGGGGGGAACCCTCCCTGCCTCGGACCAGAGGAAGCCTGAGCCTGCATCAAGTGGGCACGCAGACCCATAGGCACCTGCCTGCCTTTCAACAAATACACAAAACCGATTGCCTCTCGGATCCAGTGCGCAATGGAGGCCGCCTCCCCTTTCCAGAGTCCACCAAAGAGGATAAACAGCCTCTTGGATCGCCAAAAGGGCTGAGTCACCGCCAGATAATGTTTTAAGACTCTGACATCGAACTTGCAAAGGAGAATCAGCTCCTGTGTATCATCCTGTCCTAAAAAGGAGGGCAGGACAACTGCCTGGTTGAGGTGGAAGGCCGAAACCACTTTGGGCAGGAAAGACAGAACCGGACACAGCACAACCCACTCCTTAAAGAAAATGAGGAACAGCTCCTTGCAGGACAAGGCTTGCAACTGCCTTCAGAGTTAAGCCCTTGAATGTGGCCTCCCATAGGGGCTCAAAGGGAGGAGCAGTCAGTGCCGACACCACCATGTTATGGTCCCAAGGCAAGAACAGCGGCCGAGACGGGAGGGGGTGGGGGGGGGGGTCGGAGGTGCTTGACACCTGACAAAAACTGTCTGCATGAGCCGCCAGGGACACACCTTGCACCCAGCCACAGAAGCAAGGCAGAGCTGCCACCTGGATCTTCAAGGAATTCAGAGCTAGGGCCATGTTGAGGCCAACCTGCAGAAAACCCAAGATAGCCGAAATGGGCGCCCCCCTCCCAAGGCTCAAACAGCACGCTTTAAGCACCATGTCTTGAACAGCCACAATACGTGGATGTAAGCCAAAGAGGTTGAGTGTTGACATGCCTGTAACAAAGTTGTTATCATCGGCTCCAAATAGCCCCAGCGCTTCAACCTAGCCCTCTCAAGAGCCAGGCCATAAGCAATAACTGATCCACCGCTGGCATGCACACTGGCCCCCAAGTCAACAGGTCTGGCCCCAGAGGCAGCCGAAGGGGCTCGTCTGCGTGGAGGCACATCAGGTCTGTGTACCATAGCCGATGCAGCCAATCCGGGTTAATCAACAGCACCCTGCCACAATGAGTCTCAACATGTTGGATTACCCTCCTCAGCAGGAGCCAGGGAGGGAAGACAGAAGAGCCCCTTCTGGGGCCATAGCTGAACAAGAGCATCGAGGCCTTCCGACACCGCTGACCTTCGGTGACTGAAGAACCGTGGCGCCTTGGTGTTGTCTAGGCAAGCCATCAGATCCATCACAGACCACCCCCAGCACTCGACCAGGGTCTGGAAGACTTCCTCCGAGACCACTCCCCAGATCCAACGTGTGGCAACTCATAATCTGCCTGTACGTTTGCCATTCCGGCCATGTATGCCGCCAAGAGAGGTGTAAGATGTGACTCGTCCCAATGCAGGAGCAGTAGGGTCTCCGCTGTAACCTGGGAGCTTCTGGTTCCCCCCCTGGTGGTTGTTATACGCCACCGTGATGGCATTATCTGACAGAATGCAAACCGCCTTGTGATGTATAAAGGGCAGGAACACCTCAGCGCCAGTCGTATTGCATGCATCTCAAGCCGGTTCTTGTTCCGCTCGATCTCCGAGAGCTGTGCTTGTTGGCTGCCACAGAATGAACGAAGGCTCTGAACCATGCAGCCACTGCACTCCTTCCATTCCCCCAGCTACACAGAAACACTTACCAGGGCCGCAGGGCTTATCCGGGTGCCACCCTCACCGTGGGAACCGACCAAGATGCCCGCAAGGCTCCATGCACTGTTTTTTGTTGTTGTTGTTGTTGTAACAAACTGCATACAAATTAAGGCTGATTAGGTAGAAGGCAGCAGGCACACAGAAGCTGCAATCTCCGACCACCTCCCAAATGTTGAGGAGGGAGAAAAAGAGACAGCCGAGCAGGGGAGGCACCCAGACTACTGGATTTTGCACCCCAAAACCAACTAGGTCTATCAAGGCTTCACAGTTCAGGCACTCAGGCTATGCACACCTGCTGGAGACTGAACAAATACTGGCTCAAGTCAGTGGGCACAGGCTATTTCTACTGATCAGAGAGAGTTTTGCTCTGTCTCCACCTGCTGGTTGGTGTGCATGTACCCACTTGTCTTGACTGGACTGGAACGCCCTATAAATTTAAATCTTCTTTCACTTGTCCTTTCAGTGGAGTCCAGACTGCACAGCAGCTCTTCACCAGCTGCTGGAGACAGATTCTGATCTTCGAGACTGAGCCCTTCTAAGGTGACATCAACAAAACCTGGCATGCTCAGTCTCCAGCTGCTGGTTAAGGAAGAACACCCACATGTTTGGACTGGACCGGAGGGACAATAAGGAAACTGTATTTAATTTAATTTCATTGAGTTTTTGTTGCCTTTTCCTCTAAATGACTGGCCGGGTCTTCCTGTGAGCTCCCCCCTCCCCCGCTCTTTTTTTTTTCCTGGCCTCATAGGTGTCATTGATACAATTGTTGGTTTTCCTTAATGGAGATTGTGATTTTTTTGCCTGTATCATGACACTAGTTTTCTTTTCCCTTTATTGAGAATGGTGTGAAATTTGAAATCAGATTAAAAAAAATATTTAAAAAAATTAAACACTTCTTGACACTGCATTAATACAAAAAAGCTCAAAGCTACAAAGCCCCTATTCACTAAGGAAACCATTTTGTCAAAGGCACAGAATCTGAGAAATTCTCTAACATTTTTCTGCTCTACAAATTATCTGTTTATGCCACCACCAAAGGTAAAGCCGTTTCCTTCTATAAACATTCCTATCCTACAAATGGGATTTTAAAAATTAAATGCCAACTAGATTTCTGCTCCAAAACACTGGTATATAACTCACTGCATAGTCTCCAGTACACGAGCAAAATACTCGTCATGCTGGGTACCTTATTCCATCAAGTAAAGATTGCAGTACTAAAAAAAAAAGGAGGGCAAGGCTAAAACATGGACAGGAGATGGTAGTATACATGACCAAAAGAAAAGAACCTGGCCAAATGAAATTCAACCACATATCTGCTTTCCTAATGTATATATCTGCCTTAATAAAAAAAAAACTATTGTTTGCTCCACTTTAAATTTGGCCCAGAGTGGCCCATTCATATGCCACCAATATTACGAAAATATTTTCAAACCATTTTCAACAAGGCACTTGGAAAAACAAACCCTCTAAAGCTGTTTGTAAAACAAAAAGGTATTGACAGAACTCTGAATGTTATTTATTTAAAATAAAGCACACATGCCAATGCCCCCCCCTCCCCCCCCCCCCCCCAATATTTATCAGCCATATTCACAGGTACCCTAGGTCAGTGCTTCTCAAACCTCTTCTGGAGGCATGCCTAGCCAGGTTTCCACGATTGCCAAGATGAATATCACTATTTAGATTTTTCCTTGCCTTCCCTATCTCACTTCCTCCCCTCTCCAACTTTATTGTTGCTGTAGGCCATGATCATAGCCTTCCCCTTCACCCACAGGGATCCAATCTCCCACAGGCAAAAAGGAGGAATCTCTGTCACAGCCGTGCTGCTGTTCTTTACTGCCTGCAGGAAATAGGATCCCAGACATCGGGGGGGGGGGGGGGAGAAATCCTAGGCACCAGATGCAAATGTCTGGTCACCATAATGACCTGGAACCTGAGATATGATGAGCTCTGGGCTAGGTGTACCTCTTGGAGAGGTTTGAGAAACACTGTCATCATACATGAAGAACATTAAAAAAAAAAGAAAACCACACTCTTCACATTACCAACAAAATCAAACATACAATCTTCCAAAGACAAAACCAAAATCATACAGCTGTTGAAAGTGCCAAGTCTTTGTTGATAGAGATAAAAAGTCAACCAACCGATGGGAATGCCCAAAACTAGGAAACAATACATGCAAAAGTTCTTCTACTACATGTCTGCACTAAATCAGAAGGAATATGATCTTCAGACTCTAAAGTGTTCATGTTAAAAAGCAGCATCGAAGACCATGCTATTCATAGCCTTAAACCTTCCTAATGGCCAAACATAAAAAAACTTAAAATTTCTCTCTATATTCTCTGGTAGCCGAACACCATCTTAAAAGACATATCTAAAGGATAAAGGGAGATTATTGTAGTGGATATGGAAGGGCAGACCAGATAGAAAAGGATGGCAGAAAAAGATCGCATGACCTATGTTTCTATAATGTAATCCCTTATCTAAGGCTACAACCAACAGCTAGGCTGCTATATTTTGGACTAACCACAAGTGATATAATGCTGGCTATCGGACCTACATAAAAAATACTGCAGTAGTCTAATTTAAAGAGAATTTATAGAACTACATTAAACAGAAAATTAGCTTTGCTGATAGTTACTGAATGAAAAATCCGAACTGTAGTCTTGGGGGTCATAGCAGACATACTCAGGTATCTGAATGCTCCCCCAACTGAGATAGTGGGTAAGCGCAACAAACGTTTAGAGACAACCTATCTGTACTTTCCGATTAGAAGGTTGCAAGAAGAGTTTCTGGAGAATCCAAGAAAAAGCACAATCAAGTACACAGTGCTGTCAGATAAAGGTCTGTTCCACAACTGTAATTTTACACAGAGCATACAAAGCAAAACACGCCCTAGGGGTGGGCAAAATTTACTCACGCAACCAAAAAATTAAAAAGTTCCTAATGGCTATATATTCAATTCTGTTGACAATGTGGCATAAACATAAAACCATAAAAACAAACCAGAACACACAATTAGGTTAAGGGTTATATTAATTTCCAAGTAGTTTATGTTATGGACACTGTCATAGTACATCCAAAAGACAGTAAACAATCCAAACAAGCTTTTCAGAAGTTACTCTTGACCCTGGATGCAGACTTGTGTCTCTTGGTCTAATTCCATTTGTTACTGAATAAGTTACCTTGCCTTTACTCGCTTTGCTATGCAAAATTAAGATACACGTTATCTCTTAAGAGCAGCATGAGCTCTACTGTTCAAAACGAAGTTTGATCTATACACTCTCGGACAGAACTCATACAGACAAAAAAAAAAACCCACACCCAATAACTCAGGAACCGAGATACAATTCAAAGCAAAGCAAAACACACACACACACATATATTACAATCATGGCCTTTCATTATTCCATCTGCCACTCGACAAGGCAGTTTCCCCCACCCCCATCAGTAAGGAAGGCACAGTGCAAACTTGATGGTTTTTGTGCCAGATTCTTGCTGTACCTCAGCCAGCCTTCATATTCTTAAATAACCATACTAGTCTTACAAGCATAAACAGCACTCCATAGTCAGACATGTAAAACGCACCTCCCCCAATCAGTTAGAGTGGAGAAATTTATTTTATTTATTTATTTATTTTTATTTAGACAGTTTTGTATACCGCCTTAACCTTCAATCAAAGCGGTCACAACACAATTGGGGAATACATTTAACACGCGGGGATGTGAGACACATACACTAATACTTACAGGGAACATGGGCAATGGAGGGTTAAGTGGCTTGCCCAAGACCACAAGGAGCATCTGTGGGACTAGAAACCCCAGTCCTTCCGGCCCAAGGTTGCTGTCCTCTAGTGGGATTTGAACCCCCGACCTTCCGGCCTGAAGTACCTTGCCCCAACCACTAGGCTACTCCTCCCTCTGCAACCACTAGGCTACTCCTCCCTCTGAAATATTTAGGAAACTGAAAGCTAGCCAAAAACTGGAGAAATTTGTTTCACTTTTGTGGCTCAGTCTCCAGCTGCTGGTGGAGGGAGATGATATCTCTCCAATCCAGTACATATGGGTTAAGGAAATTTTCCATTTCTCTTACTTTTTTCCCTCTATATATAGATTTTTACTGTTGTCCCTGTCCCTTTCCCTCCTTCTCCCCATGTGCTAATGCCAATGCCAACCTGTCACCCAGGAATAAGAATCCCACCATCAGCAGTCCTTCTATACCTTTCTCCACCAGCCTGACCAGTATCCTGTCTTCAATCAAGCACCAGGCCCCCAAAATAGTGGAATAGATCATATTATGCATATCAATCCTATAGTTCCGTGGTTCTCAACCCAGTCCTCTGGTACTCCCAGGCCATCAGGCTTTCAAGATATCCACAATGAATATGCATGAGAGAGATCTGCATGCACCGATTCCATTGTAAGCAGATCTCTCTCGTGCGTATTCACTGTGGATAGCCTGAAAAACTGACTGCCCTGGGAGTACCAGAGGACTGGGTTGAGAACCACTGCTATAGTTTAATCAGAAAAATTTGTAAACATTTGACATGGTAAGCTATACACAATGGTTACGGTAAATTAGCACAAACTTCAAAACCTTGACCAAATTAAAATCCTTCACATTTAGTTTCATCAGAAATAAACCTGTTGAAAGAATCATGTTTTTTTAATTAGTCAGAGGTGAACTTGAGCATGCTTTCTAAAATGTTTGTTAGAAGCATCCTTAAAACAAGAGTGGAGATATATATTGAGATGCCAGACTTCTTAAAAATCAACATCTACTAAAGAAACTTGGGAAAGGAGCTGCCAGGCCTGAAGGAAGAACTAAGCTAGAAAAGGCACTTGGCAGCCAGGGCAGGAAGAAAGGCTGATGATTCAAAGGCCAGTAAGAACAGCATCAGCATCCGGGGACGAAAGAAACGAAGGAGGCACTGGTTCCCCTGTGTACCCTGGCCCAGCAGCCCCCCCCCTCCTCCAACGCAAAGGAGCCACAGTAGGAAATGCCCCGCTGTCCAATTTCAGCCCCGGCAGACCCGCTGTCAGGCGGCTGGGAAACCGGTCATGAGCGGCATCAGGCCATCAGCGCACCAGCAGGACCGTGGGGAGGGGGTCTAGCAGTGCTGACTCGAGGACATCCCAGTGGCTCCAATAGGGGCATGCTGAGCCATTCTGTTGCTCCTGCGGCATGCAGGATCAGGCATCTAGCTCCAGTGTTGCAGAGTCAGGTGCAACGGAGCCCGTCCTGTCTGGGGACATCTGGACGACCTGGACTTGCCCCTTCCAGGATCAAGCTCTTTAGGGGAAAGGAAAGTTGTAAAGTTTCACCCTCCCCATATTTTTGAAAATTTTGACTAGAACCTAAATGTTTCCCCACTTTTGGGCATATAAATTAGCAAGACTACAGTCAGTTTATCTAGGCACCCAAATGTTGATACCTGTTAACTGCAATTCTTAAAAAAAAAAATATTACGAAACTGGAATCTTTTGTAAAATAAGCATACAACCACAGGAAACGCACACTGGCATATATGGGGAGTTTGGATTTAGCTCATATCTTTTTCAAGAGCAGCTCAAGGCAGGTTATATTCAGTCACAGTAGGTATTTCCCTATCCCCAGAGTGCTTACTATCGAGCAGGCCGATGCAGAAAGACTAACGTACCCCTTTGTGCACAGATAATGCCAACTTATACGCACAAGTTCCGCCACGCCAAATGCCGAAAAGAGTGACACGCATGTAAACAGCAAAGAAAACGTATGCACACACAGTGACGCCAAGTGTAAATATGCAAATTAACTGCACGTTTTAAACTGACCCAATGCAGAGAAACATGTAGAGGATTACATAACCAGCAGGCACGCCAATATCTCTACACATGGTCTAAGGTGGATTAAACGTCTTGCACGTGTAGGAAAAGACTGTTTCAAGGTATGTACTTGTGAAGTTGCCTTTGACATGAAAATTTTCTGCGTGTATCTTTCCAGCGTATAAATAAAAGTTCAGCATTCAAGAAGAAATGTTTTTTGCTTCTTATTCTTGTATGCTTTTCGGATTCGTTTATATTATTATCTATCTTTTATTTTAGGTCTCATAAAAAATGTTTTTTTGGGCGAAATGATCAATACTATTATGGGATGAGCGCCAAAATAACCTGTACATCCCGTGCGTATAATGAATGTGTTTGATATTTACGCACATGCGTACATGATCACTTGTAGCACTTTCGTTGTTTGCACATGCAATGGCTCCCCTCTTTTCAACTTTTCACCGAAGTTTTGTGCACAGCTCATTTGCATACATGCCCTTTGCTGCATACTATCTGCGTGCTATGAAAATGCGTACATGGCTAATAGTGTGCGACTTCAGCTTTCTGCATCGGCCTATAGGTTTGTACCTGAAGCAATGGAAGGTTAAGTGACTTATACCAAGATTACAAGGAAAAAATCAGAGGAATTTGAATCCTGGCTTCCCTGGTTCTCAGCCTACTGCTCTAACCATGCCACAATTTTTGAACGTATCCATTCAGGGCACTGTACATTTAAACACTTGTACATTTAAGTGGCAGATTTTACAGCCTGTATATGCATGTGCCACCACTTACACATTTAAGTGGCAGATTTTACAGAACTGCCTGTCCAAGGGGAGCCAATTAAGGAGGCAAGTAACAAACAACTTTCTGCTTATACGAAGCAATTCTTATCAGAGTACAATCCCCCCCCCTCCTCCAAACCTTGAGTCTGAATGAGCAATAAAGGTGGGTTAAACTAGAAAAAGAGGGAAAGAGAAAACTATTTGCATTGGTGTGATATACAGACCTCCCTCACAAGAGGAAGAGATGGACGGAGAGTTACTTGGAAGACATGCGCAGCATTGCTAGGAATGGGGAAGTGCTACGGATAGGGGATTTCAATATGCCAGATGTTGACTGGCACATTCCTGCTGCAGTATCATCTAGAAGTAAAGAGATCCTGGATTCTCTATGGGGAGAGCTATTCAGGCAATTGGTAACAGACCCCCACACGTGAAGGGGTCATACTGGAATTGGTGTTTACCAATGCTGAAAGGTTTTCTGATGTTATGGTGGGAGATCATTTTGCATCCAGTGATCACCAGATGGTGTGGTTCAGTATTAGGACTAGGGCTGTTAGAATCCATTCAAAAGCGAGGGGTCTTAGACTTTAGGAACACTAACTTTGCCAAGATGGGCCAATACCTCAGGGAGTCGTTAGTGGGATGCGAACAGCTGGGGGATGTGGAAAAAAAAAAAAGTGGGCAAAACTGAAAGAGGATATTTTAAGGGCAACCAACCTTTTTGTTAAAATGGTAAATAAATTAAAAGGAAAAGGAGACAGCTATGGTTTTCGAAAGATGTAGCCAATGCAATAAAATGGGAGGATAAGACATTTTTCAGATATGTTACTGAGAAGAGGAAGGGCAAAAGTGGTATTGTCAGACTCAAGGGTGAAGGGGAGGAATATGTAGAAGCTGATGAGGATAAAGCGGAATTGCTTAACAAATATTTCTGTTCTGTGTTCAGAGATGAAGAATCAGGAACAGGACCTTAGAAAAACACCCACAAACAGGAACAGAAGTGAGGGGCATCTTGAAGAAATTTCAGAAGACTACATGAGAAACTAGCTAAACGTAAAGTGGACAAAGCGATGGGACCGGATGGGATACACCCTAGAATACTGAGGGAACTTGGGGATGTTCTAGCAGCAACACTGACTGACCTTTTCAATGCCTCGGAGTCGGGAGTGGTGCCAAAGGACTGGAGAGAGGCTCATGTGGTCCCTTTACACAAAAGCGGAAGTAAGGATGTGGTTGAAAACTACAGGCCGGTTAGTTTAACTTCGGTGGAGAGTAAATTATTGGAAACGCTGCTGAAAGAGAAAAATAGTGAGGTTTCTGGAGTCCAGCGGATTACAAGATCCGAGGCAGCATGGATTCACCAGAGCCAGGTCTTGTCAGACAAATCAGATTGATTTCTTTGACTGGGTGACCAGAGAGTTGGACCGAGGGAGAGCCCTAGATGTTGTGTATTTAGATTTCAGTAAAGCCTTTGACACCGTTCCTCATAGGCGACTTATATACAAACTGAGCAACCTAGGGATGGACCCTAAAGTTACTGCTTGGGTTGGAAATTGGTTGAGTGGGAGGCGACAAAGGGTACAGGTTAATGGAGCTCACTCCGAGGAGAAGGAAGTTACCAGTGGTGTGCCCCAGGGATCTGTCCTTGGTCCAATTCTTTTTAACATCTTTGTTAGTGATACAGCAGAAGGGCTGTCTGGTAAGATTTGCCTCTTTGCAGATGATACCAAAATCTGCAAGAGTAGACACCCAGGAAGGCGTAGATAACATGAGGAGGGATCTAGCTAAGCTGGAAGAATGGTCTAGAATTTAGCAGCTGGGTTTAATGTGAAAAAATGCAAGGTCGTGCATTTGGGCTGCAGCAATTCAAGGGAGCAATATAGTATAGGGAGTGAAGTACTATTGTCCACTAAAGAAGAGCAGGACCTCGGCATGGTTGTGTCTGATGATCATAAAGTAGCTAAACAGGTAGAAAAGGAGACAGCAAAAGCTAAAAGGATGCTTGGATGCATAGGGAGAGGAATGGCCAGCAGAAGAAAGGAGGTGAAAGTGCCTCTGTATAAGTCTTTGGTGCGACCTCATTTGGAGTATTACGTGCAATTCTTAAAGGAGCCCCTGTGAGGATCCCCAGAATGAGGTTCAGATCCCAGACCGGGACCACAGGCAACTGAGGCAGACAAATGTGCTTGATGATACAAAGGAAGCAAACACCATGCCTGTGCACCGCGATGGAGATGCCTTTAATGCACCCCCAATAGCACGGCCAAGACGACACCTGCACACAGAGACCCCAGCATCAGCCTCTTGTCCAGACCGTCCTGCAAGAAGGCTAGGACCAAAGGGATAGAGACAGTCAGAGCCGATGTCTCCCTGCTTGCACACCAGTCCTCAATAATTCTCCAGACCCACACAAAGAGTGACATGGAGCATCTGCGAGCCCTCAGGGTGTCACCACCACCCCTGGCAAATAGCCCATTTTTGGCAGCCATGCCTGTTCAAGGGCTATGCCATAAGCAAGAAACGCTCCCCCTAAGGCATATGTAGAGGCCTCTGCCGCAGCAGGTCATGGGTCCTGGGCAGTCGCCACGAATCCCCCGCCACTAGCTGAATGACGTCCACATACCACAGCCTCCGGGGCAATCAGGATCACTGTGCCCCTGTAACTATCCTGTGGAGTACACCAGGGCGGAACACATACAGCAGGCCCCCGAGCATTGAAGCCCTCTGACATTCTCTCGTGCTGCCAGCTAAAGCAGTGGGCTACCTTGGTGTTGTCTGCCATCACCATCAGGACCATTACCGGCCACGACCCTAGAAGATCACATTGCCCAGAGTCCGTTCTGCCTGGCCCACCTGAACCTTGTCCTTACCAGTCACGTGCGCCACTGACAGAGCCATCAAGTGTTCCTCCACCCATTGCAAGAGCGGGGCAGCCCCCTCCATCAGCGGTGCACTGGCTGTGCCCTCTTGCTGACTGATGTAGGCCACCGCAACTGTGTTGTCTGCGAACACCTGAACAGCTTTGCTGCTCCAGAAGGGGTGCAAACCAGTTTGCGCCGGTTGATAGACCTTGCCACTTTTCATCGACCAGCAGCCCTGGGTGAACTGATCCATGCAATGCACACCCCATCCCAGAAGGCTGGCGTCTGAGTCACTGTAACCCAGGCTAGAGCCTCCAGAGGTAGTCCTGCACCTCCGAGGACAAGGGAGACAACAAGCCATCTAATACCTCTGTGGGGACCACAGGGACTGTTGCAGCAGTCGCATATGGGCCCACGCCCATGGGACCAGTTTGATTGCCGCCGCCATGGAGCCTAGGATCTGCAGATAGTGTCATGCACTGGAAGAATCGAGTTTTTGAAAATTACAGACCTGTTCCTGCAGGCAGTTCCCCCCCTCTCGGAAGCTTGTTGAGGGTCAACTGCACCTTGGCCCTTTTTACAGAGGACTTGCACGGTGACAAGGCCTCTGAGACAGAACATGCTAGCTCCAGCACATAGCCTTCCCAAATGAGCAAGGACCCACTTGTCCTGGATGATGCGGGCCCAGGCGAAGGCAAAAAGACCAGAACTATCCCCCGATCTCGAACCCCTCTGGGGCCCACCTCGCCTCACTGAGACTTCTTCATAGAACCCGAGGAAGAGTATCCCCTATCCAAGCCACTCCCTCAAAACAGCCCCTCTCAAAGAGGGCAAACCGTGTCGCTCCACACCTCTGAAAATTCCTAGACTGCCCTCTGGGGGATGAGGGCCCTTTGGCCTACCCTCCAGAAGACGAATCTGATTGATTTCTTTGACTGGGTGACCAGGGAGTTGGACCAAGGGAGAGCTCTAGATGTGGTGTATTTAGATTTCAGTAAAGCCTTTGACAATGTTCCTCACAGGTGACTTATAAACAAACTGAGCACCCTAGGGATGGACCCTAAAGTTACTACTTGGGTTAGAAATTGGTTGGGTGGGAGGCGACAAAGAGTACAAGTAAATGGAGCTCACTCTGAGCAGAAGGATGTTACCAGTGGTGTGCCCCAGGGATCTGACCTTGGACAGATTCTTTTTAACATCTTTGTTAGTGATATAGCGGAAGGGTTGTCGGGTAAGGTTTGCCTCTTTGCAGATGATACCAAAATCTGCAATAGAGTAGACACCCAGGAAGGTGTAGATAACATGAGGAGGGATCTAGCTAAGCTTGAAGAATGGTCTAGAATTTGGCAGCTGGGATTTAATGTTAAAAAATGTAAGGTCATGCATTTGGGCTGCAGCAATCCAAGGGAGCAATACAGTATAGGAGCTGAAGTACTTTTGTCCACTAAAGAAGAGCGGGACCTAGGCGTGGTTGTGTCTGATGATCTTAAAGTAGCTAAACAGGTAGAAAAGGCGACGGCAAACGCTAGAAGGATGCTTGGGTGCATACGGAGAGGAATGGCTAGCAGAAAAAAAGGAGGTGATAATGCCTCTGTATAAGTCTTTGGTGCGACCTCATTTGGAGTACAGTGTGCAATTCTGGAGACCGCACCTTCAAAAGGATGTGAACAGGATGGAGTCGGTGCAGAGGGTGGCTACTAAAATGATTAGTGGGCTTCATTATAAAGCATATGAGGACAGACTTAAGGATCTTAATATGTACACCTTAGAGGAAAGGCGGGATAGAGGTGATATGATTGAGATGTTTAAATACCTCCGTGGCATAAATGTTCAGGGAGAGAGCCTCTTTCAATTGAAAGCAAGTTCTGCTACGAGGGGACATGGGATGAGGGTGAAGGGAGATAAGATTCAGGAGTGATATGCGGAAATATTTCTTTACGGAAAGAGTAGTGGATCCATGGAATAGTCTCCCAGTGGAGGTGGTAGAGATGAGGACAGTAACTGAATTCAAAAAAGCATGGGACCAACACAGAGGATCTCTAAAGGTAAAAAGTGGACTGTTGTAGTTGTTGATATGGAAGGACAGACTAGATAGGCCATGTGGTCTTTTTCTGTCATCATGTTTCTATGTTTCTAGGTGATGCACGGTGCCCTTAGTAGGGGACATCAGCAAAGCAGAGCTTGTCTTGTTCGGTCTCCACCTGCTGGTTGAGGGGCACAACCCATACATCTGACCTGGATTGGAGGAATGAGATGGAAATGACGGTTATGCATGCAAGGGAACAGGTGTATGTGCCAACCAGGGATTTTGTTTTATGCATTTGGGAACACCTAAGAGATACCCCTTCAAATCTGTGCATGCCGCAAAATACACATTTAAGTAGCGACTCTAAAATCACTGTGTGTAAATCAGCAAAATAGCAAAAATTCATAAACTGCAGGCATACCGTTCAAGCTTTATGTAGCCAAGGACTTGCATAGACAACTTGAAACACCTTCGGTTAAGAATATGGTTGCAAAGTTGATTGTGGATATGCAGAAGTATGCTTCTGTTACTCCTATCTATTTTTGTCGTCTTCACTGTCTGTCAGTGGAGTAGAGCATACAATTTAAAATCCTCCTCCTGATCTTTAAGGGTTTTCTGTTAGGGCAACTGGTATATTTGACTGCATCCACTGTGATCAAATAGACAAGATTTGTGGTTTTGTCCTTCTGTAAGATATGGTGAGACTAGAGTACACAAACTGAAATAATCCCTTACTCTCAAGAGCTCTCAACAGTCCAAGCCAATTATCTGGTAGTCTCACCCATCTCTAGACTAAAATGGGATTGTTCTCCCAACTCAGCCTTTTGCTGTGTGCAGCCATCCCTTTGGAATTCCCTTCCAAATGTTCTTAGGCTAGAAAATGCAGATACAAAATTCAAGAAAGGACTCAAAAACTGGTTATTTAATGAAGGTTTATCTATTTCTTTGTTAACCTGCTCCTTCCATTTGTGGAATCCTAGAACCTAAAAAACAAACAAACAATCTTGCTTCCTTTCTCTCTCTTCTTATAAGATTTTAAGGTTTGACTTTATTGTGCTACTCACTGTTATATATTTTTTTTTCCACAAAATATATATATTTTTTAAATCAACTCTAGCTGTACACTATTCAGTTGTACCCACAAATAGTGATCTACCGTAATATCTCAAACAAACATAAGACTTGTAAATTCCATAGCGGCATGGAGGAGTAACTTGGTGGTAGAGCACTGACTTGGTAACTAAGAGACCAGGGTTCGATTCCCACTAGCACTCCTTGTGGCTTTGCGAAACTCACTTAACCCTCCATTACCTCAGAAGGCCTGCCAATCTACTGCCGATCACACTGCCTAGAAAACCCGGGAGCTGCTGGGTCACCAGGAGCTAGCACTGACTTGAAGGCACACATAGCATTGCATTTTTGCAAATCCAGAACATTCGAATCAGGCTTGTATGTGTGAATCTAGCATAAGTAGCTATGATTTATGGACTTGTTATTGTCAGCTTAGGTAAAAGGTTAAATCCAAGTTTTTCAGTAGCAAAAGGTCTTCTGTGGACTGTTCCATATGTTACTGATATTCTATGATTTTCTTTTATTACGTTACTATAATATACACAAAATACCCAAGTTAACAGGAATTATTCCTTCCCTTTTTCATTCTTCTATGCATTTTAAGTGTCACCGAGTCAAGATCGCAAATGAATTCCAAGTGGATGATTTTTGCAGATTATTTATGGAAAATGTCAGCAACTGGAAAACACATCCAAACCACAAAACATACTCAAAGTGTTACGTGTTTTTAACTAATAAAACTGATGTGCAAAAGTTTGTGCGTATTGCTACTGAAAAAAAAATGAAACCTTACTAACTCACTGTACACTTAATATACTTACTCTGCTAAATAACAAAAATACAAGACATACAGGATTTCTTCAGTGGCATTTTTCATGTACTTTACGCAATATACAGTATGTTATGTACTCTCTTACAATTCTGCTCAGTTAAAAGAGCAATCTTACCTATTCACATATTAGTGGTATTCATAGGTAATTGCTTTTATGGGCTGAAGACCCAGCTAGTATATATACTCTTGTATAGTACCAAAGCATATCTTTGTAATGCACTGAACACATGCAGGGTGCAGGTAGAATTATCAAAAAGACAACTGCTTTGACTGTTAAGAAATATTTAAAAGCATGTCCAAACCAACAGACAGGTCAGAAGGAACTGTTTCACAACCATGTAGATACAATGAACATCTGAATGCTCACCTTCTGATAAATGCATTTTATGCAAGTCCCAGGTAGATTTCACTTAGAAAATGAGTTGCTATCAATCAGTAATCTTAATTAAATACTGCAGAATGATGTAATTAAACTTTAATACAAATCTGTACACCACACAAATACAGCTTATTAAACCAAACTTATTTGTTTCAGCACCATTAGCTTTGGGTGTACCAAGAAAATGACATTTTTGAGAAGCTTATGTTATGAATATACATTATGGCAAGGAAACTAAATAAGATATTTGTTTGCTACAATTCCAGTTAAAGAAAAGACAGTAATCTTCAGCTTCTTGTGAATGCGTATGTTTTACTCATTAAAAGGAAGCACTGCAGCATACCAGATTAACACCCATCAATTCCTAAAGGAGAAAAATATATACCCCTTCCAATATTTCTGTTGATGATATCAAGTAGTATGGGCAGAAATTATAAGTTTAACTAGTTTATTTTACAAGATGATTTATGTATTTTAGGTCCCATTCAAGCCAAGCTCACCCAGTGCAGTAGCCTGGTTTTCAACATATATTAGTCATGCCTTCCTGCTCAGTTTCCATAGGTCTGGGCAAGCAATACTAGAAAATTATTCTGGTATCCCACATATCCCTGCCTAGTTAAGAGTACCTTGGAATATCTTCAGTAGAAATGAATCTAACTGAAGAAAATGCTTTTATGTGAGACAACACAAAAACTGGACACTGACAAAAGTTACCTCACATTTCTAATTAACCATACAAAATAAGCTTTCATGAATAGTCAGACTTTACTGTAAAATTACCCTGCAGGCCAACATTAAGTGGACTGGGTAGTATTCCTCAAACGTAACTATTGACAAATTATTTTGCAACCAAAGATAAAGGTGTTTGCTAAAGTTAATCAAATATTTGGGATACATCTACAATGCAGAAACTAGTGGTCACATTTCAAATTTATTTAAAAAAATATGCTAACTTTTGAATGAGTGCAGTAAACTACAACAAAATAGCTGGTTTAAAAGAAAACAGGTACTCCAATACCGATATATGTCAGTCAATTATAATGCCTCCTTTACGACTTTAGATTATAGATAGAAAAAAAAAGTTGGATTAATAGGATAGGAGACCCTGAGAACACACCCAGAACAGGTAGAAGTGACACTGCCAAGCTACTGAAACCATGAGAAACCCAGATTAGAGATGCTAAATGTAATTATACTGCCTAAATCATAGGCAGTCATGTGATAGACAACAAAAAGAAACAGGACCTTATATAAACATATACACACTTCTCACATGCATTGTAAACAGTCCCTTATTACTTGTGAAGATCATAGCTTACATACAAGGAAATCAGTCAAGGCCATCCACATATGAACACCAATCCTAAGTGACTTCAGGAACCTTGCCTATTTCTTAAGAGCTGCAGTAATAAAAACATAATAGGATCTAAATGCAATTTATCAGCTATATTAACTAATCATTGTTTTATTTTCTCCTTAGTAACTTGATTTGCTAATTGTAAGATGTGCATAATTATATCTTTGTGAAAATTACTACTTTCCTTAATTGAAAGGAATTTGCAAAATTATTTTAATATACAACTCCATTTCACTTTAAAAGTCAATCCAAGGGGAGATTCAAAAAAACACATTTATATTCACAAGACAGACATGCTGCAATCATTCTAAAAATGTGAAAATGTCTGGCACAAAAGATATGGGAATATTAAGACTGTGTTATAGGTTTAGAAAAATGGTTTTATAATAAATCATTTTATCCCAATTCTTTTACATAAGTTGTGGGTACAAGCCTTAATAGGTTCACGTCAGGAACTGCTTCTAGTGAAAACAATTACAGGAAACAGCACAGGAAAAGACCCCATTCCTGCAGATTGCTCTAGTATGATAAAACAATTTGACTTCCTGGTTACTATGATGTTCATTTTAAAACATCCTTTCTAATGTACAAAAGAGAAAATCCGTGTGAGCTGTAAAGGCAGAAACCAAGAGAAGAGCCATGACTGTAGCTAAGCACCTAGTTTCCACTATTACCTCAAACCACATTTTTTAAAAATTGCCAGTAACAGTCAAAGTGCAGCATATATTTGGGTTATGAATGGATGAATTTCCAATTCACTAGTTCACAGCTAATTACATTCCTTCTCTGGACTGTCTAAAGAGAAGACAAGTAAAAAATAGCTTGAGCTACCACAAAACTGTTAGTCAAAGTCGGAGGGGAAAAAAAAAAACTAAAAGTGACACACAATTCCCCCCTTCCTAATCCCGGTTATTATAAGGCTAGAATTGAAAGAACAGTTCAAATAATCGGTTTTGAGACCGACAGACATTCTTAGATGTCTCAAAAAGTCTACAATAATTTATGAATATTCTTAAGGCTGTGCTTTTTGTTGCAAACTATTATATTCTACATATGCACATTTTTGTGAGAAAATATTGCTTTGTTTCTTCTCATTTTCTTTGATGCTTCAGAGATGAAAGCATACTTTGTTACACTAGAAATGGAAGATATATCTGCTATGGTCAAAGTTCATGTTTTGACATTTTAGCTAAGATTATGTTCTTCTTAGACAAAAATAACTGAGAACTGTCAGTTCTATTTGGATTTTGTTAAAAAATGCTTGCAGTTTAAAAAACGTATGAAAAAAATATAAACACTACTACTTCAAACACCCCTTCTAGTTAGGGAACTTATAATTTCTTTAATCATGTAATTGATGAAATCTAGGCCTACCACAAATATTTTTGACATGAAAGTTGCTAGAACCACTTGTTATACACACTTTTAGTAGTTATACTTGCCAATATAAGAAATAAACATGACAGATCCTAAATATTTTTGGTCAGGCTCATACTTCATCCCTCCATACTTGGGAGCTTTAGTAAAGCATAGCTAAAATTTTACATGTCCAAAGACATGCTCTTTAAAAAATAACTGGCGCCCCTTAGTGTTCAGTTAGGAGCTTTGAGAAAGTTTACCACTCATGCAACATTTATTTATTAGACATTCCAGAAAAATTTCCACGTCCTCTACTCACCTATCTGAACAGCAAAAGCTAAAGTTTAATTGGGGGTGTCTTAAAATACACTGGCCTAATACGTCGCTAATTTCAAAAATTATAATTAAAAAGGATAAGTAGTCATTCAACATACAGCCCTAATATGTGCAAGGCTTTTCCTAAGCAAACCTACTTGTTGAATAGGAATCGTGTCATTCAAGGATTTTGAGGCTGTCCTTCCACTAAGGAATGTGACTAACAGTCTATTTCTACTATATCCTTTGACGTTTGAAAGATTTTCCTTCTTTTGTCCCGGGTCTTTTTAGGCTCCCTCGGATCTATTTTATCTACTTCTGCGTGAAGTTAAACAATTTAAAGCTTTCGCCAGCTCTTCCTTTAACGACAAAAAAGGCAGCTCATCAATCCTGCTTGATATTTAAGTTTATCTAACACCCTTACCGATAGTATCTGGGCCCAACTTTCTATCTCGACAATAAAATGGAAAAGCCCCTCGAGTCAGAAGTATGACTTAGAGAATGCCTTAGTACTCCCGTCCACTAATGATTAGGGCTGGTTATGGGTAACAAAATTTGTATGAACTTCAAAATATATTTCTTAAGTCAATTTATTTTACATTAACTAACGGATGTAGAATGTCATTCCTCTGTTTTCTTTAATCCCGCACCATAATCCATTCTCCGCCACCTAGGGCGATTCCCTTTCCTCTATTTCGTTATTTTTTTTCTTTAACTAAAACACCGTTTCTACTTTCCAAAATAAAATTTTAAATTTTTACTTTCAATAAATACTGCGGGTGGGTTTTTTTAAACATTCACCTTTCCAACAATTTAGACCGAAAAAACAACAACAACGTGCAAAAGGCCAGTTCACTTTTCCTTTAGAGGCCTGTGATCTCCTCGAAGCTCATGCACTACTGTATCTTTCACTGATCTATAAAAAAAGAAAAGTTTACACAAAGTCACCGGTTTTCTCCATCACTTGTATGGCTAGTTAAAACCGTACTCATTTTAGGTAGCAGATTAATACTTGATAAACACGCTTCCACGGTTCATTACCCGTGATTTTATGACAGAGTTAACGTGTAAAGTTCAAGCAAAAGATTCTCCCTCCTCCTCCAACCAATACTAACATCAGATGTACGAACTGTTCACATGCTGTTGCTCACTACTACAACAGAAGTGTTTCAAGTTTTCACAACCATCAGACGCTTCCTAATCTATGCGTTTTAAAAATGGTCTGCAGTAAGTCTGGCAAACTTAAAATTTCATAAATATACAGTTTATGAATAAGTCACAGTCACCCCCCCTCCCCCAGTCCCAAATGCGTTTTTAAGAGTTTGATTAAAAAAAAACACACTAAACTCCAAAATGCAACACAATGGACCCGGGGCAACAGATCAACCTCTAGCGTGTAGAGCAAAGTAACAAGAGGCATCTAAGGGAGCGAGTTGCTTTAATATATAGAATTTTGTCAGACCCACCACCTGTGCTTGTTTTAGTACTATAAAATAACTAAAGCGTAATATGCGGGTTGCTCCTCTTAGCACCCTGTCTTAACTCACTCAGCAGATTTACCAAAATGTGCATGCTCGATTAGAATTGAAACTCCGGGGGAAGGGGTGTAGGAAAACACAAGGAGAGATGCGAGTGATGCCATTCCAGGGATAGATAGCAACAAACCACCCGTGCTTGGTGTACTATGTTTATTTTCTTTTAATCCTGTCTAGTTATGATGTGCACCGAGGCCCGTCTTCCTCACAAGAGCAAAAAAAGAAAAGTAGAGAAAGGGGGTGGGGAGAGCACATTCCTGAGCACTTCGGCTCTCCCCTCCCCCAACCTCTCCCAACTTTTCCTGCGCAACAATCAATCAGCTCCAGCCATTTCTCCTGTAGTGAAAAAACACGCGCGGCTTTTAAGAGTGCGCATACAAACTATGGTTTTGCTTGGAGGAGGAGTTAGTAGTTTGGGATTTTTTTTTTCTAAGGGAGGGGGGAGAGTTGTTACCTTCGTCCAGAAGCCTTTCGAGGTGGTTAAAGATCCCACAGAAGTTGGGCAGGCTGCTCATGAGCTTTTTGTCGTTCATCAGCTGCATCAGATAGTCTGGGGTCGGCTTCGGCTTCTCCTTCGTTTCCATTTCCCCAACCATATTCCAAAAACAACTCCGGAAAGGCGCCCACGCACAAAGACAGTAAAATACCAAAACTACGAAAAATAGTAACGATGAAGAGGAAAGGGGGAACCAATTTTAAAAAATTGGAGGAAAAAAAGTGTACTTGGGAGAGGAAAAAGAGGAAGAAAACTTAGCCCAAAAAATATAGATTTAAATCACACTTCCCCCTTTTCTCCCCCCCTCCCCCCCAACGAGCAACTACGCTCAGGTTTCTTTCGCGGCGTTAAAAATCGCCCGCTGGTCGAGGTGGCTTGGCAAGTAGAACAAAAATAACAATGACGATGATGATGAAGCAAAGAGAAAAATAATAATAATAATATCTCCCCTCCACGATGTTCTAGTTCTTCTTTTGCTTCTCTCCGCTCCCGCTGGTTTCCTCGGCAGCGATGAGAGAGAATGGGCGGCTAGATGCGGGAGAGCTGTTGGTCGTTAGCCGCCTGCCGCTGGGGCTTTCTTACTGGCCGCGCCGCCGCCGTCCGCCTCCTCCTCCACAGCCGCCGCCGTCTTCAAGCGCAGTCTCCTCGCGCTCTCGCCCAGGCTGTGGAGGCTGTGGCGCTGCAGGCTCCGCTTCGCTTTCTCTCTCTCGCTCTCTCTGAGGCTGTGCCCGCCCGTCGCACACTTCCCTCCCAGCCCCCGTGCTTCCCCCTCCCCTCCAGTCAGACTCGGGCAGCAAGGAAGAAGGGGGAGGGAGGCGGCCGTTAATCAGGGGAAAGATATTTCCAGCCAGATCCACTCCACCCTTCGCCGGAGTGAATTTACACCTCCCTCATTCTGAGCGGGAGGAGGCAGAACAGAAGCACAGGAACAGTATAGGCAACGCGAAACCAATGCCTCAAAACGGCGAGTTCCCCTTCGTTTTTTTTCCAATAAACGAGGGGAAGCGTCGCTTGCTTTACTTTTATTGTACGGGTGTGTTTTTTGTTTTTGTTTCAATTTAAAAAGGCAAATGATGCGAGTCTCTCCCAAAACACTCACACCAAGCGCCACGCTCTGTCACTTCCGCCCCGCTCCCTCCTTTCTGGCTGTGGTTACGGGGCCTGAGTTCGTGTCCCCAGCCTTTCCCTTTGCTAGCTGCCACGCGGAGACACGCGGCCACCAGCTGAGAGCCTGGCCACGGTCTCGCGTTCTTATCAAGAATAGATGGCGAGTGTAGGACGACTGCTAGCAGGCGCACACATTGAAAGCCTGCGGCTATGGTTTACGTGTGTGCTCAAAATGATCAGTAGCGTGCGTTACACACTCGTAAGGCCAGCTAAACTAAATAGAGTTAAAGCTGTCGTTAATACTTTCACGGAAGGGGGGGGGGAGGGACAGACTTTCAAGCAAACAGCACGTGACAGAGGTTCCCGACAGGCGCCCGCTAAAGCGCATGTGCACATTTTTATTTCGCTGGTCTACCCTCTGCCCCTCTTAATGAAACTGTGTTGTTCCTGTGTACCAAGCAGAACGCTTCTCTATTTCCCCTTAAAGAAAAAAAAGGAAATGGTATGGAGGGGGTGGGCGGAGATATATTTTCCAGTCTCTAGTTTGAGCTTTTAATGGTTAGACAAAAGGGAAGTGATATTTCGTTGTGCACGTGGTGGTCGTTTTGCTGACGCTGGAATAAATGATCCGGACCTAGTTTTGCAAATTAGCCAAGTTGTACTAAATACAGTTGTGGTCAACATTATTGGCACCCTTGCATTTTAGATATGTCCTGTATAATATCTTGAAGAAATATTCCAACAGTATGCCATCATTATATTTTAATAGTGTGTTCAAAGGTATACAACAAAATAATCTGTCTGTGCAATTTAGACATAGTAATTTCTGAGAAAAGAAAATATGACCTGGACAGGATTCATGGCACCATTCGTTAATATTTGGTTGCACAATCCTTGGTAGTGATGACAGCCTACATATATTTCTTGTAGCCATCTATAAGTTTCATACATCTGTCTGCTGCTAGTTTCTCCCACTCTAAAACTGCGATTTGTTCCAGCTCATGAATGTTTACAGGATTCCTTTTACCAATAGCAGATTTCAGCTCTTTCCAAAGGACTCTTGCTGGAGAGTTTAAAGCAGTCCATTTCTTCATTTTTAACCATTCTTTTGTACTTTTGGATGTATGTTATGGGTTATTGTCCTGCTGGAGGACCATGACCTTTTTATTTTATTTTATTTATTTAACATTTTTTATATACCGCACTATTCATCATCAGTGCGGTTTACATTGAACAACAACATACCTGTCAGTACATGACTGATCTAGGTTTACAGATAACAGGGAAAATCAACTGGGTGTGAACTGGGGAATAACTATCTAAATAATTATACATAATTATATATACATTGAATAGGTTACAACAAGATTTGATATTTGACCTTAGACCCAGACCTAGCTTTCTGACACTAGGGGGTATGTGTGAAGTATAGTTTTGATTTTGGGTCTAGACAGAAATAGAAAGAGCAGTACTGCCATTGGAACTTGGAATTTGGAATTTGTAATCTCGAGATATTGGGAATTGGTAAGAGAGCCTGATCAACTCTCAAGGAAGAGCCGAGTAGCCTGGCATGGGAATTCGCTAGGTGAAACCCTCATCCTTTTTGTAATTTGGGAAAAAGACTAGTCAGAACAGATAGAAACGAATGCATTCTGGGAATACGTTGCTAGCATGATTGTGTGAACGAAGTGTGAATGAGAGGTCTGGCAGCATGGACCAAGTGAAGGCGGACCCCTGATTAGCGCATTTCCTGACCGGGCGACCGCGTTCAGGTCGCGAAAAGGGGGAAGCGATTGTCGTCTTGTCTTGTTATCTGTATTCCCTATACGTTTCCAGGGCCGTGAGGACCCCTTACCCACGGTCCGCCCACCTTTTCCCTTCTGTCTGTTGTTGCGCGCACACATCGAAATGGGAGGGGCAGAGTCTACTAGGAACACTCCATTAGAATGTATGATCGCACATTTTAAAGAGGGATATTCAGGAGATTATGGTATTAAAATGACAGCAGCCCGTTTGCAGATTTTGTGTACTAGGGAGTGGCCCGATCTAGACCCCATCTGGCCCCGAGAGGGAACGTTCACTGTAGAGATTATCCAGTCAATACATCGTAGAGTGCGGGTAGCGCACCCCGATCAGTACCCCTATATAGATTCCTGGTTAAGTATTTGTGAAGATCCGCCCTCCTGGGCGCAGCGCTGTTATGAGGAACAGTGCAGAATAATGTTAGCTAAAACAGATTCTAGACAGAAAAAGGAACAGCCTAGAATGAAAGAGCAGGATAAGAAAGCCAAGAAGAAACCCATCTTGGCAGATCCCGATTCCCCAGAAGTAGTCCTCAGGCAGCCCCGAACCCCAGGTCCAGTAAGAATAGCTCGGCGGCGTCCTGCCCCAGAACCCCAGAGACTGCCAGAGCCGAGGCGAGACCCAACCCCTGACCCCCCTCCTCCTGGAGGAGAGGAAGAGAAAGAATTAGCGGGAAGAGAAGAGGAGGATGTAAAAAGTGAGCCAGAAGCGGAGCTAGAAGAAGAAGGAGGGAATTCCCCAGAAGAAGAGGACAGTGTACAAATAATTGAGAAAGCCAGCGCTAGCACTAGCAAGCCAGTGAAAGAGAAACCCAAAGCAAAACCAGTTGAGAAAAAGAAAGCGACTCCTGCAAAGACAACGACAATAGCCCTTAGATCCCAGACCCAAATGACGCCTGGGACAGCCAAACTGTTTCCCTTAAGGCAAGTCCCGGGAGTGCCCGTAAAGAATGATAATGATGAAGTGGTAGCGGGACCCTTAACTTATGTGTATATCCCGTTCTCTACAACGGATTTATTAAATTGGAGGTCGCACTATGCCTCCTATACTAGCAAGCCCCAGGAGCTGACAGAATTAGTAACTAGTATTATGGAAACTCACCAACCCACTTGGCCAGATTGCCGTCAGCTCCTGACCACCCTATTCACTACAGAAGAACGAGCGAGAATTAGAAAAGCAGCTATTGAATGGATGGCAGAAAACCCTGCAGCTCCAGCGCAGGGGCAGAATATAATAGATCGTAGAGAAGCAGCTCAGAGAGAATTCCCGAATGAAGACCCCCAATGGGATCCAAATACAGATGAAGGATCCACAGCCCTAGCCCGTTTTCGCCAAGGCTTTTTACAAGGCCTGAAAAGGGGGGGCCAAAAAGCTATGAACCTTTCCAAAGTAGCAGGAGTTATCCAAGGAATAGATGAGAGCCCAGCAGATTATTATGAAAGATTAACTGAAGCATACAGAATGTATACTCCCTATGATCCCGAGGCACCAGGAAGTTTATGCATGGTGAATTCTGCTTTTGTAAACCAGTCTCAACCAGACATTAGACGTAAATTACAGAAATTAGAAGGGTTTGCGGGCATGAATGCAACACAGTTATTGGAAGTCGCTCATAAAGTGTATGTGAATCGTGATACTGAAAGACAGAGAGAATGTGATAGAAAGATGAAGAAGAAAGCTGATTTTTTGGCTGCGGCCATAGTTGAAAAGAAAAGGGGAGGTGTCCCTAATCGAAGGAGCAGAGGAAGAGGGCGGGGTCAAGGCGGAGGCCGGACCCAGAGACTAGGCGTGAACCAATGCGCCTATTGCAAAGAGGAAGGACATTGGAGAGATACATGCCCGCAACTCGAAGACGCCCAGCAAGATGACGAATACGATCATCAGTGGCGAGAAGAAAGACGAGGCCGTCCCCGAGGCCGAGGAGGAGCCAATCGAGAACAATTCCAGCGAGAGAGGGGAGGAGGAGCCATCCAAGCATTGGCCACACAGGCCCATGATGAGGATGACGTGGATTAGGACAGACCGGGCTCCAAGTTTGCTTTAGGTCTCCAGGAGCCTATGGTCGAAATACAAATAGGAGACCAATTTATGAACTTTATGGTTGATACTGGAGCAGAACATTCAGTAATAGACAAAAAGATAGCCCCATTTACCAAGAAAGCAGTCACCATTATAGGAGCAACTGGTGCCAAAGCCACAAAGTCTTTTCTACAAAACCGAATATGCAGTCTAGGAGGACAGCAAGTAACTCATCAATTCCTATACATGCCCGAATGTCCAGTACCCCTACTGGGACGAGATATGCTAGCCAAGCTTCAAGCCCAAATATCTTTCTCCGAACAAGGAGAAATGCAAATGATAGTGAATTCCCAAGCCAAACCAGCAGGAGTAAAGAAGCCAGCGCTAGCATATGTACTATGCAGCGGTAGCGGCGTCCGTGTGATATTGGAGCCGCTGCATAGTAAACATACTCCTAGTTAGCACATTTTGCTCCAAAATATCTTGGTACTCCTCTGACTTCATGATTCCTTTAATATGTTCCAGGCCTCCAGTTCCTGAGCCAAAAAGCATCCCCACAACATTATGAACATAAGAAATGCCATACTGATCAGACCGAGGTCCATCAAGCCCAGTATCCTGTTTCCAACAGTGACCAATCCAGGTCACAAGTTCCTGGCAGGTTCCCAAAAGGCACACTGGTTCCACAATGCTTGTCCCAGGCAAGCAGTGGATTTTCTGGGTCCTCTTTAATAATAGTTATGGACCTTTACTACAGGAACTTGTCCAAACCTTTTTTTATACCAGTTACACTGACAACTTTTACCACATCCTCCAGTAACAAATACCAGAGTTTGAATGCGTATTGAGTGAAAACATATTTTCTCTCATTAATCTTAAATGGAATACACTGTAGCTTCATTGCATGTCCCCTAGTCATTCTACTTTTTGATGGCGTCAACAATTGATCTATGTTTACCCGTTCCATTCCATTCATTAATTTATAGACCTCTATCATATCTCCTCTCAGCTATTTATTTTCCAGATTGAAGAGCCCTAACCTTTATAGCCTCTCTCATAGGGATATCCTTCCATCCCCTTTACCATTTTGGTGGCTCTTCTCTGTACCTTTTCTAATAACGCTATATCCTTTTTACGATATGGCGACCAGAATTGCATACAATATTCAAGGTGCAGTGGCAGCATGGAACGATACAGAGGCATTATAATATCCTTTGTTTTACTCTCCATTCCTTTCCTTATGATCCCTAGCATTCTATTTGCTTTCTTGACTGCAGCTGTACTTTGGGTGGAGGGTTTCAACATGTTATCCACAATGACGCCTACATCTTTTTCCTGGGTGGTGGTTCCTAATGTGGAACCTTGCATCGTGTAACCATAGTTTGGGTTATTCTTTCCTAGGTGCATAACTTTGCACTTATCCACATTAAATTTCATCTGCCATTTGAACTTCCAGTCTTGTGCAATTTTTCACAATCCTCTTGGGTTTTAACAACTTTGATTAATTTTGTGTCATCTGCAAATTTGATTACCTCACTCATTATTCCCATTTCCAGGTCATTTACAAATATATTAAAAGCAGCGGATCCAGCACAGATCCCTGGGGTACTCCACTATTCACCTTTCTCCATTGGGAAAAGGGCCATTTAGCCCTGCCCTCTGCTTTCTATCTTTTAACTAGTTCCTGATCCACAATAGTACATTGCCTCTTATCCCATGACTTTTTAATTTCACCAAGAGTCTCTCATGAGTGACCTTGTCAAAGGACTTCTGAAAATGTAAACACACTATATCAACCGACTCACCTTTGTCTACTTGTGTATTCATACTTTCAAAAAAACATAACATATTATTAAGACAAGACCTTCTTTGGCTAAAGCCTTGTTGGCTGTCTCCCATTAAGCCATGACTATCTACATGTTCAGTAATTTTGTTCTTTATAATGGTTTCTACCATTTTTCCACGGTACTGACATCAGGCTCACCAGTCTGTAGTTTTCCCAGATCACCCCTGGAACCCTTTTTAAAAACTGGCGTTACATTGGCCATTTTCAGGTATTACAGACGATATTAATGATAAATCACAGATTACTAATAGTATTCTGCAATATCATATTTCAGTTCTTTCAACACCCTTGGATGTATACCATCTGGGCCAGGTGATTTGCTACTCTTCAGTTTATCAAATACTTGTAATACATCTTCGCAATGAATTAATATTTCCTTCAATTCTTCTTCTGCAGCATCACCTTTAAATACCATTTCAGTCATGGGTAACATCCCTACATCTTCCTCAGTAAAGACCAAAGCAAAGAATTCATTCAGTCTCTCCGCTGTGGGCTTGTCCCCTCTTAGTGTTCCTTTTACCACTATCTTCTAATGGTCCAACTGACTTTCACAGTTTTTTGGACTTCCACTTTTCTTAAAGCATGGAATACAGCTGGTCTGGGCTTCCAATATAATATTTTTAAACACCCATGCTTGATGTAAATCTTTAACCTTTGCAACTGCTCCTTTTAGTTTTTTCTTAACTATTTTCCTTCTGTTATCGTAGTCTCCCTTTTGAAAATTAAAAGGTAGTACTGTGGATTTCCTTACTATCCCTCCTTTACTAATTAAATCAAACACGATCATGCTATGATCACTATTGCCAAGTGGCCCCAACACACATCTCTTGCACCAGATCTGGTGTTCCACTGAGGATTAGGTCCAATATGGCTTCCCCTCTGGTCAGTTCATGAACCAGCTGCTCCAAGAAGCAGTCATTTATTTAATCTAGAAACTTTATCTCTCTAGCATGTCCTACTGTGACACTGACCCAGTCCAATACTAGGGTAATTTAAATCACCCATAATTATTATTACTGTGCTGTAACTTTTGTTAGTTTCCCTGATTACTTTGAGCATTTCATCATCCATTTTTTCATTCTGGCCAGGTGGTCGATAGTACACCCCCACTGCCATCATCTTCCCCTTCCCCTTTTTACATAGAATTTCAATCCATAGAGATTCCAAATTGTTTCCTGTAAAACGTTAATCCTTTGACTCAATGTCTTCTCTAACTGAGTGCAACCCCTCCACCAATTTGATCTGCTCTATCATTACGATATAGTTTGTACCCAGGTATCACAGTGTCCCACTGATTGTCCTCCTTCCACCATGTTTCTGAGATACCAATCATATCTAATCTCTCATTTAATGCTATATATTCTAACTCTCCAATCTTATTTTTTAGACTACTAGTATTTGCATACAAGCATTTTAGAGGTTGTGTTTTATTCATATTAATCGGTAGGCAGGGTAATTTGGAATCTTTAAGCTCTGTCTGCTCTGTATATAAGGGCATTTGGGTTACTTTTGTCTTTAATGGAACCTCTCTGTCGATATGCCCTAACGTCAGTGTTTTTCTAGTATCCTTCAAGGATACATTGTTTCGAACTGTGCGCTGTTGGGCGACTGTCAGCTTTCTCCTATAATCTAGTTTAAAAGCTGCTCTATCTCCTTTTTAAAGATTAATGTCAGCAGTCTCGTTCCATCCTGGTTAAGGTCGAGCCCATCCCTTTGGAAAAATCCCTCCTTTCCCCAGATTGTTGCTCCCTACCACACTTTCCTATGTCATTGGTACCAACATGTACCAAGACAGCAGTCTCCTCCCCAGCACTAAGACCTTCTCTAAGTGGCATGTGAGGTCCGCTACCTTTGCACCAGGCAGGTATGTTACCAGGTGATCCTCATGTCCACCATCCACCCAGCTATCTACATGCCTAATGATCGAATCACCAACTATAACTGCTGTCCTAACCCTTATCTCGTGGGCACATGGTCCTGGAGAAACCTCAATGCAAGAGGTTTTTATATCACTTGGAAGACAGGTCCTAGCTGCAGGATCACTTCCTGCCACACCAGGGTGATGCTCTCCTGTCATGTGACCTCTCTCCTCTATGGCAACAGGGATTCTGCCAGACTGGAGGTGGGACGTCAGTACTACATCCCTGTAGTTCTTGTCTATGTACCTCTTTGTCGTCCTCATTTCCTACAAGTCTGCTACTCTAACCTCCAGAGTGGACTCATTCTCTGAGAGCAAAGAGCTCCTTGCACCTGGTGCATACGTAGACCCCTCACCAACTGGGAGGAAATCATACATGTGATTCTCAGTGCAAAAGACTGGAAAGCCCCCTTCTCACTGCTGGACTACTGTCTGCATCTTAGTTTTAAGGTTGTGTTTAGGCATTTAAGTTGTTTACTTATATAGGTTTGCTGGGGTACTTGTACTAATAAAACTATTTAATACATTTAATGGACTTGTTCACCTCAAGATTAATTAATCTCAGGTCCTTAATGTATGCCTGATGAGGTTAAACAGCTGCAGCTGAGAATGAATATGGGCACCTCCTTCCCTTTAAGATGTTTAAGCACCTATAAAGCTACGATTATACCAGGGGTGGGTGGGAGCCAGGGAGGGAGGGAGGGAAAAGACTTACTAAAAGTTGGCTGCCACAGAGTGCCCTGTCCTGTGCTTCTAAGATAAAGTCTTACCAATTTCCTGGGTGATTCACAGAGCCCTTGGTCTGATAGAAGGGGCCTTTTTATTTTATAATATGTTTTATTGAATCAACAAAGCACAACCATCAAATCCAGCTTTCAGATATAAACATACAAAAACAGATGCTTATGGTCTATCAAACAACCATGAAGACATTATTATTTATTGTCCCCCCCCCTTTTGTTTTGACCACCTTCCCCTTTCTCAGTCTCCATCTCTACCCTCCCTCCTCCCCCCCAAGATAGAAGTGATTCTTTTCCCAGCTAAATATGAGTGGCCCAACGTGTGGTGGCTGTTACACACCTCCGGGCCTCCCATCTTATCCCCTATCCTCCTTGTCCGCCCCTCCTTCTGTGAGCTTCCCCCCCCCCCCCTCATCTCGTTCCTCATTGGGTACATGATCTAATCATCTTGTTTCAAAGGTCATTGAGAACATAGCTCGGACCACGGGGGGGGGGGGAAGGGGGGCGGAAAGGGTAGGGTCTGAATATAATAGAAAGGACCTTTTAAATTGCCCCTTTGATCTGTCACTTGCCTTTAACACCTATTTAAGGCAACTTCACAGACCTTTTGTCTCTTAATTGGAAGGGTTCTTTGTAAAGGTCACTAGAAACAAGTTTATTTTTCTTTCTGCTCTGAGACTATTCTACTTATATGCTAAGCTATATTCTGATTTGATTTAAGTAAAAAAGTTCTCTAGAAACAAAATTTCGGTATGTATTTATTTTACTTTCTAGTTTAAACTATACTCTGATTTGAATGAAAAGTTCTCTAGAAACAAATTTATTTCAAAGTCTATTTGCTCTTATTTTATGTTCTATGCTAAGTTATACTCTGCTTTGACTTAAATACATAGCCCATTGGTGGTACTAAGACCTGACTGACTCAGCAAAACACTGAATTCTAAAATACACAGATTAATCAGCTTTAACCCCAAGAAGTCCATTTTACCCAAGATGTAGAGTTTATTCCAGAAGTGTAGATCACTTTACTCACAAGTGTAGATCACACCAATGAAATACAATAGTACATGTATAATGAAAATAATACACTTTCAAACAAAAATAAACACACATTTCTCCTTATACCAAACCATTCAAAGCAAGTAGAAAGAGCAGTCAATAATGTGTGTGTGCCATTGTTTCAATGCTGACTCCTGGCAACCCAGCCCAAACTCTCCCACATATTCCAAAAAATGTATTTGAAGTACAAAAATAGAATTATTAACTCTAGAAAAATACAGGTCCTAAACCACAGAAAACATCACCATTTTTTGCCAATTTCCTGAAGCATAAATATTGTTCATAACCCTTTCTTAGGAATTCAGTTCCATAAATTTGGACCTGAATGGGATGTAGCTCTTTCTTTTAGCATACTTGATATTAGCCACTGGAGAGAATCATCACATGCCTTCTGAGAAGAGTGTAATACCCAAGAGAGACAATAATGATTTAAATGATCTCTAAACAACTGGAGGCTGAGCCCATTCAAAGACTTAAAGATCAGAGAGAGTTATTTTACAGTTACAGTTGGAGCTAATTGATGACTAGTGAAAACCCTTAAATGGTGAAGAGATGTGATTACAGAGGTGAAAATTCAGCATCTGCCAGGCAGCTGTATTTTGGACTAGTTGTCCCTAATGCTGTTTCTTTGGTAAGCCTTAATATGTAGAATTATTCATATCAGAAGATAACTAAGGTATACAGCACTGTAACCATATCCTTTTATGAATGACAGGCATGAAGGCATCAAAATATGCAGACCTTTAAAAGGGATGACTGAACAACTGAGGGAAATTGAGCATTTAGGGCTAATTCCATATTGTCCTGCTAGACCAGTTCAGGCAAGTGGGTTGTATTGTCCTACCAGCAGAGGGGGAGACAGAGAAAAAAATTCCAGAGGTTTCTTATGACCTCATCCTGCCATACTAGTCGATGCAGATAAGAGCACACCTCAGTATTTCTCTGTCTCCATCAGATGGTGGATGCATCAGTGCAGCTCTGTTGAAAATTCTGGTAAACATGTTATTTAGCTTGTGACCTTAGGGTTACTTCCTCACTGGAGCTTGACGCTTAGAGTCACTGTTAAAACCGGTGCTCTTTTGAATATTGCCATATAGAAGAGGGTATTGGTTCAGCTTCTCATCCTTATATTTATTTATTTATTTTATTTAACAGTTGCTTATATACCGCTACCTTCCACAGATCAGGTGCGGTTTACAATGAACGAAAAATGAACAGAGTAACAGATCTGTTTTACATGAAACATTAGTTAACTAGGTACAAATTTGCTAAATACATTAAACATGATTGAACTATGTATGGTAAATAATTTGTTCTATAACAAACAAACTATTACATATATGGTTATCTGGTTAAGGACTGAGCAGCCAAAGGTTTGGAAAAGGATTCTTCACCGCACACATCCTCAGTGTCCCCTCCCTCCTCCTTCCCCCTGACTCTCCCCCAAAGATTAGAAGAAGGCTCTTCAAAGGTATGTGCCTGCAGGCCTTGGCAGCAAGGGAATAGCACTGAGTCTGGCCTGGATTTCCTGTCTTGGGCTTCCCGGGGGTGAGCATCAAAGTCTCTAATTTGTCTAAACTGTTTCCTTAGCGTTCCTCCAGTTCAGTCCTCTACCTCTGGGTTGTCAATCTCTTCCTGCAGCTAGGAGACTGGTTTGTCAGAATGATGACATCACGGGATATAGCCTGCTGCCCTTCCATCTGCATCCCAGTGTAACCAGTCTCCTTGCAGCAGGAGGAGTTTGGCGAGCCTTGAGGAGAGGCTCTTTAAGGAGTAGTGGATAAGGAGCGTAGATTTCTTTGAGAGTAGTTAAGGGGTTGATTAGTTAGTGGGTACCACTTTAAAAAAAAAAAAAAAAGGACTCGGTGGGAAAGCATTGGGCTACAGCCTTCTTGATTCCTGCCTGTAGCACTACTACAGTTTTCTGTCTGGGGGGGGGGGGGTGTCTGCGGGCTCAGATCGCTTTGCACCTCCTTCCTCTGCTTGGTTTGGCTCAGGAGTCTCACCCTCCAGACACTACGGGGGTGAGCCTTTCTTGACTGCCGGTATCCCGGTGCTGCAGTCGGGCTGTCTCTGCCTCATTGGCTGCTGTCGAGGCTGTAGAGCCCGGGAGGATCCCCGCGTTCCAAGCATTGCAGAGCAGACCTGACCGGTAAGTGTTTCGCCGGTATCAGGCTGCTTTTCTCGGGGCACGCCACGTTTTTGCGGCAGGATAACTTCGTCGCTGTGTGTTGGCGCCCTTTTCTTCGCGGCTGTCATTTGCGGCGGCCATTTTGTGGGCCGCGCGGCAGCCGCGTGGCGGAGCATCCCCTCCCGTTTTGGGTATCGGGGCTCTGCTGCACTGTTTTAGTTTGGTTATTTTAGTTAGTTAATTTTGTTTCTTCTTTTTTTTAATTTATTGATTTGTTGCCTTTTGGTCTTCAGCCCTCTACAAACGGTCCTCTGGGTTCCCGGGGAGCGGGGGGGCTGCGGGGGTTTTTCCTTTCTCCTTAGCAGATAACTCCAGCTTTTTCAAAGTTAAAAAAAAAAAAAAAAAACCACAAGGGAGAAACCGCGGATAAAGGGAGTCTGCCTGCCCCAGTTCTTAGGGATCCTACGGGGTTTCGCATGGCTACCCGACCTATGTGCCTGGTGTGTGGAGCCCGCAGAGGCCCGGTCACTGACACCGGAGTGTGCCGGGGCTGCGTGGCCCTTTCCTCAGAGGTGGAACTTCAGATGGCGGCTCCTGAGTCTCAGGAGGCGCAAGGGGAGACAACGGGGGCGGCGGCTGAGTCCCTGCAGATTTTGGAGCAGGAGCCCGATTTAGAGCCGCTGCCGGGACCCTCCGGGGTATCCGCAGCTCCGCCGTCCTCCGACGTCTCTGGTTTCACTCCCGAGTTTGTCCTTCTTCTACATCAAGCCTTTTGTCTGCGCCAGCAAGGCAAGCGGATGCGCTCAGTTTCCCCTGCGTCTCAGCCTCCGCAGTTGCTAGCGGAAGGGACGGCGGTCGCGGAGCCGTCGGCTCCGAAGCGCGCACGGCTCGCGGACCCGTCGGACGGTGCATGGCTGGAATCCGCGGACCCGGACTGGGATCCTGAGGAGGGTTCACAGGACCTGGAAGAAGGCGAAATACTGGAGCCCGAAGAGCAAGCCAAGGTTGTCCGGGTGTTCCGCAGAGAGGAGTTGCCTGCCTTGATTTCGGAGGCTTTGCAGATGTTGCATTTGGCTCCCCCTCCAGCCGTGGAGGACGAATTGGAGGATCCAGTCATCCAGGCGGTGCGACAGACTCAGGTGGTGTTTCCACTACACCGGGTGGTCGAGCGGATGATTCAGGACGAGTGGGACAAGCCGGAGGCGGGTCTCCGGGGCGTTCGTGCTATGAGCAGGTTATACCCTCTGGCGGACTCGGCTAAGGATCGTTTTCGGGCGCCGCACCTAGACGCCCTGGTGGCGGCTGTAACTAAACGGACCACCATCCCGGTGGAGGGGAGTGCAGCCTTGAAGGATCCCCAAGACCGTAAAGTTGACGGTCTGCTCAAGCAGGTGTTTCAGGCAGACTCTCTTTCACTCCAAGCCTCTATTTGCGGGGCCTGGGTGGCCAGGGCTTGTTTGCGCTGGGCCCAACGGCTGCGTCAATCCCCGCATGTTGACCTCGAGGAGGTGAAAGAGCTGGATCGTATGGAGTCGGGTGCGGCCTACCTGGCTGATGTACATTATGACCTGATTCGAGCGCTGACCAATAGCACGGGTTCCGTGGTGGCTGCCCGTCGCTCGTTGTGGCTGCGTAATTGGGCAGCGGACGGCCCTTCTAAGTCCCGACTCAGTAAGCTTCCCTTTAAGGGGGGTTTGCTGTTTGGGGAAGATTTGGAAAAGTTGGTGGAGGACCTCGGTGAGTCTAAAGGGGGCCGTCTGCCCGAGGACAAGCCCAAGCAGGCTAAGTCTACTCCGAGTGGTCGGGGGTCCTTTCGGGACTTTAGGAAGTTCCGTTCCCCGCGACCGGTTGGTTCCCAGAGGGGGAGGTTTCCCTCGAGGGGCCAGGGGTTTCGAGGCTTCCGGGGAGCGAGTCGCGGATTCTCCTCTCTCCCGGCGCCCGCGTCCCGTAAGCCCCAATGAAGCGAGGCGGGTCCCGGCGGTGGAGCCTCCCATTGGAGGTCGGTTGCGGGAGTTTCTGCCGGCCTGGACCCTCATCACCTCAGATCAGTGGGTGTTGGAAATCATCCAGCACGGTTATGCCTTGGAGCTGGCCCGGCCCGTGCGAGAAGCCTTTGTCATGTCGCCTTGCCGGGGTCCCGCGAAGGTGGCAGCGGTTCGCGAGACCCTGGACAGGCTCCTTCGTCTGGGAGCCGTCGTGGAGGTTCCCAAGGCCGATTACGGCTTGGGTCGCTATTCCATCTATTTCGTGGTGCCCAAAAAGGGCGGCCAATTGCGGCCTATCCTCGACCTGAAAGGGGTCAACCGGTGCTTGAGGGTGCCGCACTTCCGGATGGAAACTGTGCGGTCCGTCATAGTGGCCGTACGCCGAGGGGAATTCCTGACGTCGCTAGACCTCTCGGAAGCGTACTTGCACATTCTCATTCGAGAGGCTCACCAGCGCTTTCTGCGGTTTGCCCTACCCTGGGGCCACTACCAGTTTCAGGCCCTGCCGTTCGGCTTGGCGACGGCGCCTCGGACGTTCACCAAAATAATGGTCGTGGTCGCGGCGGCATTGCGCAAGGAAGGCATTCTGGTCCACCCATACCTGGACGATTGGCTGATTCGTGCCAAGTCCGCGGAGGAAAGTCTCCGGGTGACGGACAGGGTGGTGCGTTTCTTACAGGATCTGGGTTGGGTGGTCAACCCGACCAAGAGTCGGTTAGTGCCCACTCAGGTTCTCGAATATCTGGGGGTCCGGTTCGATACGTTCAAGGGTCAAGTGTTCCTGCCGGACCACCGAGCCGAGGGGTTGCGGTCCCTGGTGCGGCAGTTCCTCTCGGGGTCGGCTCCCTCGGCATGGGATTATCTCCGAGTGCTGGGCACAATGGCGGCGACGCTGGAGGCGGTGCCTTGGGCCCGGTTTCATATGAGGCCTCTGCAACGAGCGCTTCTTCGTCGTTGGTCGCATCAACAGCATTCGCTGAGTACACAGCTACCTTGTCCGGAGCCGGTTCGGAGGTCCCTTCAGTGGTGGCTTTGTCCCTCGTCGCTAGCGAGGGGTTTGTCGCTGGACCAGCCAGAGTGGCTTCCATTGCTGACGGACGCCAGCCTTGCGGGCTGGGGGGCTCACTGCGAGGGCCACTTTGCGCAGGGGGTTTGGTCTCCTCTGGAGGCCTCGTGGACGATCAATCGTTTGGAACTTCGAGCAGTGTTTCGGGCCCTCCAGGCGTTCGAGGATTTGGTGCGCGACCATGCCGTACGGGTGCTCTCCGACAACTCGGCGACGGTGGCGTATATAAATCGGCAGGGCGGCACAGGGAGTGCGGCGATGGAGGCGGAGGCCGACAGGCTCTTCGCGTGGGTCGAGCTCCGCTTGACTGCACTTTCAGCGGCACACATCGCCGGCAAGGACAATGTCACCGCGGACTTCCTCAGCAGAGTCCACGTGGATGCCGGGGAGTGGGAGTTGCATCCCGCGGTCTTTCGGCTAATAGTCAGACGCTGGGGAATGCCGGTCATGGATCTCATGGCGACCTTTCAGTCGGCAAAAGTCGGTCGTTTCTTCAGCAGAAGGCGCGAACGGATGTCGGAGGGCATTGACGCCCTCCTTCGCCGGTGGCCGGAGGGGGGCCTCCTCTATGTCTTCCCGCCCTGGGCCCTGATCGGCCGGGTGGTCCAAAAGATCGGGGCACATGCGGGGAGGGTGCTGTTGGTGGCTCCCGATTGGCCCAGGCGTCCCTGGTACGCGGACATGCTCCGCCTGCTGGACGGGGTGCCGTGGCGGCTGCCAGCCAGGTCAGACCTGTTGCTTCAAGGGCCCCTGTTCATGCCGCAGGTGGATCGGTTCTCGCTTACGGTTTGGCCATTGAAAGGGCTAAGCTCCTGAAGAAGGGCTATTCGTCGGCGGTGGTGTCTACCCTGCTACGGGCGCGTAAGCAGTCCACGTCCTTGGCGTATGTTCGGGTATGGCGTGTGTTTGAGGATTGGTGTTCCCAGCGTCGGGTTCGGCCGAACTCGGCCTCCATTCCTTCCATCTTGGAGTTTCTGCAGGACGGTTTTGACAAGGGTCTTGCTGCCAGTTCCTTGCGGGTTCAGTTGGCAGCTTTGTCCTGTTATCGGGGCAAGGTCAATGGCCGTCCGTTAGGTTCTCATCCCGACATGCGTCGTTTTCTCACGGCGGTGGTCCGACTGCGGCCGGTGCGCAGGGTGGCTGTTCCCCCGTGGGATCTGAATCTGGTGCTCACGGCACTGGCCGAGTCGCCCCTTGAACCCTTGCGTCGGGCGTCTCTGAAAGATCTCACGCTCAAGACGGTGTTTCTGGTGGCTATTTGTTCCGCGCGTCGAATTTCGGAACTGCAGGCGTTGTCTTGCCGTGAACCTTTCCTTTCCTTTTCTAAGGAACGGGTGATTTTGCGTCCGGTTCCGTCCTTTCTGCCTAAGGTCGTGTCCCCTTTTCATCTGAATCAGGTGGTTTGCTTGCCTGTTCTAGGGGATTTGGGGGGCGGTTCCGCGGATCGGGGTCTTCGGCGGCTCGATGTGAAGAGGGCTCTACGTCAGTATTTGAAGGTCACGGAGTCGTTCCGCAAGTCGGAGCGCCTGTTTGTTCTCTTCGGAGGTGTTCGTCGGGGCGAGGCGGCGGCTAAGGCGTCTATCGCCCGCTGGATTAAGGAAGCAATTGCTTCCGCGTATTTGCTCCGGGGGCGCGTGGTGCCGGTGGGTTTGAGAGCGCATTCCACTAGAGCGCAAGCGTCCTCTTGGGCGGAGCACTGTTTGGTCCCTCCGGGGGACATTTGTAGGGCGGCGACTTGGTCGTCTCTGCATACGTTCAGTAAGCACTACCGGTTGGATGTAGCTGCGGCTTCGGATGCTCGTTTCGGCTCGGCCGTCTTGTCGGCCGGCTGGAAGGGTCCCTCCCATTGATTACTGCTCTGGTACTTCCCAGA
Source organism: Ichthyophis bannanicus (assembly GCA_033557465.1). NCBI lineage: Eukaryota > Metazoa > Chordata > Amphibia > Gymnophiona > Ichthyophiidae > Ichthyophis > Ichthyophis bannanicus. The sequence goes on from CM066033.1 coordinate 576,053,809, forward strand.
GGTAGAGGACTGAACTGGAGGAACGCTAAGGAAATGATAATTACACTTACCTGGTAATTGTAGTTCCTTTAGTGACGACAGTTCAGTCCTCTTTCCCGCCCGGATATTTGTCGCAGGTTTCGGGCCTCGTGCCGAGCAGAAGAGAGTTACAGGTGAGTCTGTTTTCGTTACTAGCTCTTCTTCGGGTGCTCTCCCTATGATAGGGCAGGAGGTAAGAAGGCCTGCCCGTGGGGGGGGGGAACTCCATGCTAGTACAATTGTGTTTCTGTTTTTTGCTACTTATTGATTGCTCCTTTGAGTCTGCTTTGTTATAGTTTACACTGGGATGCAGATGGAAGGGCAGCAGGCTATATCCCGTGATGTCATCATTCTGACAAACCAGTCTCCTAGCTGCAGGAAGAGATTGACAACCCAGAGGTAGAGGACTGAACTGTCGTCACTAAAGGAACTACAATTACCAGGTAAGTGTAATTATCATTTTTGGGGAGGCTGCATGACCTCATCCACTGGGCGGTGCATCCATTGGATTGGGGGTGACCATTGGAATGGCATGTTTTTTTTCTGCTGGTTCTTGCCTCATTATGTTGTCTGCACACATTAGCTGTACTACATGCACAATTACATAAGAACATAAGATATGCCATACTGGGTCAGACCAAGGTCCATCAAGCCCAGTATTCTGTTTCCAACAGTGGCCAATCTAGGTCATACGTACCTAGCAGTTTCCCCAAGATGATTCTTGAATCATCTGCATGTTCAGGAAGGAAGAATGGGTGGCGTTGACTGTGCAGGTGTCTTCTGCTCTGCAGTTGACTGACCTACCGACAGCAGAACAGACACCACAGATATACCTGCTCTTGTAGGGGGTTTGGAAGTCTACTAGTGTTTTTCTCTTTCTGGAGGTTATTAAGAGCTGAATCTTCTCAGAGTGGGATTTGCCAGACTCCCAGTTGAAAGGAGTCAGGGTCATGAAGAAGCTCTGTGCTCTGCCAAAGGAAGATTAGTTTAGCATGTCCCTAAAACATAAACCATAAACAAGGTATATTAAACGTATTAGGTACTCTTTTATTAGTATAAGTATCCACAGCAACCCTTAGTAAGTAAAGAACTTAAATATCTAAACACAAGCTTAAAACTAAGATGCAGACAGAAGCCCAGCAGTGAGATGGGGGCTTTCCAGTCTTTTGCACTGAGTGTCACATGTATGATTTTCCCTGTTTTGCCTTTTATGTTAAGTTATATTCTGATTTTATTTAAAGTAAAGCTCTTTGCTGCTGCTAGGCTCTGACTTAGTATGAAATTTAAACTAGAAGCTCTCTGCTGGGTTCTAAATTTAACCAGAAAGCTCTCTTCTGTGTTTTAAATTTAAACTTAAACTGCTGCTACTAGGCTCTAACTGATTTAACAAATACACTGGGTTCACAGATTAATCAGCTTTCTCCCATTAAACCATGACTATTTCCTGTGTTCAGTAATTTTGTTCTTTATAATGGTTCTACCATTTTGCCTGGTACTGATGTCAGTCTCACTGGTCTATAGTTTCCCGGATCACCCCAGGAACCCTATTTAGAAAATGGCATCGCATTGGTCATTTGCCAATCTTCAGGTATTAAAGATGATTTTAATGATGGTTCACAGATTACTAATAGTAGGTCTGCAATCTCATATTTCAGTTCTTTCAACACTCTCGGATGTATACCATCCGGTCCAGGTGATTTACTACTCTTTAGTTTATCAAATAGTTGTAATACCTCTTCCCGGTTTATCACTATTTCCTTCAGTTCTTCTGATGCATCACCTTTAAATACCATTTCAGTCATGGGTAACTTCCCTACATCTTCTTCAGGGAACACCTAAACCTTTTTACCATAAAACAAAGTAGAACGCTTTTTATAGAATAATTTCAATAGCCACTCTCTATTTGAGGAAAGAGCTAATGTAATTAATAGAGTGGATACAGCTAAATCCTCTTCCCCAGGAGTTGATAATAAGGCAGACACATTAAGCATATCTATTTCCAAAGCCCCCCCAGAAACTTTCCGCTCTCTTTTCCCTAAGGGAAGGTAATATGTACCAAAATGCTGGAACACCCTACCCCCTGACATTAGAGCCATTACCAATCTATATCAGTTCAGAAAGGCTCTCAAAACATACCTTTTCTGCCAATATTTCCCAGACAGCAACTGAACTAGATATCCCCTCCAAGAAATGACCCAATCTAGAAATGCCCTCACACTGCAGTGTAGATAGTTTATGTATATAGTTAACCCAGTTATCCAAGTTTGTACTCCTGTTCAATGTAAAACCTGACAGTTTGTCGTTATGGTCGTTTTTGTTATGATGTAAACCGCGCTGATTCTAAATAGCGCGGTATATAAGAAACTGTAATAAAAATAAAAATAATAAAAATAAATCTTAGACACAGGAGGAAACAAATCCGGAGGGACTGATAAAGCTAAGTTGGAGTTGGTGAGAGGTCTTATGTGTGCACTAGGTGCAAGGAGCTCTTTGCTCTCAGGGAACGAGTCCGTTCTCTAGAGGCTAGAGTAGCAGACTTGGAAGACATAAGAAAGACAGGGAGGTACATAGACGAGACCTACAGGGATATAGTCCTGAAGTCCCACCTCCAGTCTGGCAGCATCCTTGTTGCCATGGAGGAGAGAGGTCACGTAACAGGAGAGCATCACCCTGGTGTAGCAGGAAGTGATCCTGTAACTAGGACCTGTCCTCCAGTTGATGTGAAACCCTCGTACCGAGGATGTTTCTCCAGGGCCATGTGGCCATGAGGGAAGGATTAGGACAGCCATTATAGTTGGTGATTCAATCATTAGGCATGTAGATAGCTGGGTGGCTGGTGGACGTGAAAATCGCCTGGTAACATGCCTGTCTGGTGCGAAGGTAGCGGACCTCACGCGCCACCTAGATAAGGTCTGTGATAAGGAAGCTTATCATAGCTCAGGAAGGGGCTATAGAAAAGGTGAAGTGTCTCTGAACAAGCAACCTGTCAGTGCTGGTAGAAATGAGAAAACAGAATTTTTCCATAAAAGACTACCAGTCCCAGAATGCACCAGGTTTCCAACAGCCATGAGAGGAGCTGAAGTGAGAAAACGTGTGTTCAATCAAAAGGGCTATGAGGTAATCCCTAAGCACTCATCTCAAAGGGCAGGGCCTGATTCAGCACAGCTGCGCTGTGTTAGGGAGGAGCACTCATCAAGGCAGAATAAGAGTAGAGTTTATTCTACAGATGACCATCCTCATGATCACCTTGGATATCCAGAGAATTGTCCTCAGTATCCTGAGAATCAGCTTGAGTTTGATCATCAGTTTCATCTGAAGGATCATCAGAAGCAGAAGCCAAACCGGACGGACAGAGAGGGAAAGAGACCCTTTGGAAGAAGGAAGAGAAAAGCCTTTGAGAGGTCTAGAAGAGTCCAAAGCAGTACGTATACTGGGAGGTATTCCAAGGGCCAGCATACACCATTGGACTGGGGAAAGCCAGAGGAATGGTGCTGCAGAGCTAGGAATCACCAGAGGCTACCTGTGAGGGAGACGGCTGCACGTGGAAGGGACCCTAAGACCTGTGCCAGAAGGTATGTGAAGAGAGATCCAGTGTCCAGGGATCTGGATTGGAAGGCTGGACATAAGAACTGGACTACATACTGGCCAGGCTATATAGAGAGGAACTCTAGCAGCAATGGAAGCTCAGGTATGAACACTGATCTATGCCCTAGCTATAACCTTGAAAGACAGCAGGGAAACAAGTATTCTCCTGAAAATGCTCCATTGAGAGATTCATCTGTGCCAATCCATGATATTGAACCCATGCTTGTTGAACAAGGGGGAATAATAGCAGATGAGGATCCTGTTTATATGGACTGCTCTCTATCTAAACTCCGTTGGTAACTTTCTGTTATAAAGTACAGCAACCATCACAAAGAAATACAAATTTGTTCTTTAATCTACTCAGAAAAGCTCCTGAAGCAGGATTTGACCCACACAGTGGAAGGAAAGCCAGCTAAGGGTTTTCAGCTGGTAACTGCTAGCAATTAAGCCTTACCTAATTGCTTGTGAGCTAGGAGAGAATCACTTCTGTATCTATGTGGGAAGTAATCAGAAGTTAACCTGAAAAGAACAGTTTGTTTCTTGCTTTGTAGCTTTTCATTTGTTGTTTTCCTGATTTTGACTTTGTTTTTCCAAGTTAACACTGAAAGCAAGTTACCTAATTTATGTGCTACTAAGCATATCTGTGTTGGGAGAAATAACCCCATAAATACATATCTTATTGGCTTTACCCAAGAGCACAACTAAATTATTGTCAGCAGCTTGTCTGGTGTGAATGAACTACATTGCCCACAATACCTTGCAAATCATATAGAAATATGCACTTGCCAAGAGTGTGAAGATTCTCACCCAGGCAGCCGTCTGACAAATGGCATAGTTGGCAGGATTGCTTTTGCACAAAGGGGATTTACTTGCTGAGAATTACAACTACAGTTCAAGTTTAAAGCTGGAAAAAAAAAGATTTTCCCTCAACTACACTTTGGAGGAAAAGGGGTTGTTCCAGGAAGCTGTCCCAGGAGGAAAAGACCCTGTGCAGAGCTGGATTCATCACTAGCACAAGGTAATAAGTACCTGGGCATGTCTAGTGGTGGATGGGAGTAAGCACCAGGGTAATTGAAAAAAAAAAGAGTGTAGAGAAAAAAAACACCTGTTTGGAAGGTGGTGCACTGTGTTTTTTTTCTTTGTATTTTCTTACAGGGTTCAAGATGGATTCAAAGGAACTAGCTCAGTGGATGGCAGCCCAGTTCAGCAGGCAGCAGGAGCTAGCACAGCAGGCTCAGGACACTGCTATGAGAGCCTTAATGGACCAGCAGAAGCCAGTGCTTGATCTGGTGCAAGCCCTAGTTCAGCTGCAGAACCAAAGTGGAACAGATGCAAGACCAGCAGTATATACTGGTACACCACATGTGGACAGTGTGGGACTCAATCAAGGGATTGGGGCATTTAGTTTTGGGAAGCTAACTCCAGATGATAATGTTGATGATTTTCTAGAGTCTTTTGAAAGAGTGGCACAAGCATTAGCATGGCCAGAGACCCAGTGGGCAGTAAGGCTGGCAGCCTCATTAACTGGAGAGGCGCTTGCGGCTTACAGAGCAATGCCAGCAGCCCAGGCTTTGAATTATAAGGATGTAAAGGCTGCTATTAGAGATCGCCTAGGGTTGTCTATTTCAGAGTATAGGCAAATGTTTAGAGCTGTTACATTGAGAGTGGGTAAAACACCCAGGGCTCTGAGTCAGGGAATCAGAAGTTTAGCTGTAAAATGGTTGGAGCCTGAGCAAAAGACGGTAGAAATGTTATTAGATATTATAATGCTTGAACAATTTATGTCTGGGGTGCCTAAAGATTTGCACACTTTTCTTATACAGCAAAATTGCCAAAATCTTGGAGAGGCAACCATGCTAGCAGAGAGATTCTTGGGAGCCACGCAGGCTTGCCATAGAATGGGTGGCCCTCTGAAGATAGGTGCTGAGGCAAGTTGTGCTGTATCAGAAAAGAAAATATTTCTGAAAATAAATGTACTGTGCCAAACCAGATGACACAGGGGAGTGAAAATAAATGTTTCAAGTGTGGAAGCTGGGGACATTTAGAGAAGGGATGCCAGTCACACACTAGCTTAATGGGTCTGGATTTAAAACAGCCCAAAGAAGGATTTCATTTGATGGTTGATGTGCAAGGAATTACCATAAATGCTTTGTTAGACTCTGGGGCAGACCAGAGTATGATGTCAGAAAGGCTTTGGAAGAGAATAGAGGCCCAAGAAGGATTTGTGCCTAAAACCCCTGAAAGCCAAGTTCACATCGGGTGCATTCATGGTGCTGCAACATCACATCCCACCTATAGGCTAAAGGTTAAGTGCCTGGGGGAACAAGAGGAAGTCCTGGTAGCAGTGGTGCCTAGGCTACCCTTTGATTTGGTTCTAGGAAAGGACTGGCCAAGATTTAAGCAGGGTCTAGTGGAAGGGCTAGGAAAGAAGGAGGGAGAAGGTTTAATAATGGAAATAGCTCCCGGGCCTTTCTTTGGAAGTCCTCAGTTCCTAGCTAAAAAGATGGTTCAGCTTCCAGAAGGCCAAACTATGGGTAATAAGAGGGGTCTTGTATCCACCCGCTCGCAGGCTAAGATAGAGAGCCAGCAGAAGGAGGAGGGGGAGCAGGCAGAGTTATTAGGAGACTTACCCTCTCATGATGATTTAATAATCCCATCATTTGGTAAAGTAAGAAAGTTGAAAGCACAAAAGCAGCGTGAGAGACTTTGCAGAGCACAGGGTAGGGCTGAGATGTTAGCTGGTCAAAGTTTACCCTGGGTGCCAGCTGAGTTAGTGGCAAAGTTTCCTAACTTTCCACAAGAGCAGCGAGCTGATCAAGCTCTCACCCGAGCTTTTAAGTATGCTCAGGAGGTCAGGGAGGAATTGCCCAGATTCAGACTAGATAATGAAATATTATATAGAGAGAGTCAGGACCCCAGAAATGGGACCATACGTAAACAATTGGTGGTACCCACAACTTTCAAAGGGCTAGTACTTAGATTAGCACATGATCATCCAGTTGGAGGTCATAAAGGGATGCAAGGAACGCTGGATCAAATACTTAAGCATTTTTACTGGCCAGGTATTTTCAAAGAAACTGCCCAGTTTTGTGCTGCGTGTCCAGCATGTCAGCGAGTTATAGCGGCTCACCCACCGGTGGTGCCATTGATTCCCATGCCAATTATTACAGACCCAATTGGTCGCATTGCCATGGATATTGTAGGCCCATTAGTCAAAACGCCCCGAGGTTTCCAATACATCCTAGTTATGGTAGATCAGGCAACAAGGTTTCCCTGGGCCATACCATTGAGGAATGTTTCTGCAAAAACAATAGCTTTAGAGCTAGTAAAATTGTTTTGTGAAGTGGGATTCCCAAGAGAGGTGTTGACTGACCGAGGGTCCAATTTTGTATCCAAATATTTGGCCCAGGTCTGGGATGCCTTTGGCATTTATCACGTAAAAACCTCAGCCTACCATCCACAATCAAACGGTTTGGTGGAGAGATTCAACCAAACTCTCAAACGTTGAGAAGGGGGTTAGCAGGAGAGGTAAAAGAATGGGATATGTTATTGCCTTTTGCCTTGTATGCCTGCAGGGAAAGAATTCAGGTGTCCCTAGGTGTAACCCCATATGAATTGATGTATGGTAGGGCTCCACGGGGTTTGTTAGACATTTTGAGGGAACAATGGATTGATCCTGAACCAGGAAGTCAGGAGGTGCCACTGTTTCTACGTGACTTGAGAGCACGTTTGAAAAGGACGTCGCAGGTTGCTGAGAGGAACCTGCAGGACAGTCAAGTGCGCCAGAAAGGGTGGTATGATAGGAAGGCCAAAAGCCGCCAATTAAGCATTGGTGAAAAGGTTTTGGTTCAAGTAGCAGGTACAGCTCCAAAATTTGAAGTACAGTGGAAAGGGCCATGGAAGGTTGTTAAACAAGTGAGCCCAGTATCTTATGTGATAGAAAATGCAAGAGGGCGTAGGCAGACCTACCATATTAATGTACTTAAGTCTTGGAAGGAGAGGCCTGTAAATAATAATGTCCCTGAAGCCAGTCAGGAAGTAAGTGAGCTTCAAAATGATAACACTCTCGTAGGTATTACGGACTGTAGGAAAGAAGTTTCACCAGTTAAACCAGTCCGTAATAACTTAAGCAGGGGGGTATGTGATAAGGAAGCTTATCATAGCTCAGGAAGGGGCTATAGAAAAGGTGAAGTGTCTCTGAACAAGCAACCTGTCAGTGCTGGTAGAAATGAGAAAACAGAATTTTGCCATAAAAGACTACCAGTCCCAGAATGCACCAGGTTTCCAACAGCCATGAGAGGAGCTGAAGTGAGAAAACGTGTGTTCAATCAAAAGGGCTATGAGGTAATCCCTAAGCACTCATCTCAAAGGGCAGGGCCTGATTCAGCACAGCTGCGCTGTGTTAGGGAGGAGCACTCATCAAGGCAGAATAAGAGTAGAGTTTATTCTACAGATGACCATCCTCATGATCTCCTTGGATATCCAGAGAATTGTCCTCAGTATCCTGAGAATCAGCTTGAGTTTGATCATCAGTTTCATCTGAAGGATCATCAGAAGCAGAAGCCAAACCGGACGGACAGAGAGGGAAAGAGACCCTTTGGAAGAAGGAAGAGAAAAGCCTTTGAGAGGTCTAGAAGAGTCCAAAGCAGTACGTATACTGGGAGGTATTCCAAGGGCCAGCATACACCATTGGACTGGGGAAAGCCAGAGGAATGGTGCTGCAGAGCTAGGAATCACCAGAGGCTACCTGTGAGGGAGACGGCTGCACGTGGAAGGGACCCTAAGACCTGTGCCAGAAGGTATGTGAAGAGAGATCCAGTGTCCAGGGATCTGGATTGGAAGGCTGGACATAAGAACTGGACTACATACTGGCCCAGGCTATATAGAGAGGAACTCTAGCAGCAATGGAAGCTCAGGTATGAACACTGATCTATACCCTAGCTATAACCTTGAAAGACAGCAGGGAAACAAGTATTCTCCTGAAAATGCTCCATTGAGAGATTCATCTGTGCCAATCCATGATATTGAACCCATGCTTGTTGAACAAGGGGGAATAATAGCAAATGAGGATCCTGTTTATATGGACTGCTCTCTATCTAAACTCCATTGGTAACTTTCTGTTATAAAGTACAGCAACCATCACAAAGAAATACAAATTTGTTCTTTAATCTACTCAGAAAAGCTCCTGAAGCAGGATTTGACCCACACAGTGGAAGGCAAGCCAGCTAAGGGGTTTCAGCTGGTAACTGCTAGCAATTAAGCCTTACCTAATTGCTTGTGAGCTAGGAGAGAATCACTTCTGCATCTATGTGGGAAGTAATCAGAAGTTAACCTGAAAAGAACAGTTTGTTTCTTGCTTTGTAGCTTTTCATTTGTTGTTTTCCTGATTTTGACTTTGTTTTTCCAAGTTAACACTGAAAGCAAGTTACCTAATTTATGTGCTACCAAGCATATCTGTGTTGGGAGAAATAACCCCATAAATAAATATCTTATTGGCTTTACCCAAGAGCACAACTAAATTATTGTCAGCAGCTGTGTCTGGTGTGAATGAACTACATTGCCCACAATACCTTGCAAATCATATAGAAATATGCACTTGCCAAGAGTGTGAAGATTCTCACCCAGGCAGCCGTCTGACAGGTCTTAGTTCCATGGTGCAACCGCACCTTGAATATTGTGTACAGTTCTGGTTACCGTATCTTAAAAAGGATATAGCGTTATTAGAAAAGGTTCAGAGAAGAGCCATCAAAATGGTAAAGGGGATGGAAGGATACCCCTATGAAGAAAGGCTAAAAAGGTTAGGGCTTTTTAACCTGGAAAAGAGACGGCTGAGGGGAGATATTATAGAAGTCTATAAATGCATGAACGGAGTGGAACGGGTAAACGTAGATCGATTGTTTAGATTATGAGTACATAGAAAGACTAGGAGACATGCAATGAAGCTACAGGGTAAACTATTTAAGACTAATAAGAGAAAATATTTGTAATCAAACTCTGGAATTTGTTACCAGAGGATGTAATAAAGGCTGTTAGTGTAGCTGGGTTTAAAAAAGGTTTGGACAAGGTGGTTAAAGGTGCTCCTCATTCTCTGGCATCAGGTGTCAGAGGCTCTTAGTCTCTGCACAGGAGAGGTTAGGCTTCCTTGTCGCCATCATCCCAACTTCTCACCGTTTCCTTGTGCTCTGCTCCTGTGTGCCCGTACATCTTTGCATATCATTGCTGATGCCTGGACGTCCATGGACCCACATTATGAGCTGCGCCTTGACTCTCTTCCTCCAGCCTGCGCATCCAATTTCCTGTATGTCCACATTTCTATTTTGCACTCACACTGACCATCCACAGGCCTGGTTCCATAATTGCTTACATTTGCTGTACATTCCCATTTGGATGTTGTCACGCTTCCCCTGCCTAGGGCCGAGGGCTCTATAGAAAAGGTGACCGCAATCTTGTTTCCAAGTGTCCTTTTACTATGTAGCAGCAAGGGTTGCTGGGACTTGTAGTTTTTAAGGTTTCACTCTTCAACAAAATGTGTTGTGGCACGAGGGTCTTTTGAACAGATAAATTTATTTAGGGGTTTTCCTTTCACAAGGGTTCAACAGGCTTAGGCAAAGCAAAGAATTTCTTTCCAAAATAATAGGAAACAGGAGCAAATGAAAAGTAGAAATAAAGTACAAAAACTGTTTCTTCACAGCAACTTAAACAGCCAAAACAACTTTGTATTCTTCTCCTACAAAGCTTGTTTAACGTAAATGTAAGTGATCAATGTTACACAGAGAACAGTCCATCTCATAGCATTCAGGTGTTTCAGGAATATTGGCTACGTCGATAATCATATCCTCACTTTCTTCATCACAGCTCTGCTTAGGGGAACTTTTGCACTGCAAACCTTGGATAACCTCTTGCAGCTGCTCTAGAAAGTTTCCTCTCTCATTAGCCGTGACCTTCTCTAGTGTAGGAGATTGGTTATTACGTAAGCTCTTCACTATGGCTTTTATATCAGCTTCAAACCATTTACTGAAAGTGTTTCTGTTAGGAGTTACTTTTACAGCCGGGCTATCTCGGCGCTTATTAGCACTAGCTTTCAATTGTTGCACAATATCTTCAACAAGTCTCTGGCTAGGAAGTAATTCTGACGTACCTTCTTTACTAGCAATGCCTTGTCTGTGCTCAGAGCTTTCTCCTCTGGTACCGGCAAACTGCTTAGCCTTGTCCTCGGGTAGCTTCCACAGAGGCTCTGGTTTTGCTTTAAAGGTACAGGGAATGGACCCTCCAGTATCCCTCTTGCCTGGAGCTGGGTTCCAAGGTTTCCCTGGTTGCTGCCTTCCTGTGTGCCTTCCTTGTTGAAGTGGCTTGGACAATTGCAGAGGCTTCTCTCTGCCTTCTGTTCCACAGTTCTTTTTCTCTTTCCTCCAAGACTGCTGCTCCTTTCTGTGCTTGGACTCTTTCTCCTCTAAGACTGACTCTGAAACCGGTTTAAAACGGCTTCCTCCTGCAGCCACACCCCTCTGGTTAGTTGGGTGCAAATCATTAGAGCTGCCTTCAGCTCTTACGTCATGGCTATGGCTGAGCTCCGTTCTGGCTGAAAGCTTCCTGTTGCCATGGGAACCTGGCTTGCTCTTACTTTTAAAGGTAAAGTGCTCACTATTTTCCCATTCCATCTGTTCAGGAGTGCTTTCGGTATCACAATGTTCATCCAACGCTCAGTATCTCCTTTCTAAAATGTCCTTCATTATGCGCGTATATTTCCTCAGCTTGTGGCTTCAGTCTAGCTGTGATTTCTGCAGTTTACCCTTAGTATTTTATAATGACACATAGGTGCTTATGTGTCTTTATAAAATAAACTAAAATTAGATGCCTTAGGCCCCCCATTATAATATAGTTCTTATTTTTAACCTATTTTGTAAAGACACCTAGGCATCTTTATAAAATAGTAATACAAATTCTGACGAAATCACGCTTAGATTAAAGGCACAGACATTACATCTGTTCAAGATCAGGCATAAATGGCATGGAAGGTACATATGTAAATTTTAACTCCCCATTCTCTACCCAAACCCCTCCCCTGAGTGTCTACTCTGAAAGTACATGACAGCTTGCACTGCATGTACTTTTAGGCATGACCTAATTTTGTAAGAGGCCTTCTATGTGGATAAAATAGCATTTTATGAATGAAAAAGATGTATAAAATTACCCTCCCCATGTGCAGTTCTTGTGAGACTGGAAGGAAATACTGCTAAATGTTCTTGGGACATTGGGCCTGATTCAGAGACACAAGTTGCAGGGCGGTGGGACATGCAGCACCACAAGTCATTGGCACCCTATTCCCCCTCCTGCTCTCTCCACACATCCTGAGCAGTAGGATGGGGAGAGCTGGCAGGAGGCGGGATCTGGGCGGAGTGGAGGTAGGCCGAGCCAGCAAGATGTACAGGGCTGATTCCGGTCACAGCCCTGTACGTCCTGCCGGGTCCAAGGGGACATGCTGCTTATTCCACCTTGAAGGTGGACTAAGCAGCACTAATCTGGCGATCGGGCCCAGGGATCCCCCTGGTGCTGGGGCCAAGTGCGGGGGGGGGGTTCCCACCGCCCAATCCAGTCCCCAGCTGGCCAGCTGTGGGTCGAGCGGCGAGGAAGAGGGGGGCCAAGACACGGAAGCCAGGGGAGTCTGCGGGGAAGACATTTCTGCAGGCAGGCAGGGGCACACCGGGCTGTTCTCGGACCTGATTCTATGTACAGGCCCATTTTCCTCGCGGACGGCCCAGATGTCCTCCTCTCTGCATTGGGTTCATTGTCTCTATTTCTCTGGTTTTGCACAGAGTGTGCTTGAACCAGGAATCCCACTATGCTACCCAATTGGGAAGAATTGGAACTGTTGAGGAGAATGTGTGTAAGATTCAAGCCGTGAGTTCTCAGTTAGTTAAAGGTTAAAAAGTTGGAGAATCAGGTTAAACATTTAAATCTATGGATACTGAAGTTTCCTAAACTAAGTCCCCAAAGGAGCCTCTTTAAGAAGTTTCTGATGGAAGTGCTTTTTCTTTCAGAGGAGTTAATACCGCTGGTTAATAACATTTATTTTGTATCTGATGGCAAACGTGTGCCTGGAAAGAGTTATGAACAAGCTTCAGCCAAACTGTCAATGGACAATTTGGATATATCAGCATTATTGGAGTCCTTGGGTGAAGAGCAATACAAGGTCACTCTCCTAGTTATTTTTGGCTTTGACCAGGTCATTGGTTATATTTTTGGCATGCTCAAGCTTTATTCTTGGGTCAAAGAGTCGTGATTTTGCCAGATCTTGCAAAATCTACACAGGGCAGAAAGAAACCTTTTGTTGTGATGCATCAAGATGAGAGGAACCTCGATGCCTTATTTATGTTGTGATTTCCTTTTAAATATATTTTTAAATATTTTCGATTCTAAACAGTCTTCTAGACAGCCCCGTGAGAAAGGAATGTCTCCAAAGAAGCTGCATAAATCGCAGATGGAATTAAGCCACATATATTTACATCTGCATGGGAGAAGGTTAAAATGTTTGCATAAGTTTTATCATGGACATGCATAAATCGCAACTCTGTCCATGCTCCGCCCCAAACCCACCTGCAAACATGCCTACACTAAAGTTGCATACAAGTATGCACATTCTTGTTTTAGTGTGTGCTTCTACATGTAGAATAATTTCATAAGAAACAAAAGCAAAAAACAAAAGAAGCAGCAACACTTGGCACCAGATAGTAATAAATAAACCAATATTTATAAAACCTTTAATAATACATCAAAGACTCATATTAAAAACAATATATATAGAGAATGCCAAATAACCTGCCTAAAATATATTACACCGCTATCCAATATATTTTGACACCTGCCAGTTTCAGGGGTATTAGTTGTGACCATAGATAAAAGCAAGAGCGAACACTCCCTGGTGTAGCAGAAGGATAATCAGAGACACCTATAATAAATTAAAAAAAGAGGGTCGCAAAGAAAATGGTGTGGGGGAGGGGGCTTATTAAGAGGGTAATAATAAAGGGTGCAAAAAGGCTTACTATTGCTACTACTTATTATTTGTATAGTGCTAAGGCACATCATGATCTGGGTTCTGGGTAGAAGGTAGCATACTCCACCTGGAAAATATATATATGGAGCTCTAAAAAATCAAACTCAAAGGGGATCATAAAAGTCCATATTAAAACGCTATCATAAATGATGACCATTAAATATTAAATAAATGTAAAATTGTAAAACATGTGAATAAAACTGGTACCTGTCTCAAGGACTAAAGTGACTTTAAGAAAAGTGGAAGGAAGTCCAAAAAACTGCCAGCATGGTTTAAAGGTGAGGTCAGAGAGGCTGTTGTTCCCAAAAAAGCATCTTTCAGGAAATGGAAAAAAGAGCCAAATGACGAAACCTGGAAACAGCACAAGCACTGGCAAGTCAAATGCAAGGCATTGATACGGCAGGCAAAGGGAGAATTTGAGAAGAAACTTGCTGTGGAAGCAAAAATGTGAAATAAAGACTTTTTCAAGTACATTCGTAGCAAAAAACCTGTGAGAGAGTCAGTTGGTCCATTAGATGATAGAGGGGTTAAAGGGGCACTAAGAGGTGAAACGGCGACAGCGGAGAGACTGAATGAATTCTTTGCTTCGGTCTTTACTGAGGAAGTTTTAGGGATGTTACCCATGACTGAAGTGGTATTTAAAGGTGCGGAAGAATTGAAGGAAATAGCGATACATCGGGAAGATGTATTACAACTATTAGATAAACTGAAGAGTAGCAAATCACCTGGGCCGGATGGTATACATCCAAGGGTGTTGAAAGAACTGAAATATGAGATTGCAGACCTGCTATTAGTAATCTATGAACTTTCATTAAAATCATCTGTAATACCTGAAGATTGGAGGATCGCCAATTTAACGCCAATTTTTAAAAAGGGTTCCAAGGGTGATCCGGGAAACTACAGACCGGTGAACCTGACGTCAGTACCAGGAAAAATGGTAGAAACCATCATAAAGAACAAAATTACTCAGCATGTAGATAGTCATGGCCTAATGGGAGACAGCCAACATGGCTTTAGACAAGGAAGATCTTGTCTTACTAATCTGTTATGTTTTTTTGAAGGTATGAATAAACAGTTGGACAAAGGTGATTTGGTTGATATTGTGTATCTGGACTTTCAGAAAGCCTTTGACAAGGTCCCTCATCAGAGACTTTTGGCAAAACTAAAGAGTCATGGGATAGGAGGCGGTGTACGATTGTGGATCAGGAACTGGTTAAAAGATAGAAAGCAGAGGGTAGGGCTAAATGGCCAATTTTCCCAATGGAGAAAGGTGAATAGTGGAGTACCCCAGGGATCTGTGCTGGGTCCGCTGCTTTTTGACATATTCATAAATGACCTGGAAAGTGGAATAATGAGTGAGGTTATCAAATTTGCAGATGACACAAAACTATTTAAAGTTGTTAAAACCCAAGAGGATTGTGGAAAATTGCAAGAGGATCTTGATAAATTGTAAGACTGGGCATCAAAATGGCAGATGAAATTTAATGTGGACAAGTGCAAAGTTATGCACCTAGGGAAGAACAACCCAAACTATGGTTACACGATGCAAGCTTCCACATTAGGAACCACCACCCAGGAAAAAGATTTAGGCGTCATTGTGGATAACATGTTAAAACCCTCGGCCCAGTGTGCAGCGGCGGCCAAGAGAGCAAATAGAATGCTAGGTATCATAAGGAAAGGAATGGAAAATAAAACAAAAGATATTATAATGCCTCTATATCGTTCCATGGTGAGACTACACCTTGAATATTGTGTGCAATTCTGGTCGCCGTACCTTAAAAAGGATATAGAGTTATTAGAAAAGGTTCAGAGAAGAGCCACCGAAGTGGTAAACGGGATGGAAGGATACTCCTATGAAGAAAGGTTAAAAAGGTTAGGGCTCTTTAACCTGGAAAAGAGATGGCTAAGGGGAGATATGATAGAAGTCTATAAATTAATGAACGGAGTGGAACAGGTAAACGTAGATCGATTGTTTACATTATCAGAATATAGAAAGACTAGGGGACATGCAATGAAGCTACAGGGTAAACTATTTAAGACTAATAAAAGAAAATATTTTTTCACTCAACGTGTAATCAAACTCTGGAATTTGTTACCGGAGGATGCAGTAAAGGCTGTTAGTGTAGCTGGGTTTAAAAAAGGTTTGGACAAGTTCCTGGAGGAAAGGTCCATAAACCATTATTAAGAAGGGACCCAGGATATCAATGCTTGACCCAGTACAAGCATTGTGGAACCTGTGTCTTTTGGGGAAAATGCTAGGTACGTATGATCTAGATTGGCCACTGTTGGTAACAGGATACTAGGCTTGATGGACCTTGGTCTGACCCAGTATGGCATATCTTATGTTCTCAAGGTATTCCTACACCAGAACCACTCTTCATAGACCACATGAGGAGGTTAACACTAGTCATAAAACATATAGACCACAAGAGAACCTTTCAACATACTATGAAACATTCCAGAATGGACAAGAAAAAAATAGCTCCACCAATGGCAGTAAGAGACACACAGGCACTGGAATATGTTATAGGGAATACTGTTCAATACATCCTTATTTGCTATATAGTCTTAGGAAGTGCTGGACTCTAAACTTAACAAGAAAAGTTGCGCCTCTTTGAAAATCTCAATAAATAAAAACATTACATACCACAAGCAACCAAAAAAAGTTGTGCAAAAAAAAAGAGTCCAACCTATGCAGAAATCTTACACAATGGAGATAAGAGCTGACTCTAGCCTAACAAATCTAGAAATGATACAAGTCTCTCTGAGTTACAGTTTGCCTTTTAAACCTAACTTTCCCACAAAATGATGCTACACTAACAGCAGAACCAATGTGCATCCCTTATAAAAATAGAAAATGCCAAAACAATTTGATTTTTAAAGGCACCTTCTTAAAAAGATCATGTTGTTTTGGTGCTTTTATTTTAAGCTTAACTAGTTTGTTTAAAAAAGACAAGTTAGCAATCAGTCTAACATTTCCAAACTGAGTTGGATCAGAGTTTTGTTTCTTTAACAGTGTCTGAATAATAATTTCTTTTAACTTCCTTGGGAGAATGTCTTCCTTAAGAGAAGCATTGATGGTATCACTTAATGGGTGAATTAAATATCTTTACACTCCTTTACCACCCACCTCAACATAGATCTTGAAGATTACCAGATGTTTTAAAATATCTACATTTAATTCTGACTCCTTCAAAGATAAAGATATAAATGACATTATCTCTTCAGAATTATCTTTCATACATTTGGAAGTGTCTGGAGGAGGAAAATGATTTCCTAATATTTTAAATCTTCCCCTGAAAATGCCTAGCAAATTCATCACAAGTGGTAAGGCTCACATTTTTTTGAAAAGCAGGAATAAGTCATATTCTCACATGGCTTCTATATCTTTTCCAATCTTTACTAGGTTTCCTCCACGTTCTCTGAAGCTGCCTACTTTTCATCTTTTAGGTATGTAAAGCTGCAGTATACTGAGGTGAGATCTTATTCAATTAAACAGATTTGACATGAATTGGACAATAGCATTTAAAAAATCTGAACAAGAAGTATGTCACCAGCCTACTAATTAATGAATTATATTCTCTTTATCACCAGCTGAAATAAATCTAACATTTCTTGGTTTTAGGGGATAGAAATTTGCCTTCTGAAGCTTAACTTATATTGGGGCATAGCATCTCCTAAAATTTCTTAAAGCCCTTTCACCAAAAAGAAACAACAGAGTAATCAAACCAATCACTGAGAAACTGCAAAAAATGAATACAGCACTTTTTTTGAGGGGGTATTTGCTGGTATGGAGTACTGGCACCTTTTTCATTGCCTGCTAAAATTGACTAGGGTCCTCATGTATTAATGAAAGCACCCTGTATATGAGTGCTGGGACTTTTTTTGCTAGGAAAATTGCACTGGATGAATATCACACATTTGACCTGAACACTAGGGGGCTTGTTTACAAAGCCGCGGTAGCGGTTCGCGGTCGTTATCGGAGCCGCGGCCCCATTGAAATCAATGGGGTCGCAGCTCCGATAACGATCGCGAACCGCTACCGCGGCTTTGTAAACAAGCCCCTAGATCTAATATATGGGCCCTTGAATGTGTGAAGTCACACGATTGATCAAATTTAAAAAAATCTTGGGATTGACCAGTTAAAAGAGAATCAGCATGAACACTAAAATTATCTGTTATCAATATCTAGCAAATTTTATGTTAAGATTATAAATAAGTTGCAGTAATTCTAATAGAGATTGACCTGGCATGCACATGATGGTCCCATAGATTTTTTTCCCTTTGAAATTCAAAAATAGGGATGGGATGGAATCCCTCACGATGTTTCAATATAAATCAACACTGCAGAATCAATTTGCAGATCTTATGCGCATGGGCAGAGAAAAGTAATATACAAATGGTGCAATCTTCTGCATTTTTTTAACAAGGCAGCTAGAGAACAAACCTTATTTATAAGCTTTATTGCACACCATGTTTGGTCTCTTCTTTGAAAAGAAAGATAAGCCATAATCTGTTCTTGTATTTTACATTCTTGATCCGTAGAACATGACCAAAATGGATAACCAAAGAAACTGAATTTTGCTCAGAAATGCAGAGAAGCCAAGGCCAGAGGAGAACATAAGATATGCCATACTGGGTCAGACCAAGGTCCATCAAGCCCTGTATCCTGTTTCCAGCAGTGGCCAATTTAGTTCACAAGTACCTAGCAGCTTCCCTAAAAGACACAGGTTCCACTCTGCTTGTATCAGGACAAGCAGCGGATTTCCTGGGTCCCCTTTAATAATGGTTCATGGATCTTTCCTCTGGGAACTTATCCAAACCTTTTTTAAACCCAGCTACACTAACAGCTTTTACTAACAGCTGTTTCCTTAAGAGAACCTCTGTGATTGTCCCATGCTTTTTTGAATTCAGATACTGTCCTCATCTCTACCACGTCCACTGGGAGACTATTCCATACATCTACCGCCATTTCTGTAAAGAAATAATCTCCAGGAACAAGCAGGAATGTAGTCATCTCATATGGGTATCGTCGGTACCGATGGAGCCTGCGCAGGAACGCTCCCCAGCGTCCAATCAGAAAGCTTTTGGGAGCATCCCACAGCACCTGCGTGCTGCCTTCCCACCTTTCCCAACTGCCTCTCTCCAGTTCTTCTTTTTCCGCGGAGCCAGCAGGTCGTCACCTCAGAAGAATTCTTTCTTGTTTTTGTTTTTTTTTTCTTTCTTGTGGTCGCGTCAGCCTTCCTCGATGCTCTACCGGTACCGCCGGTCTTTTCTTTCTTATTCCTGTTAAAAAAAAAAAATATATATATATATATATATATATTTTCTTTTTCTTCAGGTGCATGCGCCCTTTTGGGCCTTAGGCCCAAAAAAATTTTTTCCTTACCATGGAGAAACCTGCTTCAGGTTTCAAAAAGTGCACCAAGTGTGGCGGTACCATTTCCGTCACTGACACCCATGAATGGTGTCTAAAATGTTTAGGTCCTGACCACTCCATCACGGATTGTATGTCCTGCGCCATGATGTCTAAAAGAGGTCGACAGAACTGAGTTGCTAAGCTCAGTACCCTGTTTCCCTCTGATGCAACTTCGGTGGCATCGACGTCTTCCAGGGCTGCTTCTTCCTCCCGTGGATCTCAGGTAACTAAACATAAATCCAGCCGGTCCTCGAAGGGTAGATCTCCTTCTAAGCATCGAGATGCCTCTGGCGTTGCCCTCAAGGATTCTGCACCGGCAAAATTACCCCGGCAGGATGTTCTCGAGGCCTCGACCTCGGCAGAATTACTGGTGTCATGCTCTGGGGTACCGGCGGTCTCCTCCGGTACCGACATCCAGGCATTGGCAGCGTCGATAGACCAGAGAGTTCTGGCTATGGAACGCAGTCTGGCGGCTTTCCTTGCAGCATCGAAGCCCTCGGAACCACGACAGACAGTCCCACCGGTACTGACACCGCCTTCGGTATCGGTACCGGTACCGCATTGACATCGGCATCCGTGTCTGCTTTGCCGGTACCCAGTCATCCGATGACCTTCGGTACCGATACCCCGATACCGGTTACTCCCGTTACCGACTTTGGTCGGTACAGGTATCGGACTCTTCAAGAGCATCCAGACAGACGATACTTCGAGTCCTCAGAAGAATCTGAGGATTCTGACAGTTCTGTCGATGCAGCGAAGCTTCTCCCAGAGGAGCCCTCCTCCCCTAAACGCAGGATGTCTCCTCCTGAGGATATTTCCTTCCAAGATTTTATCAG
Source organism: Ichthyophis bannanicus (assembly GCA_033557465.1). Classification (NCBI taxonomy): domain Eukaryota; kingdom Metazoa; phylum Chordata; class Amphibia; order Gymnophiona; family Ichthyophiidae; genus Ichthyophis; species Ichthyophis bannanicus. The sequence continues at coordinate 576,073,718 of CM066033.1, forward strand.
GGAGGTGGCTCGGGGCCTGTCCCTTACTGTGGCCCCTGAAACAGAGCCAAGGGCCAAGGAGTTGGAAATTCTACAATATCCCAAAACTCCTAAGGAGGCAGCTACCTTGCCCATTCATGAGATTTTATATGATCTCATGTTGAGGATGTGGGAAACACCTCTTACCACCTCTCCTCATTCTCATAGACTAGATACTATGTATCAAATCCCTCCTTGTCCTGGGTTCCATAAGACACAGCTTCCTCACCACTCTATTGTAGTGGAGTCAGCTATGAGAAGGATTAAGAGTGCAAAAAGGCATGCCTCTAATCCTCCAGGACGTGAGTGCAGAACCCTGGATGCTTTTGGACGTCGAGTCTTCCAAGCTTCCATGCTTTCTGCCAGGATCAGTTCCTATAGTCTCTACATGGGAATGTTCCTGAAGGAGGTCACAGATCATTTAGAGACTTTCAGTCCTTTCCTTTCTGAAGATAAAAGACAGGATTTTCTCACTTGGGTCAAACATGCCCAAGATGTCTCTAAATTTTCCAACCGTGCAGCCTTTGACTGCTTTGAGTGCATAAGCAGAACCTCGGCTATTGCCATAGGGGCACGTAGAATTGCTTGGCTCCAAACATCTGATCTAGAGCTCTGGGTACAAGACAAATTGGGAAATATCCCTTGTACTGGTGAGAACCTGTTTGGTAAAGATTGGCAGGAAAAAACCAATGAAATGGATGCTGAAAATTCCACCTTGGACAGATTGTCCAAGTCCACTGCTGATCCTGCTAGAAAGAAATTGTTCAAGAAACCATTCTTTTCTAAAAAGAAAATATTTTACCCTGCTTATGTTCAGTAGGGACGTTCTGCAGGTCAGCTTGCCAAGAAAGGTCAGCAACCACCCAAACAGAAGAAAGCAAAGGCTGCTAGGCCTCAACCGGCCCAGCAGGCTCAGCCTCCACAGGGCCTATGACTCTCATCTAGAGAACTTAGCCTTCCTGGTTCTCGGGGGACCAGAACCTTCCACCATTCCAGGAAGGTTATGTCATTTTGCCCCCAGATGGGGGCAAATAACAGCAGAGCATTGGACACTCTCCATCATAAAGGAGGGGTACAAGCTTCATTTTTCAAGCATGCCCCCTCACACAATAGTAAGGCAGTTCAATTCTCCGACCTCTCTCATCAACCTGTTAGGTCAGGAGGTCGCTATCCTTCTTGCCCAAGGGGCAATAGAAGAAGTACCCCTTCATTAACAGGGTACAGGGTTCTATTCCCCTTATTTTCTTATCCCAAAGAAAACAGGAGGTTACAGACCTATCTTAGACCTCAGAGAATTGAACAAATTCCTTGTCAAGGAGAAATTCAAAATGATTTCTCTCGGATCTCTGCTGCCATACCTTCAGAGTCAGGATTGGCTTTGTTCTCTAGATCTCAAGGATGCGTACACCCATGTTTTCATCCATCCAACTCACAGAAGGTTCCTTCGGTTCCTTTTTCAGGGAAAGCACTACCAATACAGGGTGCTTCCTTTTGGCCTGGCCTCTGCACCAAGGGTGTTCACAAAATGCATGGCTGTGGTGGCAGCATTTCTCTGCACCCTGGGAATATTCATCTTCCCTTACTTAGACGACTGGCTCATTTGAGCCCCTTCAGAGCCAGAGGCCAGGGTTGCTCTCTCTCGCACAATGCGCATCCTTCAGTATTTGGGACTTGTCATAAACTTCCCAAAGTCCAACCTTGCTCCCACTCAATCCCTAGAGTTTATAGGAGCTCTGCTGGATACCAGACAGACAAGGGCCTTCCTTCCACAGCCCTGCTGCCTTCGCATTGTGCAGTTAGCTTCCCAAGCAATGCCAAAACCTCACCTCACTGCTCGGGAAATGTTACAGTTGCTAGGCCACATGGCATCCACCGTGCATGTGGTTCCTTATGCTCGCCTCCACATGAGGGCAGCTCAGTGGAATTTATCCACCCAATGGACCCAGGCATCAGGATGCCTGTCAGACAAAATAGCAAACACAAGTCGCCTCATCTTGTCCCTCCAGTGGTGGAAGTCCACTCAAAACCTGTTGCTGGGGTCCCCTTTTCAGCAACCCTTACCCCAAGCAGCTCTCACAACAGATGCTTCTCCAATGGGTTGGGGAGCTCATCTGTAAGACCTCTCCACCCAGGGCACCTGGTCTCCACAAGAGAATTATCTACATATCAATCTCTTGGAGCTCAGAGCAATCTTTCTTGCTCTGCGAGTGTTCCACAGCCTGCTCAGCTACAAGACAGTCCTCATTCATACAGACAATCAAGTAGCCATTTTCTATGTGAACAAGCAAGGGGGAACAGGCTCTCTGTCGCTTTGCAATGAAGCTTTGCGACTATGGGCCCTCACCAGAGAATAGCAGATTCATCTTCTGGCAGTGTATCTTCCAGGCATTCAAAACTCTTGGGCAGACAGACCCAGTCGAGTTCTGCTTCCACACGAGTGGTCTCTGCATGCAGACCAGGTGGCCAGGATATTTCAGCTTTGGGGAACCCCGGACATAGACCTCTTTGCAAGTCCGTGGAATGCCAAACTTCCCCGGTTCTGTTCCAGAACTCCGGCTCAGGGGGCTCAGGCCAGGGATGCTTTCCTCCTTTACTGGGATCAAGACTTCCTGTATACCTTTCCACTCATTCCCCTAATTCCCAAAACCCTGTTCAAGCTTCAGAGAGACAGGCCATATGATTCTCATAGCTCCACATTGGCCACGGCAAGTGTGGTACCCTCTGCTTCTACATCTCTCTCAAGCTCCCTCCCTGGAGTTAGGGTCTGCTCCAGATCTCCTATCCCAGGAGGACGGAATGTTATGGCATCCCAATCCCCAGTCTCTGCATCTCAGGGCTTGGTTGCTGAAGGCCTAGATCTCCATGATCTTAATATCCCTCAACAAGTGAAAGATATTCTTCTTGCTTCCAGGAAACCTTCCACAAGACGCTCTTATGCTTTCAAGTGGAAAAGGTTTACCATATTTATTTATTTACATATGGTGTTCGCAAAAGGCTCTTAACCCCCTTGCGATACCTCTGGAATCACTGCTGGAGTATCTCCTTCATTTATCCAATGCAGGTCTTAAGACTAATTCAGTAAGAGTCCATTTGAGTGCTATTGCAGCTTTTCTTAAGCCTCTAAATGGACAGCCTATTTCCTCTCATCCTCTTATAGCAAGATTTATGAGAGGCCTTCTTCTAACTAAGCCTTCCATTAGGCCACCACCGGTGGCATGGGACTTAAACCTGGTTCTTGGGCAGTTCATGAAGCCACCTTTCGAACCTTTAGCTACTACCTCCTTGAAATTCCTTTTTTGGAAGGTTATCTTTCTCATTGCAATCACATCAGCACGCCGCATTAGTGAGTTGCAAGCGCTAGTAGCTAATCTACCTTATACAAGGTTCCATCATGACAAGGTAGTCCTTAGGACTCATCCACACTTTATGCCTAAGGTGGTCTCGCCTCTTCATCTGAACCAATCTACCTACCTGTGTTTTTTCCAGGGCCTCATGCATCAAATGCGGAGAGGAATCTTCATACCTTGGACTGTAAAAGAGCTTTAGCTTTTTACTTACAAAGAACACAGCAACATAGAAAGTCCTCTCAACTCTGTTGCTTTAGATCCTTCTCATTTGGGACTTCCAGTCTCCAAGAGAACACTGTCTAACTGGATTGCTCAGTGTATTTCCTTTGCCTATCAGAGTAAGAACCTTTCTCTGGAGGGCCATGTCACAGCTCACAATGTGAGAGCCATGGCAGCCTCAATGGCTCATCTGCACTCTGCGTCTATCGACAACATCTGTCGAGCAGCCACTTGGGCCTTGGTTCATACCTTTACAGCCCATTACTGCTTGGACAAGGACTCCCGCCGGGATGCCTTGTTTATTTATTTAACAGTTTTTATATACCGCGCTATTTATCATCAGTGCGGTTTACATTGAACATAAATTACCAAGACAGAAAAACTGAAATAGGTTTACAGATAACAGGAAGTATGAACTAGGTTTGAACTGGGGAAAACTATATACATTTACACAAATTATTATTTACAATAATGCAGATTAAGGATGTTCATAGTTAGAGAGTGCATTGATAGAAATAGCTGTGGTGCTAAGGTAGGTGGAAGTGCAGAGTGAATAAGTGGTGCTTAATGGCCTTTCTGAATTGACTGATGTCCCTAATTGATCTAATACTGGGGGGGGGGGATTGTTCCAGCACCTGGGGGCGTAAGATACAAAAGCTCTGTTAGTGGTTAACTGGGTCCATTTTGTGGAGTTGCTGGGAGTAGCTAGTGTATTTTCAGATACTAATCTTCTGGATCTGTTGTTTGGTGCATTGGTGAGGAGCATTGATATTGATGCAGGGGAAATTGTATTAATGGCCTTAAAAGTGATGAGGAGGGTTTTGTATAGTATTCTGCAGTTTATCGGGAGCCCGTGTAAGTCCATTAGTATCGGAGTTATATGATCTCTCTTTGAAGCTCCGTATAAGATGCGGGCCGCAGCATTCATAGCCATTTGTAGTGGACTTAATGTATTCTTAGGGAGACCATGAAGAATGATATTCGCATAGTCAAAGTGAGGTGTGACTATTGCTTGGAAGATTGTACGGAAATCTTTGGTCTCAAGCATGGGTCTCAGATGACGTAGTGTTTTGATCTTGTAGTAGATTTGTTTTACAGTGCTTTTTATGTGCTCCTTGAGGTCGAGATGTTGATCGAGTAACACACCCAGATATCTTATAGTGGACTTAATTGGAAGCTCTGCGTCTCTTACTTTAAGGGTCTGTGGGGAGAAAAAGATTTGTTTCTTGTGACTATCAAGGCTTCGTTTTTTTTGAAGTATATTTTCATGTTCTGATTGATGAGCCAGTCAGTTATTGCATTGAAGCAATTGATTAGCGCAGAGTAGTCAGGATTTGAGATGTTAATCGGTATGTAGATCAGCACGTCGTCTGCATATAATAAGCAGGATACACCAAAGACTCTGGTGATTTGACAAATTGGCTGCATATATATTAAAGAGCAGCACAGATAATGATGAGCCTTGGGGTACTCCTTGCTTTTGTCGGAAGGGCTCAGAAGTATTGTTGCCTATGCGAACCTGTTGCCAACGATCTTCAAGGTATGATTTGCACCAGTCCCAAGCAAGGCCTTGGATGCCCTTTTCCTGAGGTCTCGATAGGAGGATCTTATGATCAACTGAATCGAACGCAGCTGATATGTCGAGGAAAATCAAAGCGAAGGGCGTCTTTATGTTGTCCATTCCACAGATGAGTTTGTTAATTAGCGAGGTCATGAGTGTTTCAACTCCATGAGCTTCTCTGAATCCGTGTTGGCATATGTCCAGGGGTGCTGATATATCTATTTGGTGTTGGATCTGCCTCTGGGTCTCCTTCTCGAGTATTTTCGCTAGAAAAGGGATACTAGAAATTGGGCGATAAGACTCTTCCTTCTTTGGGTCCATCTTGTTATTCTTTAGTAGTGGACAAATTGATGTCTGTTTGAGTTCAGCAGGGAAGATACCGGATAAGAAGGAGAGGTTTGCAATCTTAGCTATGTAAGGACTAAGTTCAGTACGCATAGTTTTGATCCAGTGTGCTGGGCATGGATCATTAGGTGCCGTGGTAGTATTTATGGCGGCAATAATTTCTTCAATGGTTTTTTTTTGAAGGAGGTAAAAGACTGGTGAGTGGGGTTTGAGATATTGGAGATTGAGGAAGAACTTGTGTTATAGTTGTATTAATGTGAATTAACTTAGATTGCAGGAAGTCAGCGTAGGGTTGTGGTTGTACTTGTACTTGTTGTGACGCAGCTGGCTCCTTAGTTAGTGTTTTAACTAGACTGAAGAGATCACGTGGTCTATTTAGTGCTCGGCTGAGTAGTTTGGAGTGGAACTCCTTCCTCGTAGCCCAAGTTAGGTCGCGATAAACTTTCAAGTGAGTTAGGTATTCATCTTGGTTCAAGGGGTCATGGGCACGTCTCCACTTTCTTTCTAACTTCCTTAGTTTAATTAGGGAAGTACGTAGCTCAGGAGAAAACCATGGGGCATTCTGCTTTCTATTGAGTTGTACATTGGGTGACGGTTTCGTGAGAGTGGGGGGTTGTTGAGCGTGTTGGTTGAGTATGGTATTCCAGTTGGTAATCAGATCATTGAGATTGTCTGCTGGCTGGGAAGGTTTCGGTAGCGCTTGCTTGGTGAAAACATCTATATCCAGTGGCTTGAATCGTTCTGAGTTTGCTGTTGACGGAGTGGATGGTTGGTTGCGCATATTTGGATGCGACGGTAACATGAATTTAATCAAGCTATGATCTGACCAGGGGACTGGAGTGATAGAGAGGTAAAATTGGCTGCATGTGCTTGTGACTGCTGGTGGAGCAAATATGAGATCGAGAATATTCCCTCGTAGGTGGGTGGAGTTGGTTATGATTTGCTTGTATCCAAGATTTGTCATTGCATCTAGGAAGGTACTACCTGAGTCTTGATGTTGAGAGGCGAGGTTAAAATCGCCTATCAGCCAATTTGTTTGGTCAGGCTGTTCTCAAACACCTGTTCCATACCTAATCAACTCTTACCCACCATCCTGGTAGGATGCCAGAGATCCATTTATTTTATTTATTGATTTATTTAGACAGTTTTGTATACCGCCTTATCCTTCAATCAAAGCGGTCACAACACAATTGGGGGATACATTTAACACGCGGGGATATGAGACACATACTCGTACACTAATACTTACAGGGAACATGGGCAATGGAGGGTTAAGTGGCTTGCCCAAGACCACAAGGAGCATCTGTGGGACTAGAAACCCCAGTCCTTCCGGCCCAAGGTTGCTGTCCTCTCCTCTAGTGGGATTTGAACCCCCAACCTTCCGGCCTGAAGTACCTTGCCCCAACCACTAGGCTACTCCTCCCATGGGGGAAAGTGGAGCCCTCTTCAGGGACACACAACTTCTGGGGTCTCTCCCTGGCACCTAAAGCTAGGGAGTCCCCATATGTGATGACTACATTCCTGCTTGTTCCTGGAGATAGCATAGTTACTCACCTGTAACAGGTGATCTCCAGGAACAGCAGGAATTTAGTCCTCATAACCCACCCACCTCCCCTAGGAGTTGTATCTCTCTATCTAGCTCTTTCCTTTCCCTCTCTCTCTCTTTGTCTCAGCTTTAAAACTCATCTGGAGAGAGGCAGTTGGGAAAGGCAGGAAGGCAGCATGCAGGCGCTGTGGGATGCTCCCAAAAGCTTTCTGATTGGACGCTGGGGAGCGTTCCCGTGCAGGCTCCGTCGGTACCGACAATACCCATATGTGAGGACTAAATTCCTGCTGTTCCTGGAGATCACCTGTTACAGGTGAGTAACTATGCTTTTCTGCATATTACTCCTGAGTCTATCCCCTTTCACCTTCATCCTATGTTTGCTCTTGCAGAGCTTGTTTTCAATCGAAAGGGGCTCTCCTGTGCATTTATGCCACAGAGGTATTTAATCATCTCTATCATATCTTCTCTATCCCACCTTTCCTCTAAAGTATACATATTAAGATCCTTAAGTCTGTCCTCATATGCTTTATAAAGAAGACTACTAACTATTTTAGTAGCCACCTTCTGCACTGACGCCAACCTGTTTATATCATTTAAACATTAGAGCCATCATTCATTAGTTGATTCAAATCATGTGAGTACTAACAGTTGATCACAGGTGTGTCTAATTTTACTGCAATGAGAATGTGGTTCTTCTGTTCAAACTGATTTGAATTGTTTATAAGAGTGCCAATAATCATGTCCTGGCAGTGTCCCAGTTTTTATACTATTTCCTTTTTTAATTTGTCTTGTTTTATTAGATTTTTTTATGTATCAAATATGTGTGCATATATAGTCCAAAGCCATTTCACTGGCCACTTTTTTTTTTAGGAGATATTGGACATTAAGGGGTTGAACTGCAAGGGTGCCAATAATGTTGACCACAGCTGTAGTTGTGGTAAAGAAGAAAAAAACAGAATAGCATTGATAATAGAGATGTTGGTTTCAAGCAATTATTTTGTGAATCATTTAGAGAGGGAGAAGATCTTTTAAGTACTGAAGAATGCAGTTAGAGATATAGAAAATGTGGCAGAATAATATTAAAATATTTCCCATCGAGTTGGTGCCATAAGCTTGATTAAGAAGAATTTCCAAGCTTATCTTGGTAAATTTCCTTTATGGGTTTCATCTTATGACTCAATATTGAAGCTCTCTTTGGCAAGATAGATGTACTATGTCAAGTATTAGTAAATTTGAGAGATTGAGATTGTACTGCATATACCCTAATAAAGAGAGGTAATCATGGAACTTTTAGAAATTTCCAAAGTGCAGGAAGATGAGACAAAGAAAAGTACTACAATGATACATGCAAGGAAATAGAATCAGAAATTATCAGAGAAAGAACAAGATAGGCTTTCCTAAAGCTACAAGTGTTAGAGAATTCCAGTCTCTAATTGGAATGCTAAAAGATACCCAAGGATTCATGTTGAATGATGCTAAGAAGATCCCAACAGGTGGAAAGAATACACAGAGTCATTATACCATAAAGATCAAGTAGATCAACAGCCATTTCAGCTTGTACCTTACGATCACGATCTGTTGGTGATGAAAGAAGAAGTCAAAACAGCATTGAAAGCATTATGAAAGAACAAAGCACCGGGCTTTGATGGCATCTCAGTGAAGTATTACTGCAATGAGATTTAGCTGTTACAATGCTTACAAGACCAACTGATTGGAAACGATCTGTGTTCATACCAGTACTGAAGAAAGGTGATCTGACTGACTGTGGAAATGATCACACAATCACTCTGATCCCACACATCAGTAAGATTTGACTAAAGATCATTCAGTGAAAATCACAACCATACTTGGAATGAGAAGTGCCTGAAGTGTAAGCAGGTTTCAGGAAAGGGTGAGGGATGTCATTGACTTTTCATGGGAGATGGATCCCTGAAACGACAAAAGAATATCAAAAGGATATCTTATATGTGTCTTACTGACTACAGCAAGGCTTTTGATTGTGTAAATCATGAAAAACTCTGGGCCATGTATGGGTATACCAGAACACTTGATAATTATCACACACCTTTATACTGATAAAGAAGCAACAGTTCAGACAGAACAAGGAGAAACAGAATGGTTTAAAATCAACAAAGGTGCATGACAAGATTGCATATTTTCCCCTTATCTGTTTAATTTATATGCAGAATAAATCATCAGAGAATCAGCACTGTATGAACACCCCAACTGAGATGGCCCAGCACTTACAAGCTAAGCAAGCAAGCAATTCAGCAGCAGTCTTACCACCCCAATACATAAGCAACCCCACGGAGTGCCTTGAAAAGGGAACATGGTCAACCTTCAGCACAGTCACCATCCGGCAGCTGGAGAACATCATATCCAACTTGAACAGCACCACCTCCCCACTGGACCCCTGCCCATTCACATGGATTAAAATATCCAAACAGGAACTTATACCACTCATTCTGCGCATTGTCCAGTCATCGCTCGCCATTGGATACATGCCTATCATATTGAAGCAAGTATCTCAGACCATTACTAAAATCCCACACTCTCAATGCAGCTCTTCTCTCTCATACAGACCCATCTCAAGCATCCCAGCACTTGCCAAGATCATTGAGAAAACTGTACAACTACAAACTCAGGAGTTCGTGGAATCTCACCTCCCACTGGACGAATACCAGCACGGCTTTAAGCCCTTCCACAGAACAGAAACACTACTAGCATCCCTCCTCAACACACTGATCATTGGCACAGAGAAAGCCTCACAAGGATTCATCCTAGTGTTCCTGGACATGGCCGCAGCCTTTGACACCATCATACACCCCCAGCTCATAGCATGTCTACACAAAATTGGCCTGAGAGGAAGGACTTACAAAGGTCCCAATCATATCTATCAGACCGCTCTCAACAGGTCAGAATAGGATCACAGACTTCAACCCCATTCAAGCTCCTCCAGGGATTGCCGCAGGGCTCAGCATTATCCTCCCTGCTCTCCAACATCTTTATACAATCCCTCTGCAAGATCATATAGGAATACAAGATCCTTTACTACCTTTGTGCCAATGATATCCTCATCTATGCCCCATTCTGTATCATCAATCCAGATTACTCCACAATCAGCCAATGCCTAAAAGCAGTCATAAATCAAAAGAAGAGTGACACTGTTATCATTTGAGCCAGCGCTGAAAATACTTTTTGTCGGAAGATCGGCCGTGAGGATTACAAGCCTCTCGAAGCCGTTACTTCCATTTTAATCATTTTTATTAAAGTCCAATAATATAAACTCCCTCAAGAGCCAAACAAGGTGGAAAAATAAACCACTTTCAGGTGCCACCTTGATTAATCAAGAATAGTTCATATCTATAAAATCTTGGCAACTTAAAACAGAACTTATCTGGACCGTTGATGATCAGTGATCTTCAAACATCAAACAAATTAACATCTTATTGATCCGTGGTCCTCATTACATTGGTCAATAAGTCGCTGACACAGTACTGCGTTTCGGGCAACATAACACTCCGTGCCCTGTTTCAACGCGTAGTTGAACTGCCAAAAAACCGCCATACAGCATCTCCCCCTCTCCGAGACGCCGGCGCATGCCCATTACCAATCCAAGACAAACCGGAAAAGAATCGACCATTTAACTTTCAACTCAACCAATAGGTTTCCAGCTCAATGACAAAAGCCAATAACACTGTAATCAGGTCAAAGGCAATGACTAAAACCCTAACCTGCGTAAGAAATGTTTTTTGAATGAAACTATTAAAAGAAAAATCCTGCACACATAAATCATCAAGATACACTTGTCCAATCCAACTCACGAATGAGTCCCATTGGTTGGACAGTGGACCAAGTAAAAATCCAACGCTGTTCTAGATTCTGAAGCAATTGTTTATGATCACCGCCTCTTGGATTTTCAGGAACAAAGTCAAGCACCCGCCAAGAAAGATCCTCAAAGGAATGATGATAATCTAAGCAATGCTGTACCATCGGAGCCGATATAATGTTATTTCTCAGTCGAGAGGCATGCTCACCCAGACGGACCCGCACCGAGCGGACCGTCCGCCCAATGTACAAAAGGTTACAAGGGCAGATCAAAACATAAACTACATAACAGGTGGAACAAGTAGTGTGCCAACGGGCCGTATGAACTAAAGCCGAATTCGGCACTATCCACTCCCTACCTGTTATAGATTGTAAACAATAGGTACAAGAGGCACATGAAAAGTGACCCGCATCAACAGAAAACTTCGATATGAGCCTATCCATCGGGGAAACAGTAACCCCCACGATATCACGAAGATTGGACCCCCGAGTGTGAAAACATGGATGCAATTGCAATACATGCCAATGTCGGAGAAGGATTTTCTTAACCTGATGAGTGTGGGACATGTAAGGAAGAATCCCCACAATCACTGGGTCTGCCGAGTTAGAAGTCAAATCAGAAGTAGTTGTAGAATGCGAATCCAAAGAAGGAAAAAGCCATTCACGGTGAGTATAACGTGCTCTCAAAAAAGCTTGCTTGATGACCTTGTTGGAATAGCCACATTGGGCCAATCGAGACGAGAGATCGCGGGCATGTTTTAAAAATTCGTCCAATTCAGAACAAATCCTACGTAACCGGAGGAATTGGCCAAAAGGAAGACCTTTTTTTAAGGACAAAGGGTGAAAACTGGTAAAAGTGAGGAGTGTATTCCTTTGTACTGCCTTCCGGAACAAGGTTGTATGAAGAGAATGGTGCTTTTTATAAACAAGAACATCCAAAAATTCCAATTGGGTCGAATGATAATGCATCGTAAAAGACAAATTCGCCCGTAATGAATTTAACCAATCCAAAAATGATTTGAGGGCCAATTCGGTACCCGTCCATAGGAAAAAAATATCGTCCAAAAATCTCACCCAAAGCGCCACATTTAGAAACCAAGGTGAGGGATAGACATGGGACTCTTCAAATTCAGCCATATACAATGTGGCCACTGATGGAGCAACCGTGGCCCCCATAGCTATTCCCTGGATCTGGTGGTAGAATTGCTTCTCAAATAAAAAATAATTATGTGTAAGCACCATTTGTAATAAGTCCTGAAAAAAAGAACTTGGAATACGATCAGGTAAAGGAACAGACAATCCAGAGATGACAGACAATGCTTGATTCTGGTGAATATTGGAATACATTGAAACCACATCCAAAGAAACTAACCACCAAGAATCCACAGCACCTTGAACTTGTTGGAGTTTCATAAGAAAATGAGATGTATCCTTCAGAAATGACGGTACCAACTGGGCGCAAGGTTGCAAACATTTGTCACAAAATTTGGAAATAGGTTCCAAAGCAGACCCACGGCAAGATACAATGGGTCTGCCTGGAGGACTGTCTAAAGATTTATGTATTTTAGGGACTGTATACAGTGTGGGAATTACAGGATGTTTGACCGTCAAAAATCGAAACTCACGCTTAGTAATCCAGGCTGAAGAGTTGAAAGTTAAATGGTCGATTCTTTTCCGGTTTGTCTTGGATTGGTAATGGGCATGTGCCGGCGTCTCGGAGAGGGGGAGATGCTGTATGGCGGTTTTTTGGCAGTTCAACTACGCGTTGAAACAGGGCACGGAGTGTTATGTTGCCCGAAACGCAGTACTGTGTCAGCGATTTATTGACCAATGTAATGAGGACCACGGATCAATAAGATGTTAATTTGTTTGATGTTTGAAGATCACTGATCATCGACGGTCCAGATAAGTTCTGTTTTCAATTTTTCTGGTTAAAGTTGCCAAGATTTTATAGATATGAACTATTCTTGATTAATCAAGGTGGCACCTGAAAGTGGTTTATTTTTCCACCTTGTTTGGCTCTTGAGGGAGTTTATATTATTGGACTTTAATAAAAATGATTAAAATGGAAGTAACGGCTTCGAGAGGCTTGTAATCCTCACGGCCGATCTTCCGACAAAAAGTATTTTCTGCGCTGGCTCAAATGATAATAGTGTCACTCTTCTTTTGATTTGGGACTTTGGTTTTGTGGAGTGCTTGTTTTTTGTATTTTTGGTAAAAGCAGTCATAAGCTGGCTTGGCCTCCACAACCTATGCATCAACTCCAACAAGACCGAAGTTCTGTTTATAATCAAGCATCCCTCCTTCTCCCCTCCAGCTTCAATAAACCTTGCAATTCTAACTTTTCAAGTAAAACAGCAAGTAAAATACCTGGGCATAACTCGAGATCAGAATCTGAATTTCAACACCCACATGAAGAACATCACTAGAGCAGTAAATCACCGTATCAGAACCCTGAGGAATCTTAGACCACTCCTTGACCATACAGATTTCAGAAACATCTGCCAGACCTTCATAACCCCCATCTTTGACTATACTAATATTTTCTATCAGGGCCTCCCAAAATCCTCATTACAGCCTCTACAGCTCACACAGAATGTAGTAGCCAGACTTCTCACAGGATGCAGCCGTCATGACCACATATCACCCTTATTGAAGCAGCTACACTGGCTCCCCATCCACAGCAGAGTGAGGTACAAGGTGGCACTAACAGTCTTCAGGACAATCTTCTAGCTTTCTGCAGATTCTCTACTAGCTCTGCTGGACAAACCTCAATGCCAGAGATTGCGCAGAAGCGCAAACCACTCTCTCCTTGCAGTAGCTACATCAATCACCTGCACCAGCGTCTCCACCTCCAACAGAGCTTTCTGCTTCTACGCTCTAACCATCTGGAACTCACTACCCCCAGACCTTCGTTCCTTCACAGACATTGGAGACTTTCGCAGACATTGGAGACACTGGAGTCTCCTCTTCCTGGAGTTCTTTGGCACTGACACTTAGGGGCTTGTTTACAAAGTTGCGGTAGCGGTTTCCGATCGTTATCGGAGCCGCGGCCCCATTTATTTTTCAATGGGGCCACGGCTCTGATAACGATCGGAAACCACTACCGCGGCTTTGTAAATGAGCCCCTTAGTCACACCTGAATAGCCCCTTACACATAGAACAGTGACCATAACAATGACCGTAACTTAACACCTGGCCTCCAGACTCTTCATCAAGCCCACAAGCACATCACCCATAGAGTCTACAGAGCAACCCACAACTCTTTCCCTGCTGTCTCTACTTTGTATATTACTTTGTACAGTTAGCTTTGTTACCAAAGGTTGTATATTACTTTGTTCAGTTAGCTTTGTTATTAAAGATTCCAAGGTTTGCGATCTACTGTTACTCTGTTGCCTTGTTAAATGTGCCATAGTTTAATTGATTCAGTTTACTTTGCTAAAAATTGTTCTATGTAACGTTCCTATCGGTTCCATGTAAACCGCCATAACCAGTAGATACGGTGGTATAAAATGGTTGTTAAATCAATCAATAAATAAAAAATCATCGGTCTCTATAAATATGCACATCAGAAACAATCACGCCCATGTCCTGCTCTTCTTTTGTGGACTGAAGTACTTCACCTCCTGTACTGTACCACTTCCTTGCAATTCATGCGGGCTAAATGCATGACCCTGCATTTTTTAGCATTAAAGCTCAGCTGCTAAATTTTCAACCATTCTTTAAACTTCACTAGATCCCTCCTCATGTTATCTACTCCTTACCGGGTGTCTACTATATTGCAGATTTTGGTATCATCTGCAAAGATGCAAACCTTACCCAAAAGTCCTTCTAGAATATCACTAACAAAAATGTTAAAAAGAATCAGACCAAGGACAGATCCCTGGTTAACATCCTCCTTAGAGTGAGCTCCATTTACCTGTACCCTTTGTCGCCTCCAAAGCAATCAATTTCTAAGCCAGTCAGTCACATTAAGGTACATCCCTAGGGTGCTCACTTTATTTATAAGTCATCTGTGCAGAACAGTTTCAAAGGCTTTACAGAAAGCTAAGTACATCATTCTCTCCCTCGACCCAACTCTTTGGTCACTCAGTCAAAGAAATTAATTCGATTTGTCTAAAAGACTTACCTCTAGTAAAACCATGCTGTCTTGGATCCTACAAACCACTGGGCTCCAGAAACCTCACTATCCTCTGTTTTAGCAGCATTTTCATTAATTTGCTCCCCACAGAGGTCAGACTAAAGTGCCTGTAGTTCCCAACCTCATCCTTATTTCCACTTTTGTGTAAAGGGACCACACATACCATTTCCAGTCCTCTGAGACCCTCCTGATTCTAAAAAAAGCATAGAAAAGGTCAGACAGTGGAGCAGCTAAGTGTTCCCTAAGATCTCCAGGAACAAGCAGGAATGAGTCTTCACATATGGGTACGTCGGTACCGACAGAGTCTGCGCGGGAACGCTTCCCAGGGTCCAATCAAAGAGCAGCAGGATGTCCTCCTGTCACCGCAGAAAATTCTTGTTTTATTTCTTTAGTTTTCTTGTTGCGGCTGTCTCCCGACGCCACCAGTACCGCCGGTGTTTTCTTTTCTTTTCTTGTAAAATCTTCCTTTTTCAAGGAATATTTTTTCTTCATAGTGTCCCACGGTATCGTAGGCCTTTTAGGCCTCTTCTTTTTCCTTCATGGAACTGCCAGCCACTTTCTCCAAGAAATGTTCAAACTGTGGCGGTACAACTTTATTTTTAGACCCTTGAAGTCGGTGTCTAACCTGCTTGGGTCCTGACAACAGTTTAGTGAGAAGAGGTTTTCAATATCGAGGTTCCCTCAATACACGGTTTCCCTCCAGCTTCGGGGCACCATCCCCTTCTTCTTCTACACAGGATCAGGTAACCCACAAACAGTCTGTTAAGACTAGCCAGCCCTCGAGTGGTAGGTCTCATGCACAGCATGTAGACAGCTCCGGCTTTGCCCTCGAGGGCCTACTGGCTTCAAAACCCCGGCGGGAGTCTTCGGTCTCAAAAGCCTTTCAGGGGTTTCAGGTTGTTCCTGGGGTTCACCCCTCACAGAACATACCTGAGCCGTGTCCGGTGGTGGCATCCGCTTCGAGCGGTACTGATACCCCGACATTGGCACTGGTGTTGGATGAAATACTCCTCACCAGGGATGGTCATCTGGCGTCCTCGGTGCCTTCTGGACCGGTGGATACACTCCAGACTGACTTTTCATTATCGGTATTAGCACCGATACTACCACCGACGTCGGTACCCTCCAGACGTGCATCGATAGCCTCGCTTCCTTCGATGCCGAGTCTGGAATCGATCTCCAGTCTGGAGGATTGGGTACCGACTCGCCTTGGTACCGGCTCTCGGCGGTACCGAAGGCTCGGTTCCGATGATTCGGATCCGCAACTCTCGGTTCCCCCGAGGCCGATTGAGTTGCCACTAGCTGACCTTCATTCACTGGTATCAGACACGGTACCGAACTCGGTACCGATGTCCTCTTTACCCTTACGGTCGGTGCCTTCCATGCTTTGCTTATCGATGCCGAGTTTAGAATCGCTCTCTAGTCTGGAAGACTTGGTACCAATACTCTTTGGTACCGACACCGATCGATACCGGTGGCTCGGTACCGAGGATAGCACCCGGAGGTTTTAGGTTACCTCGGTACCGATTGAACTGTCACCGATGACTGCTCTGATGTCTTTGTCGGGCTCGACTCCGACATCGGTACCGGTATTGGCATCGGTACCGGTATCCACAGTAGCATCGTGGCCAACTCCTACCATGCTTTTTTCAACAGGATCGCTCCTTTCTATGCCAAGCTTGGAGTCGATACCTGGCATGGACAATATGGTAATGACGGTCGCTGCTCCTGACAGCCAGTACCGGCGACCATCCCTTAAGCATTCCACACTGCACTGTGCAGGATCTTCTATTCCTATATATCTGGATAGCTCTGTCGGTGCTCAGGCTAGTTCTTCAGATCTAACCTGTCCAAGGGAAATTCCTCTTGGGGAACCCTCTTTTCAGAGTTTCCTCCTGGATATAGCAAGATCTCTTGCCATTCCTATCCCAGGACAGGATCCTGCACAGGGCTCTCTTTCTACCAAAACAAAGGAGAACATAATGCTTCCTTTGCATCATTCCTTGCAGGATCTCCTTCTAGGAATGTGGGAAACACCTTTAAGGGTACCCCCACCTTCCAGAGCAACTGATCTCTTATATCAGGTGCCCCCCTCTCCAGGGTTTCAAAAGACTCAACTTCCTCATCATTCCATAGTTGTGGAATCAGTAATGAGGCGGGTAAAGAGCAAGAAAAAGCACTCTTCTTATCCGCCAGGTCGTGAGTCTAAGACACTTGATGCCTTTGGACATCAAACCTTCCAGACATCTATGCTTTCTGCAAGAATTCTCTCATATATTTTCTATATGAGTCTATCTCTTGAGGAGGTCACAAAGCAATTACATCTTTTGACTCCTTCCCTTTCAGAGTCCAAGAGTGCAGACTATTCTTTACTGCTCAAGCATCTCCAGAATATCTCTTGGTTTCTTACTCGTGCTTCCCTAGACTCTTTTGAGTCTGTTAGCAGAACGTCTGCTATAACTATAGGGGCATGACGTAGAGCCTGGCTCCAAGCTTCAGACTTGCACAAATGGGCACAGCACAGACTGGGACATACTCCTTGCACTGGAGACAATCTTTTCAACAAGGAGTCTTTACGTCAGGTTACTCAGTTCTCCACTGACTTACCTGTTCCTAGGGGCTGTTCTGCACCTTCTTCTGTCCCAGTAGGTAGGAAATGTCCTGCCAAACTTTCTTCCCATAGGAGAAGAAGGTTTTATGCATCATCTGCCCATCATACAGATGTTCCCAAACAGGGGAAGCATCGTCCTGGTCTGCAGAGTTCAACCTCTCACCAGGCTCAGCAAACCCAGCAACCACAGGGTTTCTGATCAATCCATCAGATGCTTGTGACTCTTGGGATTAGAATCTGCAGTTGCTTCTTCTCAATAGAAGCAATCCACTGCTGTCATTCTAAATCCTAAACATGGATATCTTCCCGAAAGACATCCATTCTTTCTATGTTCTATGAGCTGTCAGGATGTTCATGCTTCTAGGTCACAGGGTTCTCCTCTTTTTCCTGCTAGGGAAAGAGGTCTATCCACTATCAAACAATAGTTTCCTGTGCCAGCATGTCTTTTTCCTTTCTATAAACTTACTACTTTGTAAGTTTTCTTCAGCTCCATTCTCTTTACCCTCTTACCAGGTTTTTCCTCTGTAAGAGCGGTATTGCTTCACTGGAGGGCTTTTTCTTCAGCCTCTCTAGTTTTCTTACTTTTCCAGTGCGGAGTTCTCTTCTTTGAGTTGACTCCTCTTTTTCAATCTTACTTTGAAGCACTTCATCAGACACGTCCAGAGTTTTCTACTCTTGTTTTGTCTGTTATTTCTGTTTTTAAACAGTACCATTCTTCTGCTGTCTGGCAAGCAGCTGCCAATGCAGGAGCCTTAATGTTTGGACCACTGGTTCTTGTCCACCAGCAACCAGATTTGTCCTCCATTAACATTCTGTCTGGTCTTAGTAGTGGCTCCAAGTCAGTGCTGTCATCTGTCTTGGAAATTTTTTCACTACAAGCTTGTTGGATTGTCTTCTCTTTCTGCCATCTCCATTCCCCTGGGTTTGGCAGCATAGTTGACATAGGTACTGGCTCTCCTGCAGCCAGTTCTATCTCCTCATTCTCCTGCATCATGCTCTCTGCAATTCTACAGAGAAGCTCTCCACTATGGGCCCTTGCTAGAGAGCATGGGGGGCTTTTTGTCCAACAGCTATACTAGATGGTTGAAAAAAGGCTTTTTCAGTCATGTCTCCCATGACTAGAAAAGTTCTCCTTTTTAATATAAAGGACATAGGCCTCCTCTTACGTGAAAGCTTAAGGATTCGCTAATTCCCTGCTTTGGTCCATAGTATTTCCAATAGGGAATATGTTTTCTCCTTCTAGCTCATCCTCATGGTAAGAACGCATGATACCTTTTTGCCCTTAAGCAGGTCAGCATGGTATCTCATTCCTATGCGTCTTCTGTTCACTTACCATGATAGAGTTCTAGAATACTCGGGACTTGCTGGCTGCAGACTGATATCATCCTCTGCTTTTCATGTAACCATCCTGGTTATTCTACTACCTAGCACCCCTGTAGCCATAACCAGTGGGAATTAATTCTCTATATATCTTCTCAAGTAGGTTCCACCTTCTTGTTATTAGATGGATCTTTCCTCTCCACATTTTCCTATGTGAATACCTTTTTGTAGGCATATCTCTGTCTGCTTCTTTGCAGACTTCCATATAGAGGCCTATATATTCATACCTATAGCACACATCTTACAGATGTCTATGTCTATCATTTGTGTGTATTTTATGCCCTTCATATCTCACTATAGATATATTCTCATATATCTATAGGTTATATATCTATATCTATATATGTATATCTATATATATGTATATCTATATGTATCTGTCGAGATATTTTACTATTGGTAGATATGTATTCTGCTTTATCTACCTGACTGTCGAGGCTCATATAGCTATATGATTCTGACAGATGGGCTTTACCCATACTTATGCTATCCAGCATGTTTTAGGGTCCTACACTCACAACCACTTTGGTGGTAGTTAACACCTACCATAACCTTAAGGTTAGGTACCCCTGAAGCTCTCCATGTTCCAATATCTCTCCCAGCTGACCTCAGTTAGGAGAGACATTGCGGATCTTCAGCTAATCACAGGCTCTAACGCCTCCGGCGTTGTCCTTTCTTTTGGGATATAAGGGGTTCCCATCCCTTTCTCCCCACAAGGACTGGGCCTGTTTGTCCAAATTGGTTAGCCTTTCTCTTTTTGTTCCTAAGAGTGAGCCACTCTGCTGCCAAAAGAGTTCGGCTTTTATCATAAAACCTTCCGCTGAAGGCCCACCGTTTTTGTACTACCCCAGTTTTTCCTACTGGGGTTACCTGTTACCTTTCAGGATTCTGACCTCCGTTGCTTTTCCTACAGGTTTTCTACCTCCACTTACAGTGAGGTCCTTCTCGAGGTTCCTCTACTGGGTTCCCCAGTAGATTCCATGAACCTCCATACTTCTCTGAAGTCCTGTTAGGGGAGGTCCATATTGCAATATTTTTTCTTTGCAATGTCATTGATGACAATTATCATCCACACATGGACTCCTTGTCTGCAATCCTATGCTAGGTTAACTGTTCCACAGCACCTTTTTCTCTTCAACTCCTACCCTCCATCCTCAGGATGCCTGGTGTTGTGGGGGATAGCATGTTCCAACCTATGACATGCTGGGACTCCAGGCATCTCAGCTTGGGAGTCCCCATATGTGAAGACTCATTCCTGCTTGTTCCTGGAGATAACACAGTTACTTACCTGTAACAGGTGATCTCTGGGAACAGCAGGAATAAGTCTTCACAACCCACCCACCTCCCCAGGAGTTGTATCTCTATCTATCTTTCCTTTCCTCTCTCTCTCTCTTTGTCTCAGCTTTAAAACTTAACTGAGGAGAGGCAGTTGGGAAAGGCGGGAAGGCAGCACGCAGGCGTGGTGGGATGCTTCCAAAAGCTCTTTGATTGGACGCTGGGAAGCGTTCCCTCGCAGACTCCGTCGGTACCGACGTACCCATATGTGAAGACTTATTCCTGCTGTTCCCAGAGATCACCTGTTACAGGTAAGTAACTGTGCTTTCCTTCAATACTTTGTCCCCCATTGCTTTGTCTACTTTTAGTATAGCTAGCTCCTCACAAACACAGTCTTCTGGCAATCCAAGATCCCCCTTACTTCTGTTCCTATTTTCTGAAGTCCTGCTCCTGGCCCTCATCTGTGTAAACAACAAAAATATTTGTTTAGCAATTCCACTTTATCCTCATTAGCTTCTACATATTTCTCCCCTTCATCCTTGAGTCTGACAATACCACTTTTGCACGTTCTCCTCTTACTAACATATCTGAAAAATGTCTTCTCCCTCATTTTACTGCATTGACTGTTTTTTCTTCCATTTCTATCTTTGCTTTCCTAACTACTTTTCTAGCTTCTCTTAACTTTTCCAAATAGCGATGCTTCTCTTCCCTTTCTGTGATCTCTTGTATTTTATGAAGGCTGTCCTCTCTTTCTTCACCTTTTCAGCTACTTCTTTTGAGAACCATAGTGGCCTCCTTTTCCTTTTGTTTACTTTCCTAATGAAAGGGTTTGTGGTCTTTAAAATATCCCTTTCACTTTTCCCCACTGCTTTTCTACATCTCCCAGCTGTTCCTTTTTGTTAGGAAAGTAAACAAATGTAAAAGGAAAAAGAGGTCACGATGGTTCTCAAATGAAGTAGCTGAAAAGGTGAAGAAAGAGAGGACAGCCTTCATAAAATACAAGGGATCACAGAAAGAGGAAGAGAAGCATCAGTATTTGGAAAAGTTAAGAGAAGATGGAAAAGTAGTTAGGAAAGCAAAGATAGAAATGGAAGAAAAAACAGCCAATGCAGTAAAATGAGGAAGTATGAATTTTTCAGATATGTTAGTAAGAGGAGGAAGTGCAAAAGTGGTATTGTTAGACTCAAGGATGAAGGGGAGGAGTATATAGAACCCTTGAGGTATTGTCCTATCTTGGCAATATTTGTTTTTTTTAATGGGGGGAGGGAGGGTATATCAGGAATCTGAGTGGCTAGCCAAGATTTTTTAAGGGATTGGGATGGGGGGCCCTTTGGGAACCTAGTTGGCTAGCTGGGATAGTGTAGTTTATTTGGGAGTGCACCTCCCCCCCATCAGATAACTCCCAATGGGGATCGGGAGCTGTTCAGGGGGATCAGTGCTGATGGTGGGAGGCCTGTTGTTTTAATATTGTTAATGCCATGGATATCTACATCTGTAGCACTGCTTCATTAACAGGCTCTGAGGCAGATAACGCTACCTCTTGAGGTGGCTTTATCTGCAGCCATGATGGAGCCCGATTTTGATAGCCCTCATGCAAAAATGTTTTGTGCTATGACTGTCAACAACTGGCATCCCCTACTGCCCGTCCCAATCCTGCCTCACTACCACTGCACCATACGAAAAGCAGATATCACAGAAAAATGCCTGCGATATCTACTTTTCTCACACATTAGCTGCTACTGCAAGGTGATAAATCTGTGTTTTCCCCATGGTAGCAGCTAATGCACTTTAGTAGACATGTCTCTTAGTGACTGAATCAGTTAGTTAGTGGTTGCTATACGAGGTGTGACAAAAAAGAAACGAGACTGTCCCATAAATGTTTTATTACAAAATCTACAGAGAAATTACGCTTGTCCCCTTCAAAGTAATCCCCTCCAGAGTTAATGCACTTCTGCATTTGCTTCTGCCACGTATGGAAGCACTCTGTAAAGTCCTCCTTGAGGTCCCTCAGCTCCCTTATTACAGTGGCCTTGATCTCTTCTACAGAGGCAAAATGAGTTCATTTGAGCACAGTCTTCAGCCTGGGGAAGAGTCAGAAGTTGCATGGTGCGAGATCTGGGGAATAAGGAGGATGGTCGAGAGCTGTGATCTGTTTGTTTGCCAAGAACTACCTCATACTGAGCGCTGTGTGTGCAGGCACGTTGTCATGGTGGAGCAGCCACAACTTGCCTCTTCACAGAGCCCGCCTTCTGTGCCAAACCCGGTCATGGAGGCGATTGAGGACCTGCTGGTAGAAGTGCTGGTTGACTATCTGACCCTCAGGAACAAACTCATGATGGATCACCCCCTTCTGGTCAAAGAATGCGATCAGCATGACTTTGATCCTTGATTTGGACATGCGCGCCTTCTTGGGTCTGGGTGACAGTCGCACTGCAGGCTCTGTCTCTCAGGGTCATACTGGAAGACCCAAGTCTCGTCTTCTGTGATGACTTGGCCAACAAACTCTGATCTTCTCTAGCAAGTCTCGACAAACATTGACCCGGTGCTCCTTCTGGTCTGATAAAAGCTTGGGCACCATCTTGGCACACACCTTCCTCATCTCCAGCTCCTGCACCAAGATGGTCCGCACTGACTCCCTGTTCAGGCTGAGCTCCTCAGCTATCATCTGCACTGTCAGTCTGTGATCACTCTGCACCAGCTGGTTCACTCTGTCCATGTTCTCAGCCGTCTTTGTCGTGGAAGGCCGTCCTGACTTGGGGTCATCCTCCACCTCCTCGCGGCCAGTCTTGAAGCATTTGTGCCACTCGAAGACTCGCGGCCTTGACATAGCATCTTCTCTATAAGCCTTTTGGAGAAGTTGGAGACTTCTCCAGCTTAACCAGAAACTTCAAGTTGATTCTTTGCTCCATATTTCTGCCACCTCCAGTTGTGTGACAAAGCGATGGAGCAGTGTGCTACAAAAAAAACTGAAAAAGAAAAACAGAGTGAGAGAGATGAAAAATATTAAAGCGGAATAGTGGCAAGGTGTTGCACAACACAGTGACATGAGCAGTTAGACAATTGACATTGAGTCATGGGTGTGGCTGCCACAGTCTTGTTTCTTTTTTATCATCTCTTGTATATACAGACTCCTTGTCTTTTGGACAGTGGCATCTTATGGTTTATTTATTTATTTATTATTAGCATTTGGCTCATGCCTTTCCAGTAGTTATTCAAGGTGAGTTACAATCAGGTACCATAGGTATTTCCCTGTCCTCAGAGGGCTTACAATCTAATGGGCTGATGCAGAAAGACTAACGCGCTCTTTGCACGCAGATATTGCAGCTTATACACCAAATACAGAAAAGAGATTGACACATGTGTAAACAGCAAAACAAAAGCAAGAGCGCACAGTAATGCAAAGCATATTTAAATCATTTGCAAATGATCTGCATGGATTAAAATGGTATGGTAATATTGTCTGTGCCCGATGCAGAGAAATGCGTAGAGGATTATGTAACCAGCTAAAGCGCCAATCTCTCTATGCCTGGTCTGAGGTGGCTTAAATGTCTTGCACGTGCCCCGACAGTATTTTGATGGCATTGGGGGCTTTCCCCGATGCCTGAATCATCTGAGGTGAAGTGTCAAACTTCCCCTCAGGTGATCCAGGCATCGGGGAAAGCCCCCAATGCTATGAAAATACTGTTGGAGGCTGGTGCCCCCGATACTGAGCCCCCACAGAAACCAAATTCCTGGTGGCTCAGTAGCCCTGATCTCCCTACTCACCCAATAAAAAAAACCCTGGTGGCCCAGCAGCCCTGATCCCACCACCAGCTCAATAAAAAAAGCCCGGTGGCCCCTGAACCCCTCACCCTCTTCTGGGGACCTATAAAATGGAGTAGGAACATTGCCCACATGCTCCCGCCACTGCGTCACCATCTTGAAAAATCGCAGCACCTGAATGCACTGCGTGGGGCCAGGCACTGCCATTTTTCAAGATGGCGCAGGGGTGGGAGTGCATGGGCAATGCTTCTGCTCCATTGTGAAGGTACTGGGAGGGGGATGGGGGTTCCGCAGCCACTGGGCCACCGTGCCTTTTTTTATTGGGTGGGTGGGGGATTGAGGCTGCTGGGCCACCAGGATTTTTTTTATTGGGTGGGGGATCGGGGCCACTGAGCTGCCAGGGATTTGGTTTCTGGTCCTTTCGACAGTATTTTGATGGCATCGGGGGCTTTCCCCGATGCCTGGATCATCTGAGGGGAGGTTTGACACTTCTCAGATTATCCAGGCATTAGGAAAAGCCCCTGATGCCATCAAAACACTGAAAGAAAATGCTATAAATTCTTTGAAAGGACCATTTTAGTGCAGTGAGGTGGGAATTGGCATATCTAAAGCTTTTTGTAAAATACCTAAAAGGATTTTGGCAAATACCAGGGTAATTGTCAGCAGTTCCAGAGGAAGAGTTGATTTTAAAAAGTTGCACATGGAGAAAAAAGAGCGATTATTTTGCTCTTCCCAATGTACATTGCTGTAGCTTTTTAAAATCACTGCTTCCAACATAGATAACGCCACTAAATATCCTTACAGACTCTGCCTGTGCATTCCGATTTGTGTTTAGCAGGGATATACATCCGGGTTGGACGTAAATGCCAGGGTGACAATTCCACTAAATGCCAGGGTGACAATTCCAGTCAAGGAGCTCCCCGCATGTAATGCAGAGATGTATGGGGAGCTCTGGACAGGGGGGGAGGGGGGCTGAAGGTAGAGCGAGGACTGGCTGGAGGCGTGACCTTGAACTAGGATGTACAGGGCGTATTCCTGTGATGGCCTTGTACATCCAGGCTGGGTGACTTAGATGGGAGACTTATTCAACCTCAGAGGTGGAATAAGTCCTCCCCCCCCCAATGGCAGGGAACAGCCATGCAGGACCCCAGGACGCAGGTGAGCAGAGGAGGGGGTTCCCCGCAGCCCAATCCAGGGCCTGGAAGGCCCAATTGGGGATTGGGTGGCATTGAAAATGCCCTTTGAAGGCAGTGTGTGTGATCGGGGCTCTTGCACGGAGCCACAGTGTCATGGCTTTAGGATGCCACAAAAACATGGCTCCATGCAGGAGGCTGGCTGAGCTAGCTGGGTGGATTTGTGCATGTCCAGCGGGGCTGAATCGGGGCATGTCTGGGACATCCCGGCCCTATGCCCCGATTCTGCTCCCACTGGGTCGGCTAGCTCCCGCGGGTAAAGAATCAGGTGCATATCCAGGCCATCCAGATTTTGGACATCCAGATGGCCCAGACGTGCCCCGATCGGAATTGGTCTCCACCTGGAGAGTGCAAAGTGATCCATGGGCAGAGTTTGCAATTATCTGTATAGTAGTGATATTCACTGATATGTTGTTATGTGAACCACTTTGATTGAAGGAGAAGGTGGTATATAAACCTGTTAAATATCCATTTAGTAGAACTGAATATTTTCATTATACAAATAATGATGACCTTGGCTGCACTTTCTGGATATTCAACTCCAGCCACAATTTGGATACGAGCACAAAGCATCCAGATTTATTTATTTATTTCTTATTTATTTATTTATTTACAGTCTCTTATATATTGCGCTATTCAGCATCAGTGCAGTTTACATGGAACACAAACTTACAACAGGGTGGCAAGCCGCTCTGTGTTTACAGAGAACAGATGCTAAAACTTGGGTAACAGGGGGTAATTATTTACACATAGGCATCATGTTTAAGTCATATTGGAAGTAGACTAAGTTGAGGTTGGATTGCGGTATGTTGGTGTGGCTGTACTAGGCTGGGAGGGGGCTGTTAGTGTGCTGGCTACCGGGTAGTACTTGAGGAAGAGATGGTGCTTCACTGACTTCCTAAACTGGGTTAGGTCAGGAATTGCCCGGATGTTGGGTGGCAGGGCGTTCCAGCATCTGGGTGCACAGAACTTGAAGGCCCTGTTTGCTGTTGCTTGGGTGCATTGAGTTATCGCTCAATGTATTGAGTGCATTGAGTGCAGCAGTGTATTGACTGCTGCAGATCTTCTGGATCTGTTGGGGGATATGGTGTGGATAAGCTCCGTGAGGGAAGTAGATGAGAGCTCATTGATGGCCTTGAATGTCAACAGTAGGGTCTTGAATGCAAGTCTGCCATGAATCGGGAGCCAGTGCAGCTGTTTTTTAGACAGAGTGGTCAACATTAAAAAAATATATATATATCGATTACTGCAGCTGAATATTGATCCCCTACTTTTCAGTGAATTTTGATAAAGAACACATTTTAAGTATTTACCTACTATATACATTGCTACTTTAGCCAGTCTTACACAATCTCTTATAGATAACACAGCAAAACCAAGAATAAGTTAATAGTTTATATATTTCAAACAATCCTACTTCCCCTTTTTCTCTCCTTCAACCATCTGTCCCAATCCCCACCCCTAGTCTAACTGATATAATGGCACACAAAGAATTCTATTTTCATTATATAACTAACAGGGGCTATACATTTCAAGTAAAGGTAAGGGTTTGTGGCTTTTTAAATTACTAGCTCTTCGCCTGGGAGCCCTCAGAGGTCATAGTAACATATAGTAACATAGTAAATGACGGAAGATAAAGACCAGCATGGTTCATCTAGTTTGCCCAGCACGATGGCAAGCGTAGGTGCACCTGCCACTCCGTGCAGGCCACCCCTCCCCATGTCCCTGTTTAGGGGTGAACCAACCATTCCATGCAGGACACCCCTATTTGTTGAGAAATTAGATGGTTCATTTTACTTTGATTTTATCCTGTTGCTGTAAAGGGATCCACTGTGTCTGTCCCATGCCATTTTGAATTCCGTCACCGTGTTTGCCCCCACCACTTCCATTGGGAGGGCATTCCAAGCATCCACCACACTTTCTGTGAAAAAGTATTTCCTGACATTGCCTTTCAATTTACCACCTTGCAGCTTCCTGTTATGCCCTCGAGTTTTACAGCTTCCCCGTCTTAGGAAGAGGTTTGTTTGTTCATTATTTCCCTTTAAGTATTTAAAGGTCTGAATCATATCTCCCCTGTCCCTCCTCTCCTCCAAAGTGTACATGTTTAGGTCTTCAAGTCTCTTCTCATAAGGCTTCTGATGCAGGCTCCAAATCATTTTGGTTTCCTTCCTCTGAACAGTTTCCAGTCTTTTTACATCCTTTGCAAGATACGGTCTCCAAAACAGAACCCAGTACTCCAAGTGAGGCCTCACCAGTGACTTGTACAGTGGCATAAGTACCTCTTCCTTTCTGCTGGTGATTCCTCTTTGTATGCAGCCCAACATCCTCCTGGCTTTTGCCACCGCTTTGTTGCACTGTTTTGCCATCTTGAGAACTTCAGAAATAATCACACCATTAGTTGATTAGGATCCACCTTTGTGCAATCAGTGTCACATGATGCCTGAATAAATGTACCTGTTCTGAAAGGCCCCTGACTCGGCAACACCACTAAGCAGGCAACATAAAGACCAAGGAGCACTCCAAACAGTTCAGAGACAAAGTTGTGGAGAAGTATAGATCAGGTTTGGCCTATAAAAACATTATCCCAAATTCTTAATATCCCACAGAGCTGTATTAAATCCATTATAACAAAATGGAAAGAATATGGCATCACTACAAACCTCCTAAATGGCCCCAAGTTGCACAGAGTATATAGGTATCAAAAATAGCTTTGGCTCTGCAATATATCCAGAAAGACTAATCTGCTCGAATGTAGACCACAATTCATTGAAATGCCCAAAAACAAAAAACAAAGGATCTTTGGGAGCTACCGTGGTCTCAGTACCAAGGGAAAGGAACAGAAACTTCTGATCCTATCCCAAAACTTCACATCAATGACCACAATCTAGTAGCAACCAATTTTTCACGATATTTTTTTAAAAAGGCATTCCAAACACAATAATGAAAAAATTGCTTAGCTTGTCGTGGTCGGGCTTAAACTCCAACCCGTAGGCAATGGCGTAAGCTCTTCCTCTTTCCCGACGCTAACCAGCGCTAGGCGTTTCGCCATTCAAGGTTCTTCAGGGGAAACTAAGCTTCTGCAATACAAAACACGGTTCAAAGTGACAGCACTTTCTTCTATCAAATTATTACTTCATTAATCTTATGCAAGACGCTGCAGTTACTCACTTTATCATTGACACACTAGCGTTCCCATCACAGACTGCTGCTGAACTGCTAGACGGAAGTGGGGAATCCCACGCATGCGTTGTCATTAAATACTATGGAATTTGATTTAAATGGTTGCCGCGAATGTTTACGTCACAAACACGCCTCCCACTCCACTCGGGCATTCAGACCCAGAGGAGTCACAGTCTGTAAAAGATGTATCCATTTCTGTTCTGTGTAGAGAAGAGATTCATCCATGGTTCGACCTTTATGAGCACGTTGCAATTGTAGAATACAGAAACACCGCAAGTCAGTAAAATTATGTTGATGAGTGACACAATGTTCCATAATAGGCGCTTCCATTCGGCCGCACTTCAACTTGCTCTTATGTTCATTCATCCGTAAACGGAATGCACGAATGGTTTTCCCAATGTAAAGCAAGGAACAGGGGCACCTAATGCAGTAAATAACATATGTAGACCCACACGAAGTAGATGTCCGCAGTCTATATTCCCGTCCATTGTGTCTGAAGCTGTCACAGTCTTGCGTCACACAACAGATGGAACAGTTTCCACAAGCCACATGGCCACCCATCGGTTCCACATCATTCAAAGGAGATCGTAGCACTGCCGGACTTAACAGTTCCTGAAGATTGTTCTGTCTCTGCCAGACACAACGAGTTCGATAAGTCTGTAATCCCGGTATACCTGATAAAATATTCTTATGTCGGGACACACTTGCTTGCAGATGCTTACTTAATGGAGAGTACTCTGTGATGAAGTTAATGTGGTCTTCCATTGTTGCTTTCGAGCCTTGAGGCAATAATAATTGATCCCGATTTAAAAACCGTGCTCTAGTGTAGGCTGCTTTGATAATACGGGGAGGATAACCTCGTTGTAGGAAATTCTGTTTTAACATCTTCGTTTGCTGACGATATTGTTGAACAGTGCTGCAATTCCGGCGATAACGAATAAACTGTGAAAAAGGTAGGCCTTCACGCAACCGTACAGGATGGGCACTTGAATAGTGGAGCAGAGTGTTTCTATCAGTCGTTTTGCGAAAAACTGAAGTGCTCCAACCATGAGCTGTCTTCTGGACTTGAATGTCCAAAAACGATATTTGAGTATTGTGGTAAGTCATTGAAAAATGTAAATTTGGCTCACAAGTGTTGAGCCAAGTGGCAAACTGTTGTAAAGAAGCCTGATCTCCCAACCACAACACAAAAATATCGTCGATGTAACGTTTCCACAATTTCAATGAAGTCTGGTGTGGGCAGTTAGGCAACCAATGGCATTCAAATTGTTGCATATACAAATTTGCAATCGATGGGGCACAAGTAGCACCCATCGCAACACCGGTGATCTGGTGATACAATGTTTGTTCAAATATAAAGAAATTGCGAAACAGAGCTAAATCGGCCAGTGTAGATAAAAAAGCAAGTGAGGCCGCTGACAGATCGCCGCGCTCTCGAAGCGCCCTTACTACCACCTCATGAGCTTTCACCTGTGGGATCACCGTGTATAAAGAGGTGACATTGAACGTTACTAGCAACACTCCTGCCACAGCAGCTAGAGCATCAGAATCATGTAGGATCTGGAGAAAATGTGTAGAATCTTTTACATATGATGAAATTGTAGGCATCAAAGGTCGAAGATATGAATCTAAAAAAACCGACAGCGGTTCCAACAGGGATCCCCGAGTGGACACTATTGGGCGTCCCGGTGGCCGTTGCAGATCCTTGTGTATTTTGGGCACCAGATAGAACTTGGAAATAGTGGGATCAATCACGTTCAAAAAAAGATATTCTTTTTTGGAAATGACACTATCTTCCAAAGCCTTCCTGGTAAGCTTGTCAATCTTCTCACGAAGCTGCTCAGTGGGATCAGATTGCAAGACGGCATATACCGTCCTATCCTGCAGCTGCCGATTTGCTTCTTCTAAATATTGTTGCCTGCTCCAGACCACCACTGCTCCTCCTTTATCGGCTCGTTTGATGACGATGTCCGTAGATGACTGCAGTTCTTTTAAAGCTTGGCGTTCTGAAGGTGTCAAAGAGGTGTGAAGCGTCCGCTGGGACGCCATGGCCTGTCTCATATCTCTTACTATTAAATCTCTATATAAAGCTAGAGAAGGGTGTAGAGGGCCCGGTGGGGTCCATTTAGACTTTAAGGGAAGCTGAATACGGAGAGTTGGAGTAATAAAGCTGCCCTCGGCCGGATCTGGTCGTATACTCTCATTCTGCGCAAAGAATAGCTTTAAATTCAATTTTCTAATATATTTCTCCATATCTACCCTAAAGCGGAAAAAATCGAACTTAATCTGAGGGACATAAGATAGCCCCTTTTCCAATACTGCCAACATTGCTTGTGAAACCTCCATTCCCGACACGTTCACTAGTAACGATCCGTCCGTCGTCGAGGACGTTCGGTCAGAGCTGTCTTGTTGCGAACATTGTCGTTTTTCTTCTTCTTCTCCTTCTCCTTGACGGAACCTTCCGAAAAATCCTTTTGACGGGATATCACTTCTGAATCCGTGGATCCTGTATCATCCGAGCTGTTTTCAAAGGTGACGTGCCTTCTCCTAGTGGACAGTTTGCGCTTGACGTTCATCCAAGGATAAACATATCCCTTGGTATAATCTGTGTAATCTCTCAAAAGTTTTTTTTTCTTTCGTGTGTTTTACTTCAGCGTGGACAATTGACGTTTGTGATTGTATTTTAATTCCAGGTTGTAATGCAACAAAACAGGACAAACACAGAGGGGACTAATACTTTTGCAAGGCACTGCACTTTATATTTTGAAAATAAATCTTTTCTTGTAGCATTTAGATCGAGTCTTTCTACTGGTCACATACAGTACTTTGTTGTGGAGTCCAACAGGCTTCCTTGATTGCCCTAATTATGTTTAATATTTTCCTTAGTTCCACAGGGTTCCTTGCTTGCCCTAATTCTTTTTAATGTTTTCCTTAGCCCATTAGCTATAGTAATACAAATGTTTGGTATCACAGGTTGCTATTACTCCGACAATATGCGGTTGATGTTTCATATGGATTTCAAAAACCCAGATCTCAGACCATTAAACCAGTGTCGTCACTGCCGACTGTCTACAGGTGAATCAACTTAAATTAAATATAGCCAAATGCTTGGCTATTTGTATATCAGACCTCTTGGACTGTCCTACGGAAGCTCTATTGCTTTTGGGACATCCTATTGTGTTAGTGAAGACCATGAAAGTCTTAGGCTGTTATTTAGACTCATAAGTTGTTTTTGAGTTCATATCTCCTCAGTAGTTCAGTCTTGTTTTCTTGCTTTGTGAAAGAACCCAATTATTTATGCATGCCTCGATCTAGAGATATTAAGGACCTTGACATATGCCTTGGTCATATTTCATTTAGATTATGGAAATTTGCTTTATGATGAGGTAAGTCTAATGGCTCTCAAAAGATTTCAAAACATCCAAAGCACTGCAGTCAAGCTTTTGCATTCAGCAAAGAAGTTCAATTAATAACATCCTTGCTTATTGCTTAACACTGGCTTTCATAATATTACAGGATATCCTTTAAAACTCAACTTCTTGCTCATAAAGCCTACTATATAGGTCTTCCCTTGTTTCTTTCCAGATATTTAGTCTCAACCATGTTAGCAAGACCAATACAAATATTGAACTAAAAATTGTGTCATCTTCTATCCATAGCTAGGATTTGTTATGAGAGAACAAGACAAACTACTTTTTTTTCTATTTTGCACCATCTTTGTGGAAGTCTGTACCGACTTATTGGCATATTTGGCTTGTATGCTAAATTTAAGAAAGTAAAAAAAAAATCCCTTTTATCAAAAGAGCTTTTGGGGTGGCATTGGTTTCAAAGTGATCATTTTTCCTTTCTGTTTTTTCCCCTTGCCCCTTTGCTTTCACTTTAGCCCCTATTTAGCATTTCAAAGAAAGTTGTGATCCCCTTGTTGGTTGTCGCCTGTCCATTTTTTATTTTTGCTACCTATTTATTGTAAACCACTTTGTCACATCCATTACAAAAGGTGGAATATCAGATATGTGAATAAACTTAACAAAACTAAACTAGTCCCCCTTGCCCTAGGTTCAGTCATTTTTCTCCTCCAGTCAGCCCTCTCACATTGCCCCCACTCCTAACCCAGTTCTCTCCTTTTCTCTCTTGAATGACCCTTCCCCCTCCCTGCACACCTGGTGTCTAAGGAGTCCTTTTATTAAGGTGCACTGGGGTTTTGCATCTAATGCATTTAGCTCAAAAGCTAAAGCACAGTAGTTGCAACCTCTGTGTGCTAACTACTCTGGGGTATGTCCAGCATGTTCACAGCATTTACCGCACTGAACAGTACCCTAACGTGCTGCAGTGGCATGCACAATTACCACAGCTGCATTTAACTCCATTTACTGAAGTGGCAGGTGAATCCGCGGGCCAATTGTACCCCTATGCTAACTGTACTGCGCTCACCATGTTCACTCTCTTCCCCTAACTCGCCCCTTACCATCCCAATATGTGATTCACAGTACTAATGTTGGTTCCGCACCAACGGGTACCATGGGCCTCAGCACATGCTTAACCTGCATAGCACACTTTATTAAAAGAACTCCTTAGTTTCCTACTCATCCCAGATGGGGCTGAAGACATCTACCCCTCCTTCCTAGGGCTCTAGATAGAGTCATGGCTGCTGCCTCTCTCTCTCCCATGGTTTTATTAGTTCTGCAGCCGCCTCCTCCTCCTGTGAAGACACTATCGTTGCTGCCTCATCTCTCCTGGTCCTGAATGAGGTGAAGGCGAGGATGATTGCTTCTTCCTGCCAGCTAGTCGAGAAAATCTATTTGTTTCAGGCAAGTGGGTGAGTGGATTTTTGAAACTCTGCTCATATTACATAAACAAAAATTCTGAGATGCGCTTTTTTTACATTGATGGAGCACATGCACTACTGTGCACTATGGACACTGTGCCCATCCTTGTAACGAAATGTTGGATTCTAAGTTCATCAGTAGCAATTGTAATCTAAAAAATGCTAGAACATCTGTGTTAAATAGTCAAAACAGTTAATAAAATCAGCAATGTTACTGTGTGTTCCAAACTCAGGGTTTGGAAACAAATTGAAAACTTTGTACATAGCAAGTCATGCTGACTCTGAACATTTTTGTTGGCCCATGTTATCCTCCACTAGCATAGTGCGTGACATCAGATCTCTATAGCAATTGTTTAAGATCTAGTCGAATCGCTTTCTGTCTTCAAAGAGTACTTTGCATTTGGTTATTTTATGTACATTTCTAAAATCCACACTGAATATGCATATATACATTGAAGTCACTTTTCTTTGCAAACTTTAGTCAGAGACAAATCTAATAAGCTGTTTACAAGTATAGAATTACATGGAACTTAAAAGAATAATTTTC
The DNA here is from genome assembly GCA_033557465.1 of Ichthyophis bannanicus. Lineage (NCBI taxonomy): Eukaryota > Metazoa > Chordata > Amphibia > Gymnophiona > Ichthyophiidae > Ichthyophis > Ichthyophis bannanicus. The sequence continues at coordinate 576,107,496 of CM066033.1, forward strand.
AGAAACTGACCTACTGAAAAGGGCTTTTATAAAATTGCTCTATATAGGTTTTCAAAAGTATGCATGCATTTTTATTCAGAAAATGTGTCTGCACAAATTAGCAAGTGTAAAGCATGTGTAGGGATAATTTTCAAAGTGAAAATATGCATGCTACCTAAACTTTGTAAACCTTGTAAAGTATATGGAACTAAAGGTACCAATGAACTTTTCATCAATGTGACAATTATGAAAATGATTTATCTTATTTAATTTCTTGATATATTGCCCAGGTTATTCCATGATGTATACGTGTGCTACAAAAAGCTCCCAGGGTTTTGGGTGTTGAGGAAATGGATTGGAAATGGATTGTATGCATGACTTGCCAGGAAGGAATGTATAGGAGGAGGAGTGTGGAAATAATGCGTGGTGGAGGGTGGTTATGGAGCATATGAGGATAAGTATATTGGGCTGTGTTCCTAGGTGGGCTGGTGATGTGGGCAGGGGATGTGTGTTGGTGTGTGGGGGAGGGTTAGTACACTCTCCCTTTTGCTCTCCCCATTCCTTCCTCTCTTTTGCTCTTTCTCCCCATGCTTTTCCTTCATCTCCTTCTTCTTCTCCCTCTTTCTTTCCTTTCTCTCCTGCCTCTTCCTCCTCTCTCTTTCCGCTCATCCCCTATCTCTTACTCAGTGGCGGCATTCGATCCAACCAGGATCGATCCCACCACTGAAGGAGCCAAGCGGGTGGCAGCATGGCATGCATTTGCGTTGCTGGCACCGCAAGCTTGGGCCGCTGGCAGCTACCGCAGGGCTGCAACTCCCCGGTGGCCCAGCACCCCAATCCCTCCACCCACCAGTGGTTTAATGGCATCAGGTGCATCCCCCAATGCCATAGTTCCCTGATCCCATCAACTACTGGCGGGTGAGTGGATTCCCGCCAGTGTAGTGCCGGCATCGGGACGCCATTTTCAGCCCGATTTGGCAAATGCGATCTGTGGGAGAAACCGGTTCACGTGAACCGGCTGAACCCTACCACTGCTCATATCTCTTTTCTCCCTTCCCTTCCACTCCCCTCTTTTTCCTCTCCTACCCTCCCTTCTTCTGTCTCTATAGCCCCTACCTAGGCCACTAGCAATTACTCTTCTTCTTTGACTGGTGGGCTCCCCGCCACTCAAATGTCTTTTTCTCTCCACCTGCTGTCTCCTGTGCTTCTGACTTCTTTTTGTCTGTCCACCTGCTCGTTTTGCTTGTGAGGTCAGTATTACAGAAGGATAGACAACATCAGAAATGAACACATTTATATTTCATAAAACATGCAAAAATTTGTGGTACACCTTGAAATACAATGGCTAATCTAATTTAAAAATTTGCTGTAAGTACTGTACAGGTTTTTTGCATAAATTTTCCATTATAACATGATAGTAAATCAATATATTTGATTTATGCATGTAGGCATTTCAAAATAGTTGGACAAATATATAAAGTACAAAACAAAATATGATGACGCAGCCCTTAAGGGAGTGAACAATAATGTTTTCAATACATTTGCAGTCACTATAATATAACACCCTGAGATTTGTACTCAGATTATTCAGTGTTTTCCCAGTTGACAACACACGTTGTCTATGTGTTACAATGCTTTCATGCGCACATTAGTGAATGTCATTTGTTAGATATCATAGCTGAAAATAAGTCTCACAGTTTGCATAATACTCACTTGCACATTGGCTGCTGACTGGGCCAAAAAATGCCTGGTTGTCCTCCAGGAGGATTGAGAATCGTGGCAATGGTGTATACCTTCTGCTAGGGTCATCTTTCATGATGATACTGCACTAATGAATGTCAAAAAGAAGTTTTGTCTGTTAAACTCATGCAGAGCCAGGTATTTCAGTCTGTATAAAGGGAGTGCATGAGAAGAAGTCTGATGTGAAAGAAAGGTGAAGCGGAATAAAGGAGTAGCCTAGTGATTAGAGCAGCAGGCTGAAACCAGAAAGCAAGAGTTTAAATCCCATTGATACTCCTTGTGATCTTGGATAAGTTACTTAACCTTCCATTGCCTCAGGTGCAAATGTGAAGGCACATTTTACAATGGCAAATGATATCCAAATACAATCTAGGAAATCTAAGCCAGAATGTCTGAAAAAAAATCAAGCTCATAGAAAATTTATAAGTTAAGTGTTTCTATTTTATCACTGTTTTCAAATGATTAAAAGGAATATTCACGGCGAGGGGAAGGTTGACATTCCTCCCTCTTTTGAATGATTATTCCCACAAAAAGTTACTGACACGGAGATTTGTTACTGGTATGCCAAGGTTCTGTTTTGTTCTAATTGATTTCACCTTGTGCGGGTTTTTTTTCTAATTTACTTGAAAAAAATCAGGCATGTCCAAGTTCAGGCATGATTTCACAAACATGGACGTGCTCGATATGGACATCTCTGGGGCCATCTACGTAGATGTCCCTGGAATAGTATTCAAGGCTGTGTATATCTAATGATTAGAGTAGTGGGCTAGGACCAGGGAAGCCAGAGTTCACTGCTGCTCCTTGTGATCTTGGATAAGTCACTTAACCCTACATCTTCTCTACACTCTCTGGGTGTTTTACTGCCAAAACAAGCACTTTCCTAATGCCTATTCATGCCTGGAGCAGGTCTAAACAAGGACACGGTTGCAGATGATTCTGAAATTGAGCAGGGACATCTAAGTCCATTGCACCGCCTCAGACACACCTTCATCATGCCCCCTGCCTACTTGGATGTCCACATACCAGAGACGTATTTGAAAGCATTTGCAAAATGGCTCTAGGGATATCTCCATGATTTGGATATCCGCATGCACGTTTTTGGACATCCAAGTCATAACTAAGGCTTTTAAAATGACTACCATAGGTATCAATGCATAAATCCTGCATAAGAGCTCAGTGCTAAAGCTCGAGCATAGGGTTTCCTAATGTAAGTTTAACACAGACCTTTTGCTCAGCAGTGCTGTACACAAACCAGCATGTCAATAAGCTCACCACAAAAGGTCTGTGCCTAAACAAAGAGAGTAAGCCGAACATATGTGTACAGGGGTCTGCATTAGCAGCACCTATATCTTCCACAGGTGAGTTAGTTTGAAACTTCACTTCAGATGACCCAAGGCAGACCGCTGATCACAGTGTTACCGCCCCACCACCAAAATATCATTGGTGGTCCTGAACCCCTTCACCACTTAAAAAGTTTGCTGGTGGTCTGGTGGGCCCTTTTCCATCCTTCCAACCCCTTAAAATATTCCCAGGCAGTCTAGTGGCTCGGTGGCCCTTACCCTCCATCTCCCTTGAACTCTCCTAAAAAGTTTCTCTGGTAGCCCAGAGGCCCCTACCCCCACCTCCCAAACCCCTAATAGCTCCAATCTGCCTACTTATATTCCCTCACTGGAGAAAAGGAGTTTTGCCCACATGTTCCTGCCCCTGTGCTGCCATCTTGGAAAATGGTGGTGCAATGAACAGTTAGTTTACCATATAAGGCAATAATTGCCTTATATGACAGACTGACTCCTGTAGTGCATCCTGGGATGCACAGCATGGAGTCAGAAAACTGACTGGCCCTATGTTGTGCATCCCAGGATGCACTACAGAAGTCTTCCATATAAAGCAATTATTGCCTTATATGGCAAACTGATTCTGCTTGGTGCAACCTGATCACAGGTTGCACCATGCAGGGTCAGATGCCACTATTTTCAAAGATGGCAGTGCAGGGCAGGAGCGTGTGGTCATTGCCTTTGTTCCCCAACAAGGGAGTTACTGGTGGGGAGATTGGAACTACCTGTGGTCTACCCAATGGTCCAAAATGACAGCACTCATTGCCACTGGCACACCAAGAACACATCTGACCATGGATAACCTATCAGACATGCAGCAGAGACACCACAATTGTGCAGCTAACCATGACCTCTGTCCCCCACAGTGGCAGCACAGCAGAAGGTGGACGCCCCACCTCTGTCCCTTGATGGCTTCACCCCTGACACCATAGAGAACACTGGTGTAGATATGCCCCCCAGTCCCAGTGGGAGCAGCAGCAGCACACAGCAAAGCCCCATCCTCCTGTGCAGCCCAAAATCATCTGCGGATGATGAGAAGGACAAGGAGGCTCTGACAGGGGAGGCAGCATTCTTCCCCTCCACTTCCACTGAAGGGGGCAGAGCTGATGGCAGTGGGGCCTATGCCCCACAGCACACCTGCGGGATAGTGGGCAGCAGGGTGGTGAAGAGGTCCCACAGGTGCCATGTGCAGATGCCCTGGAGACAGGGGGTAACCCTGGTGGAGGGGGTGTGTGGCGTGATAGGGCAGGTGGATGGGGAGGCCCCATGAAGTGTTGTTAGTGAGGCTGTAGTGAAACAGGCAGAGGGGTCAGGCATGGGTGGTGAGGTGGGGGGCCGGTGAGTGCATGGGGGAGGGTGAGTGGCTGGAGGGTGGTAGTGAGGGTGAAGTTTCTATGTGCAGGTCAGGTGAGCATGTGGGGGTGTGTGAGTGGCAGGAGGGGGAAGGTGAAGAAGAGGGATCAGAGTGCATGGAGGGGGAGCATGTGTGGTGGGTGAGTGGCAGGAGGGGCGGAGCGAGGGAGGGGTCAGAGTGCATGGAAGAGGAGCGTGTGGGAGTATGTGAGTGGCAGAAGGGGGGATCGAGGGAGAGGGATCAGAGAGCATGGAGGGAGGAGCATGTGGAGGTGTGTGAATGGCAGGAGGGGGAGTGAGGGAGAGAGGTCAGAGTGCATGGAGGGCGAGCATGTGGGGGTGTGTGAGTGGCAGGAGGAGGAAGTGAGGGTTGGGGGATGGAGGGCAGGCAGGGGGAGAGTGCGGGCAAGTGTTTGTGGGCAGCGTGGATGGCAGTTCCGAGTGGGGGTGCGGGGAGGGATGTGACAGTGCAACTGGAGGGGGATGCGGATGGTGAAGAGGCAGTGGGGGCTCCAGGATATGGAAGCTGGGGTTGCCAGGAGTCAGTGGCGGTGGCAGGTAATGTCAGTGATGAGGGTGGCGATGTGCGGAGGTGCCATCATCCATATCCATGTGGGAGTGGTGTGCCCATGGTGGACCATGAAGCCCACTCCTATCCAATGTATGGAGGCCCTGATGATGTGCCAGCTGTGCCCTTCCTGGAGCATGTGCCGGCATGCAACCTTGCATGGCTGCATAGGCCCCTCTCACACTACTTGTGCCATGTGGAGGGCCTCAGGGGTGAGGTGCGGGGCCTGAGGAGTGAGCTCAGTGGCCTGCGACTGCTGCTGAAGGCCCACCTGCAGCCCCCCACACCACTCCCCAGTCACACAGCAGGCAGCCCTGCAGGGCACTGAGGGGGCCCCCACCATCTGGGAGGCACGCAGGGACAGCAGTAACACCAAGCCTCATATGCCAATGGCTGCTAGTGCAGTGACAGCCACCAGGGTGGAATGGCTGGCAATATTAATGACCCTGTAGGTGCAGCAAGGATGGGGTTTGGGTGCCAGGGGGGCACTCCTGTTTGCCAGTGTGTTTAGGTACTGTTTGCCCATATTCTTTGTCTGTCCCATGCATGTTAACTACGAAATAAAGTGTTATGCTGTTCTACATGTGTGCCTTGTGTGCCTATGTATCTTTCTCCCACAGCAACTCGGACCACCAGTGGCCCCAGTCACATGTGTAGTGCCACAGTGGAGACACAGTGCCGCACACCACATGTTCATGGTAGCCCATGCACATCTGAGGCAAATAAGCAGGTAGACTGGCCACTACAGGAGCAAGAAATGGTGCAAACACCCAGGGGGGATGGGGAGGGACCACACGGGGGGAAGTCATGAACATGTGGCAGCAGCACAGCCAGTGGCCACAGAGGCACCGTAGCCTATGGCGGTAGTGATGGACATAGCACAGATGCCAGTGGTGCATGGCAGGCTGAGAGTGCAGGATGGAAAGGGTGTAATGGCCTCGAGTATTCCAACGGAGAGCAAAAGCACCCACACAGGAGCATAAGACAAAAAACAGCAGGTGTTTCGAGAGGTGTCAGAAGGCATTTGATTAACCAAGATAAACCCCAACCACACAGGCCTTCTTCAGGGGTTGCAAACTTCAAAAACAACAATAAAAGTACAATAATGAAAAAAATAATAAATAAGTGTAAACTTAATACATCATAAATAAATAAACAGTTAAGTAAATAATTAGATACAGGTAGGTAAAACACAAGATAAAACCACTTAAAATGTGTAACATTGTTCAAACATAAAAGACAATACAGAAAACAACATTAAAACAATCTTATTTTAGATACAATCCAGATAAAAAAACAGACGTGCAAGACTGAAAACAAGTAGAGGATAATATAATAGCTATGCTCATTGCTAAACATTGTGGAGGGTAGGGTGAGGAGGACAACTAAAAAGAAGCTATACCACACATTGTACACAATATTTTTCTGGACAATTCAGATAGGAAGGACAAAGAATACATAGAATTTGATCTGTGGACTAAAGAAACCTAAAAAAACTCTTTCCTCCCACTTTCTCCCCCTCCCCCACCTTTCCTTTTCCATTACCTTGTATTTTTATCTTTTTATTCATTTATTGATTATATGATTGGTCATGTATTTATTCACGTATTTATTTATTTAGTCAGTTATTTATTTATTTATGTTCTTATACTAACAGTGGCTTTGAGATATCTAATTTACCTGGAGCCAGAATGAACAAATGGATGATGAAATGCTCAAAGAAATCAAGGAAACTAAAAAAAGTCACAGCAGAGTAGTAATAATGGGTGATTTCAATTACCCCGGTATCAACTGTGTCAGTGTCACGGCAGGACATGCTAGGGAGATAAAGTTTCTAGATGAAATAAATGGCTGCTTCTTGGAGCAGCTGGTTCATGAACCGACCAGGGGGGAAGCCATACTGGACCTAGTCCTTAGTGGAACACCAGATCTGGTGCAAGAAATAAGGGTGTTGGGACCACTTGGCAATAGTGATCATAGCATGATCGTGTTTGATTTAATTAGTGGAGGAGGGATAGTAAAGAAATCCACAGTACTAACTTTTAACTTTCGAAAGGGAGACTATGATAAAATGAGGAATATAGTTAAGAAAAAGCTAAAAGGAGCGGTGTAGGGGTTAAGGACGGGGTTAAGGACTAATTTGGCTTACTTTGATAATGATGTTGGAAGTTATGATCCTATCCCAAAGAGCTGACTAACTTCTAAATGGCACAGAAGAACTGCATGTGGGCTGTGATTGACAACATGTATGATCCCTGCTGAAACATGTAGGATACCAGACTCTGGACAGGAGTGTGCAGAGAATGGACTTACAGAATGGAGCAGATGCCAGCCTAATATAAGGTTGATGAAAAAGTTTGCAGAGCTGAGCCTTGAAGATTCTAACTTGTGCTTGAAGCGAAAATCACCCAAGCGAAACTACAGTGAAACAAAGAAGAAGATGCAGGGCGGGGACCGAGCAGCCCAGACCGAGCAGCCCAGCAGGGAACGGCCTACCTGATAAGAAGCACAGCACATTTAGTTATATGATACTGAGTGAAGTGCCTCAAGACAGAAACCTGATAATGGGGAGGGTCCCAGGGCAGAGCCTGCAAATATATGCAGAATGTTCTGGAACTATTTGCTGCAGAGGAGTATATAACAGAGGTAACGGCCGAGTGTGGGCAGGACAGCCTTCTCTTTCACTATTATTCAGAGCCAGAGAACTCTGTCCGCATCAGGCAGACTGTTTATAGCTTTGCTTGTAACTTCCTTACTTTTTGTTTTTGCCCAAATAAATTATTTTATTATGGAATAAGCAGAGTGTCGCCTGATTGATTATTGTATCCACCCCAGGGGAGATTTGTCCGAGCACCCTGGCGGACAGCGGTTGCAAAGGTTAAAGACTTACATCAAGCTTGGGTGTTGTTTAAAAATACTATCCTGGAAGCCCAGACCAGCTGTATTCCATGCATTAAGAAAAGTGGAAGAAAGTCCAAAAAACTGCCAGCATGGTTTAAAGGTGAGGCCAGAGAGGCTGTTGCTGCCAAAAAAGCATCTTTCAGGAAATGGAAAAAAGAGCCAAACGATGAAAACTGGAAACAGCACAAGCACTGGCAAGTTAAATGCAAAGCATTGATAAGGCAGGCAAAGCGAGAATTTGAGAAGGAACTTGCTACAGAAGCCAAAACACGAAATACAGACTTTTTCAAGTACATTCGTAGCAAAAGGCCTGTGAGAGAGTCAATTGGACCATTAGATGATAGAGGGGTAAAAGGGGCAGTAAGAGGAGACAAGGCTATAGCGGAGAGACTGAATGAATTCTTTGCTTCGGTCTTTACTGAGGAAGATGTAGGGATGTTACCCAAGACTGAAGTGGTGTTTAAAGGTGATACTGCAGGGGAATTGAGAGAAATATCGCTACACCGGGAAGATGTATTACAACTATTTGATAAACTGAATAGTAGCAAATCACCTGGACCGGATGGTATACATCCAAGAGTGTTAAAGAACTGAAATATGAGACTGCAGACCTGCTATTAGTAATCTGTGAACTTTCATTAAAATCATCTGTAATTACTGAAGATTGGAGGATCGCCAATGTAATGCCAATTTTTAAAAAGGGTTCCAGGGGTGATCCGGGAAATTACAGACCGGTGAGCCTGACGTCAATACCATGGAAAATGGTTGAAGCCATCATAAAGAACAAAATTACACAGCGTGTAGATAGTCATGGCCTAATGGGAGACAGCCAACATGGCTTTAGACAAGGAAGATCTTGTCTTACTAATCTGATATGTTTTTTTGAAGGTGTGAATAAACAGGTAGACAAAGGTGAGTCGGTTGATATAGTATATCTGGACTTTCAGAAAGCCTTTGACAAGGTCCCTCATCAGAGACTTTTGGCAAAACTAAAAAGTCATGGGATAGGAGGCAGTGTACTATTGTGGATCGGGAACTGGTTAAAAGATAGAAAGCAGAGGGTAGGGCTAAATGGCCAATTTTCCCAATGGAAAAAGGTGAATAGTGGAGTACCCCAGGGATCTGTACTGGGTCCGCTACTTTTTGACATATTCATAAATGACCTGGAAAAGGGAATAACTAGTGAGGTTATCAAATTTGCAGACAACACTAAACTGTTTAAAGTTGTTAAAACCCAAGAGGACTGTGGAAAACTGCAGGAGGATCTGAATAAATTGTAAGACTGGGCATCCAAATGGCAGATGAAATTTAATGTGGACAAGTGCAAAGTTATGCACCTAGGAAAGAACAACCCACACTATGGTTACACAATGCAAGGTTCCACATTGGGAACCACCACCCAGGAAAAAGATTTAGAAGTCATCGTGGATAACATGTTAAAACCCTCCGCCCAGTGTGCAGCGGCGGCCAAGAAAGCAAATAGAATGCTAAGTATCATAAGGAAAGGAATGGAAAATAAAACAAAGGATATTATAATGCCTCTGTATCGTTCCATGGTACGACCGCACCTTGAATATTGTGTGCAATTCTGGTCGCCGTGTCTTAGAAAGGATATAGCGTTATTAGAAAAGGTACAGAGAAGAGCCACCAAAATGGTAAAGGGGATGGAAGGCTACTCCTATGAAGAGAAGCTACAAAGGTTAGGGCTCTTCAACCTGGAAAAGAGACGGCTGAGGGGAGATATGATAGAGGTCTATAAATTAATGAATGGAGTGGAACGGGTAAACGTAGATCGATTGTTTACACTATGAGAATATAGAAAGACTAAGGGACATGTAATGAAGCTACAGGGTAAACTATTTAAGACAAATAAGAGAAAATATTTTTTCACTCAACGTGTAATCAAACTCTGGAATTTGTTACTGGAGGATGTAGTAATAGCTGTTAGTGTAGCTGGGTTTAAAAAAGGTTTGGACAAGTTCCTGGAGGAAAGGTCCATAAACCATTATTAAAAAGGGACCCAGGATATCAATGCTTGACCCAATACAAGCATTGGGGAACCTGTGTCTTTTGGGGATACTGCTAGGTACCGTGATGAGGAAGGCACTGGTGAGCCTGCAGAGATAGAAAAAGTCAGTGATTGTACCTTTAAAAACATTCCAGCAGTGCATAGGCTTCAGAGCAAGCTTAGAGTTTCTGAGGCTAGGCTGCCACACCCAAGCTCTGCTGACGGAGTAGCAGGCTTGGAGCATGGTTATGAACACCTGTTAAGGCAGAGAGAAACGCTGCCCAGGAAGCACCTTTATAAACCTTGCTTAGGGAAAAGCAGAGAGGAGAAGAGCTGCTCAGGAGGAAAAGGTTGCTCAGAAGGGAAGAGCAGAACAAGCAAACACTCAAGGAGAGGGTCCAGGAAGACAAAGTCAGAGACGGACTCAGAGCAGGACTGGAAATTGAGCTGGAAGTTCCCAGAAAGAAAGTTCCAAGCAGAGGAAAGAAGAAGGACCTGGAAAGAGTCTGGCACAATGGAAACCAGGCAAGAGCTGCTCAGACGGAGAGAGCAGGGCAGGTTCCAAACTTCTGTTCCTGACCAAGAGGTTCACAACACTCAGAGGTGGGTACCTAGGTTTCAAACTAGGAGGCAGAAGAACCCAGCCTCCAACAGAGAGCCGTGGTTAAACCTCAGAGAGGAACTGGGGCAAGAGAACCAGAGAAAGATATCCAGTAATACAGTTCTCCATATTCCTTACGGGTAGAGAAGTCCTGGAAGGAGTTACAGGAATCCTCAGCAAGAATTCCACCAGAGGCAGGTCATGAGGGCTCAGTGCAGGATATTATAATTCCAGAGCAGGAGGAAATGCAAGTGGAGTATAATGAACCAGACCCCTTGATTACTGAACTGCCAATGGACTGTTCTTTGTGTCGTGCAGAGGCTACAGAATCCTTGGTTAAGGAGTAGCACCTGAGTAAATGCTTTTGGGAAAAGCACTACCAAGAAAACTTAACCTTGCTAAGGTAGGAACCAGGTTAAGTAAGACAAGCTTGCACAGCACTGTATATTATCTCACTAAGGAAGCAGAAAGACATTCTTTACTTTGCTGAACCTAAGAAGCTGTACTTTTGATTTGCCTGTTTTGATTGATGAAACGTCTGCGTCTGTTTAATGCCTTTGAGAAGTTACTCATCTTAAGGATGTAAATATTTTCTGTGCTTTTTGTCCTGGAGGAAATATCCAGATACTTTGTGTTTGAACCTTACTTGTGCATATTTTGGGGAAATAAACTGTGTCATGTTTGCCTTCACTCAATGTCTCCACGACTATCCTTTTTAAGAGGGAAACTACAACTCCCAGAGGGCACTGTTCCTGAAGGAAATAGTTTTCAAACCCTTTAAAGAGGACTAAAATGGCAACCCTAATCCCCTAAGCACGTGGCTGGGGATAGGGACACGTGACAGTACGTATGACCTAGATTGGCCACTGTTGGAAACAGGATACTGGGCTTGATGGACCTTGGTCTGACCCAGTATGGCATATCTTATGTTCTTATGTTCTTACCTTTAGTCCTTGGGTTTACATAAGAAAGTCACCACATCTTGATTCCAAGTAGAAGTACTATATATATTTTTGAGACACATTGGATGTTGGCCATGCACTTGTTGCTTTTTTAATGTTTTAATAGTCATCGCTGTCATTTTTTCAAGATGTCAGGGCCAGTTTTTAACTTTCCATGATTGGTTCCATTTAGTACCGGTGATAAGACTATATACCAGCTTCTAAGTCCTTCAGCTGGGAATGCTTAGTTCAGAATTGGTTTTATTACCTGGCCTAAGTAGGAAGTCCTCACAGAAAGATACTATACAGTAGCCCTTCGAGGATCCTTTCTATTAAAGTATAAGTATAGGGGCAGTTTTTCCATTATAATCAGGGTAGATACTTTGCTGCTGCTTCTTTAATGCTTATATAAAAAGATCACAGTTTACTTTGTACATGCTGGCATTTTGTGTGTTTGTTGATAAGGGTTAACACATCTTCATTTTAATATAGCCCCCCCCCCCCCCCCACATTTTGGCTAAGTTACGTGGATAGGAAATTTCACCTAATTTCTACAGGCATCTATATGGTTTACATCACGCCAATATAGTGCTTCAGTGTTTTAACTTAGCTACATGCAATAATGTAGCTACCGGTAGTTTCCACAGTGTGTTGATTTTTTTCATATTTGGTATCAGAAGATTGACCAAATATGGCTGGATGGCTAAAAGGATGTATAAAGAGATAAGTCCAACCCAGAAGCATGGGTAAGGTGCCCTTGTCTATCACATCAGCACTGTTCAAGCAGTGACAGCTTGACCTTTCAACCCACTTTTGGCACGATTTTGCCTGTTTAAATACAGCCGTTTCTAGTGCTGTCATTCAATGTTGCCAGCACATGAACGCTACAAGCTGATTGTTCCAGCTGCTTTCTTCACTACAGGTTTAGTGCAGATTTTGAAGTATTTTCACTCATGCAAATATTGTAAAAAATATGTCACAGTGATTTGACCTGATTGTCTGGGGTGGTATTTTGGTGCTTTTGTGTTGAGTATCTATATGGATCATGATGATATATTGAGTCCTAGTTCATTGACCTTACACACCAAGTTAGGAACAGCTTCTAATATGGCTTTTTATAAAACTAAAGGGCCTGGATTTACATCATAAGCACTACCACACGTATGCTTTCAAACATACAAGACCATGAAGGGGTAGAGTCTCTTTTTGATGTGCCAATATTCACTCAAAGAGACGGTGTTTCTGCCTGTTTGTTAATGTTTGTAAATTGGGGGGGGGGGGGGGGTGTTTGTGCATTGTTTCAAATCGAATCATGCAGTGCCCTGTGCTGAACTTTGATAAATGGATTTGTTTGTTAATAGGTATTGCCCATCACTACGGGTAATCTAGATTATTTGTCCCCCCCCCCTACATATGGGATACCACATCATGAACACAAGCATAGAGACCCTCTAATTTCTAATAACGTCCACACTTTCAGATGGATTGTATTGCCCTCAGTTGACAGTACACTATTTGGAATCTTTTACTTATTTTGAACTATTTCTTTGATAGGTTCTGTTGAAGTTTGGTATTTGTCTGACATTGGTGCCCATTACAGAGACTTTTTTAAAAACAAGTATTTTAAATTTTTTTAGTCTATAGATCAAATTTTATGTATTCTTTGTCGTTCCTATCTGAATTGTCCAGAAAAATATTGTGCCCAATGTGTGGTATAGTTTCTTTTAGTGGTCCTCCTCACCCTACCCTCCACAATGATGTTTAGCAATGAGCACAGCTATTACATTATCCTCTACTTGTTTTCAGTCTTGCACGTCTGTTTTTTATCTGGATTTTATCTAAAATAGCATTATTTTAATGTTGTTTTCCATACTGTCTTTTATTTTTGAACAATGTTACACATTTTAAGTGTCTTTATCTTGTGTTTTACCTATCTAATTATTTACTTAACTATTTTTTTTATTTATGATATATTAAGTTTACACGTTATTATTTTATTCATTATTTTATTTTTTTATTTTTTATTTATGCAATTTCAATTTTACATAAGGTACACACTTGTTACAGAAAAGAATGAAATAAAAGAAAAAAGAACAAAAAAGAATAAAGGACCAACGTCCCTATTCTTACACTCTACATGAAGAACTAACATTCACTAGCCCACAAGATAAGGAGAAGGCAAGACACAATCAGAGGAACAGTTTCAAGAATAAGACACTAGACTAATGCAGAATTTTACTATTCACAAACCCAAAGCCCCCGCCAAAAAAGTGTGTGGTGGGGGGGGGGGGGGAGAGTAGCCCAAGCTGCTAAGATGGAGCAACATCTTTACCAGCAACAAACTGAGTTAGGTGTGATGGCTCAAAAAAGGTATAACTAGCACCTTGATATTTAATTAAACATCTACATGCGTTATTGTATTTTTGTTGTTGCTTTTGAGGTTTGCACCCCCTGAAGAATGCCTGTGTGGCTGAAATGCGTTGGGGTTTATCTTGGCTAATCAAATGCCTTCTGACACCTGTCGGCACACCTACTGTTTTTTGTCTACGGCCCAGAGTAGGCCTTGGATGTGGTGGACCCAGGTCACATGGGCAGGCCAGATGTGCATGTACCCCTGAGGAGGCATGTGGCATGACACAGGACAGGGAAGTTGGGGAAGCACAGCAGACAGACCGCACAGCTGGGGCTGCATGCAGCAGCGGCCCTGGATGTGGAATTAGTGAGGGAGCAGGATGTGCTGTGTGCAGTGATGGGCAGGATGGGGCCTGCAACTGACCAGCCGCATTGTGTAGTGAGAAACAGATGGTAGGGAGAAGGGTGGGCCATCAGCACTGGTGGCACAATAGGCATGGCAGGTGCTGGTGGTTGGATGCATGGGTGTCCCAGGCATGTGACACATGTGTGGTGTGGGTGTCAGTGTTCTGCAGGGGAGCCATCTTCCGCATAGCTGATCCAGTGTGGGTGGGCTGGGGCAGGGACACGTGCAGCCACATACACCTGTCCCATGCACAGGGCAACCTGTACAGCAGCCCTGCCACCCCATGGCAACTGTAACAGGCCTGAGACTGTGTCTGTGGTGCCAGCTGGCTGACATGCATTCCCTTTGCGGATGTATAGTGGCATACTGGGGGTACCATGTGCATGTGCCCATCAGGCACCTGACCTGTGCCCCCATGACAGCAGCCAGGTGTGCGCCAGCTGCAGTGGGCAATGGGTGGGTGACAGATGCCAAGGGACCGAATGACTGTGTGATGTGTGTGTCCCAGCTGTGGCAGCCATGGCCACCATGCCATGGATGCACATGTCCGAACACAGGAGCCCCCAGGCAGGACACTATTGGGGGATGCCCCAGACACATGTCATGACATACGCAGGTGAATAAAAATGGTCTCGGTTCAGAGTGTATACTAATTAGTAAACGACTTCACCACTAACTCTGAATATCTCTATTGTGCACAATTCTGGTTGGTAAACCCACAAGTCTCAGACTTTGGCACTTTATCTGGGTATGTTATCTTCCCCAGTAATGTGCCTATTGGCATCAATGACTTGTATAACCTTCTATATATTTTTCTTATTATTTCATTTTTTTCAAATGGCAAATCTTATCCATATCATTTTTCAAACAGAAAGGATTATCACTTAGCTGCCATGTTGCTGTGTGTTTAACGCCAAACAAAGCGCTCTTGCGTTTCTCCCAATAGGGTTCCTCAGGGGACCTCTCTGTTCTTTTATCATTCATTGCACGAACATCCTTTTCACTTCCCAAAAAACGGTTAGTCTTGACATCTGTGAACGCCGCGCACAGCAAAGGGCTGGGGGTGTGTAGGGGGAGCAGCTAACCAAACTCAAACAGCTCATCCTCGCTACAATTCACCCTGCCATCTCAGAGGGTATAGGCCCTCTCAATACATCTGAGGTAGCCTGGGAGCAAGGTACAACTGTGGCGAATGAGTCTCTGCCGCTTACCCCATGTCCACCCCTCCCACTGTATGCATGCACAAACTTGCACACAGCCACCACCACTGGTTGCTATGGTGTCCCATCCATGCTACCACTGCCAGGCGCACTCACAGGGCGTGTGGCTGCTCCAATGTTGAGCTGTGGATTGGAGGCATTGTCAGCATGGCCACCAGCTGGCAGTGGCAGGGCTGAGTGCACAGGGCAGCAGGGTATGTGTATGTGCACAGGCCTCTGTGCCCATCTGGCTCCGCACAGGAGAACAGGGTGTGTCGCCAACCATGTCAGCAGACCCTCCATGCCTGTGTGGCCTAGTGGCTGATCCACATGGCTATGACACTGCCACCCTGTTGGTGTCTGCATTGGCAGTTGCAGGTCTGACTCCTCACTGTTGTCTGTGTCTTCACAGGTGCCCCTGCTGTAACTCTACAGGCAGCGATGCCGGCTCCTCTGACAGTGCCCATGGAGGATGCCATAGGAGAGGGGAGGCCCCAACTGATGCTT
Organism: Ichthyophis bannanicus; assembly: GCA_033557465.1. Classification (NCBI taxonomy): domain Eukaryota; kingdom Metazoa; phylum Chordata; class Amphibia; order Gymnophiona; family Ichthyophiidae; genus Ichthyophis; species Ichthyophis bannanicus. Next base: position 576,123,385 of record CM066033.1, read on the forward strand.
CACTGCCATACACTGCTGATTCCGCCATACTACAGTAGCCGCATGGATGTCCATGGACCAGACAATGTGGAGCTCCATGTCCCATCCCCATCACCTCCACCACAGCAGCCTATTGACAATGGTGATGACCAGGAGGGGCATACCCAAGGGGTGCACAGTGACACCTGCATCAATGTGCTAAGCATCTGCTTGCACACAGCACCACCCAGCAAGCAAGGTCCGAGCAACAGCTGGAGCTGCTGTGACAGTTCATGGCATTTCAGAAGAGACATGTCATGGCCACAGAGCAGCTGACCATGGCTACCAGCACCCTCCAGGCAACCATAGTGGAGATCCTGCTGGATCTGCACCATGTTCCTGGGAGGTCCGTCCCTATACAGCCCCATGCACACTCCAGTGTGCCTCCTGTGGGGTTGGGGCAGCAGCATGGTGGGGCACATCCCACAGCTGTGGCATCCTCAGCAGCATGTGCACCTTGATTTTGAGTAGCAAATGTTTCAAATAATCTTCATTTTCAGCCAGTAATGTGGTATCATCAGCATAGTGAAGGGTGTTGATGAGTCTTCCACCAGTCTTCACACCTCGGTTGTCTTCATACAGTCCTACTTCTCTGATGATTTGTTCTACAAAGAAATTAAGCAGGTAGGGGGGAAGTATGCAGCCTAATTGTACATAGTAACATAGTAACCATTCTGTTTCTCTTTGTTCCATTTGAACTGTTGCTTCTTGATCAATGTAAAGGATGTGCAAGAGAATGATCAGGCATACTGGTATACCCATGCTTCTTAATGTGGCCCAGAATTTCTCATGGTTTACACATATTTTACACATATTTTACACATATATGCTTCTTAATGTGGCACAGAATTTCTCATGGTTTACAAAAAAAAAAAAACACATATAGATATTCTTTTGGTATTCTTTAGTCTTTTCAAAAATACATCTCACATCTGCAATTATGTCTCTCTTGCCCTTTCCTGAACCCTGCTTGCACTTCAGGCAGTTCTTGTTCCAGGTATGTTTGTAGTCTCTGCTGAATAATCTTGAGTAGAATCTTGCTGGCATGTGGGATCAGAGTGATTGTGCGATAATTACCACAGTTAGTTGGATCACCTCTTTATAGTATTGGTATAAACACAGATCTTTTCTAGTCAGTTGGCCATGATGTTGTCTTCCAAATTTCTGGCAGAGCCTTGTAAGTATGGTAACAGCTGCATCAGATTGCTGAAATACTTAAATGGGAATGCCATCAATGCTTGGTTCTTTGTTCTTTGATAAGGTTTCCAATGCTGCTTCGACTTCTTATTTCATCACCAATGGTTTCAGATCATAAGATACAGGTTGAAATGGCTGTTGGTCCACTTGATATTTATTATATAATGACTGTATATTCTTTTCCACCTTTTCTTATTCTTATCAGCATCATTCAACATGGATCCTTGAGCATCTTGTAACATTCCAATTCAAGGCTGGAATTTTTTTTAACTCTCGTAGCTTTGGGAAAGCCACTCTTGTTCTTCCTCTAATAGTTTCTGCTTCTGTTTCCTTGCATGCATCATTATAGTACTTCTCCTTGTTTTGTCTTGCTGTACATTGGAAATCTCTGTTGAGTTCTGCTATTGCCTCTGTTTCTCCTCTGGCTTTAGCTTCTCTGTGCTTCTGGTCAATTTCACTGGTCAACATTGAAATCGTTACTGACTTTAAAAGGCCCTAATCTGTAGTATCTTGGTGAGCTGAACACGACTATAACATTAAAAAAAATTTATTGGCTCTCGTTTTGAAGATATTGCATGTAGTTCATTTTTGACGTTTCACCGTGTAAATTTATCCAGTAGGACATCAACAACATCCCAAATAAGCCTTGAATGATGTAAAATTGCATCACATTGCATAATACCAGCATGCACACATCATCCAGAGTTGATTGCATCATTTTCTGATGCAATGCAATACTACTGCCAGACGGCTGCTGAAGCCATCTGACGTCAGCAGTGTACTATACGCAGTCGGAAAAGAAAGTAATCTGGTATTCTGTTCCGATATTGAAAGCCTCATGAATGCCTTAAAAATCACTCATGACCCACAAGACTGGAGACTATTTATAGATTCTTGGAAACTGAGTCTGAAGGCTGTGCTTTTGAACAATGGAAACCGTCTTCCATCTATTCCAGTAGCGCATGCCGTCCACATGAAAGAGACATACGATAACTTAAAGCATCTACTGACTTCCATTAACTATAACAAGTACAGCTGGCACCTCTGTGGTGACTTGAAGGTAGTTGCCCTTTTAATGGGACTTCAGCAGGGATATATACATGTATTTCTTATGTGAGTGGGATAGCCGAGCAAGGGATTGGCACTACTTGCGGAAGGAATGGAATCGCAGACAAAATGTAACAGTTGGAGAGAAGCATATCCGGCACCCAGCTCTGGTTGAGGCTCACAAAATCCTGCTACCACCCCTTCACATCAAACTAGGTTTGATGAAAAACTTCGTGAAAGCCATGAACCGCACTTCGCCAGCTTTCCGATACCTGCATGAAAATTTCCCTCGACTCAGCGAAGCAAAGATTAAAGAGGGAGTTTTTGTGGGTCCTCAGATTCGAGAGCTCTTCAAAGGTGACCGGTTCAACAACTTGCTGCAGGGTGATGCGAAACAAGCATGGAATGCTTTTTGCCTAGTGTCAACAAACTTTCTCGGGAATGTTAGGGCAAAAAACTATAAGGAACTAGTAGAAGACATGCTGATGCAGTATCAGAAACTTGGCTGCAATATGTCTCTAAAGATCCATTCCTTGATTCCCATCTCGATTTCTTTCCTGACAACTGGTGTATGGTTAGTGATGAACAGGGCGAACATTTTCACCAGGATATCGCAACGATGGAGTAAAGATACCAGGGAAAATGGTCCACTACAATGCTGGCTGACTACTGCTGGACACTCCCCAGAGAAGCTCCCGAACAGCTGTACAAGAGACAGGCAAAAAAATCTAAGAAGTAGTCTATGACTTGATTTTTTACAGGTATTAACCGAAGGCCTATTATATTTACTATTGACATGCATTTTGTGATGTAAACATTAATTCTTGTAGATTACAAAAACCTAGAGCCAACTTTGCAATTTCACTGTCATATTCGTGTTCAGCATATAAAAATTGATAATAAATGACTATTTTTATTTCAGTAACATGACTTTTGTAAAAATTTGTTGACCAGTGTTTTCAGAGTTTCTTCGGTCATCCATTTTGCCGTTTTTGCTTTTTCACCTTTTGTAGAGACTTCTCGCTTTCATCCAACACAACCTTCTTGATGTCATCCCATAACTCTTCTGAAGCTCTGTCATTTGTATCTAAAGCAACAAATCAATTTTGCAGGCAGTCTTTAAATTCTGGTGGTATATTTTCAAGGTCATATTTTGCTACATTCATGAGTGACTTGCTCTTTTTTAACTTTAGCTCGAGTTTGCATACTAGTAGTTGGTGATCTGTACCACAGTCAGCTCCAGGTTTTGTCTTTGTTGATGTTATAGAGCTTTTCCATCATTGACTTCCACAGATGTAGTCAATTTGATTTTTGTATAATCCATTGGGTGAAGTCCATGAGTACAATTGCCGCTTGTGTTGCTGGAAGAAAGTGTTTGAGATGAATAGATCATTAGATTGTTGGTCTTGCAGAATTCTATAAGTCTTTCTCTTGCAAGTTTCTTATAAATGTAACACCATTTCTTCTTTGTCTTTCATTTCCAGCATAATAGACCATGTGATCATCAGATGCAAAGTGCCCAAAGCCAGTCCATTTCAGTTCACTGACACCCAACAGATCGAGTTGTACATATTCCATTTCATTCTTGACCACCTCCAACTTCCCTTGGTTCATGCTTCGTACATTCCATGTCCCAATAGGTAAGACATCTTTGCAGCTTCTGACTCTCATTTCATGTGCAGCTACATCAGCAATCAGATGTCCTGAGAGCTTTGATGCAATCATATCATACATGCTGGCTTTACTCTTAAAAGTCCTCCCCAGTAGCCAGTTGAATGCCTTCTAACCTGGGGGGGTCTCATCTTCCACCACTATAGTGAAATTTGTTTTGTTGTGACTATCCATTGGATTTTCATGGCAAGAAGTAGATTGCCAGGCCTTTTTTTCCCCACAATTTAATTCTAGTGTTATTGCCGTTTTGTCACAAAAATGTGATTCTCCGCCTTCTACACTGTCCCATTCTGCTGCTGCCCAGATGGGTGGTTTGTCTTGGTCTGGCACCTCAGCTGAGACCTGTCCATCTTGGGAGACCCTGCCAGTAGTTAAGCTACTGATAACTTAGCCCTCAGCATCACTGATGCACACAAGCCCTCACAGCATGACAAGCTGCAAACCAAGTGAAGAGTGTTGGGGTAGCACTATTCAAATGAGGAGCAGGAGTAGTAGTAGTAGAAAGCAGTTAATGAACATGGGAGAGTGAGAGAGAGAGAGACCCTGGATGGGGAAAGTGAGAGAGGAACAAGGGAAGATGCTGGACACAGGGGAAGAGTTAGTAAAAGACTGAGTAATCAGAGACTTGGGAATGGGAGGGCTGGATGAGGGAAAGTGATGGAAAGCTGTGAGTAAATGTAGTAAATAGCTGGTGAAAAAAGAGCTAAGAGAAGACAAAGAAAGCAGAAAACAGAGCCAAACGACTAGAACAATAAAATGGCCAGAAAACAAGGTAGAAAAAAGAATTTTATTTTCTATTTAGTCATTGGAATATACCAGTTTTTGGAATGTACATCTGCAAGAACTGGTGATAGATATGGCTGGGGACCAACTCAGGGTAAAACTTTGGGAGGGGACCTCAAAGCCCACTACAAAGCTGTGCTTCCTTCAGCTTCAGACATATGCACACTGTCCCTGGTCACTTATCCCTCACATCTTACACACAAGCACAAACTGCTCCCAGACACTCAGCCCCTGCACATAAACACACACACACTGCCCCCCTCCCCAGATGTTCTGCCCTCACACTCAGGCTGGTGTTAGGGGGTGGCAAACAAAGCAATTGCCCTGGGGCCCCCATGCCAAAGGAGGTCTCAAGTCTGCCTCAGGCTGAAGGAGACATAGCCTGCAGGTGGGTTTTGGGGCCCCCTCATCAATTTCTACCTGGGTCCGCTGCATGTCTAACACCAGCCCTGCCCAAACTGCAAATGTTCAAGAAGCTGCGTCATAACTTCGAAGCCCATTTGTGTCAGGCATTTAAGTACATTGAATAATTACTTTAAAAAGCATAGATTTACATATTTATATGTTTATTTTTATGTTGTCTGAGTAATAATTGTATTTGATTAGTGTCTGGGGTCACATAAATTTTCCTCTGCCAAAATGGGGTCACACCGGAAAAAGTTTGGGAAGCACTGGAGGAGGGAGTTGAGAGTTCTAAAAGGACAACAAGGATCGGAGTCAAGAGAGTTTCTTTGCGAAATGCAATACAACCTTTTTTCAAATGAAGTAAAAACCAAAGAACTCATCCTCTTTGAGCCAGCTGTTGCTTTGCTGCAAACCTTCCATGATGAGGACTTTTGTTGTCCTCTGTTGCTGTTTCCAGTTTAAAGCTGATCAAAGGCAGGCTTCTCCTCTCAGTACACTGACAAAACAGGACAAAAAGGTGGTCCAAAAAATTTCCAGTAACCCAGCCACCACCTTTAATATTTTTATTTTATTTTATTATTATTAATTTTATTTTATTATTTAGTTCACATCTTTCCAGAGTTCAAGGTGACCCAAGGATGTGGTCTGATCCTGCACTTCCATTAAATGCACTTTTGTTGCTATTGCCAAGCCCTTCCCTAGGATAGAGAATCTGAAGTAGCCAGAAGAAATCTCTTAGGGTCCTGCTTACTAAACATTAGTGCAAGCTAACGGGCATTAGCGTGCGCTATCTGCTGCTGCACCCATAGGAATAACATGAGCATGGCGACAGATAGTGCACGCTAATGCCTGTTAGTACATGTGGTTTAGTATAATAAAGGGAAACAGTATCATCTCTATGCAAGACAGTAGTAAGTACTGGACAAGCATTAGTTCCTGTAATCTATTTACTATTATATTTGCAACCCCCCATTAACTTGGAAGGGACACCACATGATACCAAGGTTTAGTCTTGACTGGCTCCTCTAAAACCTGGCATGCATCCTCTGACAGAAGGAAAGATTTACCTTTAGGGCCCAAGGTGTCAAAGTGAAAACAATTCTAAGGTGACGCTTCACACAATATTAGTTTTGCAAAACAAAAGTCTTTAATAGAAAACTTCTTTGAAATAACACAGGTTGCAGTAATAACAGTTTTAACTACAGTGTTGGCACACACTTCAGAGACACCCTCACTTGTCTTCTGGATTTCAGGTTCTCTTTGAACTGGGGCTGGGCTCCATGATTCCCCAAGGATCTTTCTTGTACCTGTTTCCCCAAATATTTGAATCTCTTCTCTTTTCTCCTGGAGTCTTTGATCAGAGTATTGGATGGGCAGCTCTTGCCTTTCACATCACTGGACATCTCTGGATGGGCACCTGATACACACTTCTCATCACTCCTACAAATATAGCTTTTTATTTTTGTAACTTGAGTCAAGGTCATTTTCTTCTTGAAAGACAGACCCAGAATGAGAGGTTTATACCCTCAAAATGGAGGTCCACTCCACTCTAACACTGGATTTCCCAAGAACAATTACTTATAGCAAAACATTAGAAGCACCACTACAAGGCTTTTACTGGGTGGCCTTCTGTGCCCACTGCATAGGCATGTAGAGACAGGAAGCAGACTTCCTCTCGTTCCAAACTCCAATCATTTTCTGACCAGAATATTCTTGAGGTTTCTGATCACCATCCTGTATTATAGCTCTATAGCTATAGAGGGGACTGCCATAGCAAATATTTCTGTCCATTCATTACTCTGATAGCTACAGTATGTCTTCTGTTGGAAGAAATATAGATCTTAGTAAAGGATCCATAAGCTCATTTGCATTTTTTAAAGCATCTCTTCTACATTTGCTGTTCAGCTTGGGTAGCTGCTATATTAGCAAGTTGGACATGAACTCACCAACTCTGATTGGTCCTTATTAGCTATAGTATCACATGTGATATCACACTGAAATAGCTAATCAGATTTAATTCAAAGTATTACACTATTCCAAGCATGGTAGCTTCAAGGGTTGCATGTGAAAAATATGAAAAGAATATTAAAAATAGTCTAGACATTTGATTGGGGCTTAGAAAAATTGACAAAAAAAAATTCCTAGTAAAGGAAAATAAAAATATTTGTGCCCTACATAAGAAAAGGGCTACAACGAAACCGTGGCTTTAGATTAAGGGACCCACACTGTGATTCAGAGACAGAGTTCCAAACCCTAAATGGTTCCAAACCCTTTGACTGGGTGACCAGGGAGTTGGACCGAGGGAGAGCTTCTTTGACTGGGTGACCAGGGAGTTGGACCGAGGGAGAGCTCTAGATGTGGTGTATTTAGATTTCAGTAAAGCCTTTGACACTGTTCCTCACAGGCGACTTATAAAGAAACTGAGCACCCTAGGGATGGACCCTAAAGTTACTGCTTGGGTTAGAAATTGGTTGGGTGGGAGGCGACAAAGAGTACAAGTAAATGGAGCTCACTCTGAGGAGAAGGATGTTACCAGTGGTGTGCCCCAGGGATCTGTCCTTGGTCCGATTCTTTTTAACATCTTTGTTAGTGATATAGCAGAAGGGCTGTCGGGTAAGGTTTGCCTCTTTGCAGATACCAAAATCTGCAATAGAGTAGACACCCAGGAAGGTGTAGATAACATGAGGAGGGATCTAGCTAAGCTTGAAGAATGGTCTAGAATTTGGCAGCTGGGATTTAATGTTAAAAAATGTAAGGTCATGCATTTGAGCTGCAGCAATCCAAGGGAGCAATACAGTATAGGAGGTGAAGTACTTTTGTCCACTAAAGAAGAGCGGGACCTAGGCGTGGTTGTGTCTGATGATCTTAAAGTAGCTAAACAGGTAGAAAAGGCGACGGCAAAAGCTAGAAGGATGCTTGGGTGCATACGGAGAGGAATGGCTAGCAGAAAAAAGGAGGTGATAATGCCTCTCTATAAGTCTTTGGTGCGACCTCATTTGGAGTATGGTGTGCAATTCTGGAGACCGCACCTTCAAAAGGATGTGAACAGGATGGAGTCGGTGCAGAGGGTTGCTACTAAAATGATTCATGGGCTTCATTATAAAGCATATGAGGACAGTCTTAAGGATCTTAATATGTACACCTTAGAGGAAAGGCGGGATAGAGGTGATATGATTGAGATGTTTAAATACCTCCGTGGCATAAATGTTCAGGGAGAGAGCCTCTTTCAATTGAAAGCAAGTTCTGCTATGAGGGGACATGGGATGAGGGTGAAGGGAGATAGATTCAGGAGTGATATGCGGAAATATTTCTTTACAGAAAGAGTAGTGGATCCATGGAATAGTCTCCCAGTGGAGGTGGTAGAGATGAGGACAGTAACTGAATTCAAAAAAGCATGGGACCAACACAGAGGATCTCTAAAGGTAAAAAGTGGACTGTTGTAGTTGTTGTTATGGAAGGACAGACTAGATAGGCCATGTGGTCTTTTTCTGTCATCATGTTTCTATGTGTGCATTCTGGTTCACAACCAGGCCAAACTCTTCTTATCTTTACATTCCAAAGTTTAATTCCTTCTTGACCTTTTTTAAATACGGCCTCAAATGTTTATGCAGCCCTAATCCTTAGGAAATAATGGGGAAAAGGCAGCATCACTAGGAAGATTTAGAGGGTGTTTTATTAAAAGGTGCTAGCTGGCGGTGTGTGATCTGGTGCATGCTAAAGGCATGCTGGGATGCGCATTGCCAATTACTGCAGGGCCATGACAGGACAGGATGATTCCCAGGGTTAGAGGGGTGAGTGGGTGGGTAGGGGTGGAGAGTGGACATGGTGAGCACAGCGCAGTTCGCACACATTGTGGGGCAGGGCTCCATGCTAACTGCCAGGAACATGCGCTCCACTCCCCTGAAAGTTAAAGTGGGGGTGTTACACATAACGCGCCATGGTTTCAGCACTGTTCACACATTAGATGTAACACCTTAGCACCTGTTAGTAAAAGACCCTTATCGAAAGCTTATTTGACCAACATGGTGACTCATTGATCGTTCCCTACATTTTCAAGCAGATTTAGGTTTGATTCCTGATCTCAGTTTCTACTCTTCAAAACAGCTGGGGCTCGATATGCTGAGGAGTCAGTATTCATAGCCCTGGGGGGAAGAGTCATCAGACATCACTGACAGCTAGTAGTTCAGGGAACACATATGCCAGGTTCCATAAGGATCCATGGTCTTTTGCCTGTAGCCAAGCAATGTAGCTGCCATGACAGGGCTAGATGAGACGAGGTATTAGAACATTGGGAAACCCCCAGGTGGTTGCAAATTGAAGCTCATGGTGCTGTAGACCAGTAGAATCTAATTGTAATTGAACTGGAAACCCAAAAGGAACAGATGCAAATTACAGGCCAAGAAAAAAGCTAAATGCTAATTTCCTGTAAAAAGGCAAATTATCCTGTAATAGTATACAGAACACTAAGAATTTCGGTCTTGAAAGACAAACATTGAAACACAGCAAACAATACTTTTACCATGTCTACATTTTACTGTCTCTTAAATTGCTTTACAGCTTCCCTGCTCATAAAGGTTCAATACTGGCTGCTCAGATGGTATACCACACCTTTCTCTTAATCAGAAGATTCAATAGTCAGCTACGCTGATGCTTTCATGCCCAGAGCAATCTAGCTGGTACTTTTTCTTAAGTGTTGTTTTACAGTTCCTATTTAGTTTTAATACATTGTGAAAACAAATAAGCAGTGGAAATAAGTAAAAGTTTATTATACAAGACAGCAGTTAGTGCCACACAAGGAACACAAGATCTACATTAAGAAGTACCATATTCATGGTGACCTGAGATTATTAGCGCAATTTTTGAATAAGTCACTAATATATGGTTCTGTGTTAGCAATAAATAGTGTCAAAGACAGACTCTGCTTTCAAGATACTTATGTCTGTGCTAAAGAGCAATTTACTGATAAGACTTATTTTATAAATATTTTGGAGAAGGGTGAACCTATTCCAAATGGATAAATTGCACTGTAACCATGATGGAACCTGGCTGCTGGTGCTACCTGGTCAAAGGCAGGGAGTAGTTGTACTCATACTAGCGGCATCATTGTGCCACTTGCACTCGATTAACACGACTGCCCCAGCCTCACATCACATCACCACCCACTCTTCACCCATTCTCTGCCTGTAACCAGTGACAGGATTCAGCCGGTTTCCACGAACCCATTCCTGCCGTGGCCTGCATTTGCCGAACTGGACCAAATACGGCATTGTAGCACCAGCTCTGCAATGGCAGGAATCCCTCCGCCCGACATTGTCAGGCGAGGGATTGGGAGCCACTGGGCCATCGGGAAGTTGCGTACCCTTGGTGGAGGGCAGCAGTCCAAGCATACAACCACTGCAACGCCTCTTCATGAGGAGCAGCAATCCAGCAGGCACACACGTGAGGGGGCTGGGACCAAACCAGTTCCTTGGCGGTTCGAATCCCACCACTGCCTGTAGCCCTCCTATTCACATGCTGCTTAGTAGTGTGGCATTTTTAGCATGGTTGCCTTTTGGCCACCTGTTCTCGACTAACGCACAGTCAAAATGTGTGTTAGCCCACACTAAACCCTGCACTCCTGGCTAATGCGCTTTAGTAAACGTGCTCCTATGTTTGTATCTGAGGCAATGGAAAGTTAAGTAGGAAGCTTTTCGAGAGGGCTTAGAATCAAGGGGCCCTTTTATTAAAGTGCACTATGCAGGTAGTGCAGGTTTTGGCACATGTTAAGTGCATGCGGAGGCCAACGTAGCACTGGCCAATTTCCATGTTGTGAATTGAGTGTTGGAATGGTAAGTGGATGGGTTGGGTAGGAGAGTGTGTGTGGTGAGCACTGCACAGTTAGCATTGCGAGCTAACTTCAACTCTTGTAGTCAATGTGGGTTTACCTATGCCGCCTCAGTAGGTGGTGATAAGCACACCTACAGTATTTCTACTTGCTACTATGGTGTTAGGATACTGTTCGGTGTGATAGTTTTCAGGAACATGCCAGAGACACATACGGTAGTTATCTCACAGCAGTTGCAATTACCCTGCATTAGTTTTTTTGCGCTAAATGTACATTAGTTGAAAAAACTCTGTGCACTTTAATAAAAGAGCCCCTACATTTGTATATGAGGCAATGGAGAGTTAAGTGACTTGCTCAAGATCACAAGGAACAGCAGTGGGATTTAAACCCTGACTTCCCTGGCTCCAGCCCACTACTCTAACAATCAAGCTATTCCTCCTCTCCACTGCTTTTTTGGAGCTGCCATGCCGTGCATTACATACATTGCAACTTGTGCAAAATGCTTCTGCTCAGTTTTGCTCATGGGATTTCGTACCATGATCACATTTCCCTGTGTTTGCTGTCATTACATTGGCTGCCTCTGTTCTGGAAGATAAAATCTAAAGTATTAACTTTGATACATCAAGTTTTTTTTTCTGCGATGCTCATTATATTTTAACAGGATTTTGAAAAATTATAAACCACAGTGATCAGAAATGCGCATGTTCTAATATTTCATAACTTTCACATGTAAATTGAGACTCCACCCATGATCTACCCAAATTCTGCCTCATGAAAGCCCATACTGAAAGAACATGCTACAAAATTTACATATACACCTTCGGAATAGCAACCACCTAATGCATGCATGCACATGACTATTAACACACATATGTCCTTAAAAATAGGTGACTTACCTGCAAATGACACGTATCTTTTTTTTTCTGAGCATTCTTTATTTATAAAGTGTGAGGATTACTTCCCAAACAATACACCAAGAGAACACACACATAATACAGAAAATAAACATCATAAACTACCAAACGTTACTAACAAACCTTACCCAAAGTACCTGGACCCCCCACTTTTTATGCAGCATGAGCAGTCATATGAGAGGGATGGGCTAACGTGCATACAGGTGGCAAGGTTCTACCATACAGTAAGACACTTCAACTTGGTGTCCAACACATGACCAATCACATTAAGAGAGAGAGATGTAATTCCCACCTCCCGAGGCCACCCCCACTGCGCAACAAGCTGGAGCAGACAGGCAATCACAGGCACCAGGGGGTCACGGGAAGTGGGATGAGTAATAGCAACATAGTTCGGACAGAACTGCAAGAGAGACAGCATTTAGAACAACAGGTGGGGCATCCGGTAAGGCCGCCAGCATAGTGGCAAGTGGAAGAGCGTCCCCCCCCAGAAGTGTCAGAAACAGGGGTGTGAAAACACTCTATTTCATCCAGCTTGGCATTCCCCACCCCTAAAAAATGGGGACCAATTTAGTCAGAGATCCAAGCTTGGTACGGCACCCACAGAGCCTCATGGGTCTCCAGCTGTTCCTCTACCAAGAAAGCCAACTGATCCATATTCATTAAGTCATTTACCCGCACCCTCCAATCCAGGACACATGGCCCATTCTTATTGTTCCACCATTGGGCCACCACCATTCGTTCCCCATTCAATACAGGTTTGACCAACAGCCACCTTCCCGGCGGCACCCGTGAGGATCCAAAAAGCCTAACTGGCAACTGGTGGGCACTACTGCCAGAGCCCCTCTACAATATTATTGATGGAGGCTACAATCGCTTGCCAGAAAGATTGGATCTGGGGACATTACCACCAGAGATGAAAAAAGCTACCTTCCCTCCCGCAACCCCTCCAGCAGTCGTTCTCCTTATGCAACTCAAGATGATAGAGCCGTACAGGGGTCAGGTATGCCTGAATCAATATCTGGTATTGAGTCTGCCGGCAATTCGTATTGCAAACATAATGGTAACCCCTCCTGTCAATTGTACGCCACTCGGTGGGAGAGAAAGTCTGGCCCAGCAGATGATACGAGGATTCAAAATAAGCATCCCGTTCCATAGCATACAGCTCCAGGAGAGCATGTTAGGTGTGGGACAGCAGGCTATTCCAACAAGTAACTTTATGAAAGAGCACTCGCTCTAGTGTGGTGGACTTTCGGGTCAGCTGAGCCCAAGGTCCAGTGCTCCTAATAAAGTGGTGTAGTTGAAAGTACTGGAAAAATGGTACTTGCACGCCCCGCTTATGATTCAATTGTGTGAGAATTAGATAGTTGCCCTCATCAATCAGGTTAGCAAAACAATGGATCCCATTAGAACCCCGGACCCTACGCAACTCCACAAAGATTGGGCCACTAAAGGGAAATAAATCTGCCAGCAAGGCCTTTGGAAACATGAAGCCCTTCAACCCCTCTTTCCTATAAACCTGGGTCCGTGGGCAAAACAGGTGACAAGAGGGCATGGCTGGTCACTCTTTCTGGCTTCTCCCGTATCTTCTCAAAAACCGAGTAGGGCCTTAGCAACCCAGTGTACATCTGGCGGTGATACATAGTGGTAGCGCAACCCTTGTAGCACAGCTGCCTTGTAGTACAGTGACAAATTGGGGCAACCAACCCCGCCTGCCTCTACAGAGGGTACAAGGTGCTTCCATCCAAGTCGGGCTTTGGGCTTTCCCCAGATAAACTAATTAAACTTCTCTTCAAGCTTCCTAATAAATTACACTAGAACATGGATGGGCAACTGGGTGAAGAAGTAAAGCAATTTTGGAATCACGGTCATCTTTATAGCAGCGACCTGACTCATCCAGCCCAGAGTAAGGCCCTCCCACTATGCTAATTCTCTGGCAATGGTAGCCGCTAGCAGCACATAATTGATTTTGAAAAGATCCACAACAATGGAGGAAATCTTAACCCCCAGGTATTTAATCGAGGAAGTAACCATTTGAAAAGGGTACCCCTGTGGCAATGGCCCTCCCGCTGACCCCAGTGACAGGACTTCAATCTTATTAAGGTTAACGTTAAATCCCAACACCCGAGTCAAGTCCTGAAGGACCTGGAGCAAACCAGGCAATGAGAGCATGAGGTTCTCCATTATAAAGACCAAAGTGTCGTCGGCATAAAGAGATACATGATGAGGCATTTCACCAACGACTATTGGCTGAATGTCTGGAGCTGCACGTAGAAGGGAGTCTAAGGGCTCAAACAAAACAAGGGCAAAAGGGGACTGCCTTGCCGTGTTCCCCAGTACAGCTGAAAGGTCTCCGAATGTACTCCGTTCACAACTACCCAAGCACTTGGAGCAGCATACAAGGCCCACACCCAGCCTACAAACTGATCCCCCAACCAGAAACGAGTCATAACCGCAAACAGATATTCCCATTCAACATGATCGAATGCTTTCTCTGTGTCCAGGGATACACACCACGCTGCTCTGCCCTCTCGGATAACATTCAATGCAATATTCAGAAGCCTCCGAACATTGTTGTAAATTTTCCTATCCCTGATAAAGCCAGTCTGGTCTAGGTGAGTAAAGATGGTGATAACACTATCTAACCCAGTGGTTCTCAACCTAGTCCTCTGGGATCCCCAGGCCAGTCAGGTTTTCAGGATATCCACAATGAATATGCATGAGATAGATCTGTACACACTGCTTCCATTGTATACAGATCTATCTCATGCATATTCATTGTGGATATCTTGAAAACCTGACTGGCCTGGGAGTCCTAGAGGACTGAATTGAGAACCATTGATCTAAATGGTTGGCGAAGATTTTAACATCACTATTGAGAAGTGAGATTGGACGGTAATTGCCACATTCCAAGGGGGACCTACCCTCCTTAGGAATCAGGGAGATTTCTGTCTCATACATAACTGGTGGGAGCCGACTAATCTAAAGCGTCTCATTAAAGACCTGTTGGAGGATCAGGGCAAGAGAGTCTGTAAGCTCCTTGTACCACTCTATTGGGAAGCCATCTGTACCAGATGCTAGCAAGCCAATCGCTAACTCAATTTCAGACACTGTGATCTCGCGGCGTAATATCTCCTGCTGCTGCAGAGATAACTAATCAATAGTGTGAAAGAAAACCCCTTCAATCAATGCAGATTGACAAAAATTACTGCACTAATCTGCTTTGATTGAAGGGGTTTTCTTTCACACTATTGATTTAATTGTGATCACCTCTGCAGAGATAACTTTGGCAGAGAGAATGTATCCAAGAAGGCTGATAGGATTGTCAAATTGGAGGCATACTCCAAAGAATATAGAGAGGTGTAAAAGGACTGAAAGGCCTTAGTGATGCCAGTGTGTTAGCACTGTAACTGCCAGTGCTGATCATACACCTCACTAACCACCCGACTAGCCTGCCTCTTACGAAGCTGCCGCCAGCAGCTTCCCGGCTCTAGAAAATTATGGCAGGTGAGCCGCAACAAGAACTCTGCCTGCTCTACTTCAATAGTCTCAATTCGCCGCCGCACATCAATCAGCTGCAGATAGATTTTCCTGCTTCCCATTGACTTGTGCTCCCCCTGAAGCTTATCCAATTTATCCCAAAGCTCTTTGAGCTCTGCATCTCTCTGATGCTTACACTGTGATGCCAATTGCAAAAGTCGCCCGCACATATAAGCCTTCCCAGCTTCCCAAAGAAGGCCTGCTGATACATCTTCTCTATCATTGTAACTCAAATAGTTATCCCATAAGACTGCATGCGATCCTGTACAGCTTCTTCTTTAAGAAGATGCGTGATTGCCTTCCAGACACGTGCGCCTGCAGCCCCCACCCCCCCAGTATACTACTCATATCCAACCACAAACACACCATTGCATGATCACTGACCATTGGGGTCAGTATCCGCATGTTCTCCACCCGAATCAGCTCCACCTCCTACCTACAGAAGAGATCTAAGCAGGAATACCCCTGAGTCTTGGTCAAGCAATTTGTATAATCGCGTTCCCCAGGATGGACCGCCCTCCAAATATCAACCTAACCCATCTTCAATAATGCTTTGCGAAGTGCTGCCCCTTCCAGAACTGGCCTCATATGCTGCACTGGGCTGGACCTGTCAATAGAACTCAATGTGCAGTTCATATTCTCCCCCCACCCATACAGAGCCACAGGCCTTCTGTGTAAAGGAGAAGAACGACTGCTGGAAGAAGGAATCCTTAGGGTCATTAGGAGAATAAAGATTAAGGAGAGAGATATCCTGATTTTCAGAATACCCCACAACCCACACCACACGACCCATAGAGTCTCCAGCAGACTCAGACAAGATGAAGGGAGTATGCTTATTCACCAAAATCACTATACCGTGCTTTTTTGAATTATAGGCTGAATAATCGACCTGTTCCCACTGTCCTCCCTGTAGCTTTGCCATTTCAGAGGGGACCAACTGCACCTCCTGTAAGAAGGCAATATCGACCGTTCCTTCTGCAAATAAGAAAGGACCCTCTTCCGCTTAACCGGGCTATTTAGCCCACCAACATTCAGTTACCAGTTTAAGAGACATGAGCCACCACAAAGGAACAGCAAAGATATAGAAACAGTACTACATTAAATGGCAAATATAGCTGCCCTTTCCTTCCCCACTCTCCCCAACTCCCTTCCCAACACTATCCTTCTCAATATCCTCTCACACACCACTCACACTCATCTACACATGCTGCACCAACTCCCCTCCCCAACAATATACAATGGAACATACAAACCTAAAATAACAATCTTTATTTCCCCGCATACAGGCCTCTTACTTCCATAGACCCAGCAAACACGGGTAAGCTGGGCCATCAACCTGTACTCCCACCCAGCGATATGAAGGTGAAAGCCAGAGCCCAATAGCATCTTCCAATTAGTCACAAGGGTGCACTAAACCCCAGGGCTGGAGTTCCATTGGGGAGAGGAAATCCCCCTCCCACACATGGGGTCAGATCCATGGTCCCAAGATCTAAAGTAAAATCCATTGCTTTGAGGATGTAAGGGCTATAGGTATTCCCTCCCAGCAAGGTGGGACATGCAACAATAATACCAAGCAGTCTCAGGCAGTGAGTCACAGCGGTTATAAAGGCAACAAGCACTGTCACTGTCCCAGTTCAATAGCCATTCCCAGGTTCTCAGTGTGTATCACAGTTTCTCTGGGCGGTGTCCTTTGCGAATATCCACTCCGTTCCAGGGTGAGGAGCACAGAGCTTCTGGTGTTCTTGACCTGGAAGTCGAGGCTGGAGTCAAAATTGTGTATCTTGCGGGGCTCTTCTGTGGTCCTTGACTTGGTGAATCCTTCAAGGGGCTCCCTCCATTGTCCTGTCCGCTCATAGCATGCTTCAGTAACCACTCCACATCATCCAGAGAGTGCAGAAATAGGCGCTCGCCCTGATAGACTGCTATGAACTGGGCGAGGAACCAAATAGCAGCATGGAGTCCAGCTTTAACGAGCAAGCCTCTGTAGGGCAGCAAGGCCTTGCTCTTCTGGATGATGTCTGCACTCACATCAGGGAAAATAGAGACTTGTCAGCCTTTGTAATCCATAGTTTTGGGCTTCCGTGGCTTCAAAATCACAAATTCCTTCTCCTGATAGAGGAGCAGCCTAACAATAAATGCCTGGGGCCTTTTGTCGATGCCTGGCTTAGGCCGCATCTCCTGGTATGCCCGTTCTATTTTGTAAGCAGGCTCGGCCATTTTAGAGGGAAAGCATGCATTCAGGAGTTGCTGTACAAAGGCGCATGTGTCAGGCAGCTCTGCCCCTTCAGGTGCCCTAAATATGTGTAAGTTTTGCCGGCGGTCTCTATTTTCATGATCTTCCGCCTTCTCTTCAAGCCACTGAACCACCTTGCAGAGCTGGTCCACCTTTTTAGTACAGTGGACTTCATGATCCTCTAATTGATCCAATCTTTCCTCCACTTCAGACGTGTGTAATCAGCAAGTCAAAGCACTCATCAAAGCATGCTGAGACCATGCTAATTATGTCCATCTTGGAGGCCTGTATCTTGAAGACTAATTCTGCCAGTCAGTTTGCCTCCTGCTCCACCTTGCAGCTTAGACGTACCTGTGGCCACCATCTTAGGTCCAGGGCTCTTTCCAACTGTCAGCGATTTCTTTGTAGTTTTAGAGCAGGGGCCTTTGCCATTTTTTTAGGGGTGAGCCCGCAACACCTTGGACATTTGGTAAACACCGCTCACCCTTCTCAAGTGCACCAAATGAGGAAAATTATGGGTTTATAATGCGACAGCACGGAGCTGTGCTCAGACCCTGCCGGTGCCAGAACCGGAAGTCAATGACACGTATCTTTATGCAGCTCCTTTAAAATTAGTCCCTAAAAGCCTATTTATCTGTACAAATCTTTGTTAATGATACTGGGAAGACGTAGGATGAACCATTCAAAGTGACTGGAACAATGTAGTGAATGTTAATGGGCTTATTTGCACTGCTGGATTATTTATTTATTTAGCAGGGTTTATATACCGCTTTTCACTGGGTCAAAGTAGTGTACATATAACAAGTGGTCACACAGAACAATTAACTATGTACAGTAGCATAATACTGTTAACTATATGCAAATGGTTTTATAATACAATTAGGTATATACAAAGAGTTGCTTAGAGGGGGCTTTTAATGTATGAACAGGGGTGGATTGTTCCGTGAGGAAGGTTGTTGTGAGATATGTATACATCTGGTATGTTTGCAGGGGGGTTGTGGCGGACGAGTGGAGTCAGTGGATTGGCGGGGGTTAGTTTGTTGAGCTAAAATGTTTGGTGAATAAGTGAGTCTTTAGATGTTTGCGAAGGGTGTGGAGGTCAGTGATGTTTCATGCTGTTTCTGGTAGTGTGTTCCATATGGATGGTGTGTAGAGCTCAAAGGCTCTTCTGCATGCTTGTTGGTTGTATTTCACTTTGGTATGTGGGATGGTAAGTTTGTCCCTTGTGGATGATCTTCTGGGTCTGTTAGATTGAGGGGTTTTGAACAAGGTGTGGAGATGTGTGGTGGTGCTGCAGTGGATGACCTTGTGCCTTGTGCATCAGCAGGAAGGTTTTGTATTGGATGCAGCTTGGGAGAAGTAGCCAGTGTTGCTGCTTGAGGATGGGTATAATGTGATCATGCTTTGTAGCTCCCTGGAGGATGTGCGCTGTTATGTGTAGAGCGGTGCAAAGCAGGAGTAAGGCGATTTCGAGATTTGAGAGCATCTTTGTTTTAACTATATGAGATGGCTTTCACCTGTCGTATATACATATTGTCACCAGCAGTGGCTTAACTGTGGCGTAGGCAGCCAGTCACACTGCTGGGCCTGACCTATCTTTATGAAAAGTAGTAGTTGCGAGTCCGAGTAGTCAGGTTTTTAACAAGGATTTTATTCCCCTCCCGGGGTTGGATTTTCAAAAGTAGCACAAAACACAAGAACTTAAAATACAGCCATGCCTCTGGCAAACTGAAGAAGAAAACAAAATACAGCTTCTTGCTTTAACCAAAAATCATGAATTACATTAAACAGAATCAGCTGATATGCTGGCAGTCTCTTCTATGCTTTCCAGCTCTCTACAAGGCACTCTTGTCTTTAGCTAACGCAGAGAAGAACTGATATCAGCCATCAATAAAGAGCAATCCATTTCTTCAACACATGGAGTTAAACTACTTGGTTCTGTAATCATCGGTTCATCAAACACAGTATTTTCTCGAGGACAGAAAGTCTGAAACTTCCTCAATTCAGTCTCTCTCTCTGAGCTCTCAGGACAGCCCTCTTCACAATAAGGCAGATACTTATCACACAGCTTGTAAAAGCAGGACGGAGAAACAGCTCTGTCTAAACAAGCTTTTTCCTTGTAACTTTTAAACCTCCTGCCTCTTGTACTTGACGGCAGCTCATAGCAGTGTCCTGTTCTGGTAATGGAAGACTTTTCTTTTGGAAGTCTCCTGCAGGGTTTTAGGAGCATACATTCATCCTCATCAAGCATACAGATATCCTCAACAGGATTACTTTCCCTCTCACAGGGTTGTAAGTATTTTAAGCAGCTCTGCTTCTCAAATATATATGGCTTGTTACCAACTGCCTCACGTTCCTTCCACTGAGCTGGGTGCCTGGGAAAATCACACTGCTTCAGAGGTGAGTGTTTCCTGTAACTAACCTCTCTTGGTGAAGGTAACTTTGTTTCCTTTTGATAATTCCTCTGTGGCTTTCTGCTCCAAGGTTCAGGCAGTTCAGAGTCAGTATAAGAGTACTCTGAGCCTCTGTCTGAGACCTGCAAGTTTCCTCCAACTTGCCAAGCTCCTGCAGCTTCCTGGTCTCTGTCCTGATCTCCGTCTCCGTCTCGGTCTAACTCTGTCTGCTTTGGACATTTTTTATACAGCTTTAGAGGCGTTTTCTTGCCCATGTGAAAACTGTTTTCCTGATCAACTGGGGAGTGTTTGCTAACTAGGTGTGACTGCAGACCTCATGTCTCAGCTTGTTTTGGTTGCCTATGGTAACTAGGAAGCTTCTGATCTACCTGCCTGTCAGAATCTGAGCTATACACAGCAGATTTCTGTGTTTTTAAGGCACAGGGCAGATCTTCCGTGTCACAATATTTATTTGTTTTAATAATTATGTATGTTTTGTAAGACGCTGTGCAACTTGATATGGCAGGATAGAAACAGTTTAAATAAAGGAAAACCAATACAGCATTAAAAACCCTTAAGCACAATTATTTCAAAGAAGTATACCCCGAATCTCAGTGTGGCACCCTTCTAAATAATGCTACGAGAGTCAAATAGTTGGGTTTAAGGCTTTTTAAAGCCCTTTAAGGGTTTTTAGGTGCATTTCATTTGTAGTGTAGCGCCTATTGTTGAGGTTCCAGCCAACTGAGTAAATTTCCTTTTTCTGTCCGTACGTGTATGCTTGTTTGTGCATTCTTGTGGTTCTTTCCCAAAACAGTGGTAGTCTCAATCTCACTGGCATGAAGAGCTGGGCTGCAGCTTGAAGTTATTGGTGGGATTCCTTGACTCCCACTGGTGTGAAGAATGGGTCTGCAGCCTGGTTGCCTGAGAGCAGCATCTTCCCTTTCTTTCCCATCTTTGACTTCCTTCCTCCCCACCCCTCCCACTGAGGTATCCAACATTTTTCTGTTCTGTTGTGCTCTGTGGTGTGCAGTATCAGTTCCCCAATGCACTTCTTTTACCCCTGCTACTGGAACCCTATCTCCCCCCTCCTCCTGAGCCATGATGCACCTAAATTAAATTCAGTACAGCAGCAGACCCTAGAGCACCCAAATGTGATCTAGTCTGCTCTTTCCCACCCTCTTCCTGCAGAATGGACGTCCCCAGAGACAGGAATACGATTGCTGCATCCATGTCTCCGGACATGGGTAGGCCCATAGCAGTGCTTATATAGGTGGCCGAAAGGTTGCAGAGCATCAGGCAGTGCCTGGCCAAACAAGGTATGTCTTTCTGGGTGTATGTACACCATGCACATTGCCTAGATGTAGCACATTAGCATGATATCTGAAGGGAATAGGAATGCATTGTTGGGCCCCAAGTAAGCAATATCCTGCTGACCCACTTGAATCAGCAGGTCCTAGATTACATGTCACATATACCCCCAGCCAGCCCCCTCCCCCTCCTTTTTTAAATAAATACACATCATAGCTACTGCTACTGGAGTGGAGGGGTAACCTAGTGGTTAGAGCACTGTTGTGCTAACCCAGTTGATATGGGTTCATTCCCACCACCACTCCCTATGGGCATGGCTGCCTCAGATCAAGTCAAAGAAAATGACTATGTGCATGTGGTTACATTGACCTTACAAAAAAGCCCCTTGGGCAACAAACACCACCAGCCCAGTAATACCAAAAATAGAAACGGTGGGTCCAAAAATAGAGAAAAACTTCCCATGAATTTTGAGTGAATCTCTTTTTGTCTGGTGCTGAACCCCAACCCAAAACAAAATTTTAGATCATGGGCTGGGAATCCATGTCCATTTTATTCAATTTTTAGCAGTAAAATGATTGCAGTTAACAAAACCTTGTTTTTAAACCTTACTTAACAATCAAATAATACTTAGATTCAGCTTCAGCTACATGGCAAAACAAATCCAGTCATGGTGGGCAACACTACACAGTCCTGCGTTTCGGGTTATTACTTTGAAAACCCTGCTTCAGGTAAGCACTTGCTACCACCAAATGCAAATAACGCCATTGAACAAATGAAGATCAAGGAAGTTACTTAAAACGGGCGTCTGACGTTATCCAAACACATGTTTACTGCTCAACCAATCAGGGGCAGAGAGCAAGTGAATGCAAACGCCTCCTAAGTGGAAGGAAAATCATAGCAAACTGTGCCAATCAAGCTCAGATTTAACCCCTTCGGTGCAATCGTATCTAAGATAAAAATCCAACGTTGCTCAGCGTATTGTAAATGATACAGTCTGTTACCTCCAGTAGTCGTAGGGAGGATATGATCAATAACTCTCCAAGAAATTTGAGCAAAAGAGTGATCAAACTCCAGAGCATGTTGTACAAGAGGAGCCGAAAGGGTTTTGGTGCGTATTCTTGAGGCATGTTCTGCCAATCTTCTTTTAAAGGGGTGGGAGGTGCGACCCACATATTTCAAGCCACATGGGCAGCAAAGTAAGTATACCACAAACATTGTATCACAAGTCGTATACAACTTGGAGGGCCATCTCCTCTGAGTAGAAGGGTCAGTCCAGCATGCCCCTGTCAGAGAACCCGAGCAGTAGGAACATCGCCCACATGGGAAATGACCAACTGATTCAGCTGGACTCTGAACTCCAGGGGCAGCATGGACTAGCCAGTCACAGAGGTTTTTTCCCCCTAGTGTAGGCAATACACAATCTACGCTGAAAACATTCATGGAGTGATAGAACATGCCAGTGTTTCTGAAGAATAGAATGAACCATTTGGATCCTGTTATTAAAAGGTAAGACTCCCACAATCATATCTATTGAGGAAGATCTATCTTTAAAACCAGTAGAAGGAGAAAGAAGCCATTCCCTATGGTTGAAACACACCCTTTTGTAGGCTCTAGTCATAACTTGCTTCGGGTAACCACGAGCTTGTAGATGAGTGCATAAATCCCTTGCATGAAATTTAAAGTCCAAAAAAGAGGAACAAATACGCCGGAGTTGTAAAAATTGACCAAATGGCAAACCCCGCTTTAAAGATGGAGGATGAAAGCTGGAATACTTAAGCAAAGTGTTGAGCTGGACTGGTTTCCTAAATAAAGATGTTGAGAAAACCTGATCCGATTGTAGGACCAAAACATCCAAAAATTCAATCCTATGTAAATCAAATTTTTATGTAAATTAATGTGAGGATCTGCCTGATTCAAAGACTGAACAAACTGCTGCAAAGCAACAGCATCACCTTTCCACAAAATGAAAATATCATCCAGAAATCTTTTCCATAGTAAGATATCTGAATACCAGGGAGAGGAATAAACAAATCGCTGTTCAAAATCAGCCATAAATAGGGTAGCTATAGAGGGAGCAACTGTTGCCCCCATAGCTACATTGAGTTACATTGCGACAAAACACCTGGTCAGCACAACTGCAGAGTCTTTGTTTTTACATCATGAGGACAGACTGTGCCTCTTTTTCAGCCTCGCCCCCTGCCATGGTGATCAACAGGAGAAGTCAACATTCCCTGATGTAATACTGTCTTGGCTCACATGCTGTACTGGGAAGGGCAAAAGTCTCTATGATGAAAGCAGTGGTGATGATTGTGCAAGCAGTGACACACCTTTGCTGTGGCTGCCCCTGTCAACAGTCCCCCACCACCATGTACCCACACTCAGGACAGCCAAAGACATAGGAACACTGTGGAGTGTTGCTTCCATGAGTGCTTTCAGATGGCCCTGCTATTCCCTTCCTGCATCCCTGCCTATCCTGTCCCATTTCTGGTGCCACCCAAGGTAAAGCAGAAATGGCTGTTGGCCACCAAACACTGATGAGGTGAATAAACAATCAATGGAGCCGTGCCAAATACACAGCTACTGATACTGCCCTGTAGTGGAGGCAAAGCCTAGTGGGTAGAGCAGTTGCCCAATACCAAGGAGATCAGCATTCAATTCCCACTGGGACACCTTTTACAAAGGCTTACTAGAGCTAGGGAATGACCAGCACGCATATGAAGGCCACATAAGTGAACCTAAATACAGGATCCTGTTGACAAGCCCAACGATGATATGCACCCTGCCTGTACATCTATTGTTTGTTCTTGAGATGACCAGGGAGGATGACCACTCTCGGTGAATATCCCTCACTATCTGCATGTTAGGATGGTGCAAGTAAACTGATTTTGGTAAGTAGCCTAGTGATCACAGCAACAGACCATCACCCAAGAGACCAGGGCTCATTTCCCACGAGCAGTCCTAGTGACCTTGGCTGAGACATGTTGACAACCATGGGCTCTGAAGAAGCCTATTCATCAAGGTCCCAATGCTATATCCATAACCACTGCCATCTGAAATGCTGAACTACTCATACTGAAATTGTCAAGTGGTATACCAAACTGAGTGAAATACATATATAGTTATATATCATCTGAACAATCTGGGAGGATTGCTGTTTGACACCACACTTGTGCAGCATGTGCTGCTGGTAGAAGGGGATTAGGGTGCATGTAGAGAGGTGGAGAAGTGGTTTCACAAAGCACCTCCCAAGTACCTGTGGGGTATCTCATAAACAATTTCCCCACATGCAAAGGTCTTAACATCTGCAAGCACAGGAAATGGTGATACATGAATGTGCAGGCTGGCATGTCTGTACATACCCTACAAAGGGGGATCTGAGTCTGTCTAAGGCTTATGGTATATACAGTGGTAGCAGCTAACAGTCAGATCAGTATTCCTGAATACTTAGTCCACCTTCATATCCCATTTTGGCTGTTGGACCTACACACCATCCATACCAGCCAACTATGACTATAACATTTGTCCTCAAGGGCGGAAGCATAGTTCCTTAGTGGGACACCAACACCATCCTGCCACCTAGAGGCTCCATTGTGTCTGGCTGTAACCCTAGTAATATGCTATCATAGCCAAGACCTACAGTACTGCTAGGAAGCATTATCATGAGTGTCGTATTGATGATGGGTACCTAGGACGTCTTCAGAGATCATGTTGCAAACAGTGCACAAATGGAGAAATAAAGACGATGACAGGAAACTGCCCATTTATATCCCCTTTTTATTGTGTAACCAAGAATAGAGGAAAACACACATACAGTGACTCCTGCCTATTCCCTCACATCCAAACCCTTGCCCACCCAGTCCCCCCATACCTCACACACTCCACTCCCCACAGCCCACATCATCACCCACACAATCCAACCTCATAATACTGTTACAATCCCCCCACATATCACACAATCCCCCAAGCACCAAGAGCTCACTACTTTCCACGCCCATGACCTTTGCCCCTCCCCTTGCTCCTCCCCCTCCCAGAGGGCACATTTCCCTGGGCCACTGTGGCCATTATGCTTGGTGTGGAAGGTGGGATACACTCAGAGTCAGAGCTTCCAGAACTTTCAATTTGCCCCTCAATGTTCTCATGAAAGGGCGGGAACAGCATAGTGGTGCCCTTCCTTGTGGAATGTGTCCTAGAATGTTGTTGGCCTGAGTGCATGCAGCAGCAGAAGCAGTGGACTGCCTGGTGCTGGGCGAAAGAACACGCCGTTGGAGCCTGCCATGGAGACTGATGTTGCTGAGTGAGCAGCAGTAGATCCAGAGTTGGAAGATGTCATTGGTACTGGCTGGGCTATGACTATACCACCACATAGCCAGTGTATGTCTACCTTCCCTGTGAAATCACATGCCTGGGGATTTCCTCTGTGGAGCAGGTGTTAATGGCATGTTGTGTTAGGCATGCACGCAGCACCTGGCTGGCATGTGCAGGAGCCATTTAGAGCATCATGCACCAGGCAGGTGTGGTCCTGTCGCAGCTCTTGCAGGAGCTCCTCCACCATGTTCCAGAGTCTGTTAATGGACATGTCCAGTAGTTGGGTGGCCTCTAGCTGGCAGGACTATACCTTTGCAATTCCCCTCAGAAGCTTTAGTTTGGCACAGCCACGTGCCTGGTGGTCTTCCTGTCATGCCAAGAGACGCTCACGCACCTGATGAGCTGCTGAGAGGTTCCACACTGGAGCATGTCTCCTCCCTAGGTGCAGGCTGCTGTTCCGGTAGAGCAGGGGAAAGTGCCAGGAGATCAGTCATTAGCCACACGTTCTCCAGCTGCTGCCTGTTCCATGCACTGCTCATCTCCATCTGTCTGGTCTACATGCTGGGCAGGGGATGTCATCCCTGCAGCTGAAGTTCCTGGTGCATAGGGGGCTGAGAATGTGGATCAGCTGTGGTCATAGTCTGGGTTGTTCTTCCCTAGGTGCATAACTTTGCACTTGTCGACATTAAATTTCATCTGCCATTTTGATGCCCAGTCTTCCAATTTATCAAGATCCTCTTGCAATTTTCCACAATCCTCTTGGGTTTTAACAACTTTAAATAGTTTTGTGTCATCTGCAAATTTGATAACCTCACTCGTTATTCCCTTTTCCAGGTCATTTATGAATATGTCAAAAAGCAGCGGACCCAGCACAGATCCCTGGGGTACACGTCTGTTGGTCCTGGGCATCCCTGGGGTACACATCTGTTGGTCCTGGGCACCAGCATCACCACCTGTGAAGAGACAGACCGGTCATGTCAGCCACAAGGAAGGAACTGCCTATCACACACACATGCATGGTAGTGTATCAGCTGTCATAATGACACAGTTGAGCATCTCTGATCAAGGCCCCATAGTGGGATATCACCAGTTATCTCATATCTCACAGTGCCTTTTGGGAACAGTGAAGCAAACATCACAAATTGTTACCTCCCAAGTCACACAGGCCCAGATATATCAAGACCATCGTCATATGTACATTGGACTCCACAGCAGACACATGCTGTGAGCAGGATCCCCACAATGATATGGCATGTCACAGGGCATGCAGCCTGATAAAAGAACCACAACAGATTCCCAATGTGCAATCACCACACAACTACTATTAAAGCTTTGGAATTACAGAGCTTAAAAGGGAGAGAGGAGGCATTGTGGGTTAAACTAGAAAGAGGGAAAAAGAAATCTATTTGCATTGGTGTGATATACAGATCTCCCTCACAAGAGGAAGAGGTGGACAGAGAGTTAATTGAAGACATACGCAGCATTGCTAGGAAAGGGGAAGTGCTACTGATAGGAGATTTCAATATGCCAGATGTTGATTGGCACATTCCTGCTGCAGTATCATCTAGAAGTAAGGAGATCCTGGATTCTCTACAGGAAGAACTATTCAGGCAATTGGTACAGATCCCACACGTGAAGGGGCCATACTGGACTTGGTGCTTACCAATGGTGAAAGTGTTTCTGATGTTGTAGTGGGAGATCATTTTGCATCCAGTGATCACCAGATGGTGTGGTTCAGTATTAGGACTAGGGCTGTTAGAATCCATTCCAAGGTGAGGACTAACTTTGCGAAGATGGGCCAATACCTCAGGAAGTCGTTAGTGGGATGGGAACAGCTGGGGGATGTAGAAAAACAGTGGGCAAAACTGAAAGGGGGTATTTTAAGGGCAACCAACCTTTTTGTTAAAATGGTAAATAAAGGCAAAAGGAAAAGGAGACCGCTATGGTTTTCGAAGGAAGTAGCTGAAAAAGTGAAGAAAAAGAGGGAGGCCGTCATGAAATACAAGAGATCACAGAGAGAGGAAGACAGGCATCTGTATTTGGAAAAACTTAGAGAAGCTAGCAAAGTAGTCAAGAAAGCAAAGATTCAAAAGGAGGAGGAAATAGCCAATGCAATAAAATGGGGGGATAAGACATTTTTCAGATATATTAGTGAGAAGAGGAAAGGCAAAAGTGGTATTGTCAGACTCAAGAGTGCAGGGGGGGAATATGTAGAAGCTGATAAGGATAAAGCGGAATTGCTTAACAAATATTTTTGTTCTGTGTTCACAGATGAAGAACCAGGAGCAGGACCTCAGAAAACACCCACAAATAGGAACAGAAGCGAGGGACATCTTGAACAATTTTCAGAAGACTGTGTTCGTGAGAAACTAGCTCAACTTAAAGTAGACAAAGCGATGGGACCGGATGGGATACACCCTAGAATACTGAGAGAACTTGGGGACGTTCTAGCAACTCCACTTACTGACCTTTTCAATGCCTCGTTGGAGTCGGGATGGTGCCAAAGGACTGGAGAGAGGCTCATGTGGTGCCTTTACACAAAAGCGGAAGTAAGGATGTGGTTGAAAACTACAGGCCGGTTAGTTTAACTTCGGTGGTGAGTAAATTATTGGAAACGCTGCTGAAAGAGAAAATAGTGAGGTTTCTGGAGTCCAGCGGATTACAGGATCCGAGGCAGCATGGATTCACCAGAGGCAGGTCTTGTCAGACAAATCTGATTGATTTCTTTGACTGGGTGACCAGGGAGTTGGACCGAGGGAGAGCTCTAGATGTGGTGTATTTAGATTTCAGTAAAGCCTTTGACACTGTTCCTCACAGGCGACTTATAAACAAACTGAGCACCCTAGGGATGGACCCTAAAGTTACTGCTTGGGTTAGAAATTGGTTGGGTGGGAGGCGACAAAGAGTACACGTAAATGGAGCTCACTCTGAGGAGAAGGATGTTACCAGTGGTATGCCCCAGGGATCTGTCCTTGGTCCAATTCTTTTTAACATCTTTGTTAGTGATATAGCAGAAGGACTGTCGGGTAAGGTTTGCCTCTTTGCAGATGATACCAAAATCTGCAATAGAGTAGACACCCAGGAAGGTGTAGATAACATGAGGAGGGATCTAGCTAAGCTTGAAGAATGGTCTAGAATTTGGCAGCTGGGATTTAATGTTAAAAAAATGTAAGGTCATGCATTTGGGGTGCAGCAATCCAAGGGAGCAATACAGTATTGGAGGTGAAGTACTTTTGTCCACTAAAGAAGAGCGGGACCTAGGCGTGGTTGTGTCTGATGATCTTAAAGTAGCTAAACAGGTAGAAAAGGCGACAGCAAAAGCTAGAAGGATGCTTGGGTGCATGCGGAGAGGAATGGCTAGCAGAAAAAAGGAGGTGATAATGCCTCTGTATAAGTCTTTGGTGCGACCTCATTTGGAGTATAGTGTGCAATTCTGGAGACCGCACCTTCAAAAGAATGTGAACAGGATGGAGTCGGTGCAGAGGGTGGCTACTAAAATGATTAGTGGGCTTCATTATAAAGCATATGAGGACAGACTTAAGGATCTTAATATGTACACCTTAGAGGAAAGGCAGGATAGAGGTGATATGATTGAGATGTTTAAATACCTCCGTGGCATAAATGTTCAGGGAGAGAGCCTCTTTCAATTGAAAGCAAGTTCTGCTATGAGGGGACATGGGATGAGGGTGAAGGGAGATAGATTCAGGAGTGATATGCGGAAATATTTCTTTACGGAAAGAGTAGTGGATCCATGGAATAGTCTCCCAGTGGAGGTGGTAGAGATGAGGACAGTAACTGAATTCACAAAAGCATGGGACCAACACAGAGGATCTCTAAAGGTAAAAAGTGGACTGTTGTAGTTGTTGATATGGAAGGACAGACTAGATAGGCCATGTGGTCTTTTTCTGTCATCATGTTTCTATGTTTCTATGACTAAGCACCCATGCTGTGTCCACATTGTGTGGTGGAAAGTGCTTCGTTCATGCCTAACACAACATGCCACTAACACCTGCTCCACAGAGGAAATCTCCAGGGGAGGTAGACACGCACTGATTATGTGGTGGTATAGCCATGGCCTCAGCCATCCTATCCTGTCCTATCCCTGCTGAATGAAAGGGGAGTTGCTGTGAAGCAGAACATGTCCCATTGCATGCACACAGTTATGCTATCACTGCTGTCCAATGATCGACTGTTGGGGGTAGGGTGTGGGATAGCATATGAAACATACAGCAGGGAACAGCAGTATTATGGTCTGAGGCCTCAATGTAATGCAGACATGCTTTCCACACTCACCCTGTTTGACCCAGGACACAGGTATGTGACAACATAGCAGTTCATGCTATGTGCAACACCCATATAGATCACATGCATGTGGTAGAGGTTTCCAGTAGACATATACTTAAGGGAATGACCTGGGAACCTGGAGAGCAGGCCTCAAATCTCATCTGCACTCCTGGTGCCCTTAGCCAAGCCAATTAAACCCCATCAACTCTGAAAGACCAATCAACAGTGGGCCTGTGCAATATACATTAGTAAGTGTCCAGTTTCAATTCTGACTGTGATGGAAAGATATTATAAGGACCCTGCTCCTAAGAGAGATATCTACATACCAATGGTGATGTCTGGGTCCATGACCCCCCCCCACCCCCCTGGCTTAGATGCCATGGCAGGTCCTACTCAGCATGTTGAGGACATTCCTGCAAGGGCACAGTTTGGACATCATCATCAATGTAATAGTGGCCAAATGAAAATGTGATATCTGAGTGCAATACCCTTTGCTGTATAGGTGAGCTATGGCAGGTATGCTATGGGAAGCTGGCCTGGGCCAGGAGAGCCATGCTGTTGGTCAGGTGAGAACCTCGAATTGCATGTTCCTCCAAGCCCTGCATGTGATGGACAGATATGCACAGAAGGGGGTATGTCATGCCAGGCAAAGCACTCTAAAACATATCCCAGCAGAGCTTTTGTGAGAAGCAATGGGACAGGGATAGGGGTCACAATAGAGTTGATGAGGGTGGAAGGGTGTGCACAGTGAGTGGGAGACAAAGGTGAGGAACCCAAACAGGAGAATTCATTAGACATATGGAGTGCACTTACCAGGCTCCCCTGAGGCCTGTGACGTGTCTAGGGGGCCAACTCCCTCCATAGCAGCTGGGTCATTTGTGGCCAGAACCTTCTGCTCCAGGTCAATCCGGTGCAATAGCTGTCCATCAGGGTCCACTGCATGGGCCTTCTTGGCCAAGTCCTGCTTCACCTGCCTCCACTTCCACTTAAGATTTTCTATGTCGTGGTTATTGTGATAGATGGTATTTAAGGTTGGGCAGATGGACAGCTATTACTGTTGTTTTTCGTATGTCTCCACACGGCTCCCTTCATTGCCCATGAGTATGTGGAGATGGGCAAGGATCTGTTGGAGCATCATCTCCAACTCCCTTTCAGAAAAGTTGTTCTTCCTAATAGCAACCTTAGGAGCCATAACACTGCTTAAGCCCACACACCAAATGGTTCCCCTACTACTTCCAGAGATGCGCAAAATGTGTAGCTGCCGTAGATGAGTCTTCCCCGTCCTTGTCCCTGGAAAAATAGCATCAATGTCTCCAATCGGAGATGGACAATGGCTTGCAAACTGGTGTCCTCCTGGACGTATTTGGACATGGGCATCCCCATATTGCAGGTCAATCATGAGCACATTTCTCTGCCTCGCCGTACACGCGTGCCTGCACCCATGCCCCAGTCAGCATGTCCTCCACATCTCCATGTTTTTATTTATTTAAGAACATAAGATATGCCATACTGGGTCAGACCAAGGTCCATCAAGCCCAGTATCCTGTTTCCTACAGTGGCCAATCTAGGTCATACGTACCTAGCAGTTTCCCCAAAAGACACAGGTTCCACAATGCTTGTACTGGGTCAAGCACTGATATCCTGGGTCCCTTCTTAATAATGGTTTATGGACCTTTCCTTCAGGAACTTGTCCAAACCTTTTTTAAACCCAGCTACACTAACAGCCTTTACTACATCCTCCGGTAGCAAATTCCAGATTTTGATTACACGTTGAGTGAAAAAATATTTTCTTTTATTAGTCTTAAATAGTTTACCCTGTAGCTTCATTGCATGTCCCCTAGTCTTTCTATATTCTGATAACGTAAACAATCGATCTACGTTTACCCATTCCACTCCGTTCATTAATTTATAGACTTCTATCATATCTCCCCTGAGCCGTCTCGTTTCCAGGTTAAAGAGCCCTAACCTTTTTAGCCTTTCTTCATAGGAGTGTCCTTCCATCCCCTTTATCATTTTGGTGGCTCTTCTCTGAACCTTTACTAGTAATGCTATATCCTTTTTAAGATACGGCGACCAGAATTGCACACAATATTCAAGGTGCGGTCTCACCATGTAGCGATATAGAGGCATTATAATATCTTTTGTTTTATTTTAAATTCCTTTCCTTATGATACCTAGCATTCTATTTGCCGCTGCACACTGGGCCGAGGGTTTCAACATGTTATCCACAATGACGCCAAAATCTTTTTCCTGGGTGGTGGTTCCTAATGTGGAACCTTGCATCATGTAACCATAGTTTAGATTGTTCTTCCCTAGGTGCATAACTTTGCACTTGTCCGCATTAAATTTCATCTGCCATTTTGATGCCCAGTCTTCCAATTTATCAAGATCCTCTTGCAAATTTCCACAATCCTCTTGGGTTTTAACATCTTTAAATAGTTTTGTGTCATCTGCAAATTTGATAACCTCATTTGTTATTCCACTTTCCAGATCATTTATGAATTTATTTATTTACATTCTCTTATATACTGTGCTATTCTGCATCAGTGCAGTTCACATTGAACAAACTGAAATTACATTGAACAGGGCATTATAACTTGGAGATAACTATTTTACAGGGAACATGGGCTATGGAGGGTTAAGTGGCTTGCCCAAGACCACAAGGAGCACCTGTGGGACTAGAAACCCCAGTCCTTCCGGCCCAAGGTTGCTGTCCTCTAGTGGGATTTGAACCCCCGAACTTCTGGCCTGAAGTACCTTGCCCCAACCACTAGGCCACTCCTCCACGCCAAATATGTAAAAAAATATGAATATGTCAAAAATCAGCGGACCCGGGGAGAGCGTGCCTGGAGCTGCGGGACCTACCCGGACCATCTTGCCTGCACGGGAGGCTGCTGGAGCCCTGGTTTCCCTTCCTGTTTCCTGCCGCAGTACCCCAGCATCATCGGAAGGGGTTTAAAAGTGTGGCTGCAGAGTTGTTGGGTGGAGAGCGTGCCTGGAGCTGCGGGACCTACCCGGACCATCTTGCCTGCACGGGAGGCTGCTGGAGCCCTGGTTTCCCTTCCTGTTTCCTGCCGCAGTACCCCAGCGTTATCGGAAGGGGTTTAAAAGTGTGGCTGCAGAGTTGTTGGGTGGAGAGCGTGCCTGGAGCTGCGGGACCTACCCGGACCATCTTGCCTGCACGGGAGGCTGCTGGAGCCCTGGTTTCTCTTCCTGTTTCCTGCCGCAGTACCCCAGCGTCATCGGAAGGGGTTTAAAGGAGCCCCTAACCGCGGGACGCGTCCGCGGGCGTGTTTGAAGGGGCGTGTTTCAAGGGGCAGGACATACCCCTTTTGAGCCCCTTCTGAGCACTTCGGAGTTTGAGGAGTACCGGAAGACTGTCCACATTGGAATGGGTAAACGGAAAAAAGAAGGTGATTGCGGTTAGTGCAATGAATCCATCTAAGACTGTCAAGGCAGTTGGTCCTATGGACAAGCATGTTGTACTAGCCACTAATGAAATTGTAAATGTATCTTTACCACTGTCCAATAGTGTGCTCTCCTCTGTGGGCTCCTCAAATTTAGAGGGGGGTGATATCCCTCCCCCACTAGCTAAGGGTAATTTAATGGTTGAGTTAACCTCCTCTCCTATTCTAGGTCAGTGGGATACTCCTGTTTTTTCCTCTGTAGCTCCTCTTCCTGTATTAAGTCCTCGGGTTGGGGCAGTTCCCCTCCCATGTGTGATTTCAATAGGTGAGGCGCCAAAAATTTCTACTGAGTTGGGTGAACCTTCTGCTCAGCCTCTTAAACAGGATGTGTCTTTATCAGATTTATGGAGTGTTTTAACACGTATGGAAGCATCTTTAGCTAGATTAATGCCTCAGTTTGCAAAGTTTACTCAGGAGACAGTTGATAAGCTTGCACACCAAGATGTATGTTTAAACTCTTTGGATTCTCGTTGCCTAAAATTGGAGTTTCAGGTTTCCACAGTACATAGTGCTCTCTCCTCCTCAATAAAGGATAGTTTGTTGTTGCATCGTCAACATGAACAATTTGAGAATAGTCTTAGAGCAAAGAATCTTAGATGTCTCAATTTCCCTAAAACACATTATCTGTCTGCTGATATTCTGTTTCGTAAATATTTGAAGGAAATATTGGGCTATCAAGATTCTGCTACGATTGCTTTTAATAATATTTACTATATACCTAGCTCTAAGAAAGATGTTAAAGGGGAAGGAGATTTGGATGTACTTGGTTCAGTGGAATCCTTGAATATTTCACAGTTTATTGAATCCTCATTGGATGAAATTTCAGTGAGGGCAACCTTATTGGTCTCTTTTCATTCTGAAAGTATTAGGAATGAGATTTTGAGATGTTTCTTTACTAAAAAGAATGAATTATTCTGTGGGCAAAAAATTAATATATTCCCTGATGTTTCTAAACAAACTCAGACTCGGAGGAAAAGCTTTTTAGCTTTTAAGTCCAGAGTCCTTGCAAGTGGTGCTACATTCTTTTTAAAATTCCCTTGCAAGTGTTTGATTACCTCAGGGAAATCCTCTTACGTGTTTTTTGAACCAATCCAATTAGAAGAATTTCTGAAGTCCTGTGGTGGGGAATGATATTTAGGTTCAATCTTGGCTAGTTAGATTTAAAAAGGGATTAAGAGAATTTAAGAGGGTAATGTCTCGCTTTTTCTTTTTTGATGTTTCTTAGCTTTGTTTAATTTATATTGTATGCGGGGTATGCTCCCCCATGATGTGGGCTTGTGCTTCTTTTTCTGGCTTTTGTTTTGGTATTATTTTCTTATTTGTAATTCTTGTATTGAAGTTTTTTCCTTTCATATTACGTTGTAATATTGATGAAAAATTTATAAATAAATTAAAAAAAAAAAAAAAATCAGCGGACCCAGCACAGATCCCTGGGGTACACCATTATTCACCTTTCTCCATTGGGAAAATTGGCTACTTAGCCCTACCCTCTGCTTTCTATTTTTTAACCAGTTCCTGATCCACAATAGTACACTGCCTCCTATCCCATGACTCTTCAGTTTTGCCAAAGGTCTTTGATGAGGGACCTCGTCAAAGGCTTTCTGAAAGTCCAGATACTCTATATCAACTGACTCACCTTTGCCCACCTGTTTATTCACACCTTCAAAAAAACATAACAGATTAGTAAGACAAGATCTCTCTTTTCTAAAGCCATGTTGGCTGTCTCCCATTAGGCCATGACTATCTACATGCTGAGTAATTTTGTTCTTTATGATGGTTTCTACCATTTTTCCCGGTACTGACATCAGGCTCACCGGTCTGTAGTTTCCTGGATCACCCCTGGAACCCTTTTTAAAAATTGGCGTTAAATTGGCGATCCTCCAGTCTTCAGGTATTACAGATGATTTTAATGAGAGTTCACAGATTACTAATAGCAGGTCTGCAATCTCATATTTCAGTTCTTTCAACACCCTTGGATGTATACCATCCGGCCCAGGTGATTGGCTACTCTTCAATTTATCTAATAGTTGTAATATATCTTCCTGATGTATCGATATTTCCTTCAATTCTTCCGCACCTTTAAATACCACTTCAGTCATGGGTAACATCCCTACATCTTCCTCAGTAAAGACCGAAGCAAAGAATTCATTCAGTCTCTCCCCTATCGCCTTGTCGCCTCTTAGTGCCCCTTTAACCCCTCTATCATCTAATGGACCAACTGACTCTCTCACAGATTTTTTGCTATGAATGTACTTGAAAAAGTCTTTATTTCGTGTTTTTGCTTCTGCAGCAAGCTTCTTCTCAAATTCTCCCTTTGCCTTCCTTATCAATGCCTTGCATTTGTCTTGCCAGTCCTTGTGTTGTTTCCAGGTTTCGTCATTTGGCTCTTTTTTCCATTTCCTGAAAGATGATTTTTTGGCAACAACAGCCTCTCTGACCTCACCTTTAAACCATGCTGGCAGTTTTTTGGACTTCCTTCCACTTTTCTTAAAGCATGGAATACAGCTGGTCTGGGCTTCCAAGATAGTATTTTTCAACAACACCCAAGCTTGATGTAAGTCTCTAACCTTTGCAACTGCTCCTTTTAGTTTTTTCTTAGCTATTATCCTCATTTTATCATAGTCTCCCTTTCGAAAGTTAAAAGGTAGTACTGGGGATGTCCTTATTATCCCTCCTCCACTAATTAAAGCAAATGCGATCATGCTATGATCATTATTGCCAAGTGGCCCCAACACCCTTATCTCTTGCACTAGATCTGGTGTTCCACTAAGGACTAGGTCTAATATGGCTTCCCCTCTGGTTAGTTCATGAACCAGCTGCTCCATGAAGCAGTCATTTATTTCATCTAGGAACTTTATCTTTCTAGCATGTGCTGCTGTGACACTGACCCGGTCTTACCTGAGGAAGATGTAGGGATGTTATCCATGACTGAAGTGGTATTTAAAGGTGTGGAAGAATTGAAGGAAATATCGATACATCAGGAAGATGTATTACAACTATTAGATAAACTAAAGAGTAGCAAATCATCTGGGCTGGATGGTATACATCCAAGGGTGTTAAAAGAACTGAAATATGAGATTGCAGATTACTCAGCATGTAGATAGTCATGGCTTTTTGACATATTCATAAATTACCTGGAAAAGGGAATAACGAGTGAGTTTATCAAATTTGCAGATGACACAAAACTATTTAAAGTTGTTAAAACCCAAGAGGATTGTGGAAAATTGCAAGAGGATCTTGATAAATTGGAAGACTAGGCATCAAAATGCCAGATGAAATTTATTGACTCTTAATGGGCATCTGGCAGATGCATGATACAAATATATGACATCCTGCAAGGGTGATCCATGATAGGTTGTGTAGCGAGATCCCAGAGATTCCCTTGCTGGTGGGAGTGGTGTGAAGGCTCATACTCTGCCTAAGCACACATGTTTCTCTTGCTAGTGATTTGTCTCAAAAAAGGCAGAGGTGCCACCATCCCACTGACTGCTACAGCACAGCTCTGTCACACACAACATGAGCAGGATCAGACCTACGGTTAGTTCAAGATGTCATTGGCGTGGGCGAACCTCAGGGTTTGCACCCCTTCTTGGCAACATGTTGTTTATCTTTGAATGGGCTGCTTTTGCTACCCTATGGAAGTTGCTGCCGTAGGCGACTGGCAAGTGTACCCAGTGATTGGGCCTCCCCTGACCATGAACCTGCTTCTCCCACATGTGTTCTTCGCAAGACATCTCTCTGACCTACGGAACACATCTCTGACATGTGTGTATTGTCACCCATGTCTATGCAGGTGACAGAGGATACCCCCGAGGGAATGGCTCCTCATCCCATTTTTGCACCCACGCTCAGCGGCAGAGCTGCAATACAGTCGCGCACACTGGAGCACCAGGACCATTATCGAGCGTACCTTTGACAACTGAAGAGCTGATTCTGTTGCCTGTTCTGGTGGTGAGCTGCTCTACAGGCCAGCAAAGATGTGCCAGATCTTTGTCGTATGCTGTATGCTGCATAATTATGTACCATGGCGCATGCAGCTCATGCCAGCAGTGCCATGGAGGATGGTGATGAGGATGGTGACATAAACCCACTACAGCCCCTGTCATTACAGAAAGGGATGGTGGCCTGGGAAAATCTAGTACACACCTGTTTTGTCTGACATATGATTTTGTCTGTCTCTGGCAACTGTACTGGCAGGGAACCATACAGTGACTGTATATTTGCGGGAGACTCTGCATGCTGTTATCTATAACCTGGTCACTCTATGATGTGAATAGACAACTTTATTTATTTTGGTTTATTATTTTGATTTGTTTTTTTTTTCTTTTTCTTTTGATTACAATGTTTTTCTATCATTAGATAGTGCTGTCAGGTCACCGTGGACCACTGGTGATCCTGAAGGCACTGGTGTTACAGGAACTGTATCTGTGTGCTTTGCTTTACACCCTGACTACATGTGGAGTAGACTATTAATATGAGCACCACACCAGTCCTCTGACCCATGGGGCAGTCTTGGTCCATCCACTATTCCCCAAACCTTCTTCACCCACTCACTCACAACCCACAACCCACAGACCCCACCCCCCACAGCCGAACCCATGTGCAGTTGTCACACTCTGTGGCTATCCCAAGCCCATGGCCACCTATATCTCCACACACATCCCTTTTACAGTGCTAGGATTAGTCTCACACCATAGACCAAGGTTTGATTCCCACTAATGCTCTTTGTGAGCTTGGCCAGGAGACTTCACCCTCCATTCCTTCCAAGATATCAACATCCCAGTTTTGTGTACATTCCCATGTTTAGGTAACATTGTAAACCTCTTTGATAATATCTGATTAAGCGGAATTAAGGAACTCTTATCTAAACATATCACATACGCAACCACTCTCAGAGACCCTGTTATATTTATTGTACAATCTACATGTCTATACACAGCTACACTTATGCACATATCTCATTCCCCACTGTTATTTACATGGACCAGGGACTGCACAAGCTGGGACCCAATTTCCCATTGGCCAGTGGGGCTGCCTGCCTTACTGCCCTTCCGGAGAGATGTGTGGATAGGAGAGGCAATGTAACTCCTTGTACAGGCCACACATCTCCACTCAAAGGCCCTGGAAGTGCATTATGAAGAGTCCCAGTGGCCTACACAGGTCAGCGAGACCCTGCTGAATGGAACACTTGATGGCGGCAAGACACAGAAGGGTCTCACTGCCTGCACTGGACACTGGTGCCTCCTTATCATGCATCCCAGCTGGAGGGGCGATGGACAGTGGCAGCCTGGTGTCAGCATCCTCCCCCTACCCACTGCCATCACTCGGCACCATCTCAGCTCCTCCCCCTCCCATCCCCCTAGTCCTCCACAGCCTCCTTCCCCTCCCCACTCCCATCCTCCTGGCCCTCTACAACCTCTTCCCTCTCCCCACTCCCACCCCTCTGGCCCCCCACAGTTTCCTCCCCTTCCCACTCCCATCCCCCCACACTGCCACTGCCTCCTTCCCCTCCCTGCTCCCATCCGCCTGGCCCCCACAGCCTCCTTTCCCTCCCCACTCCCATCCTCCTGGCCCTCCACAACCTCCTTCCCTTTCCCATCCTTCAGCACTGGCACTGCCTCCAACTCTTCGCCACTCCCATCCCCTTGGATCCCTATAGCCTCCTCCCCCTCACTGCTCCCATCCCCCTGGGCCCCACAGCCTCCTCCCGCTCACCACTCCCATCCACGTGACAATGACCCTCCTCTGTGAGCTTCATGGGCCTCAGCATGCTCCAGGCCCATGGCCCCCACCTCAGACCCCACCATCTGTCCAAGGGGATCATGTCCCTTATGCCCAATGCTATGTAGGCCCTCCCCTTTGGAGGAACTGGACACTTCTGCCACCTCTAATACTCCCTCCTCTTCCTCCTCAGCCTCCTATGAAGGGGAGGGACTAGACAGAACAATAGGGCTGCCCAGGGTGTGGCTGGTGTGCCCGGTGACACTGTTGCTGCCACTGCTCATATTGGGGCTTGGTGGAGTTGCAGCACCGAGGTCCTCTGAGGTGTCATTGAGGATGTATCTGGCGAAGGTGGGGGGGGGGGGAGCCTTCCTCTGGCACAGCTGTTAATGGGAGACAAATATGTGGAGATTAGCTGCAGCCTATGTTCTGTGTGCTTGCTCTATATCAGCTCAACAGCAGGATGAGGGTGGAAGGGAATGGATGAGTGGGCAAATGGTTTGAGCACTGACCTGGGAACACAGTGGCATGAGTTCAATTTCCACTGGCACTCCTTGTGTAGTTGGGCATGTCCCTTATCCCTCCATTGCCTCAGATGATTCCAAGATATCAATGTGCCTGTTTTTTGTATATTGCCAATTGTACATGTCATTGCTAACTACAATGATATGGTGGTATTGGACAATTGGTGATTACAGGATTAATATGCTGTTATTGGACCTGGGGGCAACTTTACCCATTATGAATGCCAACTCTCCAGCTTTCAAGTGGGATGCTGTGTGCTGGACTGTCCATTTGGGGCTTTCATGGCCAGTAGCTTGCACATCTTTTACACCTCCTCAGTGTTGACATTCCAATGTTGGAGCTGACTGGCTGCTAATGCCACCGACAGATCCCTAGGTGGGGTTGATGGGCATGGGTTGCTATGGCATTCCATCAGATTCTGTCACTTCTTTCCTAACGTGCTACCGCTCGCTTTTCAGTGATACGTGTGCTGGTTATATGTTTGAAACACTGGTATCATCTGCAGGGGCGGCTCTATAATGAGGCAAAGTGAGGCAACTGCCTCAGGCGGCAAAGTTTTGAGGGTGGCAAATGCCTCCAAAACAGCCTCCTCACTTTGCCTTCAAAGTTAACCCCCCCCCCAACAAACATAAAAAAAAGCACACAAGTTGCTGACACTGTCGAGTCTACTTCTTGGCAGTGGCAAACTCACTGCTTCCCTTCTTCTTCTACAGCTGTGGATCCCTGCCTCTTAGGGAACCGCGGCTGTGCTGGTGAAGCTGGTGCAGAGCCGTCCCATCTCTCGAAGAGCTCCATGCAGCATTGTCCCACCCCCAAAGGAGCCCTTCGAGAGACGGGAAGGCTCCGCATCGGCTTCACCAGCACATCCGTGGTTCCCTAAGAGGCAGGGAGCTGCAGCTGCAGAAGAAGGAGGCACAGGATCTACAATGGGGGATGGTGGGGGGCGGCAGCAGGTTGACACGGGGAGAGGGGAGGAGGGGGCAGGGAATTGACAAGGGAAAGGTGAGATCTGCAATGGGGATGACATGGGGGAGGGAGGGGGCTGGAAGGGAATTTGCAAGGGAAAGGTGGGGTCTGCAACTGGGCTGACGGGAGGAGGGCTGGAAGGGAATTGACATGAGGGGAAGGTGGGCCCTGCAACTGGGTTGACACTGGGGAAGGAGGGGGCTGACATTGGGGAAGGAGGAGGCTGGAAAGGAACTGGCAAGGGCTCCCTCTCATCCAGCAGGAACAACCGGAGTGCTGCCGGCATCAGACAAATCAGCCTGATCACTGCAAGTGATCAGGCTGATTTGTGCTCTGGCGGCACTCCAGTTGTTTTAATTTTAGATTTTGCCGCCTCTGCCTTCCCGCTGCTTTTTTTGCTGCAAGCATTCTTGAGGAAAAAAATGCAGCGGGAAGGCAGAGTCAGGGCAGAGGCGGCAAAATCTAAAATTAAAACAGCCAGAGTGCCCCCACCGCTGCCAGATGAGAGGTGCAGGTGGAAGGAGTGGGGACAGGAGGAGGACAAGGAGAGACAAAGATGAGAGATGGGGGACAAAGGGGGAGACAGGAGACAAATACTGGACAAAGGGGGAGACAGGGGGAAAATTCTGGACAAAGGGGAAGACAGAGACATACTGGACAAAGGGGGAGACAAGGGGACAAGTACTAGACAAATGGGAGAGACAGGGGGGCAAATGCTGGACATAGGGGAGAGACAGGGGGACATACTGGACAGACAGGGGATAAATACTGGACAGAGGGGAGAGACAGTGCGGGTTAGGATTATAATGGGCTGATGGGGGGGCTAGCACTGGCAATGGGCAGATCGGGGGGCTAGGACTGGTAATGGGTTGATTAGGGGGGGTACGCTCTATCCTGTTTCCTGTTACTCGTGGACTAAGTTTTATGGGGGCTGGATCCGTTTTAGGGGGACATGTGCACGGAGACGTGCACAGACGGCCACACCACTGTTGTGCTCAGGGGGAAGTGGACAGCACTGCTGATATATGGACGCAGAGTAGACGGCCCCATGAACACACATGCCCCAGACATCTGGCAGACAGATGTGATGAACATGCAGCTATGATAACATCTTCACCCTGATTCCGGAGAGCGTGTGCACCTAATGCTGTGTGTATGGAATAGGCTATCAAACGAGACCATCTCGGCTTAATACGTGCCCGCAGCCCAGACGTGCATGTTATGGAATCGCACTCCATGAGTAGAACAAACCAAATTACATTTACACAATGCAAGGTTCCAGATTATGAATCACCACTCAGGAAAAGGATCCGGGTATCATTGTGGATAATACATTGAAATCCTCTGCCCAGGGTGCAGCCATGGCCAAGAAAGTAAATAGAATGCTATGAATCATAAGGAAAGGAATAGAAAATAAAACCAAGGATATTATAATGTCTCTGTATCGCTTCAGGGTGCGATTGCATCTTGAATATTGTGTGCAATTCTAGTCGGCGTATCTTAAAAAGGATATAGGAAAATTGGAGAAGGTAGAGAAAGAGTGACCAAAATAGTAAAGGAGATGGAAGGATATTCCTATGAGGAAAGGCTTAAAAGTTTAGGGCTCTTCAACTTGGAAAAGAGACGGCTGAGGGGAGA
This sequence comes from Ichthyophis bannanicus, assembly GCA_033557465.1. Classification (NCBI taxonomy): domain Eukaryota; kingdom Metazoa; phylum Chordata; class Amphibia; order Gymnophiona; family Ichthyophiidae; genus Ichthyophis; species Ichthyophis bannanicus. The sequence continues at coordinate 576,165,621 of CM066033.1, forward strand.
TATGATAGAGATCTGTAAAATAATGAATGGAGTAGAACAGGTAAACGTAGATCGGTTGTTTACTCCTTCAAAAAAGTAGAAAGACTAGGGGGGCACACAATAAAGCTACAAAGTGGACATTTAAGAATAATCAGAGAAAATATGTTTTTACTCAGCACATAATCAAACTCTGGAATTTGTTACCGGAGGATATAGTAAAAGCTGTTAGTGTAGCTGGGTTCAAAACAGGTTTGGACACATTTCTGGAGGAAAAGTCCATAAACCATTATTAAAGAGGACTGGGGAAATCCACTGCTTACTCCGGGGACACACAGCATGGCATGTGTATATCTTTGGGAACTCAATAGGTACTTGAGAACTGGAATGGCCACTGTTGGAAACAGGATACTGGGCTTGATGGACCCTTGTGTTCTTACATAGACAGTGAAAAAAAGAAATGCTTACTTAACATAATGTAAATGCAGTCGTCTTTCTCTGCTGTTAGCATAAACGTCCACAATATTCTCTGGAGTCAGTTTTGCTATTAAATTCACTTAACAGTGTAGGGCCTGATATTCAAAGCGATTAACGCGGTTAGCAGAGTTGATAATCATGTTAATCGCAGTGAACAGGATATTCTGTGACACTAACACGGTGAGGTCTGCTGAATATCCATAGCTGCCGGCTCTCTACACCTCAATACTAACCACTTAGCAGGGTGGAGCAGAGGTGGCATTGATCGCTAATCAGGCAGTGGTGATATGGAGCCACTACCCTGTTAGTGACATGCGGTGAAAGCCAGGCACAGGAAACCCTGGCCTAACTTTCACTGCATATGGATATTCAATTCTGGGGCCGGATATGACCCCCGCCATTGAATATCTGGGTTTAATGTTCAGCGTATGCGGCTAAACACTTTAGCAATGCTAGCCGCTAGCACTGAATATCAGGCCTGTAAAGAATAGCCAGTTTTTAATCCATCCCACTGCCAAAAAAAAAAATCAATTCTGAGGTAGTTTTCCCAACTAGGAATATTATAGTTAACTGAATGAGTTTGTAGTATTTTGGGTACACTGAAGACACTGCTTCTTGAAGTCTTTTGAGGCAGATCGAAAATTGTTAGAGATAGGCATTTTTGCAGCCACAGAAAGAGGATTTATTTTGTGCAGGTCTACGTATTTCTGCAAAAGTGGGTAGATGCTGGTTTTGTCACACCTTAGTAGAGAGTGAGAGGCTTCGGCAATTTTCATTGATTCTTCTGACACTAACTGAAATCATGGCATACAAAAGAGAGAGATACAATTGCTCATGCCACTTGTTTTTTTTTTCTGTTGCAGATGTACTTTCTTCTGTTTCTTGTGTGTCTCATGTCTGTACTTTTTGTTCTTCTTGAATCAGAGATAATATGACAAACGGTGTTGAGGTTTTACAAACTCTGCTCTTTTTGGTGAGTGCAGTGTGTGTCTTCATTTTCCACTGAACTTTTGTTGACTGTGACAGAATTCAATGATTTCATTCCACAAATCATTCGAGTCATCTTATCTTCTGCAGTTTTTAAAATGTTTTCATTTTTTCTTTGAAAGAGGACATTTTTCCAAGCAAGTGTCTTGTGCCCTAAAGTCCTTTATGAGCAACATGGACAATGTTTATTATCTTTTACTTGTAGGATAATCAGACAAGCAATGAATGAAATTGTAGTCATGTGATAGTGAGGTTCTTCACAGACTGCTTTTTTTTCTGTTAGATCTATTAGACAATGCATGATGGCAGAATATCATGTTTTAACTGCATAAACACTGCTCCACTTACATGCCAAGTGCCTTTCACATGGTTGTATGGTCTCTTTCTGTTTACACCTAAAACTTTCTGCATGTTGATAAATCTCTGATTGTTAGTCTGCTCAGTGAGGATAAAGTTGATCAAATAAATGTAGAAATCCCATGATGCTATTCTTTTATTTATGCATTTAATCATTCTATTTAGCTCACACCTTTCCAGTGCACTTCAAGGCTAGTTACAGTCAAGTACAGCAATCATTTCTCTGTTCCCAGAGGGCTTACAATTTAAGTTTGAACTTGAGGCAATAGAGGGTTAAGTGACTTGCCCAAGGCTACACGGAGCATCAGCACTCCATGAAAATTCACTCTTCTCATTCACTGTTTCTACTTTATGACATAAAACAAAATCCTACAATAAAAGTCACTAGAATCTATATAGCAAAGCTACTATAACATAATAACACTAATTCTCAGGATTCAAACAGCAACGCCCAACATATAAAAAAAAGACAATGCTGAAAATATTAGACTAGATTAAAAAATGCATCTTCCGAATACTGCACCTCAGTCACCAGGGATAGCTCGAAGCAATCTGCTGCTTGAAGTAAGGAATGAGCTGGCACCCCCTCAAAGCACCCCAAAGGAGTTGCCCCTTAGAGCTCCAGTCAGGAAACAGGAGGGTCCCCTAACTCAGAATGTGGATTACAGTAAAAGCAGAAATTGTAGCAGTTAAATGATGTAGCCTGTGATTCTAATATAAAAAATACTGACTGCATACTGAACCACCACAGTGTTAAATGTAAACATATATTCTATATCCACAGAATTCCCCCTTCCTTACAATGGATACAAAGCTGAATTAGGACGTTTCACCATAGAACTTACCATACAAAGAAAAATGCCTGATTCTGGTGTCATCTCAGTAACAGCCCTCTCCAGTAGCAGGCTTATTTTCAAGTAATAGAAAACCCTACAAATATAAATCAAGACCAGAACTTCTAAAACAAGAACCCCGTCTAGGAAAAGGCAGCATTGAAAATATTGAAGTGGGCCCTAGAACATCAATGCACCTATTGGGAAAACTGAACATCAGATTACTATAGATCCCTACTAGGCATTAGCTTATGTATGAATAGAAAAATTGATGAAAATCATGATTTTTGGTTCATTTTGGCACCAACTGACTGTGCATACTTGGAAAATTTTACCAAATCGCCTTTCATAAACTTCGTTTTTGTTGTGCATGTGCATGTGTCCAGATGCACTGAATCTAATCTAGAAGCTGGAAAAAGTCAGGGAAGGGTTACCAGCAACCAGTATGAGGCACTTCATACTGCAAATCATTGATAAGCAGCCAGAGAAACATACCCCTACCTGAATTATGCAAATCCCATGAGTCATGATGTTACAAGACGGCTGGAACACACAGTCCAGGACAAACTCCGGAGAACCATTTTGTGTCTGACTCCAGAGAGTGAGGAAAGGATGTTTGCAAGAGTTAGCAGTTTAAAACGGAAAAAAAAAAGACGGAGAAAACAGCAGTTTGAAAACTGTCTTTGAGGGAGTGAGGAAGGGTCTTAGGACTTAGGACTTTAAAACAGAAAAAAGATTGAAAAAAACAGAACTTGAAGTCTGAATTTGAGGCATTGAGGACAGTATGCTAGGGCTGCTAACTGAAAGACAAAATAAAAGACTCAGAAAACAACTGCTTGAAGGGATCAGAGTATTCCTTCCTCCCTGTTTTAAGCTTAAGAGCGTTGTTGCTGCCTGCTTTTACAACTAGGAGTTTGAAGGTTTTCATAGGTTTCCTCCTCTTAACTGATCCCAAAGGGTGTGGCTCTGTGGGATGGAGGTCAGGAAAGTCAGAGAGAGGTTAGGAAAGTTCTGCATTTACACAGTTTGCCAGTTGGTAATTGCTTACTGTCCTAAGCATTGGTGTCCTAAGCATTCCACCAATGCTTAGGACAGTAAGCAATTACCAACTGGCAAACTGTGTAAATGCAGAACTTTCCTAACCTCTCTCTGACTTTCATGCCCCCCATCCCACAGACTTCTTTGATAATGTTTTCAATGCTGTTTCGACTTCTTTTTTCTTCATCAATGGTTCCTGATCATAAGGTACAGGTTGAAATGGCTGTTGGTCCACTTGATCTTTATGGTATAATGACTTTGTATATTCTTTCCACCTTTTCTTGATCTTGAGTATCATTCAACATGGATCATTGAGCATCTTGTAGCATTTCAATTCGAGGCTGGAATTTTTTTAACTCTCGTAGCTTTAGAAAAGCCGATCTTGTTCTTCCTCTAATAGTTTCTGATTCTAATTCCTTGCATGCATCAATGTAGTACTTCTCCTTTTCTTGTCTTGCTGAATTTTGGAAATCTCTGAGTTCTGTGATTGCCTCTCTTTCTCCTCTGGCTTTAGCTTTTCTGCATTTCTGGGCAATTTTCAGTTTGATTTTTCACCTTTTGTAGTGGCTTCTCACTTTATTCGAGCACAACTTTCTTGATGTCATACCATAACTCTTCTAGTGCTCTGTCATTTGTATTGAAAGCAGCAAATCGATTTCACAGGCATTAAATTCCAGGTGTATATTTTCAAGGTTATATTTTGCTACATTCATGAGTGGCTTGCTCTTTTTCAGCTTTAGTTTGAGTTTGCAACTAGCAGTTGATGATATGTACCTCAGTCAGCTGCAGGTTTTGTCTTTGTTGATGTTATTGAGCTTTTCCAAATTGACTTCCACAGTTGTAGTCAATTTGGTTTTTGTACAATCCATTGGGAGAAGTCCATGTGTACAATTGTCGCTTGTGTTGCTGGAAGAAAGTGTTTGACATGAATAGATCATTAGTTTTCATTTCTGTTTCCAAGTACATATTTTCCAACCACTTTGCCTTCTTCTTTGTTGCCAACATTTGCATTCTAGTCACTCATGACTATCAGGATATCCTGTTTGCATGTTCTGTCAATTTCAGCTTGTACTTGTTCATAGAACTCATCCACTTCTTTCTCTGCTGCAGCTGTTGTTGGGCATATACCTGAGTAATATAGTGCTGATGAGCATTCATCATAGATGAATAGAAATTAAACATTCACTGATTGCATTGTATTTCATTACAGTTCTTGCAAACTTCTTCTTAATTAAAAACACAACACTATTTCTTCTTTGTCTTTCATTTCCAGCATAGTAAACCATGTGATCATTAGATGCAAAGTGCCCGATGCCAGTCCATTTCAGTTCGCTGACACCCAACAGATGGAGTTGTACATGTTCCATTTCATTCTTGACCACCTCCAACTTCATGCATTCCATATCCCAATATGTAAGACATTTTTGCAGCTTCTGACTCTCATTTCATGTGCAATCAGCAGTCAGATGTCTCGAGGTCTTTGATCCAACCACATCATAAATGCTGGCTTTACTCTGAAAAGACTTCAGCTCATCCCCAGTAATCAGTTGAGTGTCTTCCAACCTGGGGGGTCTCATCTTCCAATACTACAGTGCAATTTGTTTTGTTGTGACTTTCCATTGAGTTTTGGTGGCAAGATACAGAAGTAGATTGCCAGACCTTTCTTCTGTGCAGGTAATCTTAGTGTTGTTGCTGTGGTCACAGAAATATGATCCTCCGCCGCCACCACTGTCCCATTCTGCTACTGCCCAGATGGGTGGTTTGTCTTTGTCTGGCACCTCAGGTGAGATCTATCCATCTTGGGAGACTCTGCCAGTAGTTAAGCTACAGATAGCTTAGCTCTCAGCATCATCGATACACACAAGCCCTCACAGCACTACAAGCTACAAACCAAGTGAGGGTGCACTATTTATTTATTTGGCTGTGCTTTTATACTGCTTTTCGCGAGGACAAAGTGGATAACAATCAACTCAGAATACATCAAATACATAGAACATCAAACTTATATACGATAAACTTAACTTATATACAATAGTTGCAGCAGTGAGTACGAAGAGGCATGTGGGCATGTTATGGTTGGGTATGATTATGTCACTGGTCGAAAGTATTCAAGAAACAGATGGGTTTTTAGCTGTTTTCAGAATGTGAGGAGTTCTTTGTTACTTCTGATCTTGTCGGTGAGAGAGTTTCAGAGGTTTGGTGCATATAGTTCGAAAGCTCTTGAACAGGTATGCTGGGTGCTCTTTGTTTTAGTGCATTCCTGTTGATTTGTCAGTTGACTCTGTTGGATTGGAAGGTATGGAAGGGTATTTGGATGTGGGAGGAGAAGTATCCATTTAGGACTTTGTAGGTCATCATAAGGATCTTGAATCTCGTAAGGGTCTTGTATTTGATGTGACTGTTTAGTGGGAGCCAATGGAGTTGCTTGAGGATGGGTGTAATATGTTCATGTTTTGGGGCTGCTAGTAGCATATGTGCTGTAGTGGTAAGGTGGTTGATTGTGGAAGTCCTTGATAAATGGAGTTGCTGTAGTCAAAGTGTGGAAGGATTGATGCTTGAAGTGCTGATCTGAAGTCAGAGGGTCCAGGATTAGGCAAAGACGTAGGATATGGATTTTGTAGTAGATCATATTCACTTAATTCTTCACCTGTTGTTTAAAAGTGAGGTTTTGATCCAGAGTGATGCCGAGATTTTTTACTTCTGGTTGTACTTTGATTTGGATGTCATTTAGAGTGATAGAGGTAGATGGTATGAATGTGTTATCTTTGGTGATGAATAGTGCCTCTGTTTTCCTATAGTTAATGGAGAGGTGGTTCCTGGTGAGCCAATGTGACACGTCAATGAAGCAGTGTTGTAGTATTGTGTGCATGGGTTGTTTGGTGTTGAAGGGGATGTAGTTCATGATGTCGTCTGCATCGAGATGGTAGAATAGATTGTGTGTCTTGATGAGAGTGCATAGAGGTTGGAGGTATATGTTGAATAGCAGAGCTGAGAGAGCGGAGCCTTGTGTGACCCACCTGGGTTTGAGCGTAAGGGGTAGAGGAGATGTCGCCCATTTTGATTTGCTGTTGCTAGTGTACACATATTATTTATGCAGTAATTCCAAAGCATGCAGGACCAGTGGGGGAGGATAGTTTACTGTATCTAATCTATTCCATTCTACAACCAGAAGATACAGTGAAATAATTTTTTTGTAATAATCTTGTTCACCTATTATCTATAATAGCAGCTGTGTGTATGTGTGTGTGTGTGTGTGTGTATGTGTTTGGGGGGTTGGGGTGGGAACCAGACATACCAAACCTCACTCATTAGGAGTGTGTCACACTCTGAGCTCCTTCTCTCACTCAGATCCTTAGTCCCAGTGCATTGAATCTAATCACTACTTTAATGAGAGGCAAGTCTAACAGGAAAAAAGCTAAGTGACCCTCCTAGTAGGAAGAAATCTAAGCACACCTTCCTGCTCATCATTTCCTTCTGCCCAAATTCTTTCCTACACAAATACGTATGTGCATACTTTTAGCCACAGAGCAAATTCCTTTGAAAATTGTCACATTGCCTCCACTTTATCTATATCCTTTCAGAGGCACAAAAAAGGCAAGTATTATTTTATGTCACTTTTTTGTTTTGCAAAGTGATATTGTACACTTAAATCTATCTAGGTTTATACCCCAGATGAAAAATCTCACTTGTTGGCCTTCAGTTTCACTCTTTGGTGCAGGCCTGGTGGGTGACTCATGGCATTGAAGGACAGGCAGTCCCTACCCCCAAAAACTGAGAAACCAGTCCGATAGGTGCATTAGCTAGGCAAACAGTCACCCTTTCTCCAGTTCATTGAAGAGCATGAGCAGAGAGACGGCATAACTGGGTACCACAGGGCCCGTGCCAGACCCAGTAGGTGACTCCTGTGCTAATATTTGAGGCAGCATGCTTGGGGTGATGCTATTCCAGGGCAGCCCAGGCCTGGTAGGTGGCACAAGGTGCTAAAAGTCAGGCAGTCTCTGACCCTGAGAGCTGGGAATTCAGTCTGAGCATAATGCTTGGGAAGGGTACGTTTGAAAAACTGAATGCTTATAGAAGGAAGAAGGGAGGGAAGTGAAGGCAGCACTGGCACAAGTGCACAGAAAGACATAGGTAGTTCCCGGGATATGCTTATAGGCTACTGTAGTCGATGAAGCTAAAGAGAGATGACAAGAGATTACAAGGAGAATGAAAAGAGTTCCAGTTTCTTGTACAACAGTGAAAGAGCAGATGTGCAGGAGCTGCCATCTCCACAGAGGTTACATGTTGCATGGTGAGGGAACACAAGAGAAGCAGCAGGTGAAGCAGCAGGCACACCATTTTCCCTGGAGATGGTCTTCACAGATACAGAATCGGAGGAATCTACATGAGTAGGATATGCATCTGAATCATCAGAAATACTGAAAGTTCACTGGCTGAAGAGGGTGTTGAAGAAGATGCTGTTAGCAAGCTAGCTGGTGATGAGGTAGAAGAAAGTAATACTAGCAGTGCCAAGGCAAAGAGTACTGTACAGATTGAGGGAACAGCAGAGAATGGGAAGCATGCTGCTGGCCTTTTATCCTCTCCTATACCCCCAGCTGCAGATCTTGCAGCAGCATCAAGAGTATCAGATCCTTCCAAGGAAGTAGAAAAGTCTCACAAAACCTCACAGGTATGGAGGCATTATAAAGTGGCATGCAGAATTAAATTACTGTAAGAAGCATATTTGCTAAAAGAGCACCCTTTCCAGCTCAGTACCAAGGAGGGTGCTGCTCCTAGGCTGGAGACTCGATCCAGGAGTGGAGATAATAGTGGTGGGAAAAATAAATGAAAAAAGAAATCCCTTTCTGAAGGGTGGTCCCAGCCTCCTCTGCCAGTCAGATGGCTTGGCAGCAGGCCTGACTCGAATCACAGCAAGCCACCATGGAAGAAATGGGGTGGTGTTTGGCAGCAGTGTCTCAGGGCAGGCGGCAGGTTGCATCGAGAGTGCTGACATGGTACATTGGGGAAATGATAGCCCTAGACGATCATTCCCTGGAGATTATTGAGAAGGTGGTATCTAAGAGGATGCTGACTCTCTTAGCTCCCGATTACTGAGTGCCTTGTAAGACAACTTTTAGTAGGCAGACTATCATCAGTTGCATCACCAACTGCAGGCAGACCTGGCAAAATTAGAGGCCAGTAGTAGTGTGCATTTCACCACTGACATCTGGACTATTCAGAACCCTAAACACACCTACCTCTTCCTGATAGCACTTTGGTGGCAGCTGGATGAGGTAGGAACAGACTGTAGGTCTAATGGGGGAGCAATAGGAGGAGGATACGATGAGATGTGTTCCACAGCCAGGTAATGGATGGCAGCCATACTTGGACCTATATCTTAGCAGAAATAAGGGCAACTTGGCAATAAACTACAACAAAACAGAAGCGCTTCTCATCACCAGAAACTCCACCTTCACGCCCACACCCTCCATCAAGATGAACGACATCACAATACCAATAAAGCCGGAAGTAAAATACCTCGGAGTCACGCTCGACAAAAACCTAAACCTATAGTCACACATTGCCAAAACCAAAAGGAACACATACCTCAAAATGAGAACCATCAGACGACTCAAACCTATCCTCTCACATGACCACTTCCGCACCGTCTGTCAAGCACTAATCACCCCCACGCTAGACTACTGCAACCCCATTTACCTCGGACTATCAAAACAAGCACTCCAACCATTACAAATAGCACAGAACACCGCTGTCCGCATAATAATGGGCTCCTCAAGGCAAGACCACATTACCCCAATCCTCTACAACCTCCACTGGCTCCCAATCAGCTCCCGCATCCGATACAAGGTAATACTAAACATATTCAAAATAAAACAGAACCTCTCAGCGAACAGTCTACAACCCTTCATCAAAGCTGACCAAGGCACCAGACCCAGGAGAAGAGGAACCTTAAACACCATCAACACCCCCAGAGCATACGCCAAAACCAGACAAGAAACCTGAGGTAGAGCACTATCCCTGGCTGTGCCCACGCTATGGAACTCCCTCCCCGATGACCTAAGAGCAACTGTAGACCTCAAGGACTTCAGGAAGATACTCAAAACTATGCTCTTCAAAGAACACTACAAAGACTACACGTAACCCAGCCACACATCTGACTCCCCCCTGCCTGTATCCCCAGCTCTCCCCTCCATGTTTGTACATAATCCTGTATATATCTCACTGTACTTAGCGCAGACTGTATCTAGCTCACTGTGTAATCAACCACACGCTACACACACACACTCACAACTGTCTGCTGTATTCACTGCATACCTGCACCCACCTCAATGCCACCTGATTTGTGTTGACGTGTTAAACCGCTTTGATTTCAAGATAAAGCGGTATATTAAATCCTTCTAAATAAAATAAATGCTGCAAGGTTGGCACAAACAGAGCACTGTGCTTCCAAGTTTCTTTGTAACAGATGGTGGGACAGATATGGCTAAGGCAGTGACAGAGAAGAGCTTTCATGGGATCAGATACTTGCTGCACCTGATTGTCAGAGACTCCCTAGGCCTGGGGAGCAAGGGAATTGGCAGCTCTGTCCTGAGACAACCGATCAAGAAGTGCCGAAAATAGCAAGGTATTTTCACTGGAGTGTGAAGGATGGGCATGAGCTACATTAGAAAGAGGAAGCAAAAGGCAGCTGTGCACCAGCTCAAGCAGGATGTTGTCACCAGGTGGAATTCTACTTATGAAAGGCTGGAGATGTTAGTGGAGCAATGGGTAGCCCTGCATCTCATGTCATTGGAGACCGAGATTGGCATCAAAACCTCCCTGAATCACTAGGATTGGACAAATAACACGCAGATGCTAGAAGTCCTAAAGCCCTTTAAGGATGTCACAGAGGAACTGTGTTCCTCAAGAGCTATCCTGAGCCTTCTCATCCCGGTAGTGAATATTTTACAGATGAAGTTAGAGGGTTTTCAGCAGCGATACGAATCACAATGGAGGTTTTGGGGATGGTGAACTTCTTACATAGTCAAGTGGAAAAAAGTTGCAACCCCTAATGAAGGAGGGTGCCTATGTGCTAGCTGGTCTCTGTGACTCACAGGTGAAAGGAACTATCACTCTGCAGTGCAACGCACTGACTTACTGGAAGACAAAGTTGGTGATTGAGTTGGAGAAAAGGGAATACCAGAGGCAGGGGGTGATGGTGGTGGTCATGCAGCAGGGGAAATAGTAGGCACACTGGCAAGCAGTACTGCTATTATGATCACTATCTTGTCATCTACCACCCCCCCCCCCCCCAGCTTTCCATGCCAGTGGCTCTTGAGCCCCAGCAAGAGAAAATCTTTTGTGACCAAGGCCCTAGCTACATTGCTCAGCAGCAGATATTAGTCTATCACAAGTCGGACTTATGGATGGATTTTAGTCACATGCTACAATGCACAGCCCATTGAGGCAATGCATACAGATTCCTTGGCATACTGTGCACACAAATCAGCAGTCTGACTAGACCTGATCAAGATTGCACGATCTTTCCTGTCCTGCCCTCCAACCAGTGTGACCAGTGAATGTATATTCTCCATGTCAGGGAATATCACGGCTCCCCATCGTTCACTGCTAGCATGGGAGCTGATAGAAAAGCTAGTGTTTCTGAAGACAGACCTCCCCTTATGTATTTGGTTCCATGGATGGGCCAATCAGTAGGCAAACTAGGCAGTTGCCTAGGATGGCAGATTTTGGGGGTGGGGGCAGCAAAGAACAAGGCATTCAAAACTAAACAATAAATTCTGACAGCCAGGGGGGCATAAGGCTTAAGGTTTGCCAAGGACGCCAACACCTTGAACCAACTCTGGGGCCAGCCATGTTTGGTTTCCCTTCATTTTGATGTGATTGGGAGGAGGAATGAGTGTAGAGCTATCCTGAGGGGCAGTTGCCTACAAGCTCAGCCTTCAGAGGGTAATTCTATTACGGTGTGCCTGAGGTATGTGCATACATGCATGCACGCATCTGGCATGCTGATTTCTATAAAGTAAAACTTGCGCGTGCTTTACTTTGTAGCATAGGGTATAAGTGGCCCCCAATGTACACAGAGTAGGTATGGTGTAAGTGCCTGTGCTTAGATTTTAGAAGGCAGGTGCATAGATTCTAGTAGTCTATAGCCTATATGCATATCACCATGCTCCAGCTCCACTCTGCCTCAGTGCCGCTGTGCACGCCTACCCCGCAAATACATGCGATGGCACATATGCGCATACTTATAGAATAGCAACTAGCTATATGTGTGTATGTGCCCATCCGTGCACATTCTGTAAGTCACTAGAATACCATGCCTTATGCATGTGCGAATTACCCCCTCAGTGTCTAGCTGTGCTTTTTGACAGTTCGCACTGCAGTGACTCTGGTATGGTGCGCATTTCGAGTGGTTCCTTTCAGCTCCCCCTTGCCAAAACCTAAAAGAAAAAAGTAAGAAATGAAAAAACCCCCTGAAAACCAAAAGAAAGGAAATAAAAGAAAAGAACTGAAAAAAGTCGTCTTCTGCTGCTGGTGCTAGTCTCACTGTCTTGCCGTTTCTGCCCCTTTGTTGCCAGTCCTGCTCTTGAGATCCGAACTAGAGCTGCATTGCAGCAGTGAGTTGCTTTAGGCCCACATGGCAAAACTAATAAAAGAAAAGAAAAATATGAAATAAAACAAAAGAGACCTCTTTCCCCCTTGCTTCTCTCTGTCACTGCTGCCTGTGTTGGCACTGCTCTCATGGCTTGCTTTTCTGCTATCTTTTACCCCTCTCCTGCTGATTTAGGTGTTTAATGCCAATCTTCTTGCTGCAATCAGTATGCTTTGGGTTTTTCTGGACCACTCTTCATCCTCTTCCTACTTCGCACCTTTGTGGGTGCCTTTGGCTTGCCAATGTATGTCTCTGTGGGTGTCATTGTGGATAATACATTAAAACCATCTGCCCAGTGTGCAGCAGTGGCCAAGAAAGCAAATAGAATGCTTGAAATCGTAAGGAAAGGAATGGAGAATAAAACCAAGGATATTATAATGCCGCTGTATTTTTCCATGGTGTGACTGCACCTTGAATATTTTGTGCAATTCTGGTCACTATATCTTAAAAAAAGGATATAGCAGAATTAGAAAAGGTACAGAAAAGAGCCACCAAATGGTAAAAGAGATGGAAAAATACCTCTATGTGGGAAGACTTAAAAGGCTAGGGCCCTTCAGCTTGGGAAAAAGACAACTGAGGGGAGATATGATAGAGGTCTATAAAATAATGAATAGAGTGGAACGGCTAAGGGGTATGTTTACTAAAACCCCGCTAATGTGCGCGGCCCGCTAGTGTGCGGGTGCCATATAAGGAGTGGGTGTTTCTTTCTGAAAAAGCAAAATCGGGATTTAAATATGCGCTAAGGTGCGCGGCGCCCATGTGCGCCCCGCACATTAGCGCATGAGAAAGCTGTGCGGGAGGCATAAGTGGCGTGCTGATGTGCATGCAGAAAAGCAGAGCCACAGCATGATGGTTAAGACACTTACCAATAGTGCAGGGATCAGGAGTTCAATCCCCCACAGTGCCCAATAAAGATAGCTGGCTGAGGCATTACTTTAGGAGCCAGTTGAATATTGGGCAGCATAAGGCAGCGTGCTGATGGCCATAAGGCGGCGCACTATTGCTTTAGGAGGCATTTTAATATTGGGCAGCATAAGGCGGCGCACTGATGTGTAAGTACAGGAACAGAACCACAGCACAATGGTTAAGACAGTGACCAATGATGAAGGGATCAGGGGTTCAATCCTCCACAGTGCCCAATGAACAAGGCTGGCTGAGGCATTACATATTATGGGGAAGATTGCTTTAGGAGGCATTTTATTTATATTTTAATTATCACTACTAGCAAACGCACTCTCAAAGCGTGTTAACATAGGGCGCCCCATAAGGCACATTTTAAAGAGCACTGTCCGCCAAGACACCCTAGAATGTTGCCTATAGGGCGCTTTATAGGGTGCCGTATGAGGTACCGCAAGGTCAGTGTACTGTTTTTGATGGCAGCACTGTGCAGTTTAAGGAATGAAAAGCATAAGTAGGTGCGCTGACATGCAAAGAGGAGCAGCAGTGGAGCACAATGGTTAAGGCACTGACTGCTGATACAGGGGTCATGAGTTTGCTCCCCAGTGTGCCTAATACATAAGGCTGGCTGAGGCATCAGCTTTGCAATGTACATTTTGATTTTTGCTGCACTTTATTTTTATTTTAGTAATTGCTGCCAGCAAACAGGTCCTCACGTGCCGTAATTGAAAATGCCGTATAAGGCACCCTATAAGGCACTCCATAGGGCACATTATAAAGTGCACTGTCCGCCACGGCACCCTAAAATGTCCCCTATAGGGCACCCTATAAGTTGCTCCACAGGATAACGTATAGTGCACCTTATATGGACGGTAACCATAAGGTAACCTATAGGGCGCCCTCTGAGGCACCTTATGGGTACAGTACGATGAGGGTGTTTTTGCTGGCAGCAATAATGTAAATTAAAAAGAGATAATGCTCTGGGCAGCCCCATCAAATAACCCCACTGTGGGTTTAAACCCATGACATCTGGCTCCACAGGCAGTGAAATAACCATTGTGCTACAGCCCTATAGCTGCTAGCAAGCCCCTGGCTGGCTGCAGAGGGAGTGCATGTCACCACACAGACAGTCTGCTGTGGTCACCAGGATAGGGTTAGCCCACCCATACCCATGATGCACTGCACATGCAAATCAGCTGTCCACAGATAAACACAAGATGGGGAATGCACCCCCATGGCACCTTGGCCTGGTAGGGGGAAGTGACCATGTGCACCCCCACAGCACCTCGGCCTGGTAGGGGCTACTGACCGTATGTTTTACTGGCACAGAGTAGCTACACACCGTCACATTGTGCGGGTACTGTGCTCACCCTGAGGGTGCAGTGAGGCGCCCAGCACCAGGTCCACAGCACCTGCCATGGCTGAAAGAGGCCATGCCGGAGGTCCAAAGCAGTGTTAATGTGTGAGATAGGTAGTTTCTGCAGAAACACCTTGGATGTCTCAGTCAGGTGTAGCCCCCATGGACCCCCAAGTGGGCCATGTACCACCACCACCCCCCCCTCCCCCAGGGCTGAGGGTGGCAAACAGGGTCTCCTATCAACAGATCCACATTCTACCTCCCTGCAATGATGGCAGTAGAGGGGACCATTAACCCCAGTCCTGCTGGGGAACAGACACCCTACAGGGCAGTCAATGCAGCTCTGTACACATCCATAACACAATAGCAGACAGACATTAGGCTTGGATATGCTAAGCTGCACCCCACCACTATCTGATATTCTCCTGCAGCAAGCCTTCAGCCACTGCACCCTGCAAGCCACTCCATCAAGACACATACCAGCTGCAAACAGTCTGCTAGCTAGTCCATAGTGCATGTTCCCAGTGGAAATGCATGCACCCAGAACTGGGATGTCAGCATACACAACAAGCAGATAAATCAGTGACTGGGCCCCAAAAGGAAACCCATAAATATCACATGAGAGAAATACTATATAGCACTATGGGGGTGCCTAGCCATGCTGTCGTTACTGCACAGTCAGGGTGAGCGTGATCCCCCAGCAGGACATACTGAGGTCACCCTGTCTGTGTAGGTGGTGGCTGGGCACTACAATGTCCCAGCCAGTGCCCTATGCCCTGTGCAGATGCATCCTGGCCAGGTCACCCTGTCCGGGCTATACCCATGGTACCTTGCTCCTCATTATGCACATTGGCAGGCCAATACTGGCAACAGTGCTGGCAGTGTGGGCTGTGGAAGGTATTTGCAGCCACCACACACTGTATAGACAGACACACACTCCCACACCTATGCCAGCATTGTGCTACTATAGAGGAGTTTAGCAGCCCTGCCCACCACACCAGTCCTGGGCACAGTACAGGCATGGATATGCTACGCAATACTGTTGGGGGTCACTCCCCAGGGTGGTAAACACTGTCAGAGACCAGACCTGAAGCACACACCGCAGACTTCAGAAAGATTGTTATGATGGAGCTCAATGAGCAAACTGTGCTTAGCATAGGACTTGCTATCTGCCAGTAATCATAGGAAACGTTTGATAGGTGTGTACCGTATACCCAGGTGTAGGGTGGCATTGCTAAGGTATGCAAGTGCTAGTATTGGGAGATGCACGCAGGGCCCAATGTCCTGCCTCTCCAGGAGGCATTAGCCAATGGGGCCTGTGGGTGTGGGTGTGGGTGTGTCTGGCCCTCTTGGCTGCTGCTTTACAGCAGAGGTTCCCAACTCCAGTCCTGGTGTGCTAAACACTGTTCGGGTTTTCAGGCTGTCCCTCATGAATATGCATGGGATACATCTGCATACCATGGGGGTGGTGCATAGATATGCAGCACAGGCATCTTTATTAGAGGCAGCATGGAAACTGAATGGTGTTTGGCCCTCTAGGACTGCATTTGGGGAATTCTGCCATAGGTAATGCACATTTCTATGGTGTTTGTGCTGTGTAGGGTAAAATAGAGGTATTTGAACCATGCTTATGGTCTCAGCAATAATGGTTCAGTCTTTACTACCATGTTTTATTCATGGGTAAAATAAGGGGACTGGGTTGGCAGGAGCCCCAGCTGGGATTTGAACCTGTGACCTTCTGGTCATAAAGGCACTGGCTGTGTCTGTTGCACCACCGTCTTAGCACACAAACTGTGCATTCCCTGGGGAGTCCATGGCTGTTTGTCAGACAGTGCCTGTCTGTTGGAGGGCACTGCACCCATGTGAAGGGGGCTAGGCCACCGTCTGCTGTGGGCAGCAGGCACTGCCCCCTCCACCAACGGTACCCCTCTGCCACCATGCTGACATGGCCTTATTTTGCTGACAGCATCACAGCTAAATGATATGTTTGCCTCCAGGACTGCATTGAGGGGGCTGTGGTCTAGGTAATGCGCATGTTTCTGGTGTCTGTGCTCTGTAGGGTAAAATAGAGGTGTTTGGACCATGCTTATGTTAACTGCAAAAAAGGTTGGTCTTTACTATCATTGTTTGGTGGTGGGTAAAATTTGGGGATTGGGTTTGCAGGAGCCCCAGCTGGGACTTGAACTGGTGATCTTTGGCTCCTGAACACACTGTCTGTGTTCATTGCACCACACTGTGGCAACAGAAACAGTGCAGTCCCTAGAGATAGGAAACCTGGCCAAAGGTGTCATAAACCCTGCTCTGCACAATTTCACTGTGGGATCATTCACCTTGTATGAGGACGGAGCGTTAAAAATAATAATTATTATTTTTACGCTCCGTCCCCATACAAGGTGAATGATCCCACAGTGAAATTGTGCAGAGCAGGGTTTATGACCCTGCTCTGCACAATTTCACTGTGGGATCATTCACCTTGTATGGGGACGGAGCGTAGACCCTTCTAAAATTCATATTTCTTTTTTGGAGCTTTCTTGGGAGTGATTTTTGATGTTTTCCATGACTATCACTATTGCCCAGCTGGATTATAATTTATTAGAATTTTGTTGTGGTCATTTTCAATTTTTATTTGCTATTTTGTTCTGTGCACATGTATCACACTGCTCACGTTTTGTAGGTTTCCCTGGTTTTGCTGTACATTGCTGACAGAAATGGTTTCTCTTCCCTTTAAATCGGCTCTAACGTGAGGTTTTCACTCGCGGTATTTTTTTCATCGGATTTCAGCACCGCTTCTGTGCGGGGAGCCTCTCCCCTCCCACTCTCCATCCATTGACCCCGTCCCTTCGCCCCTTGGGAGCCTTCCTCCGCCCTCAGAATGCCTTTCCACGCCTCTATTGCACACCAGCGTGCCGTGCACATGTGCGGGCCCGTTAGTGCAGCGTGCACGTGTGCGGGGCACAAAAACACACTATTAGTGTGTGCTAAGGTACCTTAGCGCACGCTCAAGTGCGCCCCGCACAATTGCGCGGTTTAGTAAACATACCCCTAAATGTAGATCAATTCTTCATTCATCAAAAAGTAGAAAGACTAGGGGACATGCAATGAAGCTACAGTGTGACCCATTTAAGACTAATAAGAGAAAATATTTTTTTATTCAACGAATAATTAAACTCTAGAATTCGTTACCGGAGGATGTAGTAAAAGTTGTTAGTGTAGCTGGGTTTAAAAAAGGTTTGGACAACTTCCTGGAGGAAAAGTCCATAAACCATTATTAAAGAGGACCTGGGAAATCCACTGCTTACCCTGGGATAAGTATTGTAGAATCTGTGTACGTTTTTGGGAACTTGCCAGGTACTTATGACATGGATTGGACACTGTTGCATATGGAATACTGGACTTGATGGACCTTGGTCTGCACCAAAATGGCATTTCTTATGTTCTTATGTTCTTACCCATTTGGAGAAACTGCCCCGAAAGGAACTTCAATATCCACATTACTTCCTGTAAGACAGTAAAATTAAGGACTTATGATTTGGAAGTATTTACTTAAAAGCTAGAGACCTCACCGAAGCTCTGCATCTCATCTAACAGTTGCCCCCAAAAGCCTTCAGGTTGTGCCACTGTAAATAGAATGGCATCAGCGAGCAGGGTGACCCCGTGGTGCTATCTTACTATTATTCCTTGAATTCCCGAGTTGCACCGGACCCTGTGCACCCAAAGCTTCATTGCAAATGCAAATAGTAGTGGAGAGAGAGGACAGCCCTGCTGAGCGTCTCACTTCAACTTGTTAACATCAGTATAGCCAGAATTAGTCTTTAAAGGGACTAGGGCTTCAGAATATAACATTTTAACTAGCTTCCACCCAGTCTGAATTTATCAGCACCAGAAACATATAAAGCCAGTAAACTCTATCAAAAGCCTTGTTGGTATCTATAGACAGTAACACAGGATGCTTGGCTATCCTCATCCTCCACATCAAAAAGAATTTTCTTGATCTTATCAGAGGCATGATGACCCAGGACAAACCCCGCTTGGTTTCCATGAATCAGTTTGAGAGGCAGCAGTAGTGACAACCTCCTTGTTAGAATCTTTGGGCCTGATATTCAGTGCCGGCTGCTAGGCGTGAGTATAGCGCTGAGCTTTAAACCTGGATATTCAATGCCTGCGTCATATGCGGCCATTGCATTGAACATCTGGGGTCACCGCACAGCCTCTGCAGCCGCAGAAGCTAACTGGGTAGCGGTGATATTGCATCATGGCCTGGTTAGCTCTTACAGGTAAATCTAGGCCATCTTTTGCTGCACCTAGCTTTACCCGCAGGTCACTAACTGGGTAGTGATGCAATATCGCCACTACCTGGTTAGGGACTGTTGCCGTCCCTGGAATGCCCATGACACGTCCCGATGCTAACCACTTAGCATCGGGGCGTATAGCGGTGGTAGTTAGGGATATTCAGCGGTACTAATCGTTTTAGTGCTGTTGAATATCCCATTCAGCAACATTTACACGGTTTACAGGTCAGATGGTCTCTACCTCCTACACTGTGGGTAAATCCACCTTCTAACTACCCCTGAATGTCCCTTCTGAAGCTGGATTTTCTGGTGTATATAACTCTGTGTAGAACTCAACAAAGCAGTGCCTAATCTCCTCCTCTTCCCTAACCTCCTTCCCTGTTTTATCCTTAGGGATATGTTTACTAAAACCCCGGTAAGGTGCGGGCCCCGGTAGTGTGTGGGTGCCATATAAGGAGTGGGCGTTCCGTCCTGAAAAAGAAAAGGTGGAATTTACATATGCGCTAAGGTGCGCGGCGCCCATGTCCGCCCTGCACCTTAGCGCATGAGATAGCTGCGCGGGAGGCATAAGCAGCGCACTGAAGTGCAAGAAAAAGAGCAGAGCCACAGCACAATGGTTAAGACACTGACCAACAGTGCAGGGGATCAGGGATTCAATCCCCCACAGTGCCCAATGAAGACAGCTGGCTGAGGCTGAGGCTGAGGCATTAATTTATGAGGCACAGAAATACTGGGCAGCATAAGGCAGCGCGCTAATGTTTTTGGCGGCATATTAATACTGGGCGGCATAAGGCGGCGCGCTGATGTGTAGGTAGAAGAGCAGAGCCACAGCACAATGGTTAAGACACTAACCAATGGTGCAGGGATCAGGGGTTCAATCCCCCACAGTGTCCAATGAAGACAGCTAGCTAAGGCATTACTTTAGGAGCCAGTGTAATATTGGGCAGCATAAGGTGGCGCGCTAATGAATTTGGAGGCATTTTAATGTTGGCAGGCATATGGCGGTGCGCTGATGTACAATCACAGGAACAGAACCACAGCACAATGATTAAAGCACTGACCAATGGTGCAGGGATCAGGCATTCAATCCCCCACAGTGCCCAATGGAGACAGCTGGCTGAGGCATTATTTTAGGAGGCATTTAAATGATGGGCGGTAGAAGGCAGCGCCCTGATGGGCATAAGGCGGTGCGCTAATGTTTTAGGAAGCTTTTTAATACTGGGGGGCATAAGGCGGCGCGCTGATGTGCAATCACAGGAACAGAGCCACAGCACAATGGTTAAGGCACTGACCAATGGTGCAGGGATCAGGGGTTCAATCCCCCAAAGTGCCCAATGACCAAGGCTAGCTGAGGCATAGCATATTAAGGGGAAGATTGCTTTAGGAGGCATTTTATTCATATTTTAATTATCACTACTAGCAAACGCACTCCCAAAGCGTGTTAACATAAGGTGCCCTATAAGGCACATTTTAAAGTGCACTGTCAGCCAAGGCACCCTAGAATGTTGCTTATAGGGTGCTTTAGAGGGTGCCATATGAGGTACCGCAAGGTCAGTGTACTGTTTGTTATGGCAGCACTGTGCAGTTTAAGGAATGAAAAGCATAAGTAGGTGCGCTGACAGGTAAGGAGGAGCAGCAGTGGAGCACAATGGTTAAGGCACTGACTGCTGATACAGGGGTCATGACTTTGCTCCCCAGTGTGCCTAATACGTAAGGCTGGCTGTGGCATCAGCTTTGCATTGTACATATTTTGTCCTGCAGCACTTTATTTTTATGTTATTAATTGCTGCCAGCAAACACGCCCTCACGTGCCGTAATTGAAAATGCCGTATAAGGCACCCTATAAGGCACTCCATAGGGCACATTATAAATTGCACTGTCCGCCACAGCACCCTAAAATGTCCCCTATAGGGCACCCTATAGGTTGCGTCACAGGAGAATGTATAGTGCACCTTATATGGACGGGAACCATAAGGTGCCCTATAGGGCGCCCTATAAAGCACCCTCAGAGGCACCTTATGGGTACAGTACGCTGAGGGGATTTTTGCTGGCATCAAAATATGTACATTAAAAAAAGATAATGCAATGGACAACCCTATCAAATAACCCCACTGTGGGTTTGAACCCATGACCTCTGGCTTCAGAGGCAGTGAAGTAACCATTGGGCTATAGCTCCTAGCAGGTCCCTGGCTGGCTGCAGAGAGCATGCACGTCACCACACAGACAGTCTGCTGTGGTCACCAGGATAGGGTTAGCCCACCCATACCCATGATGCACTGCACATGCAAATCAGCTGTCCACAGATGAACACAAGATGGCAATGCACCCCCACAGCACCTCGGCCTCGTAGAGGGTAGTGACCATGTGCACCCACACACCACCACGGCCTGGTAGGGGGTACTGACCGTGTGTTTTACTGGCACAGAGTAGCTACACACCGTCACATTGTGCGGGTACTGTGCTCACCCTGAGGGTGCAGTGAGGCGCCCAGGACCAGGTCCACAACAACTTCCATAGCTGAATGAGGCCATGCTGGAGGTCCAAAGCAGTGTTAATGTGTGAGATAGGTTGTTTCTGCGCCAACACTTTGGATGTCTTTGTCTGTTTCAGTCAGGTGTAGCCCCCATGGACCCCCAGGTGGGCTATGCACCACCACCACCCCCCCCCCCTCCTCCTCCAGGGCCAAGGGTGGCAAACAGGGTCTCCTATCAATAGATCCACATTCTACCTCCCTGCAACGGTGGCAGTAGAGGGTGACCATCAACCCGGGTCCTGCTGCAGAACAGACACCCCACAGGGCAGTCAATGCAGCTCTATACACGTCCATAACACAATAGCAGACAGATATTAGGCCTGGATATGGTGAGCTGCACCCCACCACTATCTGATATTCTCCTGCAGCAAGTCATCAGCCATGCACCCTGCAAGCTGCTCCATCACAACACATACCAGCTGCAAACAGTGTGCTAGTTAGTCCACAGTGGAGATGCATGCACCCAGAACTGGGATGTCAGCATACACAGCAAGCAGATAAATCAGTGACTGGGCCCCAAAAGGAAACCCATATCTATCACATGAGAAAAATACTATATGGCACTATGGGGGTGCCTAGCCATGCTGTGGTCACTGCACAGTCAGGGTGAGAGTGATCTCTCAGCAGGCCATACTGAGGTCACCCTGTCTGTGTAGGTGGTGGCCGGGCACTAAAATGTCCCAGTCAGTGCCCTATGCCCTGTGCAGATGCACCCTGGCCAGGCCACCCTGTCCAACCTATACCCATGGTACCTTGCTCCTCATTATGCACATTAGCAGCCCAATACTGGCAACATTGCTGGCAGTGTGGGCTGTGGAAGGTGTTTGCAGCCACCACACACTGGATAGACAGACAGCCACCCCCACACCTATGCCAGCATTGGGCTACTATAGAGGAGTCCAGCAGCCATACCCACCACAACAGTCCTGGGCACAGTACAGGCATGGATATGGTACGCAATACTGTTGGGGGTCACTCCCCAGGGTGGTAAACACTGTCAGAGACCAGACCTGCAGCGCACACCGCAGACATCACAATGATTGTTATGGTGGAGATCAATGAGCAAAATGTGCTTAACGTAGGAATTGATATCTGCCAGTTATCATGGGCAACGTTTGATAGCTGTGTACCATATACCCAGGTGTAGGGTGGCATTGCTAAGGTATGCAACTGCTAGTATTGGGAGATACAGGCAGGGCCCAATGACCTGCTTCTCCACGAGGCATTGGCCAATGGGGCCTGTGGGTGTGTGTGGGGGTGTGTCTGGCCCTGTTGGCTGCTGCTGTACGGCAGAGTGTCCCAACTCCAGTCCTGGTGTTCCAACCACTGTTCAGGTTTTCATGCTGTCCCTCATAAATATGCATGAGCTACATCAGCATACCATGGGGGTGGTGCATAGATATGCAGCACAGGCATCTTTATTAGAGGCAGCATGGATCCTGAATGGTGTGGGGCCCTCCAGGACTGCATTTGGGAGACTCTGCTCTAGGTAATGCGGCTGTTTATGGTGTCTGTGTTTGGTGTGGTAAAATATAGGCGTATGAACCATGTGTATGTTCTCAGCAATAAAGGTTTGTCCTTACTATCACGGTTTAGTTGTAGGAAAAATATGTGGAGTGGATTGGCAGTAGCCCCAGCTGGGCTTTGAACCTGTGATCTTCTGTTTCTGCACACGCTGTCTGTGTGCACTGCACCACTGTGTTGCCACAGATATGCTGTGTTCCCTGGGGAGTCCATGACTGTACATCCGACAGAGCCTGTCTGTTGCGGTGGACGGTGCCAGCCTGCACAGGCCTAGGCCACTGTCTGCTGTGGTTTGCAGCCACTGCCCCCTCCACCACCTGTACCCTTCCGCCAACATGCAGACATGTCCCTATCTGGGGAAAAGCATATGACCTGATTGAGTTGTGGCACTCCAGGACTGAATTTGGGGGACTCGGCTGTAGGTAATGCCCAATGTTATGGTTTGTGTGCGGTGTAGGGTAAAATATAGGTGTTGGAACCATGCTTATGTTCTCTGCCATAAAGGAGTGTCTGTACTATCACTGTTTTGTGGTGGGTAAAACTATAGGGACTGGGTTGGCAGGAGCCCCAGCTGGGATTTGAACCTGTGACCCTCTGGTCCTACAGGCACTGGCTGTGTCCGCTGCACCACACTGTGGCCACAGAGACAGTGCAGTCTCTGGAGATAGGAAACCTGGCCCCACGAGTCAGACACCCTGCTCTGCACAATTTTACTGTGGGCTCGTTTACCTTGTATGGGGACAAAGGTGCAATTAAACCTCAAAAATGACCTCCAAAAAAGGTGAAAAAACCAAAACCAAGCTGGGCAACAGTGATATCAATGGGCAACATGACAAACACTCCCAGGAAAGCTCCATTAAAATGCAGTGCTTTTTGAACGAGTCTACGGAGCGTAGACCCTTCCAAAAATCATTTCTTTTTTTTGGAGCTTTCCTGGGAGTGTTATTTATGGTTGCCCATTAATATCACTGTTGCCCAGCTGGATTATAATTTATTTGGAATTTGTTGTGGTCATTTTCAATTTATATTTGCTATTTTGTTCTGTGCACATGTATCACACTGCTCACGTTTTGCAGGTTTCCCCGGTTTTGCTGTACATTGCTGACGTAAATGGTTTCTCTTCCCTTTAAATCGGCTCTAACGCAAGGGTTTCACTCGCGGTATTTTTTTTGCCGAAATTCAGCCCCGCTCCTGTGCGGGGAGCCTCTCCCCTCCCACTCTCCACCCATTGATCCCGTCCCTCCGCCCCTCGGGGGCCTTCCTCCGCCCTCCGTACGCCTTTCCCCGCCTCTATCGCATATCAGCGCCCCGCACACGTGCGCGGGCCCGTTAATGTGACGCGCACGCATGCGCGGCACTTAAGAGCACTTAAGTGCATCATTAGCGTACGCTATTGTGCGCCGCGCACGTGTGCGCAGTTTAGTAAACATACCCCTTAATCTTTTGAATATAATTATAGCATTGCAATGTTTTCAGCCTCAATACCATTAGCTTAGCGGCCTAATTTCCTTGTTCAAAATAAAGTTATTTCATTTTTTCCATTGCAAAACCAGTCTCCTCTGCCTACACTGCCTGAAATTTTGTTTGAACTACCTGTAACTCCCCTAGTTCCGCATGTCTAATCTGCCCCCTTTTATGTTTGCACTCTAAAGTTGCTATGTTGTTTCTCAATGCCTCCTTGGTGTGTTCTCTAAGCAAAAGCAACAAGACCAAACAAAACAAGAGACAGCCATCACCATGGTATACAGCAGATTTCCGTTCATCCCTCCTCTCCCTCAGGAAACTTGAAAGGAAATGGAGAAGATCTCACTCCGAAGCCAATAAAGTATCATACTTGAACCACCTCAAACTCCACCGTGAATCTATATATCTCAAAATGAGTGAATACCATGCTAATCTTCTCCTCCGCTCACTAAATAAACCCAGAGACCTTTTCAACATAGCAAAATCCCTAATTAAAGACCCATCATCTACCCAACTAGTTCCTATCCCCCCCCCAGTCCTACGCTGATTATCTCCAATCCAAGACCCCCATAACTGACACAATCTCAGTCACAACACCATCACACTCTCACTCCCCATTTCCTGCAATCACAACATTTACAACACCCTCTGAGAAAAACATTCAAGATCTCATCACCTCCATCAACACTTCTACTGCTCCAAGTGACCCATGCCCAGCATACTGGGTCAGATCGCTACATGCCGAACTGAGCCCACTCCTAGTCAACATCATTGGACTCTCCTTTGCAACAGGCACGTTCCCATCTCTCCTTAAACAAACCTCTATAAGACCTCTACTGAAGAACTCTAGGCTTGACCCACTAAAGCCTGACTCCTACCGCCCAATCTCGAGCATACCTCTATTAGCCAAAATAATAGAGAAGGTTGTTCAGAGACAGATACAACATCACATTGATACAGCCTCACCGCTTGATCCCAGTCAACACGGCTTCAGGGAATCACACGGTGTAGAAACTCTCCTTACCACCCTAACTAATACACTGAACAGAGGTCTTGATAAAGCAGAAAACGGCTTTGCTCTAATATTCCTAGACATCTCCGCTGCCTTCGACTCAGTTAATCATAATCAACTCCTTGCCCGACTCCTAGAAAAGGGAATCGAGGGTCTCGCCTGGGAATGGTGTAGGTCATACTTGTCTGAGCGATGGCAACATGTCAGAGTCGGTACCACCACATCCACACCTTTCCACCAACACCAAGGTGTTCCGCAAGGATCGTCCTTATCTGCACTTCTGTTTAATGTATACTTACAGCCGATCTGTGACATCATACGCACTTTCAACATCTCCTCATTAATTTACGCTGACGATGTTCTACTGTTTACTCCATTTAAAGTCAGTCAGCCAGACCTCTCCAACCTTATCCAATGCTTCAATGCCATCACAGACTGGTTAGCTTCTCAAAACCTCCGTATAAACTTCAAGAAGACTGAAGTTCTCTTCATATCAAGAAACAAAGCATTCTCACCTCCATCCTCTCTAAAAGTAAGAGATGCTGATCTCCCCTGTAAACAATCTATTCGCTACCTAGGGATTACTCTGGATCAGCATTTTGAATTTAAGGAACACATTCGGAACGTCACAAAGGCTGTCTACAATAAAATAAGAACGCTAAGACAACTCAGACCCATGCTACCTCACAACAACTTCCGGACCATTTTCCAGGCCCTCACACTACCTCATTTTGATTATGCTAATGTCATCTTATACGGTCTCCCTAAAAACACCATTAATCCTCTACAACTGGCGATGAATGCGGCTGCAAGGGTGCTTTGTGGTCTATCAAGATCAGACCATATCACCCCGACTCTCATGGAACTACACTGGCTACCAATTCATGGCAGGATAACCTATAAAATCCTCATCATCACTTTCAAGATTATCAACAACCTTGCCCCCACGTCTCTTAACGACCTCATCTCCCTCACCCCAAAAAACAGAGAGAGAAGGATAACAACGGACAACACCCTGATTATCCCCAAGGAGTCCATCAAATGTACCCAATCAACCAAGAAAAGGACCTTCGCCTTCTATGCACCTAAATGCTGGAATGACCTCACACCTGAAATAAGAGCGATTAAAGACCTCTCTCAATTTCGTAAGGCAATCAAGCACCACATCTTCCTGATCCATTTTGCACAGACTTCCAATCCTCATCGGACCATCAGCCCTCCTAAACCGACAAACTCTCACTCTTCTCCCCAATTCCCTCACAAGTAATTTCTGCCTCAAGTTCTTTTATGCCCTATCTTATCTTATTCCGACCATAGTCTCCCTGTGAATACTAAAGAACCCAATATGTTTATACATAGCTCAGTTTTTAAACTGTTTTTTGTATATAGTTTTACTGTGTGTACATAGTTATAGTTTTTATTACCCCTTTTCCAAGTTTAAGTTACCTGTTATAATGTAAGCACACCAGTGTTTTCTGATTGTGCAGTTCTGTTACTTGTAAACCGCACTGAAAACAAAGAGCGCGGTATATAAAAGATGTTAAATAAATAAATAAATAAATAAATATTTCTCATGGGGGCCTAAAACTATAAATTTATCCCTAAGGCTGCCCTCAGACTGTCCCAAAGCAGCTCTGGTGCTGTTCCCCCCCCCCCTTATTACTAAAATCTAGAACCTCCTCTATATGTTTCTCTATTTACTCCTTCACCTCTGTATCATTTAATAGGGCATCATTACGTTTCCAGAACTGCAACCCTGTCTTCCCTTATCTAATTCCAGCTCATTCCACACCGGAGAATGAGCAGATCATGTGATATTGTCTATTTCAGACGTCCTCACATTAGGCAGGAAGGTTTTATCCATACACAATAAATCAATCCTAAAAAAGAATGATGGACCTTTGGTCTGACCCAGTATGGCAGTTCTTATATTCTTATCTTTTAATCAGCATAGCACAATCAATCCTCTCATCCTCCTCTGAGATTCCCCTGATTCTATTTTCTATTGTGCTCTTTTCTCTATATCTTCAGTTTCAGCCCATACTGTCCCTGACCTGAGAAAGAAGGTTTTAACCTTTGAAAGCTACCCTGAAAATATATTGTTAGTCCAATAAAAAGGTATCACCTTGCTTTCCTTGTTTCACTTTTTATTTAGCCCATATCTTTGAATGATTCCATACCATCTCTTAATTTTTGTGCTGTAGGTTCGCTAGGGAATCTTCCCGATCCTCTAATTTTAATTCACCCTCCTCTGCTCTTCAACCTAGATCCATAAGATCATAATGCGTTTCAATCCAGGAACACATCTTGCTCTTAAAAAGTGATATAATGTTTAAGGTCTGTAAACCAGCCCTTCATATCTCTCTAAGTGTGGCCAGTTCTCCTGCATTTTCCGTATACACTATCTCTTCATATTTATAAGTTTCTTGACTGCCATGTTTGGACCTGGCTGCCATCTTTGCTCTGCTGCCAGAAACTTTGTTCATGATTTTATGTATTTATTTCAAACACATATGCTCATGTTCAACAGTTACTGTTCCATATACAACACTATGTTACACTGTTATGTTCCTTGTAAATTGTCTTGAATTGTAGAAAGATGGTACATAAAAGCAGTTAAATGAATAAAGAAATAAATAAATACTGCTCATCACACTCACATAAGGAAGCAATATACAATATAGAACATAATACATCACCATTTTTTTTCTTCAAAGCTCGTGCGAGCTATCAATTTTGAAAAAAACCCCAGAAAGCAAAAGCGCAGGCTCTTGTGACTCTGGCATGCTTGTAAGACCCTGATGGATCCTGCCCCCTCTCATGATACTTTTCGCGTCAGAGGGGGTGGAACCAGCAGGGATTTACAAGCATGCCAGAAGCTTGAAGACCTTGTGCTTTTGCATTTGGGGGGTGTTGATTCTGCCACTGCCGAGAAGTGGAGGTGGCAGCAGCAGCAGCAGCTGGCCATCTCAACATTTTTTTTATCTTAGAAGGTAGAGTGAGACGATAGCCATTGGGCTGCTTTGGGATCATTTTTTGCCATCCCCCAAAACTTTGCCACCTGAGGCAGCTGCCTCAATCTGCCTCATTATAGAATTGCCCCTGTGCTCCAGGCATAAGGAGCAACAAGGTGGAAGAATCGAAGGCTGGAGTTGACAGTAGAAGAGAAGGGCACAGATTGAAGAGATCTGCCAGAAGAGTGGAGTTCCCGAGGAGGGGTTTAGGGAGAGATAAGAGAGGAAAGGTAGTAAGGAGCAGCAGAATGAGTGCA
The DNA here is from genome assembly GCA_033557465.1 of Ichthyophis bannanicus. NCBI lineage: Eukaryota > Metazoa > Chordata > Amphibia > Gymnophiona > Ichthyophiidae > Ichthyophis > Ichthyophis bannanicus. The sequence goes on from CM066033.1 coordinate 576,194,289, forward strand.
CTTATAGGTTAGTAGGAAAAGTTTGAACTGGATACAGAAATGAATAGGGAGCCAGTGAACGGATTTGAGAAGAGGGGTTATATGAGCATATCGAGGCTGTCAGAAGATTAGCCATGCAGCTGAGTTTTGAACAGATTGAAGGGGAGAGAGATGATTCAGAGGGAAACTAGCAAGGAGGAGGTTGCAATAGTCTAGACGGGAGGTGACTAAAAAGTGGATAAATGTCTTAGTACTGTGTGTAGAAAGGAATGGATGAATTTTGCCATTGTTATAGAGAAAGAAGTGACAGGTTTTAGCTATCTGCAGAGAAAGAGAGAGTAGAGTCAAAAATAACCCCAAGGTTGCAAGTTGAGGAAACAGGGAGGAGAGTAGTGTTATCCACAGAAATAGAAAAGGGAGGAAGGGGAGAAGTGGGTTTTGGGGGAAAGATAAGGAGCCCAGTTTTGGCCATATTCATTTTCTTATGGCGGTGAGACATCCAGGCAGCAATCTCGGATAAGCAGGCAGAGATCCGGGCCTGGATTCCTGGAGAGATTTCAGGCACAGAAAGGTAGATTTGAGAGTCATCAGCATAAAGATGGTACTGAAAACCATGGGAGGACCCCAAACCCTGGCCGACTACTTCCATGACAAAATCCACAAGATTACCCTCCAATTCCCCACCTCCTCATCTACCTCCCCCCTCCCTCCTCCCCAATTCTCCCCATCCATATTTCCTCTCCTATCCTCTCCTCCTTCCCTACGATCTCCGAAGAGGAAACCACACTCCGTCTTTCGTCCTCCAAACCCACCACCTGTTCCTCTGATCCTATCCCCACACACCTCCTAAACCCCATCTCCCCCACCATTGTCCCTTCCATCTCTTTTATTCTCAACCTTTCACTCTCCACTGCAACTGTCCCCATAGACTTCAAACATGCCATGGTCACACCTCTCCTCAAGAAACCCTCACTTGATCCCACCTGTCCTTCTAACTATTGACCCATCTCCCTCCTTCCTTTCATATCTAAACTACTAGAATGAGCAGTCCACTGCCGCTGTCTCGACTTCCTCACCTCTCAGGCCCTCCTGGACCCTCTACAATCTGGCTTCCGTCCCTTACACTCCACTGAAACGGCTCTTACAAAAGTCTCCAGTGACTTGTTCCTGGATAAATCTAAGGGCCTCTACTCTGTCCTCATCCTTCTCGACCTCTCTGCTGCCTTTGACACTGTTGACCACAAACTTCTCCTTGCCACCCTCTCCTCGCTTGGTTGCAAGGGCTCTGTACTATCCTGGTTCTCTTCCTACCTATCCCATTGCTCCTTTAGTGTATGCTCTGGTGGCTCCTCCTCCCCTCCCACCCTGCTCCATGTTGGTATACCCCAGGGATCTGTCCTGGGCCCGCTCCTTTTTTCTCTCTATACCCAATCCCTTGGCGTGCTTATCTCCTCCCATGGCTTTCAGTATCATCTCTATGCCGATGACTCCCAAATCTACCTCTCTATGCCTAATATCTCTCCAGCAATCCAAACCAAGATCTCTGCCTGCCTTTCTGACATCGCTGCCTGGATGTCTCACTGCCACTTGAAACTGAACATGGCCAAGACTGAACTCCTTATCTTTCCCCCAACTCCTTCCCTCCTCTCCCTCCTTTCTCAGTCTCCGTGGATGGCTCTACGATCCTTCCTGTTTCCTCGGCCCGCAACCTGGGAGTTATCTTTGACTCCTCTCTCATTCTTCTAACAAATTACTTCTATCTAGGCCCTTCACTCGCACCGCTAACTCCCGACTTCACTCCTTTCACCTTGCTGCACCATACGCCTGGAACAACCTACCTGTGTCTATACGCCAGGCACCCTCCCTGGCCCTCTTCAAGTCCAGGTTGAAAACCCACCTCTTCACTGTCGCTTTCAGATTCTGACTCTTAGCCTTTGTCTTGACCTGACTCCCGTCCTTTGTCATGACTAAATTGTAGATGCCATACTTTGTCTTGCCCCAAATTGTAAATGACATATCCTGTTTGTTTTTGCCCCAAATTGTAAATGCCATGTCCTGTTTTTCCCCCGAATTGACTACTGCTCTGTGTTGTCTTGACTAGATTGTGAGCTCTAATGAGCAGGGACTGTACAGCGCTGCATGCATAGCGCTATATAAGTTCTAAATAGTAGTAGTAGTAGGGAGGAAATAAGGGTACCAAGAGACTGAGTGTAGAGAGAGAAAAGGAGAGGTGCCAAGACAGAGAGCTGAGGTACACAACTGAAAGTGGGATGGCGGTAGAGGAAGAACCACCAGAACAGATTCTAAAACTATGATAAGAGAGAGAAGAAGAAAACTAGGATATAACAGAGCCCCTAAATCCAAGCGAGGACAATAAGAATATCATTATACATAGCTACCAACAGGTTTTCAGTGCTATGATAAGCCTTGAAACTGACTGCCTAGGATGCAAAATATTATTCTTATCCAGAAAAGAAAAGGAGATGATCAAGAACCACTTTCTCCCCAGTTTGCCTAAAAAGGACAAATTCAGTATCGGTCTATAATTTGAAGGAAAGGCTAAATCAAGTCACCATCCTTTTTAGACAAGGCCTAATAAAAGACAACTTCCAAGGGTCAGGGGCAATGCCATTGCTAAGACTCAAATTAACCAACTGTAAAAGATATTCCGTGAAGGCCGATAAGTAATCCTTTATCACTGTTACTTATTTATATGAATGCAAAAACATCAATACTGGCCCATTTCCCAGATATTCACAGATACAATCTCCGACACTTGGGGCTGAGGAATGCTCTTCTAAATTGTTGCTAAATAAGGGGTTTATTCACAGCTCACTGGAGACTCCAATCTATGTGGCTATGCTGGTCTGTGATGTCACTTGAAAGTACAGCGCTATCCATTTAGTTTAGGCCTAGCATTCAGCAGGCCTAAACTAAGGGCCCCTTTTCCAAAAGCCCGTTAGCTGGTTCATGTGCATTTTAAGATGTGGCAATTGGCAGTTGGGAACAGTAACGTGTGAGTGCATCTTCCACCACATGCTAAAATGCACTTTAATTGGTGATCGCGGGATGAGGTGGAATATCAGCATGGAGAGTGCATTATTGCTAGCAATTGCCGTGAGCTCAGTGGCAACACGGTTCTCAATGTGATTTCACCTAATTATTTCTCAATGTGGAGCGCATGTTTGAGTAGGCCATCATGCGTTAGCTGCCAGGAATATGCTGGTCATGCCCCCAGAAGCTTTGCAATTAAACATGTTTATTTGGCATGTTAATTGCAAATCCTTAGCCGGCTTAATTAAAGGGGCCCTTAATGTATAAATTGTTTAGTGGCTGAATATCACCATTATCTTAATACTTTTTTAGCTCATCCTTGCCCCAGTCGAAACCAAGCCCACAAATAAACAGATAGTATTGGGCCATTTAATGATCTAAATGACCTTGATATTATCCATATATTTTTAAAAAATACGTGAATAAGGGAGTTATGCATTTGCTCCTGGTGGCCAATGACTGACTTCCTTAGAAGACTAGTCTTTAAGAAATTAGGCTTCCCTGGAGGTTCACAGGCTCTCAGTTAGAGGGGTTTTATTGGGCAGTTCCATTTACTAGTGTTTGCCTGTTCTTCTATGGTGTTTCCTTTTTTATTTTTCTTATGAAATTCTTAGCTTCAGGGTTTACCTAGTGCTCTTCATCTCTTTATGTAGGGCAGATGGTACATTTTGTTTTCTTTGCTTATATTTTTTCTTTTTTTTAATGGCGTTTATATTTATAGTTTCTAACTGAACTTTGCTTGGACAAACATGCTTGTGCAAATTGATTAAATTTTGTAGATAAAAAAGTAAAAGAAAAGCCCTTCTGTGGACTGGAGACTAGCTAAAATATAGGAAACAGAGTAGGATTGAATGGTCAGTTTTCTCAGTGAAGAAAGGTAAATAGTGGGTTTGCACAGGGATCTGTACCGGAGCCTCAGCTTTTTAACATATTTATAGATGATATGGAAAAGGGAGCAGATGACACAAAGGTGTTAAATCATGAGCAGATTGTGAGGACTTACAGGAGAACTTTGCAAACATGGGGGAATGAGCATTTACGTGGTAGATGAAAGTTAATGTGGACAAACGAAAAATGAAGAATATAGGGAAAATAATCCCAACTATAGGTGCATGATGCTGGGTTCCATATTAGGAGAAGGATCTTGTAGTCATTGTGGATGATATGTTGAAAGCCTCACCTCTGTGTACAGCTGTAGTCAAAAAAGCAAATGGAATGTTTGAAATTATTCAGAAAGGAATGGACAATAAGATGGAGACTATCATAGTACCTCTGTATAAATTCGTGATGTGCTCGTACCGTGAGTTCTGTGCGCCATTCTACTACTGCTACAACTTAGCATTTATATAGCGCTACAAGGCGTATGCAATGCTGTTAGGGTCGCCCCTTCACAAAAAAGATATTATGGAACTAGGAAAAATAAAAAGAAGGACAACCAAAATGAGGCCGGAAGGATGGAGGGCCTGCCTAGGGCACCTCCAGTCCTTGCACCGACCCTGCCTGGGACATGGGCCTGAGCATATACAGTAATAGAGCGATATTTCCCAACAATGCTGAAAATGATTTCAAACCCTGGCCTAAGAAAATAGTGATAAAGCTTGCAGCTGTACTCCAGTGTCTTGCTACCAAATCAGCATAAAATCTTGTCTCCTAGAGATTTACAGTCCCAATCCTTAGCACAATGACAATTTGGGACCAGTTTACTAAACCGTGTTAAGCTTTTGCAGCTAACGTACCATAAAAGTGCAGCTAACACTACATTAGCTGCAAAAGCCGCGCACTGTCTGTTGGGGGCATGCACAGCAGTTCACCAGCAGGTAATGCACTGGAAGTGCAGAGAACGCAGTGGGACAGCATCCTGGATTCACCACGGAGGTGGCGTTAGCTGTGCCCGCACTGTCTGCAGATCCACGGTAACCATGTGTTGCAGACACTTCTCCTCTCTGCCCTGATCCTACTCACTCCTGCAGATAACATGTTTTCTGCAGATAGCACAGAAAATTGCCGTGTTATCTGCAGTTGCCCCATGTTAACTGCTACCATATCTAGATAATGTGTGCTCTCTGCCACATTAGCAGCTAATGCAAGTTAGGTAAACTGGCCCTTTTGTGTTTTTCCAAACCTTGCTCTGTGCTACAAATAGGTAATACTACATTTTTGTACTTAATTCACCCAAAATCAAGACCTAGAAAAATTATGACAAAGTTATTCCCCAGTTTTGGTGAATACAAATATTCAAGTCATTAGTTAAAAAAAATGTACAAACTATGCACAATGGCAAAGTCATTAGGGCTTCATTTACAGACAAAAGAGAACTGTGGAGTCAGAGGAGGGGGCAAGTGGGCCATGGATGAGAGCAACAAGAAAGAAGGTAGATTAAGGAGTAAAGTGACTGCTCTCTGTTCTTCTCTAGGCTCATCCCCTCCCTTTTCCCTCCAAGCTACCTGAAAGGGAGGGGCTGAAGGAGAACACCTCCATTGTTCTGAAGACTGGAAAGATGTGGTGCAACTGCATTCCAGGCCATTCCTCAGAAATTAAACCCTGTCCTTTACACACCATTATAAACCAGCCCACACTCAGAACAGATCAATACATTATTAGCACAACTAAAATATGTATGAATTTATTTCTTTTGGATATGTGGAACAGCTCTCCTGATATCAGTGAATGCAGGAGGCCCATTGAGATAACAAATCAGACTAAGAGCAAGAAGTTAAAAATCCTTAGCCATACTTTGGCCACTGCTTTATTTACACTACAAATGCTCAAAACAATGTATGCACTCCAACTCTGTAGGAAAGAATTAGTAAGGCATAGGCTTGTTTAGCTGCTTGTAAAAAAGTTTCAATGTGATTGGTAAGTTAGGAGTGTTTTTATTTGAGTGGAAGAGTAGCCTAGTGCCTACCAAAGAGACCAGGGTTCAGATTCCACTGACACTCTTTGTGGCTTTGGACAAGTTACTTAACTGTCCACTGCTCCAGGTCCAAACTTAGATTGTTAAATCCTGCAGAGACAGAGAAATACTCTGGCGCTGGTGGGAAACGCATTTCCTGTCTCACGCAGGAAATGCCTGTTTCCCATCAGCACCGGTGGGCTCAACTTTAACAGAGCCGCTGGAAAGGGAAACACTCTCCCTTCGCGGCTTTGCAAAGCTGAGCTGGCATGGGGGAAATAGAAGGCAGGGCTCTTCTGGGGAGGCGGGGGGCCACGGGGCACTTCATTCTGCTGCTGCTGCTGCAACAGCAGCTTCTGTGACTGTTTTTTTTTCAATTTCCATTCAGAAGGTCGGGCTGAGCCTGGGGCTGTGCTGGGCTGGGCTGGGCTGGAGGGGGAGGGCAGCACTGGAAATAGTAATTAGCTGATGGGGGAGGGCTAGGACTGGAAATTGGCTGATGGGGGGTTAAGAATGGAAATAGGCTGATCGGGAGGGGGCTAGGACTGGTAATGGGCTGATTGGTGGGGTTAGGCCTGGAAATGGGCTGATTAGGGGGGCTAGGACAGGAAATGGGCAGATTGGGGGCTTAAGACTGGAAATGGACTTATTGGTGGGGTTAGGACTGGTAATGAGCTGATGGGGGGCTAGCACTGGAAATGAGCTAGGACTGGTAATGGGCTGATTGGAGGGCTAGGACTGGAGTGGGCTGATAAGGGGAATAGGACTGGAAATGGGCTGGGACTGGAAATGGGCTAATGGGGGAGGGGAAAAGAGTGCTGCTGGCCCTGGAAGAAAACTAGGGGCTAGGGCTACAAATGGGCTGATGTGGGGGGATGGGAGTATAGGACTGGAAGGGAGCAGATACTGAGAGGGTCTGCCAGTGGAAGGAGAGGGCAGGAAGGGCGCTGACACAGGGGAAGGAGGGGACTGGAAATGAGCTGCTATGGTGGGGGAAGGAGGGGGCTGGAATGGAGCTGACATCTGGGATGTACTGAAGGGGGACTGGAAGGGAGCTGACACTTGGGGATGGGAGTGGTAGGTGGCTGGGTAATGGGGAGGAGGTTGGAAGAGAGCTGAAGTGCGAATGGCACTGGAAGGGGGATGGACAGAGGGTAGGGCAACTGTAAGGGAGCTGACTGGGGGGTGGCACTGAGAGTGGACGTGAGTTGTTACCTGGGATGGTATTTGGAATAGAAGAGGCTAGACAGTGGGGAAGGAGGGGGACTGGAAGGGAATGGACACCAGTGGAGTCGTAGGAATGCAAGGCAGATGACACTGGAAGGTACTGGGAGGGGAGGACTGGAAATGGGGCTGATACTGGGGAGGGTTACTGGAAATGGGCTGATGGAAGGAAGTGAAGAAAACAAAAGAAGAGAAATGAAATGGCAGATGGACCATACACCACAGAAAGAGAGCTAAGAGAAGACAGGAAAGCAGAAGCCTCAGATCGAGACCAGCATGATAAGAGAATAAAATGGGCAGACAACAAACGTAGAAAAAATAATTGTATTTCATTTTAGTGATTGGACTTTGTGCTATCTTTATATTTTACACAGTATGGGGGAACTGCATTTCTTATTTATCTGATGTTGCACTGCATGCGGAGTCTGGCTTCTTGGGGTTTCAATTTAAATTTTGTCTACATATTTTTATTTTTACTTTAGATTGTGGTTACTTATTCTGTACTTGGTGAGGATCTGTTTTCTGAGTGTGTGACTGAGGCCAGGTGTTCTGTTAACATGGAGTTTGTACATAAAGATCTATACTGTACTGTAGTAATTTGACTTATTCAGCTTTTCAAATAGGTGTATGGATGTTCCTGGGCCTACTGAAGTATTTACAGTGACCTTTTTTTAGATGGGCTCCTTATATGAGTTTTGGAAGTTGGTGCTGATATGGTATGGTATGGTAGATGTGCTCTTTGTTTAGGGTTTTGTATTAGTTCACAATATGCCTGGTACTTGAGAATGTTTGTTGTTGTTAGTGAGATGATCAGAATCAGATTTTTTTTTTAAGATATGGAGTTCTGTGGGTGAATGTCCTGGTTCTGCTCTGCACCCACCGTGGATGCAAAATATATGTTGAAAAAGAAAAAGCAAGAACCATAACGCAGTTTATAATAACAAAATAAAAATGAGTTATAATTTAGTTTTATAAACTGTGCTGTTGGTTCTTGCTCTCTTTTACTTCTTTGGTGTTCATACATCTTGCATTTCCTCCATATAATCTAATTGGCTTTTTGGTTTGGTTCAGTCCCTGATTGGAGTTCTGAAAAAGCCCCACCCCCTCTACGGTGTGGGGGGGGGGGGGCGCCATCTCATCCTTCACCTCTGGCAGCAGATTGCCTTGAGCCGCCCTTGATTTTTGGGCATCAGTTGTATTAGGGATGAGCGGGAGATTGCATAATCTTAAATATTAAGAGTATGGCCTTGTATCTAATTTGGCTCGTGATTGGTAACCAGTGTAGATGCTTTAAAACTGGAGTGATGTGTTCCACCTTAGAGGTTCCATATATGCATGGCCTTATTTTGGGACAGCTGAAGTGGTTAACATAAGAACATAAGATATGCCATATTGGGTCAGACCAAGGTCCATCAAGCCCAGTATCCTGTTTCCAATAATGGCCAATCTAGATCATACGTACCTAGCAGTTTCCCCAAAAGACACAGGTTCCACAATGCTTGTAATGGGTCAAGCATTGATATCCTGGGTCCCTTTTTAATAATGGTTTATGGACCTTTCTTCCAAACCTTTTTTAAACCCAGCTACACTAACATCCTCCGGTAACAAATTCCAGAGTTTGATTACACGATGAGTGAAATTTTTTTTTCTCTTATTAGTCTTAAATAGTTTACCCTGTAGCTTCATTGCATGTCCCCTAGTCTTTCTATATTCAATATACTTTGGTAAACCTTGATAGCTGATGTTACCAAAGTCAAAATGTGGAAAGATAAGTGCTTGGAACACTGTGTTGTTGTTGTTGTTAGGTGCCATCAAGTCGGTTTCGACTCTTGGCGACCCTCTGGATAGTTGATCTAAACTTTGTTTGGTCTTCAGTGTCCTACCCCCGCCTAGGGCCGGTGGCTCAAGGGCAAGGGTGACCTCTATTTTGTCTTCCAGTAATGTCCTTGGCTAATGTGCCAGCAAGGGATGCTGGGACTTGTAGTCTTGGTTACTATCCAACAAAAGTCTTGTGGCACGAGGTTCAGTCAAACAGATAAATTTATTTGGGTTTTTCCCTTTCACATAGAGTTCACAGCTCAAAACATGGCATGGATTATTTTCTCCCAAAATAATAGGAAAAACAGGAGCAATTAAAGTTGAGAAATATAGCATAGGTAAACTGTTTCATTCACAGCAAATGCTCAGGCAGAGTTAATTGTTTCAGCACAATGTCCTTCCTTCAGAGAGTCAAAAACAGCTTTGCATTCCTCTCATGCAAAGTTTGTTTAACGTAAGTCCAGGTGATTGGTCTCACAAAAAGAACAATCCATTTCAAAAACGTCATTCATATCAGGAGTTTCTTCTACATCAATTATCATCTCCTCACTATCTCCATTATCATTCTGCTTTAGGGAACTTTTAAAATCAGAACTAGACTGAAGGTTACTAAGAACTTCCTGCAGCTGTTCTATAAAATGTTCCCTCTGGTTTGCAGTCACTTTGTCTAAAGCAGGAAACTGATTCCTTTGTAAGCTTTTAACTATAGACTTTAAACCTGTCTCATAACACTTACTTGGAATGTTTCTGGTTCTGACTGGAGTTGTTTTCACAGCAGTGCTATCTTGGCTTTTGTTAGCACTGGTCTTTAACTGCTTTATATTATCTTCAGCATATCTCTTGCTAGGGATTATAGCTGACGTACCTTTCTCACGTGCACTGCCCACTCTGCAATCAGGGCTCTCTCCCCGTGTGAAAGTAAACTTCTCTACCTTTTCCTGGGGTTGCTTTAGCAGAGGTTTTGGCTTTGCTTCCAGTGTTCCTGGGGTATAGGAAACAAACCTTCCAGAATCCTTCTTAGCTTGTTCTGGGTTCCATAGCTTTCCTTGTTCAGCTGGCTTCCCTCGTGGCTTCAGCTTTCCTCATTGCTTTTGCTGCTTCTTCCCTCTCTGCTGCTCCCCTGCACTGAACTCTGAGGCAGGTTTAAAACAGCTTTCTTCAGCAGCCACACCCTTCTGGCTGCTCATGTGAAACTCGTTAGGGCTCCACTCAGCTCCTACGTCACTACTATGACCGGGCTCAGTTCTAGCTAGAAGCTTGAGGTTTCTATGGGAACCTTGTTTTCCTTTACTCTTAAAGGTATATTGCTCATTTCCTTCCCATTGCATTCGCTCTACAATGCTGTCATTATCACATCAGCCAAGTGGTTCATTGTTGATAGAATGGTATCCATAGTTGCTGTTATTGTATTGATCCATCTCATTGCCTGCCTTCCTCTTTTACAGTGACCTTCTACTTTGCCAAGCATTATGTCTTTCTCCAATGATCTCTCTCTTCGCATGATGTGTCCAAAGTATGAAAGTTGAAGTCTTGTCATCTGAGCTTCAAAGGAAAGCTTAGGTTTGATCTCCTCTAGTACTGACTGGTTGTTCTTCGGGGAGTCCACACAGTATTTGTCACCAGCACCATAATTCAAAGGCATCAATTTTCTTCCTGTTTATCCTTTTCACTAACCAGCTTTCACATCCATATGATATTATTGAAAAATTCCATGGCTCGAACAAGTTGAATCTTTGTATGGAGAGAGACATCTTTGCTCTTGAAAATCTTGTCTAGCTCCTTCATAGCCATTCTTCTAGATTTCTTGACTGCTAGTCTTTTCTTTATTGATTGTTGATCCAAGTAAGTTAAAATTGTCAACTATTTCAATTTTTTCTCCATCAATGATGAACATATTGATTTTGCCAGTTGTCAGGATCTTTGTCTTCATAATGTTAAGGTGCAGACCCATTTTAAGGATATGTTCCTTGGTCTTGAGAAGCAAATGTTTCAGATCATCTTCACTTTCAGCCAGTAATGTGGTATCATCAGCATAGCGAAGGTTGTTGATGAGTCTTCCACCAATCTTCACACATTGGTTGTCTTCATACAGTCCCGCTTCTCTGATGATTTGTTTTGCATATATATTAAACAGGTAGGGGGAAATTATGCAGCCTTGTCGTACACCTTTGCTGATTTTAATCATTATGTTTTTCCTAGTTCCGTTTGAACTGTTGCTGCTTGATCAGTGTAAAGGTTATGTAAGATAATGATCAGGTGTTCTGGTATACCCATGCTTCTAAATGTGGCCCAGATTTTCTTATAGTTTACACAGTCAAAAGCCTTGCTCTAGTCAATAAAACACATATAGATATCCTTTTGGTATTCTTTTATTTTTTCAAGGCTCCAGTTCACATGTGCAATGATATCTCTTGTTCCTTTTCCTTTCCTGAACCCTGCTTGCACTTCAGGCAGTTCTCGTTCCAGGTATGGTTGTAGTCTCTGCTGAATGATCTAAAGTAGAATCTTGCTGGCATGTGGGATCAGAGCAATTGTGTGATAATTTCCATAGTCAGATGGGTCACCTTTCTTCAGTATTGATATAAACACAGATCTTTTCCAGTCAGTTGGCCATGAATTTGTCTTCCAAATTTCCTGGCAGAGCCTTGTAAATATGGTGGCTTCATCCAATTGCTGTAATACTTCAATGGGAATGCCATCAATGCCCTGTGCTTTGTTCTTTGATAAGGCTTTCAATTCTGCTTTGACTCTTTCATCACCAATGGTTCCTGATCATAAGGTACAGGTTGAAATGGCTGTTGGTCCACTTGATCTTTATGGTATAATGACTCTGTATATTCTTTCCATCTTTGCTTGATCTTCTCAGCATCATTCAACATGGATCCTTAAGCATCTTGTAACATTCCAGTTTGAGGCTGAATTTTTTCTTTAACTCTCGTAGCTTTAGAAAAGCCGATCTTGTTCTTCCTCTAATAGTTTCTGATTCTATTTCCTTGCATATGTCATTGTAGTATTTTGCCTTGTCTTGTCTTGCTGCATGTTGGAAATCTCTGTTGAGTTCTGCAATTGCCTCTCTTTCTCCTCTGACTTTAGCTTCTCTGCATTTCTGTACAATTTTCAGAGTTTCTTCAGTTATCCATTTGGCTGTTTTTGCTTTTTCACCTTATGTAGAGACTTCTCGCTTTCTTTAAACATAACCTTCTTGATGTCATCCCATAACTCTTCTGGAACTCTGTTGTTTGTATCTAAAGCAGCAAATCGATTTTTCAGGCAGTCTTTAAATTCCGGTGGTATATTCTCAAGGTCATATTTTGCTACATTGTATGATAATCATTTGTTTCAAGGAGTGGGCACAGGTGGCAAAGTGTTCTTATCTTGTAATATTGTTTTAGTGATGTTGCTGATGGGTTGCATGCTCAGCTGCTGGTTGAGTGTGACTCCTAGGTAACGGATCTCTTGCTTTACATTGAGTTCTACATTCCTTATGTTTAGTGTTGAGGGGGAGATGAATGTTTGGTCTTTAGTTATGAACAACACTTCAGTCTTGCTATAATTAACTGATAAATTATGCATGGAGAGCCATTGTGTGATTGCATTAAAGCGTTCAATTAGCTTATTGTAACTGGGTTTGATTGTGGAAGGGGCCTACAGCATAATGTCATCTGCATAAACATGGTAGTGTATTCCAAAGGATTGTATTAAAGGGCATAAGGGCTGAATGTAAAGATTAAATAGAAGAGAGGATAGTGCTGAACCCTGTGGGGCACCATGTGCTTGACTGTGTGTGGCTAAAGAAAGTGATCCTAGTTTTATCTCCTGAAGTTAATGGTATTGTCTGGATAGTAGGTGCTGCTAACTGGATAAGTGTCACTGAATATTGGGTCTAGAGCCTTTGTTAGAAACATGAATATTTTATAAAATTCTTCACGCCCTAAGAATTGGCCAGATGTGCAATAGGGTCTTTCCCATGCTGTGTCGATGGGATAATACTTAGTACATCTGGCCCAATACATGTTAAACTAATACTCAGCATCCATATTTATTACACTTTTACTTTGCAGATTAACAGTGTTTGGTGTCATTATTTGACATGAAAAATGTGAAGTATAACATAATTAAATTAATCTAAAATGCAATACAATAAACACATTTGTGAGGGGGGGGGGGTAGAATTATTTCCACATTTTCAAAATCTACCCATCAAGGATAGTTGCCCACATGACAAAAATTTGCCATTTCTGTAACAGAATTTCTTACAATTATTTTATGGCAGCAGTGATAACCCTTGCAGCGATAATCTTTTTCCCTTCTTGACCCCAGTAGGGCCTGATTACATCACTTATGCACTCTATTGGTGGGTTTAGTGAGCTATAGTCTAGTCTCAGTCTTTCATCCTCCTTTTTTTATTTCTTTAAATCGTATCAAGCTGGCAAGATCTTTTTTTCTTTTCAGAAAACAGAAGGTGTGCTGAAAAGAAATAAACAAGTAGTTTGTTAAAAGCGTACGGTAAATAGAGAAGTTCACCTAGCAGGATTACTGTAGCTAGATGTTTTCCACACTGTGCCTTCCCCTAGTGAATATACGTTCTATAGCTTTTTGTGCTTGAACCAGACAATACTTCTCATGTAACAAATCCCCTCCAGGGAGTCTTACTCAGATCAATCACAAATCTGTTGACTTGCATGCTGTAAATACTAAATATAAAAGTTTGGCAAGCATACAGCTTATTGCATTAGTATACCAATAAAATTTAAGTGAAGCTTTTGCCATTTAATTTAATGGATTCCTAAATTGCTCTTCTGGGCTAATTTAACCCCTCCATAGTGGTGTACAATACAACACAAGATCAATATTATAATAGAAAGACCTCCTCACAGTGGCATACCTAGCATATTCTACACCCGGAGCAGATCATTTTTTAACACCCCCATCCTCTATATGACAAAATTATTTTCAGTAATAATCATGAAATGAAATGAATAATAATGACCAGAAAAGAAACATCTGCAAAAGCTACAATTTAGGCAACTACTAAACCATACCACTGATGTAACGTTTTATTTTCTTGATTCGTTCTTTAGTTTTAAAACAATTAAAAAAGAAAAAAGAAATGTCATTTTTAAAGATATTATTCAAATTCAATAAAATATTTTATGTATGAACCGAAATTTGCACTTATCAAAGCAAAAATATTATACCTCACAGTTTGTACTCTGTTTCACAGTTTTCAATTTTAAATGCACATAAATACTCCAATTGGTCACATAGAATGACAGAATTGAAGTAACTCAAGTTCTGTTTCTTCATCTTTACAATCATTGTGCTATCATTGTTTATTTCAAATCTATTGTTTAAATGCGGGAATATGTAATACCATAGGCAGTGGCATAAATTCCACCGCAGCAGCTCCTGCAATGCGGGGGGAAGGGGCATGGGCAGGAGGGGGGCCCACACAGAAGTGGTAAGGCAGTGCAGCAAACTTACTTTAAAATGTTCGCCGCATTGCCCCGCTCTTGTAAGTATGCAGCAGGATCTGAGACTGTTACCTACCAGGTCAAAGTCTCGTGATAACAGCTGCACCAGACTTTGGCTCAGCAGGTAACAGCCATCGGGCTTGTTGCAAACTTACAAGAACGGGGTAGCACAGAAAACATGATAAAATTTGTTTGCCTCCACTGCCGGTGCCACACAAGGGGGTTGGGCCTGCACGAGGGTGGGGCCATGTGGGAGGGTGCACCACCACAACAATGGGGGGGGGGCTGCAGCAAAATTTGGAACTTACGCCACTGACCACAGGCGTTGGATCCCCACAACGCTCCCCGCTCCCTGCATGGGGCTGCCACCACTGCCTTACCTGGCTGTCAGTCAGATAACTAAACATGAAGGAGGAGAGCTCTTGCCTGCAGCTAAGGCTGCGCCGGTGGGATCTCCCTGAGTCGGTCCCAGTGCCAGCAGCCACCAGGTTCGAGGCTACCACTGAGTGCTCCACTGTGAAGCAAGTAGGGCACCAGAGCCGTGCAGCCCCATTCCAGCTCCCTCCCTCTTCCCTTTCTCCTCCCCTTCTTCATTCCCCTTGCTGGAAGATGGCTGACTGCAGTGTGCTGGTGGTTTGGAACACAAACTGCACCCGAAACGAGCTTGAACGATTCTGAACCGTTATGAACTTACTCTTAAAACAAACATGTGTAGCTAAGTCCATGTGTGTTGGGGCCAACTGTATAACTGGGAGTTTTCCAAATTAACTTCCATGTAGAATACAATGTTTAGGGAGGAAGTGATGTCACCCGCCATGATGGCTGCTTGAGCAGGGAGCTCCAGAGCCACCCCCAATTAAATTAGCGCTAACTGCTCCCAGCGGGTGAGATCATCGGAGGTAACCGCACCGGGGAGGAGTGGGAAAGCTGTGGAGCATGGCAACATGTAAGAAAACTACTGACCTACGCGAGTATGCATTTGTGGAAGCAAGCGGAGAAGCCGGAGAGAATAAAATGGTGGCCAGTGACCCCCTGCAGAAAGAGAATGCAGAGAAGGCTGGAAAGGGGAGCGCAATGCAAGAGGTAGAAGGAGTTGATAGTCATAATAGACAGGTCTCGAGAGAAGAGCTTCGTGAGTGGTTTGAAGAGTTGAAAATGGACGTGCAGACAGCTAAAAATGCACTCGGTGAGCTTATAAGTAGTATGAAAGAGGAAGTGGAGGAGTTAATACACAGAATGGGGGACAATGAGAATCGACTGCATTAGAACTGCAACAGGAGGAGTTGGAATCCAAAGTCGGCAGTGACGGGAACT
This sequence comes from Ichthyophis bannanicus, assembly GCA_033557465.1. Taxonomy (NCBI): domain Eukaryota; kingdom Metazoa; phylum Chordata; class Amphibia; order Gymnophiona; family Ichthyophiidae; genus Ichthyophis; species Ichthyophis bannanicus. Next base: position 576,210,045 of record CM066033.1, read on the forward strand.
GGAAAGAGCAAATTGGAAGACTTGGAAAACTGGTCTAGAAGGAATAATCTCCGAATAAGAGGTGTCCCAGGGGAACTGGAGTTCAGGAACTGCGCAAAAGTTGCGGAGTCAGTATGCTTGGAGGCCCTGCAGCAGGGAGGTGATGAGGAAGTCGCAGAGGAAATAACAATAGACAGGGCACATTAGGCCCTGGGACCGCTTAAGGCCAATAGGCCTAGGGACATAATAATGTGTTTGAAGGACTATAAAATGAAAGAGAGAATAGCTGCCAAGATGAGGGGATTTAGTTCCTTCCAGTGGCAAGGCTATCCAGTGGCACTCTATGCTGATTTGTCACTGGGAACTTTGCAGAGCCCTGGCCCCGATAACCAAAGTTCTACGGAATGAAGGGGCATGGTACTGCTGGTTGCATCCCTTCAGATTGTCATTTACCAGAGGGGAGAGAACATGGAGAGTACAGACGGTGGCAACAGCATTGGCGGCGATGAGGGAAGCAGGCCTGGAAGAGCAAGAAGTGGTGGCACGCACTGAATGTGATCGGAGAGTCCAGGATGGTGAGTAGAGGAAACAGCTGGTGTGGCAGCAGCGAGGAAAATGGCCCGAGAAGGAGGATGATAGCAGGAAGTCACAGTGAAGAGCTGTTAAGCAGTGAATATACGGAGACATGGCCCGAGGCAGTGGAGGAGAGCAGGGCAAGGCAAGCTGCAAGTGGAATAAGGGACTAAGACTTTAAAGTTGGACAAGGGCAGAGAGGGGGGTGAAAGCTATACATGCAGGCATGGACAAGGTCACGGGGGGGGGGGGGTAAAGGCCTGCGGTATGGTATTCTAAGTTATTGGAGGGATATAGGGAGGTGGGGGGGGTATGGGGGAAGGGTGAGAAGTTAGGATGGTAGATGGTTTTGTTTAGGTTAGTGCTTCACTGTAGAGTGTTAAAGGGATTTTGAGGGTGTGGGTGTGGGTCTTTGGAGGAGGATAGGAGGGGAGGGGCAGAGTGGGAGAGGGAAGGAGGAGGCGGGAAGTAGGGAAGGGGGGTGGCGAGTGGTGCATGACTCCGTAAGTAGCCTCTGACCTGGAGATGGCTGGGGGAGGGGGTGTGGGGGAGGGGAGATCAGTCTGAGGGGAGAAGGAAGGGAAGGAGAGAGGGAAGGGCAGAGGGAGGGGTCAGGATTTGGGGGGGGGTGAGTGGGAAAGGGCAAAGAGTTGGGATAGACTTCAATTTACAGTGGTCACAGTGAACACGAAGGGGTTACAAACATGGCATAAGCGTCGCTTTCTGGAACGGGCAATAGATTGAAGGCAGACATTTTGTGCATACAGGAGACACATCTGAGGGTGGGACAGGAAAGATTGGTTTACTCAAAAAAATACCCCAGGGCATTGTTGGCTGGGTGGATGACACACCCACGGAAAGGGGGAGTAGGGATTTTAATAAGTGCACAGTATCGGGATGTGGTAGTGGAGGAATGGAGAGATAAAAGAGGAAGGTGGGCAGGGATTAGGTTGAAGATTAAAGGAGAGGAGGTGTGGATAATTAACATGTATGACCCTAATACGCAGAGAGAAGAGTTTTATGAGAGTATATTAAGAGAGCTAGAGGGCCTAGGGGAGACACCAATTATATTGGGAGGCGATTTCAATTTAACTATCAATCCGATGTTGGATAATAGCGGGGGAGGGGGGCCCGGGCGGGGGGGGGGGGGCAGAAAGAAAGGCAAAGTCTTCTGAGATTTAAGGAGCACCTGGGGTTTGTAGACATGTGGAGGTGTCGTCATCCAGGGGAAAAGAAATACACGTTTTATTCCCATGTGCATGGAGCCTACAGCAGGCTTGAAATGATATGGGTGGAAAGTGGGCATCCAAAGAAAAGCAGGTGGAACAGGGGAGTATAACGTGGACAGATCATGCCCCAGTAAGTATCACCTTTGAAGTGGGGGAGAAGGATGAAGGGGTCAAATTTTGGCGTTTAAATGATGCCCTGTTGGAGGAAAAGTGGTATGTGGTCTGCATCTGGGCTGTCATACAAGAATATTTAGGGCACAACCTAAATGGGGAGGTAGCAATGGCAACAGCTTGGGATGGATTGAAGGTGGTGGTGAGGGGCTACTTGATAAGCATAGCGGTCCAGGAGAAAAGGAAAAAGGGGCAGGCTGAGAGGCAGCTGGAACAGAAGATAGAGGCACTGGAAGCAAGGCATCAATGTGATAATAATCTCCAGGTGATAGCAGAGTTGATAAAATTAAGGGGGGAGTTAAGCCAGTTAAGAGCAGCAGAAATAGCACATGAATGGCATTATTGAGACAGGCCCACTATGAAGGGGAGTATAGAATGGGGAAGATTTTGGCAAGTAGGCTGAAAGCTAAGCAACAGAGGGCCTGTATCCGGGGAATACGTAACCAGCAAGGGAAAATGGTGTACAAATCATCGGAGATTAGGGGGGTATTTACAGATTATTATGAGAAGCTATATAAACGTGATGTAAAAGAGATGGAGCAGAAGTGGGAGCAATTCCTTTAAGAGTGTCAGTTGCAAAAGGTAATGGCAGAGGAGCTGGGGAGGGAGGTAAATGAGGAAGAGGTACAAGTAGCTATCAGGGCCCTTAAGGTGGGGAAGGCACCGGGGTTGGACAGTTACACCGCCAGGTTTTATAAATTAATACAAGATTCCATCACAGGGTGTTTAACAAACGTGTTCAATGGGATTTTACAAGGGGAGCCACTGATGAAATCAATGGAGGAAGCAGGCATTACGATTCTGCCCAAGCCAGGCAAGGATCATACCACTTAGCTAAAATTTAGGCATCTCGGCTGCAGAGAGTGATTCTGAAACTGGTCCATAAAGACCAGATAGGTTTCATAAAGGGGTGGCAGGGTGGGAATAATATAAGGAAAATCATGCATACCATTAGATATTTGCGGGAGACTGGGAGGGAGGCAGTGTTTGTAACAGTGATGCCGAGAAAGCGTTCAACAGAGTTAAATGGCAGTTCATGGTACAGGTACTTCGTAAAATGGGACTAGGAGAGAAGTCTGTGAGCTGAGTTAGAGTTCTGTATGCAAGTTCCAGGGATCGGATAAGAGTGAATGGGGGCTACTCGGATAGCGTTCGGTTAGGAAGGGGGACACGTCAAGGTTGTCCCCTGTTGCCACTGCTATTTTCTCTGGTGATAGAGCCTTTAGTTGAGCACATCAGATGTCAGATGAATATAAAGAGGATAGAGGTGGGGGGACAGCAGAATAAAGTTGCTTTCTTTGCAGACAAAGTTATCTTTACCCTAAGCCGACCATTCACCAGCCTACCGATTTTAATGAAGGCAATAGGTCAATATAGTGAGGTGGCGGGATACAAGGTGACTATGAGCAAAATGGAAATATTAGGATTCAATTTCCAAAGGAACTTGAAATGAGGCTATGGGAGGGGTTTGCTTTTAAATGGGTTCAAAAAAACTTTTGGTACCTGGGGATTCAATTGGGCAACACTTTAGATAACTTGCAGGAATGGAACTACAAGCCCCTGGTAGAAAATCTGAGGAACGATCTATCTAGGTGGAAGGGGATTCACCTGTCATGGTTAGGATGCATAGCAGTGATTAAGATGAATATCTTACCCAGGATATTATTCCTATTCATGGCACTACCGAGTAGAGTTCCAAAGGGTATTATAAAGAGGCTCCAGGGTATGATTATGTCATTTATCTGGGATGGGAAGGCAGCAAGGGTAGAGAGAGCAATGATGTATAGAGTAAAGGAAGAGGGGGGGCTAGGAGTGCCATGTGTCGCAAACTACTATGAAGTAATGCAATTGTGAACCTTGTTTGCGTGGTGGGAGAGAGGTGATACCCCTCAATGGGTATATATGGAGCGAGAGAAGGGTGAAAGCTTGGAGGCAACAATGTGGGATAGTTTAGGAGAGGGGCAGGGAGAGATGGTAGGAAACCCCCAGAAGGACCTCATATTGCAGATTTAGAGGAAGTGGAGGATCTATTTGGTAGGGGGGGAAAGATATCAAGGGGGACACATATTCAGCGGATGGGGTTTTCACACCGGGGAGGGCGGGAGGGCTGTTCAAAGAATGGGCCACTAAAGGGTTGATAAGGGTAGGTTGGGTATTGGACTAGCAGGGGAAAGTTAAGAAATTTGTAGAACTCAAGGAGGCATATGGCTTGAAAGAGACCGACCAGTATGCATATAAGCAACTATGGTATTATTTTCAGCAAGGAGAGGTAAGAAGGGATCTGCAGTGTAGACCAACACCTTTTGAGGACTTAATGGAGAGGAAGGAAACTGTAAAGGGGTTGTTATCTCAGCTTTATAGGATTCTCAACGCAAAACATGCAAGCACAACCAGCTGGCAGGAGTGGTAGGAGAGGGAAATTGCAGGCCCCTGGGATGAGGGGAGGTGGGGAAGAATCTACGCACAAGAGAGACAACTAGCAAAGAGGACACCTGTCTTAGAGAATAGCATTAAAATACGATTGAGAATGATGTGGACACCGGTCAAAATACAGGCCATTTATAAAGAAAGGTCTGGGGAGTGTTGGAAGGGTTGTGGGGGAAGGGGATATTTGCTGCATATGATTAGGGGTTGTCCCAAGATACAGAACCTTTGGAGTGAGGTAGTGAGGTTGTACAATGAGATCACACAGGAGCAGTAACAGATAACTGCAGTGATGGTGGTATTAAATGAGGGGGAGGAGGGAGGGAATTCACCACTGAACACTTTCTTAGGTTACTGAGTGGTAGCAATACGATTGGCAATACTGAGGAGATGGAAGGATAAGGAGGCCCCCACTATAAAGGAGGTAATAGGTAAAATGGAACATGTGTGGAATATGAGCTTGTTGGGGGCATATTGACATAACCGGAGGTCGGTGCATTTGGAAGTCTGGCAGAGGTATGAGGAATGGCGGGAAAAAGGGTTGGTGGAGTGGATGGGAGGTTAAGTAGAGATTAGTAAGAGAGGTTAAGGTAAGGAACAAGGAATAGGGGGAGATAGGGGGTGGGGGATAGGGGGGAAGAGTGGGTAGAGAGAAAGAGGGTTATTGGGGGTAGGAACTGTAAGAGGGTCATGATGGGTAAGGTCAGGGTATCCACGGATATTAGGATAAGAAGGGTGAGGGGGGGGGGGGAAGGGTAGGATATGTAGGTAATTGGGTTAAATATAGGAGCCCTGAAGCGGGTAGGGTTTAGAACAGGATGTTTTTGGAGAGTTGATAAAAGTTCTTTAGAGTATTAGGGGGGGAAAGGATAAAAAGTAACTAAACACACTATAACAACAGTTTTCAGTGAAGGGTCAGGCTTTATTTTCATAGGCAATTGGTAAACAAGGCGGCAGAGACCTTCAATTTCAAAATGGCAGATGAAATTTAATGTGGACAAGTGCAAGGTTATGCACCTAGGGAAGAACAACCCAAACTATGGTTACACGATGCAAGGTTCCACATTAGGAACCACCACACAGGAAAAAGATTTAGGTGTCATTGTGGATACCATGTTAAAACCCTCGGCCCAGTGTGCAGCGGCGGCCAAGAGAGCAAATAGAATGCTAGGTATGATAAGGAAAGGAATGGAAAATAAAACAAAAGATATTATAATGCCTCTATATCGTTCCATGGTGAGACTGCACCTTGAATATTGTGTGCAATTCTGGTCGCCGTATCTTAAAAAGGATATAGCGATTTTAGAAAAGGTTCAGAGAAGAGCCACCAAAATGGTAAAGGGGATGGAAGGATACTCCTATGAAGAAAGGCTAAGAAGGTTAGGGCTCTTTAACCTGGAAAAGAGACGGCTGAGGGGAGATATGATAGAAGTCTATAAATTAATGAACGGAATGGAACGGGTAAGCGTAGATCGATTGTTTACCTTATCAGAATATAGAAAGACTAGGGGACATGCAATAAAGCTACAGGGTAAACTATTTAAGACTAATAAAAGTAAATATTTTTTCACTCAACGTGTAATCAAACTCTGGAATTTGTTACCGGAGGATGTAGTAAAGGCTGTTAGTGTAGCTGGGTTTAAAAAAGGTTTGGACAAGTTCCCGGAGGAAAGGTCCATAAACCATTATTAAGAAGGGACCCAGGATATCAATGCTTGAACCAATACAAGCATTGTGGAACCTGTGTCTCTTGGGGAAACTGCTAGGTACATATGACCTAGATTGGCCACTGTTGGAAACAGAATACTGGGCTTGATGGACCTTGGTCTGACCCAGTATGGCATATCTTATGTTCTTATGGAGTGCACAACATTGTAAAAGCAGGGTGAAGGGAAGGGAGACGTGTCTTTACCTTTATCTTTATTCATGCGCTTGATATACCACCCAGGCACAGGCATCAGGGCGGTGTACAAAAATATCATGCTTTTGGAATTGTATATACATGTGTTTAAAACTAATGTGCAGACTAGCTACTCCTATAAGCAGATGTAGACAGGGGCAGCTCAAGGCAATCTGCTGCCTGAGGCGAAGGATGAGATGGCGCCCCATGAGCGAGAACCACTGCACATTTTATAAAACTAAATTATAACTCATTTTTATTTTGTTATAAACTGTGTTATGGTTCTTGCTTTTTCTTTTTTAACATATATTTTGCACCCACAGAATCCCTTCCCTCAAAGGTGGGTGCACAGCAGAACTAGAACATTCACCCACAGAACTCAATATCTTAAAAAAAAAAAATCTGATTCTGGTCATCTCACTAACAAATATTCTCCAATACCAGGAATATTGGAAGCTAATATAAAACCCTACAAAAGTCACCAAAGATCTACAAGGCCAAATCTACCATACCATTATCAGCATAAACCTCCAAAACTCATAAAAAAAAAGAAGCACTATAAATAGTGCAGCAGGCCCTAGAACATCTAACACCTATCTGAAAAGCTGAACAAGGCAAATTGCTACAGTACAGATCCCTGCGTACAGATTTCATGTTAGCAGAACACACAGCCTTGGTCACACACTAGGCACACAGATTCTCGCCAAATACAGAATAAGTGATCACAACCTAAAGTAAAAATAAAATATCTAGAGAAAAATTAAACTGAAACCCCAAGAAACCAGACTCTGCATGCAGTGCAACACCAGATAAGAGATGCAGTATCCCATACTGTATAAACTATAAAAATAGCACAAATTCCAATCACTAAATTAAAAATAAAAATATTTTTTTCTACCTTTGTTGTCTGACCATTTTATTCTCTGGTCATGCTAGTCCTGATCTGAGGCTTCTGCTTTCCTGTCTTCTCTTAGTACTCTATCTGCCATTTCTACCTTTTCTTTTGTTTTCTTCACTTCCTTCCTTCAGCTTATTTCCAGTCCCAATGACCCTCCCCACATGTCAGCTCCCTTCCAGTCCCAGTACTCCCTCCCTGCTAGGGTTGCCAACTGGCTCCAAATGCGCCCGACAGGCTTGATCCACTCCTGGGTTTACCCCATTGCATGCAGGGATATTTAGTTCTGAATTCTCCATTGCACTCCATATAAAATGGAAAACTACAAGTCCCTACATGCAATGAGGTAAACCTAGGACTGGATCAAGCCTGTCAGGCGCATCTGGAGCCAGTTGGCAACCCTACTCCCTGCCAGCCTCCTCTCTATTACCCAGCTACCTACCAGTCCCATCCCCAAATGTCAGCTCCCTCCAGTCCCACCCCCAGGTGTCAGCTCCCTTCCATCCCCCTCTTTCCCCCCACATCAGTTCCCTTCCAGTCATCTCCTTCCCCTCTCTCAGTTCCCTTCCATCCCCCTCTTTCCCCCCATGTCAGTTCCCTTCCAGCCCCCAACTTCCCATGTCAGTTCCCTTCCAGCCATCTCCTTCCCCTCTCAGTTCCCTTCCAACCATCTCCATACCCTCTCTCTGTTCCCTTCCAGCCATCTCCTTCCCCTCTCTCAGTTCCCTTCAGCCATCTCCTTCCCCTCTCTCAGTTCCCTTTCATCCATCTCTTTCCCCTCTCTCAGTTCCCTTCAGCCATCTCCTTCCCCTCTCTCAGTTCCCTTTCAGCCATCTCTTTCCCCTCTCTCAGTTCCCTTCAGCCATCTCCTTCCCCTCTCTCAGTTCCCTTTCAGCCATCTCTTTCCTCCCCTGTCAGCTCCCTTCCAACCCTCATTTCCCCCTGTGTTAGCTTTCTTCAAGCCCCCATCAGCTCCCTCTCTTTCCCCCGTGCATCTTGTTCCTCTTCTCTCCTTTCCTCCCCCGTGCAGTTCATTCCTCTTCTCTCTTCCCCCCTCCCCCGTGCAGCTCGTTCCTCTTCTCTCCTTCTCCTCCCTTGCAGCTCGTTCCTCTTCTCTCCTTCCCCCACCTCCGTGCAGCTCATTCCGCTTCTCTCCTTCCACCCCCCCCCCCGTGCAGCTCATTCTTCTTCTCTCCTTCCCGCCCCTGCAGCTCGTTCCTCTTCTCTCCTTCCCGCCCCTGCAGCTCGCTTCTCTTCTCTCCTTCCCCCCCTGTGCAGCTCGTCGCTCGCCTCACTCCGCCTAATGATAGAGCTGCCTCTGGATGTAGAGAGTTGGAATGTAATATAGGTGTGAAAGACTGGGCAATCTAGGTTTGGTTTTAATGTTATGTGAAGTTGGTTTTGATGTGTGTTAATAAAAACTTAAATTACAAAACAAAAAAAGAATACAATGTTTATTAAAGGATAAGTAATAAAGATCTACTAATTTGAAGCTCTTATTTTTTTAGTGCTGACCCAACTGCCTCTGGGTTTTCTTGGTGATGTATCAGTGGAAGTAGATGGCCAAGCCTGTTCTTCCAAGGCAATGGAGGACAAAGTGAATTGCCCAAGGTCACAAGGAGTACCAATGGGAATGAAACTGTTAATCTTCTGGGTACAAGGCAGTTGCGCTAAGCACTAGGCTACTCTTCCACTCCCTTGCATATACAGGGTAGCCCAAAAAAAGTGAGAACATCTTGTAGCATATCAGTTATTTAAAAATTCAAAAAGACAGATGTAAATGATTGACAAATTAAAAAAAAAAAGATGGCGACCAGAAATTGTCGAAATAAAGACGTTATATAGCTAAAAAAAGTAAATAAGTAAACTATTTAAGCTTTTAATTTACGAGATGTTCTCACTTTTTTTTGGGCCACCCTGTATATTGCTAAAACTCAGAGTGACCACAGCAATTGTTTAGAACTTAGACCAACAAAAGATTTTTTTGAAAGAGGACTATTTTATCACTGACATTGTTTAGAATTGTTGGTGTATGGTGAGAATAAAAAGCAAACCAATTTTTACTCAGTTTTATTATTGTTTTAAAATTCTCTACAGACAATGCATCCCCTTATTGCCCATACCTGGGGAGAACCATCCTTGGTACGCCACTGCCACCTCACTTTATTACAAAAGGAATATTAGGCAAAAATTCCATGATATTCAGATAGAACAGTATTCCAGTTTACTTTAAACCTCAGGGCAGAACTAAGTTTCAGAACTATATTCCCTAGACGTACTGAAGACTACTTGGACGAATGGGGCTCTGAGGGTAGATCCTCAAAAACAGAGAATGTTGGGACTCCAGTTCCATTGGAATTTGGAGGAGGAATCCAGGATGAACGAGGGGTCTGATCTCAGAGCAGGGGCAGCCTAAGGATGGTGTGGGGCCATGTGCGGAGACTCATCGTTGGGTCTCATTTGCATATTCACTGGACCTCATTTGCATAAATTTAATTTATTTTATTTTAAAATGTATATGTTGCCATCTTGGTATTTGTAGCTCTTGGCAGAATGGCTATGAAGGACCTAGACAAGATTCTCAAGAGCAGAGATGTCTCTCTCCATACAAAAATTTGACTCGTTCAAGCCATGGTATTTTCAATAACATCATATGGATGCAAAAGTTGGACAGTGAAAAAGATAGACAGGAAGAAAATTGATGCCTTTGAATTATGGTGCTGGCAGCGAATATTGTGTATACCATGGACTGCCTGAAGAACAAACCAGTCATTACTAGAGGAGATCAAACCTAAGCTTTCTTTAGAAGCTCAGATGACAAGACTTCGACTTTGATACTTTGGACACATCATGCGAAGAGAAAGATCATTAGAGAAAGACATCATGCTTGGCTGGGTAGAAGGTCAACACAAAAGAGGAAGGCCAGCAATGAGATGGATCGAGACAATAACAGCAGCTACGGGTACCAGTCTGTCAACAATAAGCCACCTGACTGAAGACTGTACACAATTTATGACAACTATGCAGAGGGTCACCATAAGTCGACACCGACTCGACGGCTCTTAGCAACAACAACATGTTGCCATCTGAAATTTTAGATGGCTTTCAAAGGAGTCCTTCACAAGCCTCTCGTTTGTCCTGGCAATGACTTAGGGGCATGTTTACTAAATATTAATGTGCGTTAAGTGCCAATGCGCCAATAGAAATAAATGGGTGTTCCTGCACTTAGTGCACATTAACATTTGTGAATACGCATTAACATTTGTGAATACGCATTAACTTTTAAACATGCCTCTTAATGAGAGTCTAAATACCATTTGCATGGGCAGTGAGGATAAAGAAAGATGACCAGATTTATACATTTCTATACTCCAGTGCCAACTGCCAAGAAGTACTATAAACCCTGCTCATTTAGAACCCATAGTAAACCTGCCATATCAATATAGCACTATCAGGACTCACAAAGCACCAAACCCTACTTATCAAAAGGCAACACTGCAAATATTAAACCAGTAGATTTCACAGAATACCAATACATTTCCTACTGAGGAAAGAGAACAAGTGGGACTGTCACATAGAAGCTACATGAACAGAATACTGCAGCTCAGTTACACATGCAAAACATAGACCATCAGCAAACATAGAACAAGGGATCACAATTTAGAAATATGAAGACAATAATTAAACTGGGAACCCAAAAAGCCAAACTTGGAATGTACAACAACACTGGAAAAATAAAACTATAAATTAATTTCCTCTTGTACCAAACAAATGCAGAGATGTTAGCAATGCACATTTCCCAGAGCTGACATATTCCAATTAATAAATTCAAAATAAAATAGTAATTTTCTACCTTTTTATTGTTTGGGCATTTTATTTTTCTGTCGCAACTGCCCCAGTTGCTTTCTTCTGTTTTCTACGTATCTTCTGCTAACTCTCCATTATGTGCTGTCCATTTGTCCTTCCTTCTCTTTTCTAGTTTTTTCCATTCTCTCTCTACATATGCTCCATCATACTGATCTTTCCTCTTTTGCTCTTTCCTCCATTTCTTTTTTAATTCCTTTTCATCCTTTCATCCTCAATCACTGCTTACTCTCCCAATTTTCGGCCAATCATAGATTTTTCTCCCCTCCCACATAAAATATATTTTCCCCTCTCCATCCTCATTGCCCCAGGCCCATCCCCTTCTAGTCCTCCCCATCAGCTCCCTTCTAGTTCCAGCCCCACCCAGCATCTGCTCCCTTCTAGTCCCATTCTTTCATCCCCCCGCATCAGCCCATTTACAATCTTAGTCCCCAATCAGCCTATTTCCAGTCCTAGCCACCCATCAGCCATTTCCAGTCCAAGCCCCCCAATCAGCCCATTTCCAGTCCTAGCCCACCCCAAGAGCCCTGTGCCTGTCTGACTGGCTTCATAGTGAAGAGCAGCATTTTCCTTCACTCCGGTAGCTGTGTTCTTGTGGAACCCGCCAGCACGCTGAGTACCGGAAACAGGAAATGCCCTTTAACCTCCGGAATGCCGGTGGGCTCCACAAGAACACAGTTGGAAAACACCGCTGTTCACTCCAGCAGCTGTGCAGAGCTGGCCCTGCAAATGGTCAGGAGCCAAACAGCATGTGCGGGGTGAAGTTGGCATGAGGCCCCTGAAGCGGGGGGCCCTGTGCGAACAACATTCTTGCACGATGGATGGGCCAGCCGGGTCTGGGAGAGGACTCTTTGGGAAGCCCAGAGAATAGCAAATGATTGGGGTAAGGGACAATGCTTCTAAGAAGAAATGGAGAAAGATGCTGCACTCATATTGACTATAGAGGGGAGAGCATGGAGATAAGCTAAATGTTTCTGAACTGTGAAAGAAATCTTTGTTCTGTATTTTTGCTTTTGAATCAAATGCTCAGAAGTACAGCAGACAAGGCTGAGTTGGTGAATTGCAATGACTATTTTTATGAACTGTGTTTTGCTCATTTTTCTTTTCTTTGTACTATAAGCTAAAATGACATGAGATAATATCACATCAAACAATAAGTCACTGAACTAGCACACAGCACCTTAGAAAGGGGAAAAAGGGACCTCAGAATATGAGGTGTGATCAAAAAGTATCGAGACTTTTTGTGTAGCTATATAACAATATGTTGCGCCATGATACTATTAAGCATGTGGTGACCTAGTTATGTGCTCTGCATCTGCAGAGTATAATGTGACTGCAGCACACCTGTACTGTTTTTAATCATGTGATGTTTGGTATCATGTAAAAGCAGTTCGTCAGATTGACGATGAGTGAAAAAAATTGAACAAAGTTGAGGCAGTGCATACTGCAATACGCTCAAATCATCAATTGACTATCAGGGAGCTTGCTGAGAACATGGACATCAGTTTCGGGTTGGTACAGTCCATTCTTACTGTCGATTTGGGGATGAGACATTTGTCTGCAAAATTCATGCAGAAATTCCTGTCCCCTGACCAAAAAGAAGATCGACTCAGTCAGGGAGTTGTTGGAATATGTTGAAAATGTCTCAGATTTTATCAAAAAGATTATTACTGATGATTAGGGACCAACCTAATTCCCGATTTCACGTGGCATTTTCCGTGAATTTGGCCGTCTTCCGTGAAAAATGTGAAATTCCCGCGAAGGGGTGAGAGAGTCGGTTCGGGAGCTGCTGACCTGTGTGTGGCAGCCCTTCTGACGTCATCTCTGGGCCCCGATAAAAGAACTGCGCATGGTGCTTCAATTTGGGAGCGTTTACTTACAGCCTGATTCCCGCGGAGGGGTGAGAGAGCCGGTTCAGGAGCAGCCCTTCTGATGTCATCTCTTGGCCCCGATAAAAAGAATTGCGCAGGTTGCTTCAATTGGGAGCGTTTACCTACAGCCTGATTCAGGTAGTCCACAGTATACACAGTATTCTTTGCCACCACCATAATTTGAAGGCAGGGTGCTTCAGTTTGGGAGTGTTTAGTCTGAATTAAAAATTGAATTATGTCAAAGTGCATCAATGATGTTGATAATGAAGAAAGCTGAACATGTCTGTTGTGCAGAACGAGCTAAGCAGTATCCAAAGGGAACTTTACATGGCTATTCTGGAAAATTATTTTGTTCGCATTGTAACGTTACTGTTGATCACACCAGGAAAGGAAGTATTGACAGGCACTTGGAATTGTCAGTTCATGCTTCCAAAAGAAAAGCAGCAGAAGAAGCACTGGATAGAAAGGCAAAAAAGCAGGCGACGGTTACGGGAATGTTTTCACGTAGCACGGAAGCGAAGGACGTGCGCAATATGGCTGTATTTGAATTGGTTGAAGCATTTACTGAAGCTGTCATTCCTTTGGAAAAACTAGATCATCCAACCTTGCGCTCCTACCTACAAAACCACATCCCGAACCTTGGGCTGTTGCCTGCTTCACAACACCTGCGAACAGATTCCAAGAGAAAGTTTTTTCCAACCACAAACAACAATTGAAGGAACTTTTGTCAGCTGCGCCATCCATTGCGATTGTTACTGACGAAGCCAGCGATTCTCAGGACAGGTTTTGTTTGCATATTTTGTTTGTTACTGAAGTTAAAGCATCTGCAGCTCGTCCGACTGCTTATTTAGCTGACGTCATTTATCTTGAAAAGGTAAATGCAGTTACTGTTAGCCAAGCTGTACTTGCTTGTGTGGCTAACATGGGAATGTCTTACAATAACGTTAGTGCTTTCGTAACTGATAATGCATCATACATGTCCAAAGCGTTTGAGAAAATAGCAGCAGTGCTACCGAATGCTGTTCACTGTACATGCAACTCGCACATTGTTAGCCTGGTTGGCGAGACATGGCGAAAAAACTTCAAACACGTCGATCATCTGGTGGCATTGTTCAAGTCCATTTTTAGTTACTGCTCCGCTAGGATGCGCAGATACAAGGCGTTCTTGGCTGTGAAAACTGAAACAGAAGTGACGCTGCCTCCTATCCCAGTAGTTACCAGGTGGAACAGCTGGTTTAAAACTGTTATGCACCATGCCAAATTCATCCAGTTCTACAAACATTTCATTGCTGAAGAATTGCAACTGAGAGATGCAACAAATGCACTGACTGAATTGTACGAGCTTCTTGATGATCCTGCTGTCGTCACAGAAGATGTGAACTTCATCGCTGCTAATGCAGTGAAGCTTGTAGACTTGCTCACATGGTTTGAGTCCACCGATGTTCGCATACATTTGGCGTACAACAAAGTGATAGACGTTCTGGCTTGGGCAGAATATGAAGCAAGTATTGCCATTGTCGCCAAGTACAAAAAGGCTTTTGAAGATACTGCTGACAAACTTAGTCAATACTACAAACCTACAGGTCGTCAACGATTCTCCCAGCCAGGGCTGAACTTCTTGAAGTCGGTCAGAGTGTTTGACTTTACGCAGGTCTTGCTTTTGCAATGTGATGAGTTGATACAGAACATATCTGGAAAGGATGACCGTCATCTCTTGGCTGAATTTGCAGCTTACAAAGCAGTGGCTGTAGATGTTCCCGCAGAAACGTCTGTCACATCATTGTGGTTTGCAAACACTGGCAGATTCCCGCTGTTGAGCCGGTTGGCACTACGATACTTATCTGTGCCCACAAACAGTGTTGATGCTGAAAGGAGTGTGAGCCAATACATGACTGTCAGTGCACTGCACCGCCAGAGACTGTTGATGAGCAATTTGACAAATCAAGTGATTATTGCAAAGAACTCAAAACTGTGAATGCCTGAGTATTTGTTGTTTAATTGTGTCTTCTTCAATAAAGTTCTTTTTGGATATTCCTTGTGTTGGCCGTGGTTTTTGTCCTCCATTCTGACAGTTGACAGCAATTACTTGAAATAGACACTATAACTGCTAGTTAAGGTTCGCATAAAACGTTGAAATAAAGGCCCGTGAATTTTCCGTGAAATATGTTGAATTTTCAAAGACCTCCCGTGAAATAGTGCATTTTTTCCCGTGAATTTGGTTGGTCCCTACTGATGATAAATCATGGGTTTATAGTTATGACCCGGAACCTAAGGCTCAATCCTTACAATGGAAGACTCCAGATTTTCCCAGACCCAAGAAAGCCCATCAGGTGAGGAGCAATGTCAAGGCCATGCTCACAGTTTTCTTTGATTACCAGGGTATTGTTCATCATGAGTATGCTCCAAAAGGCCAAACCATCAATAAGGAGTACTACATCCAAGTTCTGACTTGTTTGAGAGATGCAGTTCATCGTAAGAGGCCAGAGTTGCACGGGAATGGTGAATGGTTGCTTCATTACAATAATGCCTCAGCTCACGCATCACATCTTGTCCAGCAGTTTTTGGCCAAACACCAAATTGAGCAATTTTGTCAGTCTCCATACTCACCTGACTTCGCACCCTGTGACTTTTTCTTGTTTTCAAAACTGAAATTACCATTGAAAGGAAAGAGTTTCGATGACCTAGAGACCATTAGCAGCTTCACACCATAATGAAAGAGGCATTTCAAAATTGTTTCCAGCTGTGACAGGAATGCTGGAGAAAGTGTGTTTCATCAGAAGGGGACTACTTTGAAGAAGACTGAGTGCAATAACTGTCATTGTTATACTTCTTGTGTTATTGTACAAGTCTCAATTCTTTTTGATCGTACCTCGTATGTTCAAATTACTCAACCAACAATCCCAGATACTCCTATAAAGAGTTATCACAGGATCAAGGACAACTCCTCACGAGTTCCAATAGGTGGCTTTTTGGGACCCATGAGATGTTGTCCTTGATCCTATGAAAACTCTTTATAGGAGTATCTGGGATTGTTGGTTGAGTAATTTGGACATAATCAGAGGACCTTCTTTCACTTTCTAAGGTGTAGTGTGTGTGCTAGTTCAGTGACTTATTGTTAGATGTGATATTGCTTTCATTGATCCCTTTTATTGTAGTGTGAGAGTGAGATAATATCCATACACCGAACTCTAAGGTCTAGCCACTACATTGTTGTCATGACCATTTTGTAAATTTTCTGCAAGTTTGTTCCAGTACAGGTGCCCACTGGGAGGTCTCACCCCAGGAAGGAGGAACTTGACAATATAAAATACGAGTAAAAAGAACATCCACAATTCCATAGCATTTTATAGAACAAGAAAAAGCATATATCCAACACACAATACAGTATGACGGTAATTCTATAAGTGTCACTGAGATCAGTGCATGTTGTCACGAATATATTTGGCACCTCTTCCATAAAGTAAAGTATACACATGCTTTACTTTTTAGAATAGGGGCGTAAGTGGTGAGATATGTGCACCAAATCTAGGCACAACCATTTACACCACTCTAGACGGTATAAATGCCCATGACTAGATGTGTAGGAAAAGCGCATTAAGTGATAGTTCTATAACTTACTCATTTAAATTTGCACTTCTCCTATGCTCTGCCCCTTTGCTTGCCCAATCCAAAGCTAGACGTCATCACGCTGATCTCATATTTACAGACAAGTGACTGCCTACAATCCACACCTAAGTGTCCATCCCCACACATAAATCATTTAAGATAGGTGAGATATGTGTGCCGATAGTGTGAAAATGTATGCAGTTCAATATAAAATTACCTCTTATATTCAATTACTAGTCAAATAAAATTCCTAGGTATTCCCGGACAGTCAACCTAATGTTGTTGGACCTGGTCAGCAAAATTTCTAAAATCCCATATCACCTCACCTATTCTCATCAGTACCATCTGTACCAACAAAGTGCCAGTTAGTAGCCACTATCCCTTTCTCAACAGATAAAAATAAAAATGAATAAGATCTGAACTATGGAAATAGGTATCACTGTCCCAATGACACCTGGACATGATGGGATATTCTCTTCTGTCAGATGCTATATTTCTTTTATTTTTGATAGGATCTCAGATTTGCTTGTGATTTTTCCTTTCTTAAATTATAAACAGAAAAATATTTAGGGGCCCTTTTTCTGAAGTGTGGTAAGTGCACTTTAACTGGCAGAGTTAAGGTGCAGCAAGTGCAAACCCGTTGCAGTAAATGCAGGAGGCATGCCCAGCACCTATTCTGCATTTACTGCACAGGGCAGACACTTACCACATGGGCTCTATGTTATATACAGCAGCGTTCAGCGCTGGTGCATCCATGATATCTGTGGCTGTTTGTAATACAGGACCTGATGCTGTCTCACCCCTGCAGTCCAAATGCTAGTACCAGAGGCAAGCGCTGCTGAGAGCTCCCAGATTTTCCACCAATCCTACACACTGGCATGTAAAGAAGGCTTTCCAACTTGCTGATCTGCCCCCCCATAGATCTCCTCTCTTCCCAAAACAATAGATAGTTAATGGGGTGGGCCCTAGAAACACTCCCCACACCCCTTGATGCCCCTTCAAGCACTAACCCTGCTGTAACGACCTGTGTAGTGTATGGGGCAGGAGCGATCCCCCCTTGCTCCTGCCCCATTGCCAGCTACAGTAGGTGCATAATGGAAAATATGACCCCTAGCAGTATTCTTACAGTATTACTGTGGTATTAGCATGAGAATACTGCTGGGGTCAGATCTGTCATTTTGCACCTGGGTGGCAACAGGGCAGGAGTGAGGGAGGATTGCTCCTGTCCTATCCACTAGGCACCAGGGATTGTGGAAGGGAAAGTGCTTGGGGAGAGGTTCGGTAGGTTGGACTTCCACTGTGTTGGGAGGGCAGATCTCTTACAGTACTACTTCAGTACTACCATGCGAGTACTGCTGGGGTCAGATCTGCCATTTTGTACCTGGGTGGCAACGGGGCAGAGGTGAGGGGGGATTGCTCCTACCCCATATACTAGGTACCAGGGATTATGGCAGGGTAAGCGCCTGGGGGAGTTTGGGCTTCCCTTTTGGTGAAGGGGCTTTGATTAGGGAGGAAGCTTCCAATTCCAACTCCATTACCTATCTATTGCTTTTGGAGGCGGATTGGAGAAAGATCATCAGATGAGAGGGGTCAGACGGGGGTACTATTGAGGGGGGGAAGCCTTGTTTATATGCCAAACTGTGGGGTGGGAAACTGAGAGAGCGACCACGCCTCTGGACTGTTGGTAGCACGGCTGCACTTAATGTCACGTCTTGAGGCTGCGGCATCCTGCACGCTAGCTTTGCCATGCCATTCTCTGCCTCAATCCCACCCTATCTTGCTGAAAGTAGTTGGCATGGGATTTTTACTGCACTGGCTGCTTTCAGCGGGCACTAGCAGTTAATGTGCACTAAAGCCCAAAGATTGAATTAACAGAGCAAGTAGGGTAAGAAAAATGTTAAATTGAATAAGGCCTAAAATTGAGCCCTGGTGGACCCCACATATTAGGCTTACTGGGGTAGAGGTGGTCTATCACCACTGCACACAGCGTGATCTATTCTCAAGATAAGACTGGAACCAAGTGAATGCCATGCCAGAAACATGTAGCTCAGAAAGATCTTGAAGTACTATAGTGTAGTTTACTAAATCAAATGCAGCAGACACGTCTAATGAAATAAGAAACACTTCTCTGCTGCTATCAAGATTTACTCTGATGAAGTCTGAAAGACCAAGGAGAGTGTGTTCTGTAGAGTGTTGTGAGCGAAACCCTGTTTGCTTTGGATTTAAGGCATTAATATTTGCAAGTAATTTTATTAGCTCATTTGTGACAAATTTCTCCACCATCTTGCTAACAAAGAGAAGGTTGTAGATAGGATGAAAATTTAAGATTGAAGAGTGATCAGTCTTTGAATCCTTTAACTGAGGGCAAATGTTTGCCTGCTTTTATTCACATGAGAAAATAACCATTTGTATGACTGTGGGTTATCATGGGACAATGGTATAGTAACAATGGGTTACTCAAATGGTTCCATTCCTACCTCTCTGACAGGCACCACCAGATAAAACTGGGAACAGGCATCTCAAGCCCCTATCACCAAAAACAAGGAGTATCCCAAGGATCCACCCTATCTGCACTCCTCTTCAACGTATATCTCCAACCCCTCTGCTCGATCATAAAAACACACATCAACTTCCATATATATGTAGATGACATCGTGTTATATAGTCCATTTCACACCAAATAGCCATCATTCACACAAATCCAAGAATGTTTCACTGATGTCTCCCACTGGCTAACACAAACTCATAATCAACTATAAGAAAACCGATGCTGTATTTGTTACACGAGACACCACATTCACTACTGTTCATACTGAGCATTTATAAGCACTACCAGTTGTACGCAGCGCTGTACAGATATGTAAAAGACAGTCCCTACTCATTAGAGCTTACAATCTAGTCAAGACAAAAACAACAAAACACAGAGCAACAGTCTGATCAGGGCAAAAACAAACCATGGCATTTACAACCCCCCCCACCACCATTATTCTGAGTCACGAATAGAGGGGATGGATGGCCCAATGGGATGTCCATCCCCGATATTTGTGCCGGCTCCTGCCCCTGAATAACTTCCTCACCGGTTGTGTGGAGAAGTTAGATGGGGGTGGGGAATGGGCGGCACGGGGTGGAGCTGGGCGGGCAGTGGGAGGTGGAATAACTTCCCTGAACGTGTTTTTTTTGCTGCCGGGGCATGGATGTCGCAGGGGGGGCCGGAGGACATTCCCCACAGCCTGACTCTGGCCTTAGGAGGCCAGATCGGGGGTCAGGCTGCGGTGAATTAAATTTATTCTCTGGTGGCTGGCATCACGACTCTTCAATGGAGCCGTGGTGCCATGGCAACATGATGCCATGGCACCGTGGCTCCATTGAAGAACCTTGACTGAGTTAGCCGGGTGCAGTCCTGCACATGCAGGCTGGACAGAATCACAGTTTTGGCCTGCATGTGCAGGACTGTTCATGATTCTGATCCCCTCTATGCGTCTAGTTCAGGCCGGATGCACAGAGGGGATCTACATCTGGAACAGAATCGGGCCCCATACAAATAAATGTACACCCAGAGTTAAGGTACCTTGACATCATCCTCGACCAACACCTCTCATTCAAGACTCAAATATCAACAGCAGCCAGGACAATATACTACAAATCTGAAACCTTACAACACATCCGCCCCCTCCTCGCACCATCAGACTTCCACTCAGCATTCCAAGCTTTAATCCTCCCACACGCCGACTACTGTAATACAATCTATCAAGGTTTACCACAATCCACCCTCCTTCCATTACAAACTGCCCTCCACACTGCTGCATGCATCTTCCAAGGAGCATCCAAATTTGAGAACATCACCCCCATCCTCAAGCTGCTACATTGGTTACCTCTCCCCAGTATAATCAAGTAGAAAACTCTACTGCTAACCCACAAAGCTCTCTACTGCCACCCAGCTACTCGCCTACAATCCCTCCTCCAGACACTCAACCCTAACAGAACCTGAAGACTATCCACAACCAACAAACTTACCATACCCCACTCCAGAACAAAGAATAAACAGCAAGCACGCCAAAGGGCCTTCAAGCTATACGCACCATGCCTCTGGAACACACTCCCAAACCCAATAAGGAATATCACCGACCTCCACTCCTTCCATAAACACCTGAAAACCTTCCTATTTTCCGAACATTTTAGCCCCACTACCCAACCCCAACCCTCACTTGGTTTGCAGCTTGTCGTACTGTGAGGGCTTGTGTGCATCAGTGATGCTGAGAGCTAAACTATCGGTAGTTTAACTACTGGAAGGGTCTCCCAAGATGGACAGGTCTCAGCTGAGATGCCAGAAGAAGACAAACCACCCATCTGGGCAGCAGCAGAATGGGATAGTGTTGATGGCGGAGGATCACATTTCTGTGACAATGGCAACAACAAACTTAAACTGCGCGGAGGAAAGGCCTGGCAATCTACTTCTGTATCTTGCCATGAAAACCCAATGGATAGTTACAACAAAACAAATTGTGCTATAGTGCTGGAAGATGAGACCACCAGGTCGGAAGGCACTCAATTAGCTACTGGGGAAGAGTTGAAGACTTTTCAGAGTAAAGCCAGCATTTATGATGTGGTTGAATCAAAGCCCTCGGGACGTCTGACTGCTGATGTAGCTGCACATGAAATGAGAGTCAGAAGCTGTAAAGATGTCTTACACATTGGAACATGGAACATACGAAGCATGAACCAAGGGAAGTTGGAGGTGGTCAAGAATGAAATGGAACGTGTACAACTTGATCTGTTGGGTGTCAGCGAACTGAAATGGACTGGCATCGGGCACTTTGCATCAGATGATCACATGGTTTACTATGCTGGAAATGAAAGACAAAGAAGAAATGGTGTTGCATTTATAATAAAGAAGAAACTTGCAAGAACTGTAATGAAATACAATGCAGTCTGCGAACGCTTAATCTCTATTCGTCTATGAGGAATGCCTATCAACACAACTATAATTCAAGTATATTCCCCAACAACAGCTGCAGAAAAAAATGAAATTGAAGAGTTCTATGAACAAGTACAAGCTGAAATTGACAGAACATGCAAACAGGATATCCCGATAGTCATGGGTGACGGGAACGCAAAAGTTGGCAACAAAGGAGAAGGCAAAGTCATTGGAAAATATGGACTTGGCAACAGAAATGAAGCTGGAGAAAGACTGATAGAATTCTGCAAGACCAATGATCTCTTCATCTCAAACACCTTCTTCCAGCAACACAAGCGGCGACTGTTCACATGGACTTCACCCAATGGATTGTATAAAAATAAAATTGACTATATCTGTGGAAGTCAATGATGGAAAAGCTCTGTAACATCAACAAAAACAAAACCTGGAGCTGACTGTGGTGCAGATAATCAACTACTAGTATGCAAACACAAGCTAAAGTTGAAAAAGAGCAAACCACTCATGAATGCAGCATAATATGACCTAGAGAATATACCATTGGAATTTAAAGACTGCCTGAAAAATCGATTTGCTGCTTTAGATACAAATGACAGAGCTCCAGAAGAGGTATGGAATGACATCAAGAAGGTTGTGATGGAAGAAAGCGAGAAGTCTCTTCAAAATGTGAAAAAGCAAAAATGGCCAAAATGGATGACAGAAGAAACTCTGAAAATTGCCCAGAAACGCAGAGAAGCTAAAGCCAGAGGAGAAAGAAAGACAATCGCAGAACTCAACAGAGATTTCCAACATGCAGCAAGACAGGACAAGGAAAAGTACTACAATGACGCATGCAAAGAAATAGAAGCACAGACTATTAGAGGAAGAACAAGATTGTCTTCCCTAAGGCTACCAGAGTTAAAGAAAAAGTTCCAGCCTCGAATTGGAATGTTACAAGATGCTCAAGGTTCTATGTTGAATGATGCTGAGAAGATCAAGAAAAGGTGGAAGGAATATGCAGAGTTTTATATGATAAAGATCAAGTGGACCAACAGACGTTCCAACCTGTACCTTATGATCAGGAACCATTGGTGATGAAAGAAGAAGTTGAAGCAGCATTGAAAGCCTTATCAAAGAACAAAGCACTAGGCATTGATGGCATTCCCATAGAAGTATTACAGCAATCTGATGCAGCTGTTACCACACTTACAAGACTCTGCCAGGAAATTTGGAAGACAACAAGTTAATTGCAAAACAACTCTCCAGTATCATGCTATAAGTTCCCCCCTCCCCCTAGCAGTATTTTCCTCCTCAATGATATAGGCTGAGAATGAGGCTCCCCATCAAGATAACATTAGGCCTATACCTATTTCTCATAGGTTTGCTACCAAATATTCTAGCACTAACTTCATCACACAATTATATGCCTATCTTACATAACAACTGGAGAAAATGGTCAGGTACAAATTATCACAACTCAAATTGGGCCCACCGATCTCATCACCACTATCTATTACATATACCTCTTCAACACACTACAAATTTAAGACAAGAAAACCACAATCACCCTCGAAGCCTAAAGTGCGCCCTCATTAATGCTCGCTCACTTCATAAAAAATGGCCAGTTATCACAGACGTAATAACATCTCACAACCTAGACATCCTTATGGTCACTGAAACATGGTTGTCCCCTGAAGATAATATAATTCTCAACCAGCTCCTCCCCAATAACTTTGTAGTTTTCACTAGCAACAGACAAAACAGAAGAGGAGGAGGGGTACTTATCCTCACCAAGACGGAACTCCAGTTCAAAATGGATGACTCCACTAGCAACAACTACCTTGAAACCGTCTCTATCTCCAACAACCTCTGTTCTATAAACTTACTATACAGAGCTCCATCATCCTCCCCGGATGAATTATCAGCTATAATAAATCTCGCCTCCAACACACCGAACTCAAATAGACCCAACTGGATTCTAGGAGACATTAACTTACCATCCCTACAAGACAACCAATCATCCGCCTTTATAGATGCCCTGGAAATCCTAGGATACAAGCAAGCAGTGCAGGAATCCACACATGTAAAAGGCAATATTCTTGACCTCATATTTGTCCCACAGTCAGCTCATAATCAGCTTCAAAACATACTGTTATCAATCACAGCGGTCCCATGGTCAGACCATAAGCTTATTATTTTCCAGATTCCTACTCAAAACAAACAACCTACAAGTGACACGGATCTAAACAAACACACAAACGCTACAGCCAGATTCTTCCAACCTTTTAACAGGGAACGTATCCTGGCCGAAACTGATGCACTCTTCAAAGACACCACCCTAAACTTGGAAGAGATGATCACTTGTTGGAACAACAGACTCAACTCCATTGCTTCACGCCCACCAAGGAGCAGGTCTTCAAGGAAAAAAGTGACAGCCCCATGGTTCACATTTGAGCTGAAAGAATCACTAAGACTACTACGAAAGCTTGAGAAGCGATGGCGGAGGTCACACACTAATAGCAATCAGACTGCATACATGCAACATCTTGCTACTCACCGCAAGTCCATTGCAGAAAAGATGAAACAGTACCACACAGACACCCTGAGACGTGCTCTAAATAAACCTCATGACCTGTTTAGTTTAGTCAAGAAATTAGCCAAGGAACCGTCACCCGAGCACCAGTGCGAAATCAGCCCGCAAGAATTTGCTGCTTACATACAATCTAAGATGTGCCGGACAAATAAAATTGCAATACCCTCTGCCCCTATAATTCAAGGGCACCCAACACCTTTAATGTCATTCACTACTCCCTCATTAAAACTGTTTGAAGACATTATTTCAACTCTCAATACTTCCACAGCACACACTGATCCCTGCCCAGCCTTCTGGATAAAGGATCTCCGCAATGATCTCGCTCCAATAATATCCAAGATTATAAGGCTATCATTTGACACCGGCTCATTCCCTGCTGCTCTCAAACGGACCTCCATCAGATCTTTACTAAAAAACTGAAAGTTAGATCCACAAAAAGCAGACTCATACAGACCCATTTTCAGCATACCTACGCTTGCAAAAATAATTGAAAAAGTGGTCTATAGGCAGTTACAAGACCACATTGACTCTGCAGCTCCGTTGGATACATGCCAACATGGATTCAGAGAATCACATGGTGTCGATACTCTCCTTACCACCCTCCTCAATAACCTAAACTCTGGCATTGACAACATCCGGCATGGATTCATACTCATCTTTTTGGACATTGCGGCAGCCTTCGATTCAGTATGTCATGAGCTTCTTATTATCCGTCTAAAAGAGAAGGGCCTCTGTGGAATGGTGTAACTCATACCTGTCAGGTAGATGGCAGCATGTGCGATCAGATGGGGCAATATCAGATCCGTTTCATCAAGGACAAGGGGTCCCACAAGGATCCTCTCTATCATCATTACTATTTAACATATACATGCAACCTATATGTAACATCATCAGATCTTTTAATGTCAATTGTATGATATATGCTGATGACGTGTTATTATACATGCCGATCTGCATAGATAAGGTGGACCTCATTCCCTTAACCAACTGTTTCAACGCCATATCAAACTGGCTACTGACACAAAATCTCAGAATCCAACATAAAAAAATGGAGGTTCTCTTTATCTCAAGGAACTCGAACTTCATACCACCTACATGCCTGGAGGTTCAAGATGCCAAGCTGCAAGTAAAACCCCATATCCAATACCTAGGAGTGACTTTTGATCAAAACCTTGACATGAAGACTCACATATCCAACACAGTAAGAGCAATTTACTTCAAGATCCGCTCCCTCAGACATCTTCGCCAACTGATTGATCCAGACGATTTCCGTACTGTTTACCAGACTCATTCCCCATTTCGATTACGCAAACTCCATACTACAAGGGCTTCCTCAATCTACCTTAAATCCTCTTCAACTCGCCTTGAACAGTGCAGCGAGAGTGCTTTTTGGAGTATCCAAAAGAGACCATGTAACACCCCTTCTAAAACAACTACACTGGCTTCCTATTCAAGCGAGAATCACTTTCAAGACACTGCTCCTGGCCTTTAAAGCGTACAAAGGTCTCGCCTCCACCTCATTATCGGAGATGATACAACCAATCATACCCAACAGACTAAGAAGAACCACGGAACTAAATATGCTAATCGTACCAAAGGAAGTCATAAGATACAACTCTACAACATCGAGCAGAGCCTTCAGTCTATGTGCCCCAAAACTTTGGAACACCCTTCCATCACACATTAGGGCCATCTCTGATCTCAGCCAGTTCAGGAAGGACCTGAAACATCACCTTTTCCTCAAATACTTCCCAGGGAACAAAGAAACACAGTCACACCCAAATATCAATAACTACATTCCAACCACGTAAACTTTCCCGTCTCAACAGCACATTACTCTACTTCACCAGATTAACAGTACTCTTTTCAGACACTATGACACTGTTATGTAAATAGTTGTTTGGTAAATAGTTGCTCCTGTTATCCAAGTTGATTTTCCTGTTAACTGTAATGACCAGATAAAGGTAACTTGTCTGAGGTTTCTTGTTCCATGTAAACTGCGCTGATAACGAATAGTGCGGTATATAAAAAATGTTAATAAAATAAATAATAAATAAAAATAAACATCTTGGTCAACTGACTGGAAAAGATCTGTGTTTATACCAATACTAAAGAAAAGTGATCTAACTGACTGTGGAAATTATCGCACAATCGCTCTGATCCCACATGCCAGCAAGATTCTACTGAAGATTATTCAAAAGAGACTACAACCATACCTGGAACAAGAACTACCTGAAGTGCAAGCAGGGTTCAGGAAAGGACGAGGAACGAGAGACATCATTGCGGATGTGAGATGGATCCTTGAAAAGACTAAAGAATACCAAAAGGATGTCTATTTGTGCTTTATCGACTATAGCAAGGCTTTTGGCTGTGTAAACCATGAGAAACTCTGGGCCACATTAAGAAGCATGGGTATACCAGAACACCTGATCGTTCTCTTGCACAATCTGTACATTGATCAAGAAGCAACAGTTCGAACGGAACAAGGAGAAACAGAATGGTTTAAAATAAGCAAAGGTGTAAGACAAGGCTGCATACTTTCCCCCTACCTGTTTAATTTATATGCAGAACAAATCATCAGAGAAGCAGGATTGTATGAAGATAACAGAGGTTTGAAGATTGGTGGAAGACTCATCAACAACCTTCGCTATGCTGATGATATCACATTACTGGCTGAAAGTGAAGATGATCTGAAACATTTGCTTCTCACAAAGAAAATAGTCTCAAAATGGGCCTGCACCTTAATGTAAAGAAGACAAAGATCATGACAACTGGCATAATCAACAGGTTCATCGTTGAAGGAGAAGAAATTGAAATTGTGACCAACTTTAACCTACTTGGATCAACTATCAATAAAGAAGCAACAAGCAGTCAAGAAATCAGACGACGCATTGCTCTTGGCAGAATGGCTATGAAAGACCTAGATAAGATTCTCAAGAGCAGAGATGTCTCTCTCCATACAAAGATTTGACTTCTTCAAGCCATGGTATTTTCAATAACATCATATGGATGTGAAAGCTGGACAGTGAAAAAGATGGACAGGAAGAAAATTGATGCCTTTGAATTATGGTACTGGTGATGAATACTGTGTATACCATGGACTGCCCAAGGAGCAAACCAGTCGGTAGTAGAGGAGATCAAACCAAGCTTTCTTTAGAAGCTCAGATAACAAGACTTCGACTTTTATACTTTGGACACATCATGCGAAGAGAGAGATCATTAGAGAAAGACATCATGCTTGGCAAGATAGAAGGTCAACGCAAAAGAGGAAGGCCAGCAATGAGATGGATCGATACAATAAGAGCAGCTACGGGTACCAGTCTGTCAACAATGAGCCGCCTGACTGAAGACCGAACACAATTTAGGATAGCTATCCAGAGGGTCGCCATGAGTCGACTCCGACTTGACAGCACTTAACAACAACAACAACACCCAACCCCAACCTGTACTGAGTTCCTCTGGATATACAGTGCCTTGTGAAAGTATTCATCCCTTTGGTTTTTGTCCTGTTTCGTTGTATTACAACCTGGAATGAAAATGGAGGTTCATTTGGATGTTAGGTAATGGACCTAACAATATAGTTCAAATTGGTGAAGTGGAATGGCAATAAAATACCTTGTATATATAAAAAACCAAGTAAAAACTGAAAGGTTCTGAGTATATATGTATTCATCCTTTTGCTATGAAACCCCTAAATAAGATCTGGTCCAACCAATTAACCTCAGAAATCACATAATTAGTTGATTAGGGTCCACCTGTGTGCAATCAGTGTCACATGATCTGTCTCATGATGCCTGTATAAATATACCTGTTCTGAAAGGCCCCTGACTCTGCAACACCACAAAGCAAGCAACATGAAGACCAAGGAGCACTCCAAACAGGTCAGACAAAGTTGTGGAGAAGTATAGATCAAGGTTGGGTTATAAAAAAAATATCCCAAATTCCGAATATCCCACCATTAAATCCATTATAATAAAATGGAAAGAATATGGCATCATTACAAACCTGACAAGAGAAGGCCGCTCACCAAAACTCACAGACCAGGCAAGGGGGGCATTAATCAGAGATGCTACAAAGACACCAAGAATAACACTGAAGGAGCTGCAGAGATCCACAGTGGAGATGAGAGTATCTGTCCATAGGACCACTTTAAGCCATACACACTCCACAGAGCAGGGCTTTATGAAGAGTGGCCAGAAAAAAGCCATTGCTTAAAGAAAGAAATAAGAAAACACATTTTCAGTTTGCACAACAGCATGTGGGGGACCCCCTCAAACACATGGAAGAAGGTTCTCTGGTCTGATGAGATGAAAATTGGACTGTTTGGCCATCATGGGAAACACCGTGTGTGGCGCAAACCCAACACTTCCCATCACCCTGAGAAAACCATTGCCACAGTGAAACATGGTGGTGGCGGCATTACACAGTGGGAATGTTTTTCATCGGCAGGGACAGGAAAACTGGTCAGGGTTGAAGGAACAATGGATGGCACTAAATTTTTGAGGAAAACCTGTTTCAGTCTGCCAGAGATTTGAGACTGGGACAAAAGTTCACCTTCCAGCAGGACAATGACTCTAAACACTGTTAAAACTACAGTGGAGTGGTTTAAGGGTAACATTTAAATGTTTTGGAATGACCTAGCCAAAGCCCAGACCTCAATCCAATTGAGAATCTGTGGCATTACATGAAGATTGCTGTACACCAATGCAACCCATCTAACTTGAAAGAGTTGGAGCAGGTTTGCCTTGAGGAATGGATGAAAATCCCAGTGGCTAGATGGGCTAAGCTAATAGAGACATACCCCAAGAGACTTGCAGCTGTAATTGCAGCAAAAGGTGGCTCTGCAAAGTATTGACTTTGGGGGGAGGGAGGGGGAGTACCTATGCACACTCCTGATTTCAGTTTTTTTTGTCTTAGTTATTGTTCGTGTCACAATAAAAGATATTTTCCACCTTCAGAGTGGTAGGCATGTTGTGTAAATCACATGGTGCTAACCCCGAAATCTCCATTTTAATTTCAGGTTGTAATGTGACAAAAGAGGACAAATACTTTCAGAAGGCATTGCATGTTAACTGCATCCAAACTGTTTCTATATATAGTTAACCATTTCCTGTACATAGTTAACTGTTATATGTAACTGATATTCTCTGTTCAATGTAAACTGCTTTGACCCGGTGAAAAGCGGTATATAAACCTAGCTAAATAAATAAATGGGCCAAATAATAACTGTGAAGGCACATTTTAAATAAGAAGTGGAGAAGGGAATTCACATATCCAGGTCAGGATGTGGAGAATTTGCAAAGTATTTCACAAGAGGCTCTACTAAACGTAGATTCTCTTGTATACTAGGTAAAGAACTACATAGGCATATCTTTCCATGCCTGGCATAGCAGCACTTTTAAGAAGCTTCATGTAGAGGAAAAATTGTAAAAATACCTCCCAGATATGCATTGGGGCAGCATCTTTAAATCACTGCTCCCAATCTGCATCTGAATCCGGTTCAGCAACACAGGTTCTCCTCTGATGACCTCCCCTGACCTGGCTTTCCTCACTGGTGCCCACCTGCACCTATATCTTTCCTCCTGATTTCCCACCACATTTCACCTCCCTAAATCCCCCCTCAAAGCATCTGTTCCCCTCACCCCCAAGACATCTGATAGCCTCCTCAAGCAGAGCCCTCCCCCAGCATTAACACTCCCTCACCCAACTCCCCCAGTGACTGACCACGCTGAGGTCCCCTCCAGGAACCCTCCACCTCTACCCATGATCCCCTTTTCCAGGTTAACTGGGGGTACTTGGCAGCTAAGGGGAGCAGGAAAGTGCCCACTCGCTTCTGTTCTGATGACTACTAGTGGTAATCTTGCAATACTGCCTCAGTACTATGGGATTGCTGCTAGGGGTCAGTGGTACCATTTTGGAATCCAGTGTATGAAGAACAGGAGTGAATGGGCATCACCTTTGCTCTCACTAGATACCAGAAATCCTCGATAAGCCTGGGGAGGCAAATCATGGAGGTGGAGAATGCTGAGCTGACCTTGATGGGGGGGAGGTGGTGTTGCCAAGGGGGGTCAGATTGGAGGGTTGTTAGTGCCATGGGAGGGCTTTGCTTGAGGAGGCTATTGGATGGCTTTGGGTGAAAGGGGGATCACATGTGGTGGGAGATCAGGAAGGTGGGGGGCACCAGGCAGGGCATCCAGGTTGGGAGGTCATCGGGGAGGGGATGACCTCAATATTTACAGCTGCCTCCGTCAGCAGGCATGTATACGTGCCTTGGGGCGGCTGTAAATGCCAATGTCATAGCTTTTTATATAAACATGGATTCCCTATGTGAAATGGGGAATCCATATCTACATTAGAGGCCCATCCAAACCACAGCCTCTCCCCGCACTCACCATGCCTCCACTGATTTTAAACGTGCTAAGCATTCTTATGTTTCAAAAGCCTCGTTTCTGAAATGGCATTTAAACATGCCTTTCTACGTTTATAAATGCTGTTTTTTAGATGTGGGAATGCTTCTAAAATAACCCCTAACTGTAGGAAGAGGATCAGTAATTGTGGATGACAGCCTTGTTACATTTACAATCTGCTTACCTCAAATAGCGAAGGGAGAGACTGGACTTAGATAAAGAACTGCAATATGTAGAAATAAATGTGCAAGGCAAAGTAGAGGGTAAAGTGGTGGGTGGCAAGGAACTCATGGAAATGGCTGAACAAGCAGGACTGAATATTATTAATTTTACTTACAAAACCAATGGCAAATTGATCTACAGTAAGACTAGAAGATACAGTTGTAAGTGGTTTGCTATTTAAACAAATAACTGTCTTAAATAGCCTGGAAGAGTTAGAGTTGTTTTGTAGAAGGGAGGCAAAATATAAAGCTTCTAAAAATCCCTTTCAATAATGGCAACAACAAAAAAAATAACACAGCAACATAAAAATATAACAGAGATATCCTGCTTATCTGATATAAAAGCCAGAAATTTACCTCAGCTTGTAATGAGCCCCTTTGGTAAGTTATTCAGAACTGTGTTGCAATGTGTGCTTTCGAGTCAGTCCTGACTCCTGGCGACCCAGAAGCTCCTGGGTTTTCTTGGCAGTGTCACCGGAAGTAGATTGCCAGGCCTTTCTTCCGAGGCAATGGAGGGTTAAGTGACTTGCCCAAGGCCACAAGGAGTGCTAGTGGGAATTGAACCCTGGTTAGGGGCATGTTTATTAAAGTAGGCGTGTGTTATTGGTGCTGCTCTTAAATGTATGATGGTACTCTGCACCCACGCTGCCTGAGTAGTGCCTATGAGTGCCATCTAGGTGGGGGGTGGGTGTTCCTATCACGCTGCCACTGGTGTGGGCCTTGAAAGACTGTGCTGCCAACGCTTGGCTGGGAGCAACTATTGTCAACTCAATGGGTGGCAGTAGCTACTCTCTGAGGCAGTTTTAATTTGGTGAGCCATGCTAAGGTCAGGAGGATGACTGTCCCTGTCCTCCTGCATCTAGCACAGTGTCCCACGCTAGTAATGCATCCCAAACCCTCATTACTAGCATGGTGCTTAGTAGACATGTCCCTTAGATTTTTATTGCAGTGCTCATGGCTTCCCTACATGCCTGTTAACACACTCTTCCCGTTCTAATGGCTGCCTATGGGTAAAGAACTCCTTAACCTTCAACAATATAAAAGAGCTCCTTCCCAGCACAGGGTCCTCTTCGCTGCCCAGCTCAGCCCGCAGCAGCTCTCTCAGCCGGAGATCGAGCAGCTGGGGCTGCTTCAAACCGGGACCAGCAGCTTCTTCCCGCCGTTCGGCTGCCCAATCGGGGCAGAGGCAGGCCCTATAAAAGAGCTCCTTCCCAGCACAGGGTCCTCTTCGCTGCCCAGCTCAGCCCGCAGCAGCTCTCTCAGCCGGAGATCGAGCAGCTGGGGCTGCTTCAAACCGGGACCAGCAGCTTTTTCCCGCCGTTCCGCTGCCCAATTGGGGCAGAGGCAGGCCCTATAAAAGAGCTCCTTCCCAGCACAGGGTCCTCTTCGCTGCCCAGCTCAGCCCGCAGCAGCTCTCTCAGCCGGAGATCGAGCAGCTGGGGCTGCTTCAAACCGGGACCAGCAGCTTTTTCCCGCCGTTCCGCTGCCCAATCGGGGCAGAGACAGGCCCTCACGTGTGATCAAGCACCACCGACCCCACCGGCGATCCTGCGCTCCGCCTCCAGCCCCTCATCCGACCAATCAGGACTGCCCTCTGTGGGCCTGAAAAGAGCGATCCTCTAAGCGTGCCCGTGCTTGCGTGCCCGCGCCTGAGGGCCGCGCAAGAGGGCCCTTTGGCACGGCCCTTAGGCTAAGGCACTTAGTCTACCCTTTTGCACTGAAACAACGAAGAAATATGCAACGTCGAATCCGCATCTACACCTAAGTACAGCTGAGCTCCCCCAGGGTTGAGCTCGCGTACCTCACCCCATCTACAGATCTTCCACCGCAGCAAGTATACCCTCAACAATCTCTAGTTATCTGACTTTCACAACCTAGATCTTGATCTTACTTTACCACTCTGTTTATACTGATAAGCCAGATCAGGTCTCATTGTTTACTGTCATATACTGTCCTTAATTCACCATTTACTGTTGTCAGTAGCTTTCCTACAGTTTTGTTTTCAGCAGCCTATCTTCTTATAATACTGATACCGTAAAACTAGATCAGGTTTCATTGTCAGCTGTTATACAATTTCCTGAATATACTATTTACTGTTGTCAGTAGCGCCCCTATATTACATTAATAATCCTATCAGTAACATATTTTCATTCTATACTGTTGTCAGTAACTATCATATATGTCATTACTGTTGTCAGTAGCATACTGTTGTCAGTAGCATCATTACTGTTGTCAGTAGCATCCCTACTCACTACTGTAGCCAGTAGCTATCACTAAATCCAATACTGTTGTCAGTAGCACTCATTCAATTTTTAATATTGCCTCTAGCAGCTTTCCCTTAACCCTGCATAGCCTCATTTGTCAGTGACTTACTGCCTTCTCAAATTATCCAACCTTGTATATAACTGCATAACTCTACTAACAGTAGCTCACATCAAATTCTCCTACAAACTACCAACATACACCATAATGATACAAACAAACACCATGCTACTAAAAGTTTCTTACCTCCTCATATCTCTAACAATCCTAATCGACCTAACTCTAAGTCTCAACTGTAAAAACCACATGACAATCCCTATAATCCATACATCCAATCGAAACAATCTACTTATTGGACACTATCACCCTCACAACCAATCAAAAATAAACTACCACAGACTCATTCAAATAAAACAGACTATCTCACAACACACAGTCCACTCAAACCCCCCTCAACATGCAATGTCATTATCGTGCATCCTTATAAACGCACGATCTTTGAAAAATAAGCTCCCAATTATTAATGACTTGTTATCTGACTTAAAACCTGATATTCTATGTATTACAGAGACATGGCTCTCCGATACTGATACAGTCCTTCTAAACCAACTTGACAACTTAAATTACGATATTACCCACACACATAGATCTAACAAAAAAGGTGGCGGTGTACTGATTATGACAAAAATAAACCTAAAAGCCAAGAAAATTCTATCTAACACCTCCAATAACATTGACACTCTAATAATAGAAATCGGACAACTGAGAATCTGCTTAATATACAGACCTCCTAACCAAAACGCAGACAGTCTTCACTCACTAATTGAACGCCTTAAGTCATCAACAGAACAAAACCCCCTAATTATCCTAGGAGATTTCAACCTCCCATCACTTGCAAATACTGATTCCAACCTCTTCCTGGAAACCATAACTGACTTAGACTTCCATCAAATTATAAACATACCAACTCACACTAAAGGTGGTACACTTGACCTTGTCCTCCTTCCTCATTCACTATTTAAACTTTTCAACCCAGACTCCTTACAATGTACTGAAATACCCTGGTCTGATCATCATCTAATTAAAATAAACTTCACTTACAACATTATCGGTGTCATAAAACACACAAGAAATGACCAAACTATAAAATTCAAGAAATTCATTGAAACTGAATTTCTAGACTCTACAATACCCCACCTTTCATCATCTCCAACAGATTTAGATGAAGCGGTCAAAAACTGGCATACCACCATCAATAATGCAGCCACAATTAATCAAAATAATAAAAAGCCAACCAATACTAAAATCAAAATCACCCCATGGTTCAACAGTACTTTAAAACATATGAAAAGAGATCTAAGAAAACTAGAAGCCAAATGGCGCAAAACCAAATCCACCATCCACAAAGAATTATATTATAACCACCTCACATTATATAAGGAAACCTTAGACAACACAAAGAAAAACTACTATGCCAGCATCCTATCAAATTCTTATAATAGACCAAGAGAACTATTCTCCATTGTTAGTAACCTAACTAATAACTCACAAACTTCCAGCAAGGAAATCACTGACATCTCAGCACAAACATTAGCTAACTATTACCATAACAAAACAAAACTACAATTCACGACTCCAGACTCTTTCCACAAACCTCATCACCCGATAGACGTATGGTCAGAATTTCACCCTATAACCAAAACATCATTAAAAAATATCATACTCAACCTAAACACCACTACCTCTTACCTAGATCCTTGCCCAGTAATCTGGATAAAAATCACTCTCCCAATCCTTCTTTCATTCATACTCCCCATTGTCAATCTCTCACTACTCCAAGGTTACCTCCCACCCACACTTAAACACGTACATATAAGGACCAATTCTCAAGAACAGCACCCTTGATAAAACCTCACCAAAATCATATAGACCCATCTCAAGTATACCATTCTTAGCAAAAGTAATAGAAAAAAACAGTACAAATACAGACGCAGGAGCACCTAGACTCATCTTACCCACTCGACGAACAGCAATATGGTTTTCGCCCAAAGCATGGAGTGGAAACACTCCTCACAGCTCTAACAGATACGCTATTAAGAGGAATCGACAATCACAAACAAGCATTCATTCTATTATTTATTGATATTTCAGCTGCTTTTGATAGCGTCCACCATGCCATAATGCTCAATAGTCTGAGTCAAATAGGAATAAATGCCACAGTTCATAAATGGTTCTCCTCTTATCTAGATAATAGGACACAAAATGTACGAATAGGTAATCAAACCTCTGATTCATACAAACTGGAAACCGGTTTACCTCAAGGATCAGCGTTATCAGCACTCCTATTTAACATATACATAAAACCTGTTTGCAATATCTTTAAAAAATTTGGTGTACTCTATCATCTATACGCAGATGATATCATGATGTACATTCCGTTCACGATTCCCAACTTACCGATGCAAACTCTGTCAGATTGCTTCAATGAAGTCACATCCTGGCTAAATACCCACAATCTCCAAATAAATCACTCCAAAACTGAAGTGCTAATCGTCACCAAAAACCAATCCTATACTCCACCTACACACATAACACTTCAAAACCAAGAAATTAAAATAAAAAATGAAGTAAGATATCTAGGTGTTATTCTAGATAAACACCTTACATTAGACACCCACATTAGAAACACCACAAAGAAAATCTATTTCAAACTCAAAATCCTTAAACAACTAAGACCCCTTGTATACATACATGATTTCATCAGCATAATTCAAGCCATCATAACCCCCCACTTTGACTTCGCTAATCTAATTTTATTGGGTATAACAAAACAAAACATTAAAAGAATTCAACTTGCCCAGAATGCAGCAGCTCGGATAATAACGAAAGTACACGCACATCAACATATAACACCAATACTAGAATCCCTTCACTGGCTGCCTATACAAAGTAGGATAGTATACAAAACATTGATAACCACATTTAAAACTCTAAACGACATGGCCCCAGTCACCCTAAGTAACCTAATCAGCAAAGAGCACTCAAAATCTACTCAAAGAAAAGGACAAACAAATAAACTAAAAACTCCCAAAGACTTCATAAAAGCAAATAAACTCACAAACAATAGAGCTTTTTCTCATGCAGCTCCAACAATCTGGAATTCCCTCCCAGATGATCTAAGATTGCTAACCGAGATCATCGAATTCCGCAAAAAAGTGAAAACCTATCTCTTTTCTAAACATTACAACAACTCAGATCATCCCTCAATAGACATAGATAATGGCTAACCAGTTTTTATCTAACAAATCCCAAATGACCTACACATACAATTCTTCATAGCTGATACTGTACTTTGAATAACGCTTAAGCCCCACATAATGTGTATTTGTACATAATGTATATAGTTTACACTGTTCTATACTGTTCTGTATTAACACTAGTTGTTTATCTTATTGTTATTTGGTCATATGATGTTTTATGTAAAACAAACTCCGATTTGTTAACTGTTGTTTATTGTGAACCGCAACTGAACTATGGAAGATGCGGTATATAAATCATTGTTAAATAAATAAAATAAATAAACATGTCAGGCCATAGCAATGCCTTTTTACCTATTTGTAGCACAAAGAATGATGGGAAGGTCTAAAAATACTCTGCATGCTGTCTGAAACAGAGCTGGTGAAGGCTGATGTATATGCTTGATTGGAAATAATTACTACTGCAGAATTCTTCAGTATATCTGCTCTTTCTTTTAATCGTGTTTTTTAGGCTTCTTCTTTAGAGGGGTGCACTAGCTCATTGGGCTTTGCCGTTGTATGTCTTCTATTGTCGTTTTATACAATTCTAGAGCAGATGCTGTAACTCTTTATTGGGGAAATAAAACCAGACAAGAGACTACTTTACATTAAAATGGTTCAGCTAATCAAGAGAAAATAAATGTGTATTAAAAATGATGACGGATTAATGAAATAACTTTTCATCTTGAGCTTTTAGATGTGCTTGTTTTTCATTGCCCTGGGAAGTCGTTTCTTGTATAACCAAGGTAAGAGAATTTTCTAGTAAGTAGTGGGACTCGCCACTTACCATGGTGTGCAATGCAGAAGAAATTTCAGCCAGTCATTGACTGATCTGCTATACACCCGCTGCTGACTTTATGTTTTTCACAGTAAGGTTTATAAGCATCATGGGTTGTGCTTGTTCCTATTTAGCAGTGCTTTATGTACAGGCTTCGGTGAGAGAACTGCCTGACGTGTCGTTCTTTTCTGTCCAAACTTAGGTAATGTACTGTACCTCAGCAATACTGTTCATAATACACCCTAACTTATTATAAACCACGTGCAAATTATTCATCTGTTGTCAGTTTACGTATGTTCTGATAGAAAAAAGAAATTAACCAAAAAGGAATGTTTCTCTCTTTGTGCCCAGTGCAACAGATCAGTAATACAGTATGTGAGCACAGGCTGGTGCAAGGATATGAGGTGCCCTAGGCAAACCCTCATTTTTGTGCTCCCCCTCCTCTTGCCCCCACCCCTGCCCCCGCTCTTACTGCTGCCGTTGCCACACCTCTGGGACCTGCAGTGGTGGCAATAATTCTAGAATAGCAAAGAAATGCCTTCCAGAGCCTGAATCTCTGCATGCTGTGATGTGCTCTGAAAGGCCAGCCGGTTCTGCACCCATGCGAACGGGAGGTCTGCATTGCAGAGGGCGGGACTGGCTGGACTCTCAGAGCAGCGGCAAGCATTTCCTTACTGTTTTATTGTCCGTGCCACCACTGCAGGTGCCAGAGAGGTGTGGCAGTAGTGATAATGGCAGGAATGGGCTGCCCTCCAAAGTCTGGTACTTAGGCGACCGCCTAGTTTTTCTAATGGTAGCTCGAGCCCTGCAAACCAGTTTTACCTTAGAAATAAATTTTGACGAGAACATAAAAGAGATATTACCATCAGACAGGCAACTCTAGGTTACCAAAGATCAGGGCCAGCTCTAGGCTTACTGGCATCCTGCGTGAAAGCTGAAATTGGTGTACTCATTCCCTCCCCACCCATGAAAAATACTAACTTCACTCATTCCACAACCTGTTGCTTCTTCAGGCATCTCTCCTTCACATCACTTGACTCCTACCTCTCCCCCTTCCACAGTGTAAATATTTAGATTTATATCACCCACCCCACCACTGCAAGGTCTGACAACATCAGTAAAGTCTGGGCTCCATACAGGATGGACCAGAACCATCAATATACACCTGGCACTTCAAGCTCTATAAACATACACTACATCCACAGAAATTTAATTTAATTTTATGATTTAGAAATTACCCTTTCAATTCTATGGAACATACAAGGCAATATACAATAAAAATAAATTGATACAATTTTAA
Organism: Ichthyophis bannanicus; assembly: GCA_033557465.1. Taxonomy (NCBI): domain Eukaryota; kingdom Metazoa; phylum Chordata; class Amphibia; order Gymnophiona; family Ichthyophiidae; genus Ichthyophis; species Ichthyophis bannanicus. The sequence continues at coordinate 576,248,326 of CM066033.1, forward strand.
TAATAATGAAAATAAAACAATAAAAACAAACAATAAAAGGCACATTTTAGGTAGGTGGCACTGGGAACATAGAAAAAGAATGTCTTCAAAACCTTGTCAGTTTTGGAAGAGGTGCTGTGCACACGCATGGCCTTTGTAAAATCAGCATGTCTGGTCTAAAGATGGAAACATGCAGGGAAAGTGAGCATGGGCATGATGGAAAATGGTGTGCCATACACATGCATAGTCCTGGCAGCAGAAGCGGTTGCAAAGATGTGGATGATACCTTTGCAAGCATGTGGACCTCCATGTGTGCTGCATATTCCCCCTCCCTATGATGCAAGCATGAGTAACTCTGACCATGCTTAGGGAACAACATCATGGTCAATCAGCAGCAAACCTCTGAGCGGAGACACTTGATTCCCTGCCACATGCTACTTGCAGAAGAGGAGCTCCTGTATCCCCTAGGATGGCACAGACACCAAACACTACAGCCAGGAGGGTATGGCATAGGAGTTGCATGGTCCTATCTAGGTGAGACCACCATTTCTCACCTATATATGCAGTTCACAGGGGACATATAGGTGCTAGTAGACACCCAGCATGCAGGCAGGGAAGAAGGGTAGGTAGCATAGGGGCCAAACTGAGCCAGCAGTAGGTAGTGTGCCAGGGTAGCATTCTGTGAGGAGTAAGAATGAGCGGCAGCAGCAGCAGTAGATCACTGCAGCCACAGACTCACAGACATCCAGAAGCTTTAAGCGCACTCATGCTAATTGTGAATGAACATGTGGTAAGAACCTTTCTGTGTGCTAATGGTAGGGGACATGCTGACTACACCCAGACAGTTAATGTGCAGCTTTTGTACTCACCATGCATTGGCTTTTGCTCCTAATGCACAGTAAGTGTAATAACGTCCCACAGTTTGGTGAAAGGTCTATAACTCTCAGGACTCAAACAGCAAGAATTCTACCTATTGAAAGAACATTTCAAATATTGCACCACGTCCTAGGACATCAGTCCATCTCCTATTAGGGAAATATGATAAACCAGATCACACAGATCCTTAAACAGAAACTATAGGCTAGCAGAATCCCTTACCTTGGTCATATACACAAACACAGACCGACACACACCAAATCCAGAATAAGGGACCATTAACTAGTTATCTTTATTTATCTATTTAAATACTTATATATCACAAATATTGATAATTACTGAGCAGTTTACAATCAACATAAGAAATAAAAAATGATACACATAGAATAAAGCATACAAACAAGAGAAAAATATGCAAACAAAACCTGAAATACAAATGCTATGAAGCCAGACCCTGTGAGCAGTGCAACAACATTAGAGAAAGAAAAACAGAAATACATTCCTATTTGTACATAATTCAAAACGTAGTGCATTGGGAATAAACCTACTTGTGAACTGTACTTAAAATACTTTGTTCACAAGTGCAGCACACACTTTGATCTTGTTTTTCTTGCTTAGACAACAGTAGTTGCTTGATCTGATAGGGGATCTCATTTACAAACTTCTCAGACAATATGTAATGTAATGTATGGTCCAGTGGGCTGTTTCTATATTCGGTAGTGTTACCAATTATGGCTCAATGTGTTTAATCTGTTTTCTTTCACTTTGTTGTTCACCCTTCCAGTGCATTCTGTGCAGACATGATGCATTAGAATCCCAGAGAGGGGTGTGGGTAAATGTCCTTGATGCTTTATGATACTATAATACAATTCAAAAGCTACATAGCGTCTAGGATAATTGCATGACATGTGTCCATGATTGCTGACAGAAAGAAGTGTGTTAAGTAATTGAACCAAATAATGTATTTTCAACTTGTAAGGTCTTTGTAAAAATTTTACTTAAGACATGGATCATCTGAAAATATATCTCTGACTTTGCCATTTTTCTACTCTAGTCCATTTTGGAAGTTTCTTAAGCTATATCTACCTGCTTTTCAGAGAGAGCTCCTGTTGCCACACCACGAAACTGCTCCTAAGTAGTTACCTTTGGTAATGGCATGCTGCATGAAGCAACAAGTCAAACAGAATAATTGTATTATTTTCAGGGTTGGCAGAAATGAGCATTCCTGTTAATCTCAGCAAATATAGAAACATTTTGTACATTAACCTAGGTTATAATCTGAAAAGCTGAAAAACAGATGTTAGGAACCATTTTGTGTATTGATTAATTGAGCAAAATAATAAGGCTCTATTTTCAGAAGGAAACAAAATGTATGCTCAAACTGTTGTCTGAGCTTTACTCTTATTGTGACCATTTGTATATTTATATTTTGCTGAATGCACCTTTTGATCATATAGGGGCCATTTTCAAAGGCATTTCCACCCATGAACCAGGGATTTATGTGGTCATGTATTATTTTTAATTTCATGGAGTTCCCATCAGACTTGACCCAAGGCTGTCAGATAAGTCAGATATGTAGAAGGGAAGAGAGTTAGGGACCCATGGGAGGTGGAATCCCTTGAGTGTTTTTTCATGGGGGTGGGGGTGCCGATCCATGCTAGAGATTTCTTTTGGTACTGTTCTGGGATGCTTCTGCAATACATGTGCTAAAGGTCAGGAAGATAGAGCAGGGCTTATTCTGGATTTGGACAGCTAGGAAAATCCCCTTAGCAAAACTGCCCTCTGATCCCTTTTCTTCTGCTAACAGGGGTTCTCAACCCTGTCCTCGGGACCCACCTAGCCAGTCGGGTTTTCAGGATAACCACAATGAATATGCATGGGAGACATTTGCATATAATGGAGGCAGTGTATGCAGATCTCTCTCATACATATTTATTGTGGTTATCCTGAAAACCCGACTGGCTAGGTGGGTCCCGAGGACAGGGTTGAGAACCCCTGTTAGAACCCTGGAATGCCCTCCAAAACCATTACCATACAGACATGTGGGCTATGTCTGCAGATTTTAGGTCAGATGGCTGTGTTCCCTGTCAAAGTTACTGTCCACTCTTAGGAGCTATTGTAACTCATAGCCCACATCTAAACCTTGAAGGCACATGGGGACCCTGGTTCCCACTAGTACCTTCATCTCAGGACTTACCCCATTGTGGTGGCAAAATACTTCCATTACCAATTATCAGTATTCTTCGCCAGCACCATAATTCGAAGGCATTGATTTTCTTTCTGTCTTTCTTCTTCACTGTCCAACTTTCTCATCCATACAACATTATTGAAAATACCTTGGCTTGGACAAGTCAAATCTTTGTATGCAGAGATACTTCTTTATACTTGAAAATTTTGTCTAGGTCTTTCATAGCTGTTCTGCCAAGAGCAATGCTTTGTCATATTTCTTGACTGCTTGTCGTTTAATTATTGATTATGGATCCAAGCAGGTTGAACTGGCTACTATTTCTATTTCTTCTCTATCAAGGATCACATTATTGATTTTTCCAGTTGTCAGGATTGTTGTCTTCTTCACATTAAGGTGCAGACCCATTTTAAGATTATGTTAAGATCATAAGAACAGAAGATAAACCATACTGGTCAGACCAAAGATCCACCAAGCTCAGTATTCCATTCCCAACAGTGGCCAATCCAGGTCACAAGTACCAGGTTCCCAAAAGGTAGACAGTTTCCAATTTGCTTATCCCAGGAGTAAGCAGTGGATTTCCCCAGTCTACTTTAATAATAGTTTAAGGGACTTCCGGTGGCATGGTGAGCTGAGAGGACGTGTGTCTCTTAGCTCCGGAGCCTGCTCTTTCCCCCGCCGACATTGTACAACGTTATTTGTTCCTTTTTCGCTACAAATCGGGGTGGATTAAGTGAGTGATTGCTGCTCCTTTCCCTCGCCTTACCTCCTGGAGACAGGATCGTATGGCCACGAAAATACCCCGCAGGGACCGGACACGAGGTGGAGAGAATAAAATGGCGGACGGCGTGTCGGAGACCCCGGGACCGCTAGAAACCCAGTCGCTTGTAGCAGAGGTCTCCAAAGCGGTGGTGGTGGCTCTGGAGGATCGGCTCGGGGGTCTGTCCACACAGATGCAGGAGGTGGTTCAAGCCGTGTCTGAGTTTACCCGGCTGGTTGAGCAAGCGGAGACCCGCATAGGCTCCCTGGAAGATCTGAGCGCGAGATGTGGCCCGGATCCAAAGCTTGGAGGACACTCTACAGAAGCATCAAGACAAACTGGAGGACCTCGAGAACCGCAGTAGACAGAATAATCTGCGGTTCATCGGAATCGCGGAGTCTGTGCTTGAAAAAGACCTCCGGCTGCATTTAGAGCAGTGGATGCCTGCCAATCTTCCGCTGCCGGCTGATATGGGGGCAGTGGTGGTGGAAAGAGCGCACCGGCTGGGGCCCTATCGGAGCGGCGAGCAAAGACCCAGGGCGGTAATCGCCCGTTTTCTTAATGCTGCCCAGAAGGATGGGGTGCTGAGGGCGTCGCGACAACTGAGACGCTCTGGAGCCAACGCATGTACAGTCCTTATCTTTCAGGACTATTCGGCCGGGGTATCCCTGAAGCGCAAGGCCTTCCAGGACGTCTGCAAAAAGCTAATCGAGCGGGGTATCCGCTTCACTCTGGCGTATCCTGCGCTCCTAAAGGTACACAGTGAAGGGGGGAATCGAGTGTTCTCTTCCCCTGAAGAAGCGCGGGACTATTGCAACGGTCTCCGCTGAGGAGATAGTTGTGGAGGAGCGGCTTGCTGTGCAGGGCCGTCTCGAGGTCCCCGGGCCGTGCTGGGATGCTGGCGGTTTGGCCCTTTTGTTTCCTTTCTCTCAGGGCAGAGAGCCCCGAGTCGTGACATTGATATACTGGCCTGGTGCGATGCTTTCCACCAAGTGTATTTTTCCCACGGAGGCCTGTGTGACTGTTCAGTGTCTTCAGGTGCTCTATGAACGAGGGGGCCCTCCTCGTCCAATCATGAACACTGTTGCCATGATAGTGTTTACTGCCTGCTTGTGCTATTTGTATTTCTCTTTTTCCATGTGTTAGCTTTATTTCCCTCCCTTGTTAAAGTAATCTTCTGTTAGGCAATGAACGCCTCCGGGCGCGGGGCCTGTTCCGAGGGCTGGAGGCCGCAGGGCGACGGCTCTTGCTGTCAGATATGGGGGGGGGGCGAAACTTTCCATTTAGCAGAGTCTCGTATCTCTCCGACTTTCCTAATCATTAACATCTCATATTTGCTAGATTCTATTTCTCAGTGTTATCTCCAATTGTTTTCCCATAGGGTACCTGCGACGTTATCACAGGATAATTATATTAAAGTTTGCCGGCTGGCATTCAGGGGCATTCCAGCTTGGTGTGCTACCTACATCTATGTGTTCTGTAGCTTCTCCCCAGAATTTTAGTGCCCAGGTCAGCCCTTGGGAGGGTGTTTTCTTACTTCTACTGTCTCCTTTCTTCCCTGTTTGGGGCCTTAGTAACCCCGGTGGTGGAACCTGTCACAGATAAGGTGAAATTACTTCTTCCCCTGTTCGACATGTGTGTCTGGGATGGTCCCCTCCTGGTGTATATCCTCGGGGGGGACGCGGGGTACTCGGTGTCCTCTGGCCCTTCCCTGCCTCCCTGCGCTGAGCTTTTGTCTTTCGGTTTGGGCTGGTGGTCAGTGAGTTGGGCTGGGCGCCTTACGGTGGAGGGGGGAGGGGTGGGAGGCTGGGCATGGGCGCTCGAGGTGCCGCCTCGGCATTCATGGGCCACTCCCGCACTCCACTCTTTTACTTCCCGAGGGTCACGGGGCATTCCCGCTATCCCCTTTGGGGTTGCTGACTGCCTGCAGTTTCCTCCCTTTAGCTGTATTCTTCTCCAAGATGGGAGGTTTCTTGGTGGCGTCCTCTTGTGATCACGGGAGCTGGAGGGAGGGGGTCAAGGGTGGTGGGGAGTACTTGGCTGTACTTTGTTGGGATTCTCCGGATTTGTTGTGGTAGGGTGGGGTCCCCCTATTTTTTCCTGTCCTTTACGATTTAGTTTGCTGAGTGAGGGGGAGGGATGGGAGAGACCGTAGCGTGGTAGCATTAAAGGGGGGGGAGCAGGGGGGGTTGCATGCTCAGGAAGGCGTGGTGGGGCCAGGACTGACTGGCAGTGGGTTAATGGGTGATCTGAGGGAGGGGATGGGTGGTGGGGGGGGGAGGTGGGAGGGGAGGGGGGCTTGTCAGTGTGGGGGGGGGCGGGTGGGGGGAAGGACGGGGTTTAGCCGAGTTGCTGGAGATGGATGTGTGATCGATAGTGTGTGTGAGAATGTTTGGACGGAGATGGATGATTGGTTCTTTTGGGCTGTCCAGGTCTGGAGGCTCTGGAGTGGGGTCCTTGGCTGGGGGGGCCACCGCTCCGGTCTGAAATGGGACTTTGTTCTGTGGTATTGTGGTCTACTATTGAGTTGTGGATAGAGGTCCGTGAATAGTCTCATGGAATGTTTGTGGGTTGGGCTCCCCAGTAAAGCGTTATAAAGTAATGCAGTACTTGAAGCGTCAGCGCGCAGATGTGATCATGCTGCAGGAGACTCATCAGTCGGAAGGGGAGCATCTGAAGTTGGGCTCAGGTCAAATAGCTTATGTGTATGGGGTCCCTGCGGTGGGGAAGAAGCGCGGAGTAGCCATTCTTATTGCCAAATCCGTTAGCTGGGTTGAAGAAAAAGTTGTCTCTGATGTTGAGGGCAGGTATGTGGGTGTCTGGGGGCGATTAGCTGGGAGGAAAGTGATGTTATGTTCGGTTTATGGACCTAATGTCTATGAGACTCGTTTTTTTCAAAATCTCTCTCAGCTGCTTGCGGATGCGGGTGAGTATCAGGTTATATTAGGGGGTGACCTCAACGAAGTTTTGGATGTGGGTCTAGATCGGTCTGGTCAGGTGGGGAGTGGGAGTCGCCGGGCGCGACAACGCTTGTGGGGGTTGTGTGAAGCCTACTGCTTGCTGGACATCTGGAGGGTGCTGCATCCTGGAGATAGGGACTACACGCATCTGTCCCGAGCGCACGGGACTTGGTCCCGCATCGATTTCTTTTTAATTACGGACTCGTTATTCAGTTGGGTCTCGAGGGCGGACATTGGGTCTTTGGTTATATCTGATCATGCGATGGTGGTTTTGGAGCTGAGGGGAAACAGTCCCAAATTAGGTAGACTGTGGAGATACCCCTTGGAGCTATGTGGGGATGCTCAGTTTGAAATGTTTCTGCGGGAGAGATGGAAGGAGTATGAGACGTTAAATGCGACACCTGGAATATCTCCGGCCCTCTTGTGGGAGGCCGGGAAGGCTGTGATTTGTGGGGATATAATTAGCTATCAATGTCAGCGGCGCAAGCGGCTCAACCAGCGAATTCTCCAGCTGGAACGGGACTTTGGTAAAGCGCGTAGGGCGGTGGCGGGTTCCAAAACTGCAGCACATCAGCGTAGGCTTAGGGAGGTGCAGGCTGAATTGGAGATGCTACTTCATCGGCAGGCCCAGAAATCGATGTTATACTACCGGTATAAGCTTTATCAGTTTGGGAATAAGGCTGGGAAATTGATGTCCTCGTTGCTGCGGCCTGCCGGGGGGTCCCGGCAGATCGGGGCCATTCGGCAGGCGAATGGTACCATTATAGAGCAGGTCTTTGCTGAGTTTTATCAACGACTCTATGCTAGCGATGGCGTTCCAGAACTAGAGGGGCGTCTTTTCCTCGAGAGGTGTGGGCTATCACAGCTTGGAGCGGAGCATCTGGAGTCTCTTAATCAGCCTCTTACAGGGCAGGAGGTTCAAGCTGCTATAAAGACGTTGAAGAATGGGAGAGCTCCGGGCATGGATGGATACCGTGGCGAATTCTATAAAGCCCTGGGGGATGCTGTGGTGCTCCCTCTGGTGGGGTACTTTGAGGATCTGGTGCAGAGGGGTAGGTTCCCGTTTGAAGCCAATAAAGCTGTGATTACTATTTTATCTAAGCCTGGGAGGGATCCTCTCCTGCCGAGTTCTTACCGTCCCATCTCTCTGCTTAATGTGGATATTAAACTGTTAGCTAAGATAATGGCGGATCGATTAGCGAATTACTTACCTTTTTTGATTCATAGGGACCAGGTGGGCTTTGTGCGCGGGCGTCAGGTTGCGTATAGTCTGCAGCGGATTCTGTTGTCTCTTGGAGCGGGGCGCCTGGCAGGGGAACCCTCTCTACTTATTAGCTTTGATGCCGAAAAGGCTTTTGATCGGGTCAACTGGGGATTTATGTACCAGGTCCTGGAGGCAATGGGGTTTGCTGGGCTTTTTGTGGATGTGATCCATTTGCTCTATGCTCATCCGATTGGAGCTATTATGGTCAATGGCACTATGTCTACTGATTTTGCCATCCAGAAGGGGACTCGGCAGGGCTGCCCACTTTCACCTTTGTTATTCGTTTTGACTCTTGAACCTCTTCTGTCTCTTATTCGGACTTCTTCCCAATTTCGGGGTATTCGGATGGGGCGGGAGGAGTTTCGTCTCGCTGCATTCGCGGATGATCTGTTGGTTCATTTGGGGGATCCCCTGGCTGGACTGCCTTGTCTGTTACAGCTTATCAAAGAATATGGGGTACCCTCGGGACTCCGACTCAATCTAGATAAGTCGGAGGTGATGTTTTTAGCTCCTGAAGGGCATCCGGGGTGGCAGGGTCCCTTTCCCTTGAAGTGGGCGACGGGCTACTTTAAGTACTTTGGCATTTATCTGCTGGCGCGGTTGGGGGATCTTTATCATCTTAATGTGTCTAAGATACTTGGGGAAGTGTCGGCTTGTGTTGATAGATGGCGGGACTTGCCGCTGTCTTTGGGGGGCCGAATAGCCCTATGCAAGATGGCGCTCTTTCCTAAAATACTGTACCCGCTTCAGACTCTTCCATTGCTCTTGAGGCGTTCAGATCTTCGACAACTGGAGCGGTTGTTCAATCGGTTTCTTTGGCGGGGGCGCAGGCCTCGGGTGCGTCTGGCGATATTGCAGCAACCTTGGGGTTTGGGGGGTATGGGCTTCCCAGACCTACGGCGGTACAATGTGGCGTGTTTGCTGCGCTATGTTCGAGACTGGCTGTGGGAGTTGACAGATTGTTCCCCGATGGAGCTGTGGACGGCCGTATTGGCACCCTTCCACTTGCGATACTTGCTGCACGCAAAGACGCTTCGGAATGTGCCTGTGGATATTCGGGGGTTTCTCCTGAAGCCCGTTCGGCAGGCGTGGCGGTTCTTTTGCAAAGGACGTCGGATTTCGGCGTCATATACGCCCTATCTTCCCATTAGGGGTAACGCGGACTTTGAGCCGGGTATGGGACGGTCTCACTTCCAGTTTTTGGAGACTCTTGGAATAGTGAATTTGGAGCATGTGCTGACCCCGGAGGGAAATATGGTGCCCTTTTCTGAACTACGTTGCCAATATTTGTTACGGGATCGAGATGTTTTCCAATATACCCAGCTTCGGAGCTACCTTCGTACGATTCCTGTGGATGCGCTGCGAGGGGGGGGTTTGTTCGGAGATTGAATTGGCCTTGCTGGGGAAGGACATGGGAGCTCGGGTGTCCGGGATTCATAAAATGTTATGGGATGGCATGCTACCTCTGGAGGTGGAAGCCTTGGCGACGGCTTGGTCTGCAGAGCTGGGAGAGGAGATAGGTGCGGAGCAGCTCTTGGAAGGGCTGGGAGCAATCCCGTCCTCCAGTGTGCAGGTTCTGCATCGCGACACCCAATATCGGATCATGCGCCGCCTATATTTTGCCCCTGTGCGGGCTTGGAGAGCCGGGGTAGGGGCGAGTCACTGCTGTCCGCGGTGCGGCGGAGCTAGGGCGACTCTGGGCCATATGTTCTGGTGCTGTCCTAAGGTCCAGGTTTTCTGGGGACGGGTGTTTAGTAATCTTCGTCGGTGCCTGGCACAGTTGGCACCCCTCAATGCACGGAATGTTGTGCTGGATGTCTGGGAGGATGAATGGGGGTGTGTGCTGGGGACTATGGGATTGCGATGGTTGCGTTTGACGCTGATGGTTGCGCGTATGACGGTACTGCAACAGTGGTTGGAGGGGCGGGGACCCAGTTTTGGGGCCTGGAGACTTCGACTCCATACAGTTTTGCTTATGGACCGGCTACACGCCACTGGGGTAGGGCGTAGATGGGCCTGTTTTCTGCAGATGTGGGGGCCCCACGTACAACTACTGCCAGCAGGGGTGCGCCGGCGTATACTGGGAGACCCTTGTTGAGTTCTGGGGATTGGTTAGGATGCTAAGTCAAGGGGCTGGTGGACTTATTTATGTTCACCTGACTGCATGGTCAAGGAGTTGGTCACACTCGGATGCACTTCCTTATTGTGAGTTGTCTTGGGGGTGGGGTGGGGGGATAGTAGGGGGGGTAGGTTGGCTGCTACCAGGATGGATGCACTTTGGCCTCGCAGACTTGCTGAGGGGTGGGTGGGCCTGGGAGAAGACTCCACCCTGGGCCTGCCGGTGCTGATGTTTCTGGATAGCTGGCTGGGCGAGTAGGCAGGGTGGAATCCATGTTGGCTGGGTGGGGGGGGGGGTTTGGGGGGGAGGGGGGGAAAGGGGGGGTTCCGGGGGTGGATGGGCGGTAGGGTGGCTCGTAGAGGCAGCTCATCTAGGAGGGCGCATGACTTTGTCCCACTCTGTCTCGTCTGTAACTCCCCTCCTCCTCCTTTCTCTTTGGTTCTTTCTTCCTTTCTCTGGGGTTTTTTTGCTTAGTGGCACGCGCCCTTCGGGGTGGGCAGTCGGACAGACGCGCATGTTTGTTGACTGCATCGGCGCGCATGAGTACATGTTTCAGCCCCCAAGTTGTGTTTTTGTTATTTGGTTTGTTTACTCCGATTTCAGCATACCAGTAAGGACTCTTCCCTGTCTTGGGATAAAATGTTGTTGTTCTTTATCTTTACACATGTATGCTGCATTACACTATATATGCTGTTTGCAAGGTCTAGCGATGTAGATGGCTTAAGAAGTTTTCAGGGGCTTGTACTTTACATTTACATTGTCCTGGTCTGTATGCCATTGTTCTACTGTTTTAAGCTGCCAACAGCTTATACTGTTTGGGATGTATGTTATTTACGATGAATAAAAAGATTTAAATATAATAATAGTTTAATGTTCCTTGATCTTGATAGCAAATGTTTCAGATCATTTTCACTTTCATCCAGTGAGATCAAATCTAAGCTTTCCTTGGAAACTCAAATGACAAGACTTTGACTTTCATACTTTGGAGACATTACATGTTTATTAGAGAAAGACATCATGCTTGGCAAGGTTTAAGGTAAAAACAAACGAGGGAGACCAGCAATGCGATAAATTAATACAACAACTATGAAAGCCACTCTATCAGCCACCTGACTAAAGATTGAAAACGGTTTAGAACAACTATCTATAGGATTGCCATGAGTCGACTGACTCTTCTTTCTTCTTCTTTAATCCTTAGCTGGCATAAAAGGAGCAGGTTGAACTCTCAACCAATATGCTGCTGTAGGTGCTGCTAGATTCCATGTGTTGTTCACAATACTCTTCCAGCCTTGATGATTGGTTCTGATATTTCAGGTCTCATTGATGGTCAGTTGCTGGTTCCTTAGGTCTTCCTCAATATGTTTGAGCCACGTTTTCTTCGGTGCTGCTCATTGAACCCTTCAGTGGACAAGTTGCTCTCACCAGAGGAGTTTGTATGGTATCCAACTGGTGTTCATTCTGCAAACGTGGCCAAACTATCACAGTCTGCATTTTTGGATTTGTTCTTTGATTGATAAATGATGGTTGCAACTTGTCCAAATTATCTTGTTTTGATGGCAATCACGAAGAGAGACACCCAAAACCTGACAAGCCCAAAGTTATGACCACGGATGGATCACAGGCCAATATTCACCTTGATGGAATCCAAATTGAGCAGGTCCCAGAATTCAAATACCTGGGATTGTTGGTGCAGGAGAAGAAGGTGGTATCCACCACCGAAGGCCAGCAACAGTAATGTTTGCCTCGCTCAAATGGTGCATCTGGAAGAAGGCCAATATCTCCACTAAGACGAAAATTCGCCTCTTCTGAACACTAATCCTGCCAATTCTCCTGTATGGATTGGAAACATGGACTCTGCTCAAGCTCAAGGTTAAACGACTCAACGGCACTTAACAACAACAACGATCTATCAGTGCATACCCTCAGATCAATGGAACCCTATTGCTTCACAAACAAAGAATATAGAAGACAGTTGCAGCTTCAGAAATGTTGCATTTACTTAGGATTGCATGAAAACAGTGTATTTTAAGCCATAGCTACTGGTTACTGCACCTTTTGTATTCTTGGATAGTACAAACATGATAAAGTAGGCAATTGAAACATTTCTACCTCCTGAAATCAATGAAGATTCAACAAACAGAAGAAGGTGTGATGATATCCAAGCATTGTACTAGAATATTCAGAAGAGCTAGAACTTAGCCTACCCTCTTGCCTCCTCCAAAATACCACTTGGGTGATGTGAAGAAAACGGAATTTTTGATCTAGGTGTTCTTCCACAAGAATAGATGCTATCTTCCACAAGAATAGATGCTATTGTGATAACACTGCCAGCAGAGTGGCCTTCCCACCTGGTTGGTCAAGTGTCAGAGCTACTATCCCACCTTGTGCTTTACCTTATTCCATGACAGATGTTCTCTGCACTGGGTAAGACAATGGCAAAGGGAAATCAGTAATACCACTTTCTGCGTCCAATGAGGTGAAGCCAGCCCTAAAGCATGCAGGTCTGAAAGATTGAAGGCTGGAGGTAAAGCTGATACATGGTTAAATGCTAAACCATCCACCTGTGGCAGTAGGCAGCAAACATACAGCAGTAAGTTAAAACTCTTTCTGGGAAAAACATGCAAATCTAAAGGTGCAGAATGGTCTTTTTGTCAAACTTAAACCTGCATAGGCATTTCTCCTCTGATCCTCCACAGAGGGTACTTTCTCCTTTGTTGTCTCTACCTCCTCCAAGCTAGAGCACACAGAAACCACTGGCTCAGAGAATGCATTGTAACTAGCCTATCTACTACCTGTAGCCCCTCACCCACTACCAGCAAACCCACACCCAGAGGCTAAGTCTATAAGGAGTCATGGAAATGTATGCACCATCTATGGGTGTAAATCATGGTATTCTTGTCATTGATATGTATAAATAAACATTTATGCACACAAATGATGTGGGTGTGATTCTGTAAGTATGCATGTGATGTCCATTGTGTGTACTTTCACTGTGGGTGTGTACATGGGTGGAGTGTGGGTGAAGCATAAATTTATGTGCATATTTTATTGAATACGAGCATATGTGCCTTAGATCCACACCCTCATTTATACATATTGTAAGTGACTGCAGCTTAAATGATAGCGTTCTGTAAATTCAAATCCACACAGATTTAACTTTTATAGTATAGGTGCAATTATCACACATAAAACCACGTGTTAACTATGGGGGGACATATAGATTTTACCCTCCTACTTCCTTCAATCTCAGACCCACCCACACAACCACACACATAGCCACACACAGAAACAGGAAGTCACATACACAGGCATATAAAGAACCACACACAGAGACAAATAGATAATCACAACGCACAGAGGAAGGGAAGTGAGGTAGGGAGAAAGAGCAGTAGATAGAGACACCATAATGAAAGATGTGAGGAGAGAGAGAGAGAGAGAAAGAGAGAGAGAAAAGGAGATTGTGCGCTAAAGACAAATTCTGTGATTTTTTAAAAGTTAGTTAAGAAGTAGGCTAGTTTAAAAACTTTGGGCCCAATATTCAAACCAATTAACACAGCAGACCGCTAACCATGTTAATCCTTCTATATGGGATATTCAGCAGCACTAACATGGTTAGTGCCACTGAATATCCCAGAGTGTCGCTGCTAGATATCCTGATGATAACTAGTTGGCATTGGGGCGTTCTGGGGTAGCACGTGACCATAACCGGGCAGCGGCAATATTGAGCTGCTGTCCAGTTATGGCAAAGCAGCTAAAGTAAGGCGCAGAACAGGCTTGCCTAACGTTCACCATGGAATCTAACCGGGCTATGGCTGAATATCGCTGCAGCCCCGTTGACTTCCTGCCAATCTGGGCAACTCAAATATTCAATGCCGGGGCTGGATATGACCCCGGCATTGAATATCCGAGTTTAAGTTTCATTAGTGATGGCTAGCTGCGTTAGAATGGCTAGCTACCACCGCTGAGTATCTTCCTCTTTCTGTTTGTGTGTGCTTTTTTTAAAGTTAGTTAAACAGCAGGATAATTTAAGATTTCTATTTGCATTTGATTTCCATCCATCAGCTCCCACCCACCCCAGTCTCAGTCTTTGATTTATAGAATTTCACCCCAGGGCTTACATGGACAGTTTTAATTCAAGATTCTTTTCTAGTACGTAAACCTAAAATGACAGAATTAAATATACCTAACAGTAATAACAATAAACTCAAGGAACTTTATATTTGTTTAAGTATCCCTAGGGGCAACTCTAGTATTAGGTAAAGTGAGGCAACTGCCTCAGTGTCAAAATTTGGGGGTGGTGGTGGCAGAATGTGCCCCCAAAATATCTCCACTGCCTGCCACTGTCACTGCTTCTCACGAGGTCTGCGATGGCGGCAGCAGCAAGAATATACTAAACATGAAGCACAAGGTTTTAGAGACTCTTGCATGCTACTAAGGCCTTACTGGTTCTGTCCACTTTAAGGTATACTTTTTGTTTTTTGGGGGGGGGGGGGTAGGACTGACAGAATTCTGGAAGCACACAGGAGTCTTAAAGGCCCTCTGCTTCATGTTTACACTGCACACACCTTCAGCGCTATACAAATGATAAATAGTAGTAGTAGCTTATTGCTGCTGCTGCCAAAGACTTCTGAAAAAGCAGTAGTGGTGGCAGCTGGGAGACTGAGGGGGAAGATGGATATGGGAGGGGGGTGTCAGGGGAGACGGGGGGAATGCTAGACATGGGGGAGCAAGGGTGCATAGGCAAATGAAGGGAGATGCTGTACACAGGATGGGAGTTTTAAGGAGATGGAGAGATGCTGAACATGAGAGGGAGGCTATAAGGAGATGGAGGAAGGATCCTGGACATGGAAGGGGGCCATAAGAAGATGGAGGGAGGATGCTGGATACAAAAGGAGACCACAGGGAAATGGAGGGGGATGCTGAAGATTGAAGAGGGCCATAGAGAGATGGAGGGTAATTCTGAACATGCCAGGTTGGGGGTGAGAGGAGCAGGGGGGCATAGACAGATGGCGTGAGATGCTGACAATGGGGAGCCTGGGGGTTGCTGGAAATGGTGGCATAGAGAGATGGAGGATACAGGACATGAGAGAAGCACATAAGGAGATGGAGAGAGGATCCTGGACATAGGAGGAAGCCGTAGAGAGATGGAGGAGAGATGCTGGAGAAGGGAGTGGGCCAAAGGAAGATGGAAGGTGGATGTTGATGGTATAGAAAGATAGAGGAGGATGCTGGAGATGGAAGAATCTTTTTGGATCAACAACAATTTTTGGAGAAATGGGCAGCGATCCTGAATAAGTGTTCCCTAGATCTGATGTTAATTGATACCATGTCCCCTGTGTTATAAGACACTCAAAAGAAAATCAAGAAAACTGTTGAACAGATTAAGTCTGGTTTAAATTCTTCCTCCGTGGATGAGTGTTTATGTAAGTAAATATAATCAAACTATTGAAAAGTTCTGGAATACTTTGCACCAGAACAAGATGCACAAGTTATAATGTGATGCTGATGATTATACATGCGGCCTCATTAATGGGTGGTTGAACCCAGAGAGATGGACCAATATCACCAGAAGGGTGGGTTTTGCTGAATCATCTAGTATACAGGAATTCAGTGATGACTTGTCATGCCTTTTTTAGGGTACAAAAGGGGTGTACACCCGGGGTGCTGGCGCTACAGATGCAACTGCAGGAAAGACTGGACAATGGATCAAGAGGAAGATTGGCATAGGAGGGTCATTTGATCATTCAGCTGAAAGAATCAACAATCTTAAATATATCATAGATGGAGTTGACTACTCACCAGAGTTTTGTGTTGGAGAAAGGACTGTCTTTTCTTCCTTCCACTCTACATGACCCATTTAGACGTAGGGTTGATATTGCACGATTCGTGAGAAATCTGCAGGTGCAGTTGTACTTTTTCAAGCAAACAGATAGGTCTGCTGATTTATCTGTCTTCAGACCTCATTCTTGTTGGATACCACTGAAGAATATGGAAGCCCATATATTGACATTTTTTGATCTGGTATTTAAAGATGTGTCCAAACTAGAGGAAAAACGGTGTCTAATTATCATTTGAATCTGACTAAATATGAGAATATTGCATTGAAACAACTCTGATCACTTTTATATTGTCATCTGCCCCATGGACAGTGGTAGTCTGGAGTCAGGATCAATATGTGACAGAAGCTTTACACCAACTGCAGAATACACCTCATTATCAAATTTTGACTATGGATCCCACCTCTAGTTTCATACATCGGATTGGGACTTTGGTCCAGGAAGCTATCTAACAAAGGCTGAAGCTGTTTTTTTATGTAAGAACATAAGAACATAAGATATGCCATACTGGGTCAGACCAAGGTCCATCAAGCCCAGTATCCTGTTTCCAACAGTGGCCAATCTAGGTCATACGTACCTAGCAGTTTCCCCAAAAGACACAGGTTCCGCAATGCTTGTACTGGGTCAAGCATTGATATCCTGGGTCCCTTCTTAATAATGGTTTATGGACCTTTCCTCCAGGAACTTGTCCAAACCTTTTTTAAACCCAGCTATACTAACAGCCTTACTACATCCTCCGGTAACAAATTCCAGAGTTTGATTACACGTTGAGTGAAAAAATATTTTCTTTTATTAGTCTTAAATAGTTTACCCTGTAGCTTCATTGCATGTCCCCTAGTCTTTCTATATTCTGATAACATAAACAATCGATCTACGTTTACCCGTTCCACTCCGTTCATTAATTTATAGACTTCTATCATATCTCCCCTCAGCAGTCTCTTTTCCAGGTTAAAGAGCCCTAACCTTTTTAGCCTTTCTTCATCCCCTTTACCATTTTGGTGGCTCTTCTCTGAACCTTTTCTAATAACTCTATATCTTTTTTAAGATACGGCGACCAGAATTGCACACAATATTCAAGGTGCGGTCTCACCATGGAACGATATAGAGGCATTATAATATCTTTTGTTTTATTTTCCATTCCTTTCCTTATGATACCTAGCATTCTATTTGCTCTCTTGGCTGCCGCTGCACACTGGGCCGAGGGTTTTTAACATGTTATCCACAATGACGCCTAAATCTTTTTCCTCGGTGGTGGTTCCTAATGTGGAACCTTGCATTGTATAACCATAGTTTGGGTTGTTCTTCCCTAGGTGCATAACTTTGCACTTGTCCACATTAAATTTCATCTGCCATTTTGATGCCCAATCTTCTAATTTATCAAGATCCTCTTGCAATTTTCCACAATCCTCTTGGGTTTTAACAACTTTAAATAGTTTTGTGTCATCTGCAAATTTGATAACCTCACTCGTTATTCCACTTTCCAGGTCATTTATGAATATATCAAAAAGCAGCGGACCCAGCACAGATTCCTGGGGTACACCACTATTCACCTTTCTCCATTGGGAAAATTGTCCATTTAGCCCAACCCTTTGCTTTCTATCTCTTAACAAGTTCTTGATCCACAGTAGTACACTGCCTCCTATCCCATGACTCTATAGTTTTGCCAAAAGTCTCTGATGAGGGACCTTGTCAAAGGCTTTCTGAAAGTCCAGATACACTATATCAACCGACTCACCTTTGTCTACCTGTTTATTCACACTTTCAAAAAAACATAACAGATTAGTAAGACAAGATCTTCCTTGTCTAAAGCCATGTTGGCTGTCTCCCATTAGGCCATGTCTATCTACATGCTGAGTAATTTTATTCTTTATGATAGTTTCTACCATTTTTCCCAGTACTGACGTGAGGCTCACCGGTCTGTACTTTCCCGGATCACCCCTGGAACCCTTTTTAAAAATTGGTGTTACATTGGCGATCCTCCAATCTTCAGGTATTAGAGATGATTTTAATGATAGTTCACAGATTACTAATAGCAGGTCTGCAATCTCATATTTCAGTTCTTTCAACACCCTTGGATGTATACCATCCGGCCCAGGTGATTTGCTGCTCTTCAGTTTATCTAATAGTTGTAATACATCGATATTTCCTTCAATTCTTCTGCACCTTTAAATACCACTTCAGTCATGGGTAACATCCCTACATCTTCCTCAGTAAAGACTAAAGCAAAGAATTCATTCAGTCTCTCCGCTATTGCCTTGTCGCCTCTTAGTGCCCCTTTAACTCCTCTATCATCTAATGGACCAACTGACTCTCTCACAGGTTTTTTGCTGCGAATGTACGTGAAAAAATTTTTATTTCGCGTTTTTGCTTCCACAGCAAGCTTCTCCTCAAATTCTCTCTTTGCCCGTTTTATCAATGCCTTGCATTTGATTTGCCAGTGCTTGTGCTGTTTCCAGGTTTTGTCGTTTGGCTCTTTTTTCCATTTCCTGAAAGATGCTTTTTTGGCAACAGCAGCCTCTCTGACCTCACCTTTAAACCATGCTGGCAGTTTTTTGGACTTCCTTCCACTTTTCTTAAAGCGTGGAATACAGCTGGTCTGGGCTGCCAAGATAGTATTTTTCAACAACACCCAAGCTTGATGTAAGTCTTTAATCTTTGCAACTGCTCCTTTTAGTTTTTTCTTAACTATTTTCCTCATTTTATCATAGTCTCCCTTTCGAAAGTTAAAAGGTAGTACTGTGGATTTCCGTACTATCCCTCCTCCACTAATTAAATCAAAGGCGATCATGCTATGATCACTATTGCCAAGTGGCCCCAACACCCTTATCTCTTGCACTAGATCTGGTGTTCCACTAAGGACCAGGTCTAATATGGCTTCCCCTCTGGTCGGTTCATGAACCAGCTGCTCCAAGAAGCAGTAATTTATGTCATCTAGGAACTTTATCTCCCTAGCATGTCCTGCCGTGACACTGACCCAGTTGATACCGGGGTAATTGAAATCACCCATTATTATTACCGCGCTGTAACTTTTGTTAGCTTCCTTGATTTCTTTGAGCATTTCATCATCCATTTGTTCATTCTGGCCTGGCGGTCGATAGTACACCCCCACTGCCATCGCCTTCCCCTTTTTACATGGAATTTCAATCCATAGAGATTCTACAGCAAATTTTGTTTCCTGCAAAACTTTAATCCTTTCTGACTCAATGCCCTCTCTAACATAGAGCGCAACTCCTCCACCAATTTGATCAGCTCTATCATTACGATATAGTTTGTACCCAGGTATCACAGTGTCCCACTGGTTGTCCTCCTTCCACCATGTCTCTGATATTCCAATCATATCTAACCTCTCATTTAGTGCTATATATTCTAACTCTCCCATCTTATTTTTTAGACTTCTAGCATTTGCATACAAGTATTTTAGAGACTTTTTTTGTTCATATTAATTTGGCTATTGGTAGACATGGGTAATTTGGGATCTTTAAGCTCTGTCTGCTCCATACTTGAGGGCATTTGGGCTACTTTGCTCTTTTTTGGAACCTCTCTGCTTTTGTTGGTATCCTTCAAGGATACATTCTTCCAAACCATCTGCTCTTGGGCGACTGTCGGCTTTCCCCTATTATCTAGTTTAAAAGCTGCTCTATCTCCTTTTTAAAGGTTAATGCCAGCAGCCTGGTTCCATCCCGGTTAAGGTGAAGCCCATCCCTTCGGAAGAGCCCCTCCTTTCCCCAGAATGTTCCCCAGTTCCTAACAAATCCAAAACCCTCATCTCTGCACCATTGTCTCATCCACGCATTGAGACTCCGGAGCTCTGCCTGCCTTTTGGGTCCTGCACGTGGAACGGGAAGCATTTCGGAGAACGCTACCCTGGAAGTTCTGGATTTCAACTTCCTACCTAAAAGCCTAAATTTAGCCTCCAGAACCTCCCTACCACATTTTCCTATGTCATTGGTACCGACATGTACCAAGACAGAAGACTCCTCCCCAGCACTATCTAAGAACTTATCTAGGTGGCGCGTGAGGTCTGCTACCTTCGCACCAGGCAGGCATGTTACCAGGCGATCCTCACGTCCACCAGCCACCCAGCTATCTACATGCCTAATGATCGAATCACCAACTATAAGGGCTGTCCTAACCCTTCCCTCATGGGCACATGGCCCTGTAGAAACTTCCTCAGTTCGAGAGGGTTTTACATCACCTGGAGGACAGGTCCTAATTATAGGATCACTTTCTGCCACACCAGGGTGATGCTCCCCTGTCACGTGACCCGCTCCTCCATGGCAACAGGGATGCTGCCAGACTGGAGGTGGGACTTCAGGACTATATCCCTGTAGGTTTCGTCTATGTACCTCTCTGTCTGTCTTATGTTTTCCAAGTCTGCTACTCTAGCCTCTAGAGAACGGACTTGTTCCCTGAGAGCAAAGAGCTCCTTGCACCTAGTGCACACGTAAGACCTCTCACCAACTGGGAGAAAATCATACATGTGACAGTCAATGCAAAAGACTGGAAAGCCCCCATCTCGCTGCTGGACTGCTGTCTGCATCTTAGTTTTAAGTTTTTGTTTAGATCTTTAAGTTCTTTACTTACTAAGGGTTGCCAATAAAACTGTACCTAATACGTTTAATATACCTTGTTCACCTGAAGCTTAATTAATCTCAGGTCCTTAGTGTATGACTGATTTGGGTAATGAGCTTCACCTGAGAGCACCTCCTGTCTGTTAAAATGTGTACCTATAAAGCTACAATTATCCCAGGGGTGGGTGGGTGTGGGGAGGGAGGGAAATAACACTTATTAAAAGAGGGCTGCTACACAGTACCCTGTCCTGTGCTGCTGAGGTAAGCTATATTCTTATTTGATTTAAATTATAGCTCTTTGCTGCTGCTAGGCTCTAACTTATTATGAAATTTAAACTACAAGCTCTCTGCTGGGTATGAAATTTAACCAGAAAGCTCTCTTCTGTGTTTTAAATGTAAACTAAAAGTACTTTGCTGATGCTAGGCCCTGAATGACTATTAAATTTAAACTACAAGCTCCCTGCTGGATATGAAATTTAACCAGAAAGCTCTCTTCTGTGTTTTAAATGTAACTTAAACTGCTGCTACTAGGCCCTGACTGATTTAACAAAAAATAGTGGGTTCACAGATTAATTAGCTTTAATAAAACGAATTCCTTTTAGAAAAGTCCCAGAAGTATATACTCACAGTTGCAGATCTCTTTCCAGAAGTAACAGGCCCCTTTTCTAGTCTTTCTAGTCTTAGGCACCTAAGATACTGTTTTTTTATCTTGTGCTTAAAGCCCATAAATCTACAGTATGGAAACTCCACCTGGGTGACCAATTGTTTCACTGTGTAGTGCTGTTTTGGAACTTTTGTCACATTTTTTGGATTCTTTTTTGAAACCACTGGTGCCTCTTATTCAATCTTATATCTAAGTTACATCTCATTTTTTATGATATTTGGGGACATTTGATCATGTTACTCCAGATACGTATTGGTTATTTTTGACTTGGAAGCCCTGTATACCAATATACCACAAAAGGCAGCAAGAGACATTATCTTCCAGAAGTTATAAGCACGTCCGTCACCTATGCATATACCAACTTCTTTTTTGATGGCATTAATGGATTTGGTGTTGGAGGAGAATTACTTTCATTTTGATGATTCTGTTTACAGGTACATGGCTGGCATTGCTATGGGTACAGCTATGGCCCCTAGTTTAGCCAACCTATATGTGGCTAATTTTGAAGAGCTGTATCTCTGTGGGTCTAATTGGATCCAACATGTCAAATTGTGGCTGCTGTTAATTGACGACATTGTTTGCCTTTCGTCATCTGCTGTGGAAGATTTGCTACATTTTGCAACATGATTTAATTCTTTGGATAAGCATTTGAAATTCACTTGTACTTATCATCAATCTAGTATCCAGTTCTTGGATGTAGTAGTAATTAAGACTGATGGATAATTACAGACCACATTGTTCCATAAAATGGTAGATTGCAATAGTTTATTGTATTCCAGCCATCACCCTGTGAAGTTCTCTGCCTATAGAACAATTTTTGCGGATTCACCGTATATGTTCCGCAGTGACAGAATACAAAATACAGGCAGCCATGTCAAGGTAGGGCGGTGGGTTTGGCCTGCTGTATGTGCTGGCTGGGAGGTGGTGCACCCCCGCCGGGTCCACACTTCTGAGGCAGCGTGGCAAGCTATCCTTAAAGATGAGTGGCTTGCCTTGCTGCCGCCAATGGCGGCTCTTCTCTCCCAGCTGAAGTCTTGCTGGGCCTGAATTGGAGACAGCGCGGAAAGTCACTCATCTTTAAGGTAAGCTTGCTGCACTGCCTTGGAAGTGTGTGTCCAGTGGGGTGGGGGTTTGCCAGATGCAAAGGGGGGCTCCCACCACGGGGTCAAGGGGGCTGGGAACACCACTGAGCAATGTTATGGGAGATGTTGTTACGACGAGGATATCTGGAGTTAGCCCTTAGACAGGCTTTTTTGCGGGCTTTGTATACTAATTGTCAGCTGCTTCTTCAAGATCGTAATTGGGATATTACTCAAAGATCAGTATGTGTGTTGCAACATTCTAATTTGTCCCAACAAGTGGCCAATATAATTCGTACTCATTGGCATAGTTTGGCACTATACCAGGTGTTCAGTGAAGGTCCATATGTGGCATTTCATTGGGCCTCAAAATTGCGAAACAAAGAGGTATATGCTGACATTTTGTGAATCACAGTAAATGAGACTACTCGTCATGCACCTTGTCAACACTGCAGTATGTGTGTTTTTACTGTGGCAACTGCCATTGGACTCATGAAGAAGATGTACAAGTATCGGCATATCATTACATGTTCTACATCTTTTGTCATCTACATAGTTATGTGCTCATGCCAACTTATATATGTAGGCAAGACGCTTGCCCAGTTAAAATTTGTCTAAGTGAGCATAACAGTAGGTTAAAGCCAGACACTCTTATGGAACCTGTGGTGCCACATTACCAAACAATCACACATTTGAGGATCTTATGTGGATTGTCATTGAGTTTGTACCGGTATCGGTCCCGGAGAGTGGGGGGATCAGAGGATCAATTTGTCACATTGTGAACAATTTTGGATATATGAACTGTAGTCAGTAAAACTGTATGGTTTACTTTAAATGATGGTTTGAAACTTAATACTGTCATTCAACCTTTGTAACTTTTGTCTTTCTAATAAAGTTTGGAGCAGCTGTGATGGCATCATGGCTGTGCTTAGGTAAGAAAGCCAGTGTGGTCTTTTTAAACACTGGCAGCTTCCTTTGCTGCCATGGAGGCCATTGCCATTGTGCTTTAATGAATCGTTGTATTTCATTCAGCAATTCACCAGCCCCTGAAGAAGAAACCAAAACCAACTGGCCAAATGAAGGTTGGGTTGAGGAGGTAGATGGAGCTGCTATTTGTGAATGGGAGATACCTGAGCTGAAGAAGTAGTGCTGAAAATGTAACGACATTCAATGGATGAGATAAATGCTCTTTTTTTAAGCCTGATATTGAAGGTTTAAATGCCTTTCTTATGTTGCAATTAGTGCCTGCCTGCTCTTCAGTGAGCTATGATGAACCAAGTATTGGAACACTGCAGTTTTATGAAAATATGCAAAATGCAATATATGCCTTTGAGTCAATGCTGACTCCTGGGTTTTCTTGGCAATGTGACTGGAAGTAGATTGCTTGGCCTTTTTTCTGAGGCAATGGTGGATTAAGTGGCTTGCCTGAGGCAACAAGGAGTGCCAGTAGGATTTCACCACTGGTCTCTTGGTGATCAAGCCAGCGTTCTAACCACTAGGCTACTCCTCCACTCCTATGAAAATATAAATGAGATTAAAAATACAAAAAATTCACAAATGAATATAGAAATTGATTACTAAAGGTTATTACTGGACTTTGATGGACTTGAGATGTGGTTGATGAGACTGATGAATAGTAAGGTGAGCCTATGATCTTTTGTACATTTATATTTGACCAAGTATGGCTCAATCTGATAGTCCTCACTTCTATAATATTTTTAAAGTGGATTAAAAAGATGGATGTGCTCACTATAACCATTTGAGGAGTAGGACAGTCCCTGGAAGTTTATTGTTTGTATTTGTTTTGTCCTCCAGTCTATGTTTTTGAGGGGGGGGGGGGGGTTGTTGGCTAACTGGTACAAATCCACTAAATCACAAATGCCTGAATGTCTTGGGACAAATACCAAATGCAGAGGGTTCACATACTGGTCATGACCTGCAGTCACATAGTCATGCATTATGCCCATTGATGACTTGCACTGTGGGCAATGCTGAAAGAGATAGAAAAGTACAGCTTTGCCTCCAAATGCATTATTTATTTAGGGATCTATTTACTAAACTGAGTTAAGTGTTTAAAGTGTACACATGGAACTTAAAAAAGTTAACACTCCTCATTAACAGGTGGAGGTCTATTCCCCTCTGGACGTCCAGCCCCTGTACGGCCCCTCAGAATCGGGGAGTACAGCGGTAGACCATTTTCTGATCTCACGGGGGCGTCTAGCCCATATGGGATCAGAATCAGGTCTACTAGCCTGTACATGCAGGCTGGGCCCCAATTCTGAAGGGCTGCACACCCTACAGATCCCCGGCGAACTCAGTCAAGCTCTTGAATGGAGCCGCGATGCCATAGCGATTGCTGGCCACGGGACAGAGCCCCTTTTTCCCGCACCCTGACCCCCAATCCAGCCTACTATGGCCAGGATCGGGCTGCGGGGAACCCACTGCACCATCTCTCCATCCTGCTGCTGCTGGCCTTCGCTGTCCCCTGACATCCAGGGGAACTTATTCCACCTCCGAGATGGAATAAGTCCCCTATCTAGAAGGCTGACCCAGGACGAACAGGGTCGATTTCAGAATCAGCCCTGAATGTCCGGGGTGACAGCCTGCCCATGCATCGCCTTCGCTCTGCCTCTTGCCCGCCCCCTCCTGCCCCCATCTAAGGCTCCCTGTACAACCCCACTGTTTGTACAGAGAGCCTTGCACGGGGACGACAAGGGAGACGAATAGCAGAGATGTACTTTCAGGCAGGGAGTACATCCCTGCTATTTCTGCCTCAGAATGACCCCCATAGTGTATATTAACTGCTGCGTTAAACACCTAAGGGCCGATTTTATATCGAGCTGTGTGAAGATACTTGCCATTAACATGCTTTAGTCACCTATTTTCAAGGACGTACGTGTGTTAATGGGCACTTATTTAGGCAGTCACAATTCTGTAAGTACACGCATACACCTGATCATGCATATTTTCAGTGTGGGCATGCACAGGGGTGGAATTTGGGTAAAGCATAGGCAGAGCAAAGTTTGCACACGTGGACCCGGATCCCAGATGGGGCATGTCTGGGCTGTCTGGACAGCCTCGAGCAAGATATTCCCATGGGTGCAGGATCGGACGCTGAGAGACAGTTTGGCGTGCCCCTGCATCGCCGCAGGGACATCCTGCTGCTGTGGAGACCCCAGTCTCCCCACTGCCTGACCTCACAGGGGCAGCCAGGGCCCAGATCAGGCAGCAGGGACTCACTTGACTTGCCGCTGTTATTGCTGGGGGGCTGGCTGTCCAATCCAGAGGGGCGGCCAGTGCTTATTCCACCTCTGAGGCGGAATAGGCTGGCTGTCCCCCTGGTGCTCCCCGGACATACAGGGCCATCACCTGAACTGGCCCTGTATGTCCAGGGGCCGGTCCCACCCATGCTCTGCCCAGTCTCCGCCCCCATGCCCCCCCATCCCCCGCAGCACACACAGCGGCTCTGTGCATGCAGGGGGCTAGGAGGCAGCATACGGTGCAGGCAGCTAGTGTGGCTGGATGTCTCACTGGGCCCTACAGCCTCAGTATCCACCTCACAGAATCAGGCCCATAAGATATAAAATACTATAACTTACATGGGTTCTTGAAAAATCTAGGCACGGACATGTTCTAACACACATTAACTCCACTAAAGTATAGAAAAAAATCCCCCTAGGGGTGGAGAGTGTGCTTTGCAGTCAATGCAGGTGTTGTTGATGTGAATTAACTGCTAATGTTTCACATAAGGCACAAGAGTTATCTACGTTTTTAGTGGTGAAGTTAACATCATTCCATACAATATCAGCAGCGATGATGTTAATGTGTGCTAGTGACCATTAGTGGCAATGTTACTTTACACCAAGTGCTGGGAACACCCCCAACAATCACCGCAGACGTTTTGCAGTTACTGCTGGTTAACATTTGCAGCTAGTGTGTATTTTGTAAATAGGAGCCTTATGCTTTATCCACAGAGGTGAAGAAGGTATAAAAGAAGACAATGAACAAGGCGCCATCTGAAGAGAACAGGTGTCAGTGAAGCCGTGCATGTGACAGGAGCTCACTATTGAATCCTGGAGCAGCCTAATTGTTTCTCGGGTAAACTGTGAGTATAGGAGGTTATGAGTTGTAGTGATGAAAGCTCCCAGGAAGACATGGAAGTGGAAGAAAATCCTAGTTTCCCCTTTGAAATGGATGACAGTTCACTTGTGCATAAGACTTGCAAGCCAGATCAGAAAAAAAACCCAGCTCCCGGCTAAGGTCAGGCCACGCCCTAGCTCAGGGGTGGAGACAAGCTTGCCTGATGATTGGTCACACAGGTGAAGAGAACAGGGAGTGCCTAGCAGCCAACGGTTCTTAAAACCACGAGCAGAGCAGAAAGAGAAAGAGGAAGGAGGAAGGCAAAGGACAACAGAGAGAGCAAGGCTGAGCATAGCAGGAGGAGAAAGAAAGAAAGAAGAAAACTCCCAGGAAAGCAGCTACCTAAAAGGGACTGGAGAAGGACATAAGGAGGCTGAATTTCAGAGCCTGGAGGATCCCAGGAAGAAAGAAATCAGCGCGTGTCTGAGGAACCCTTCCCCAGGTAAAGCCAGCAGTTTCAGAGCTGAGAAATCAACAAACAGTTTGCTATTGCTAAGGTCCAGGAAGCAGAGCCCTCACCGTCTACTGCTAAGAGGTGGGTGGAACGTTTTACGTATGGGAAAAGTCATAGCCCTGATAAAAGCAGAACAGCTGAGTCTTCAAAGCTAGAAGCACTGAGAGAGTTGTTTGCTGAGGGAAAAGTTCACTCCCCTAATACAACTGTGCCTTTACAAGCTGAATTGCTGTGGAATCAGTTCCAGGAATTTCTAAAGGAGAGAAATTCTGGGAGAGTTTGTAACTGTGTGTGAGAGAAAACTGCAGCCAATCTGAGCACTTTTCAAATCATTTAGAATCCCTTCAGCAAAGGCTCCAACGATCCTGTGAGCAGTGAGTGAGAATCAGCTGTGCCTACTTAGTTGGGAACTGTGTGTGAGAGAAAACTGCAGCCAATCTGAGCACTTTTCAAATCATTTAGAATCCCTTCAGCAAAGGCTCCAACGATCCTGTGAGCAGTGAGTGAGAATCAGCTGTGCCTACTTAGTTGGGAACTGTGTGTGAGAGAAAACTGCAGCCAATCTGAGCACTTTTCAAATCATTTAAAATCCCTTCAGCAAAGGCTCCAACGATCCTGTGAGCAGTGAGTGAGAATCAGCTGTGCCTACTTAGTTGGGAACTGTGTGTGAGAGAAAACTGCAGCCAATCTGAGCACTTTTCAAATCATTTAGAATCCCTTCAGCAAAGGCTCCAACGATCCTGTGAGCAGTGAGTGAGAATCAGCTGTGCCTACTTAGTTGGGAACTGTGTGTGAGAGAAAACTGCAGCCAATCTGAGCACTTTTCAAATCATTTAGAATCCCTTCAGCAAAGGCTCCAACGATCCTGTGAGCAGTGAGTGAGAATCAGCTGTGCCTACTTAGTTGGGAACTGTGTGTGAGAGAAAACTGCAGCCAATCTGAGCACTTTTCAAATCATTTAGAATCCCTTCAGCAAAGGCTCCAACGATCCTGTGAGCAGTGAGTGAGAATCAGCTGTGCCTACTTAGTTGGGAACTGTGTGTGAGAGAAAACTGCAGCCAATCCGAGCACTTTTCAAATCATTTAGAATCCCTTCAGCAAAGGCTCCAACGATCCTGTGAGCAGTGAGTGAGAATCAGCTGTGCCTACTTAGTTGGGAACTGTGTGTGAGAGAAAACTGCAGCCAATCTGAGCACTTTTCAAATCATTTAAAATCCCTTCAGCAAAGGCTCCAACGATCCTGTGAGCAGTGAGTGAGAATCAGCTGTGCCTACTTAGTTGGGAAACTGTGTGTGAGAGAAAACTGCAGCCAATCTGAGCACTTTTCAAATCATTTAGAATCCCTTCAGCAAAGGCTCCAACGATCCTGTGAGCAGTGAGTGAGAATCAGCTGTGCCTACTTAGTTGGGAACTGTGTGTGAGAGAAAACTGCAGCCAATCTGAGCACTTTTCAAATCATTTAAAATCCCTTCAGCAAAGGCTCCAACGATCCTGTGAGCAGTGAGTGAGAATCAGCTGTGCCTACTTAGTTGGGAACTGTGTGTGAGAGAAAACTGCAGCCAATCTGAGCACTTTTCAAATCATTTAGAATCCCTTCAGCAAAGGCTCCAACGATCCTGTGAGCAGTGAGTGAGAATCAGCTGTGCCTACTTAGTTGGGAACTGTGTGTGAGAGAAAACTGCAGCCAATCTGAGCACTTTTCAAATCATTTAGAATCCCTTCAGCAAAGGCTCCAACGATCCTGTGAGCAGTGAGTGAGAATCAGCTGTGCCTACTTAGTTGGGAACTGTGTGTGAGAGAAAACTGCAGCCAATCTGAGCACTTTTCAAATCATTTAGAATCCCTTCAGCAAAGGCTCCAACGATCCTGTGAGCAGTGAGTGAGAATCAGCTGTGCCTACTTAGTTGGGAACTGTGTGTGAGAGAAAACTGCAGCCAATCTGAGCACTTTTCAAATCATTTAGAATCCCTTCAGCAAAGGCTCCAACGATCCTGTGAGCAGTGAGTGAGAATCAGCTGTGCCTACTTAGTTGGGAACTGTGTGTGAGAGAAAACTGCAGCCAATCTGAGCACTTTTCAAATCATTTAGAATCCCTTCAGCAAAGGCTCCAACGATCCTGTGAGCAGTGAGTGAGAATCAGCTGTGCCTACTTAGTTGGGAACTGTGTGTGAGAGAAAACTGCAGCCAATCTGAGCACTTTTCAAATCATTTAAAATCCCTTCAGCAAAGGCTCCAACGATCCTGTGAGCAGTGAGTGAGAATCAGCTGTGCCTACTTAGTTGGGAACTGTGTGTGAGAGAAAACTGCAGCCAATCTGAGCACTTTTCAAATCATTTAGAATCCCTTCAGCAAAGGCTCCAACGATCCTGTGAGCAGTGAGTGAGAATCAGCTGTGCCTACTTAGTTGGGAACTGTGTGTGAGAGAAAACTGCAGCCAATCTGAGCACTTTTCAAATCATTTAGAATCCCTTCAGCAATGGCGCGCCCGTGCCTTGCGGGCCCGCGCCTGAGGGCCTCGCAAGAGGGCCCTTTGGCGTGGCCCTTAGGCGGTGGACCGTGCGAGACCCACTATCTGCTGCTATATGCTCATTCTGTTCAGCGATATGCTGTTTGTAGTTAATGTAAGGTAATGTAATGTAAGTTATGTACTGTGTTCCCTGTTTGTACTCCTAGTGTTTTGTTGTGATGTAATGATAATGCAATGTATGTTTCCCTCACCTTTGTTTAACTTTGTGCTGTATTAACCGCTTTGATTGAAGGAAAAGGCGGGATACAAAACATGTTAAATAAATAAATAAATAAATATATCCTGTTGCCATAGAAGGAATGCAAATAGATTCCTGTTTGCCAAGCTCTGAGTGTGAACCTGTACCAATGGATTGCTCATTGTGTTTAAAAGAAGAGTCTGCATTATTGAACTGAGCCGAGAGACTGAGAAACAATATAGAGAATAAGTGCAGTACCTGCTTAGAATTAAGGAAGGCTAGTACTGTACTTTACTAAGCTTAATTGCCTTCTGAAGCTAAGAAGCAGTGCTTAGGAGAAGTTTGCTTTGAGAAAAGAAAATCACAGCTGTTGCAAGTTTATCTGTATTTCTCTTGAATGACCACACGAGGCAGTCCTCGGTGTAAGCTTGTGGGAATAAGATCAGCTGAACAGTGAAAAGAGGTTTTTGTTACGTCATTCTCTGTTACCTGATTTATCCTTTATGTTGGAGAAGCATCGTTTTTGCCTTGTTTGTGTATTGAGCTTAAATGCCCTGGAAATCCCCACAAAATAAATTTTCTTGCTGCCTTGAACCACCGACTCACAACTACAATTTGTCCTTAAAGAATAAACTAACTACAAGTCCCAGAATACCTCTGGTGCCAACAAGGGAAGCTTTATTCAAAAGTGGACAACATAAGGCTGTTTCCTGCTTGTAAGCTCTTGGGCCCAAGCGGAAGCATCGCAAGTGGCGTAGTATTAAGGATTTCACGCATGCGCAAAAGGAACATCATCAGGATACCTGCTGGAAAAGTAACTTCGCTGTGGAGCCAAGCTGAGGAGCATCCAGGAAGTGAAATAGCAGTGCAGAGAAGACTACAAGACCGTCACTGGTGTTAAGCGCGAAGCTTCACCTAAGCCAGGTAACGGGTACCTAGCCAGGGCCGGTTAGGATACCAGGGCAAGGGTGCAAGCCTAGCTATTGAAAAAAAAAAAAAGAGTGAAGCAAAATTTTTTTTTTTTGGTATCGCACTTTGGTCTGTGTGTTTTCTTCTTACAGGATTCCAAGATGACTCTCGAGGCTCAGGACGTATTAAAATGGATGGCACATCAATTCGAGCGACAGACAGACTTGTCCTTACAGGCGCAGGAGAGAAGTGCTGCACATATGCAAGCTCAACAGAAACCACTTCTTGAGATGTTGGAAGCATGGCTGGCGGAGCAGAAAAAGCAGACTGGACCAGCAGCAACACCTCCCGGTTCCGGTACACCAGTTTCTTTGGTGGTGCTTGGTTTGCAAGCTGGTGGGACTTTCAATTTTGGACAGCTCACAGATAGGGACGACATTGACGATTTCCTTGAAGGTTTTGAACGGTTGGCTCACCTCAGTGGCTGGCCTAAAGAGCATTGGGCCGTGCGCCTCGTGGCATCCCTTACTGGGGAGGCTTTAGCCGCATACCGTGCCATGCCACCTGCGCTCGCCAGTAACTATGACGAGCTTAAAAAGGCGGTTAGAGAGAGGCTTGGGCTAACACCTCTAGTTTATCATCGCCTACTAAGGGCTGTAGGATTAAAACCAGGCGAGACTCCTAGGGCCCTATGTCAAAGAGTCCGTACCCTAGTGAACAAATGGCTGACTCCTGAAGGAAAATCAGTGGAGTCAATTCTAGATAGCCTTGTGTTGGAGCAATACATGGCTGCTGTACCCCGAGAAATTCACACCTTCCTTATACTCCAAAACTGCAAAACCCCACAAGAGGCCATAATGCTTTTGGAGCATTTCATGGAGGCAGAGTTAAGTGCACATGAAGGTGGCAGTGCTTCCAGGGTTGCAGTATGCGGTGTATCAGAAAAGAAGATGGGGTTAACTAATGAATCTCTGAAAATGTATATGCCAATGTTGAAAGGCCATGTTACCAAAAAGAAATGTTTCAAGTGTGGTAAAGAGGGCCATATTCAACCGGAATGTTATGTGAAGACAGCACTAATAGCGGAGAACCCCCGGAAAGTCAGAGAAGGATTTTTACTCTCAGTGGAAGTACAGGGAATTGTAACCACCGCGCTCTTAGACTCAGGTGCCGAACAGAGCATGCCGTCTAAAGCGCTCTGGCGACAAATTGAGGCCAGGAGTAAGGACGCAGCAATTCAGCCTGTAAGTAAAGTAAAAATCAGATGTATCCATGGAGGCATCTCCCTATATCCTGTCTATAAGCTTCAAGTGAAAGGCTTAGGCGTAAGCAGAGAGATCCCCATAGCTGTGGTACCCAGGCTGCCTCATAATCTAGTACTGCGGAGAGACTGGCCACAATTTCATAGGGGCCTGAAACAGGGCCTGCTTTCAAAAGAAGCCATGGTCTCCACGAGGGCCCAGTTGAAGGCCCTAGAAAGTGACGAGGAATCCCTAGAAGAACCTGTAGAAGATCTTCCCTCGCATGAGGACTTGATAGCTTCCCCAGTAGATAAGAGCAAAAAGGGAAAAGGAGAGAAGGATAGGGAGAGGCGGTCTCGCTCCCGGCATAGGGCCGAAGCGCAGGCCGGACAAGGCTTGCCATGGGTACCGGTGGAACTAGGTGACAAATTCCCCACGTTTCCCAAGGAGCAACAGGCCGATCCCGCTCTGACCCAGGCATTTAAGTATGCCCAGAGCGGAAGGAACATCCTACCTAGATTCCTTTTAGATACAGGGATACTCTACAGGGAAAGCCGGGATCCCCGTACAGGAACTGAACGTAAGCAATTAGTAGTGCCTGCAACATTTAAAACTTTAGTTCTAAGGCTGGCACATGACCACCCAGTTGGGGGTCATAAGGGTATACAAGGTACCCTAGACCAAATTTTGGCACGTTTTTATTGGCCAGGGGTTTTCAAAGAAACGGCCAAATTTTGTGAAGCTTGTCCGGAATGCCAACGTGTTTCTGCGACTCATCCGAGGGAGGTGCCTATGGTACCCTCACCGTTGATTTCGGAGCCCATCCATAGAATAGCTATGGACATTGTAGGACCGCTAACAAAGACACCCCGTGGGTTCCAATATATACTTGTAGTAGTAGACCACGCAACAAGATTTCCCTGGGCTATACCCCTCCGTACCATATCAGCGAAAGCAGTGGCGGGAGAACTGATAAAGTTGTTCTGCGAAATAGGATTCCCACGTGAAGTGCTTACAGATAGAGGGAGCAACTTTATGTCGAGATATCTAGCCCAGGTGTGGGACGCGTTCGGGATTCGGCATATTAAGACCTCCGCTTACCATCCCCAAACGAATGGACTGGTAGAGAGGCAAAATCAAACTCTAAAGAGAATGCTACGACGTAGTTTAGAAGGCAATATGGCTAATTGGGACCCAGTGCTCCCATTTGTCCTTTATGCCTGCAGGGAGAGAAAACAAGCATCCCTAGGGACAGCGCCGTATGAATTAATGTATGGCCGATCCCCTCGCGGCGTTCTAGATATTTTACGGGAACAATGGGTAGAATCCGATGTAAAAGAAGTGGGAGTGCCCGAATTTTTAAGAGACCTGAAGGGCAGATTACACCGCGCCTCCCAGGTCGCGGAAGGGAATTTAAAGACTAGCCAAACAAAGCAGAAAACCTACTACAATCGGGGCACGAGGCAGCCCCAGTTGGCAGTGGGGGAGAAGGCCATTGTGATGGTGGCCGGTCCCGCTCCAAAATTCCAGAGCCAGTGGAAGGGGCCTTATAAGGTAGTGAAGCCCGTAGGGCCAGTGTCCTATCTGGTAGAGAATAGAAGAGGCCGCCGGCAAGTTTATCACATAAATGTTTTGAAGCCCTGGCATGACAGAGTAGCTTTGGCCCATCTAGCCACGATAGACTCTGGAGCGGAGAGCTTAGAAAGGACCACAGAGGCCTTGAGTTGTATCACGAGCTGTGCTAATGACATTATGCCAGTCCGTGATATTTTAAGGGGGGGGGGGATGTGTAGTGATGAAAGCTCCCAGGAAGACATGGAAGTGGAAGAAAATCCTAGTTTCCCCTTTGAAATGGATGACAGTTCACTTGTGCATAAGACTTGCAAGCCAGATCAGAAAAAACCCCAGCTCCCGGCTAAGGTCAGGCCACACCCTAGCTCAGGGGTGGAGACAAGCTTGCCTGATGATTGGTCACACAGGTGCAGAGAACAGGTAGTGCCTAGCAGCCAACGGTTCTTAAAACCACGAGCAGAGCAGAAAGAGAAAGAGGAAGGAGGAAGGCAAAGGACAACAGAGAGAGCAAGGCTGAGCATAGCTGAAGGAGAAAGAAAGAAGAAAACTCCCAGGAAAGCAGCTACCTAAGAGGGACTGGAGAAGGACATAAGGAGGCTGAATTTCAGAGCCTGGAGGATCCCAGGAAGAAAGAAATCAGCGCTTGTCTGAGGAACCCTTCCCCAGGTAAAGCCAGCAGTTTCAGAGCTGAGAAATCAACAGAGAAACAGTTTGCTATTGCTAAGGTCCAGGAAGCAGAGCCCTCACCGTCTACTGCTAAGAGGTGGGTGGAATGTTTTACGTATGGGAAAAGTCATAGCCCTGATAAAAGCAGAACAGCTGAGTCTTCAAAGCTAGAAGCACTGAGAGAGTTGTTTGCTGAGGGAAATGTTCACTCCCCTAATACAACTGTGCCTTTACATGCTGAATTGCTGTGGAATCAGTTCCAGGAATTTCTAAAGGAGAGAAAGTCTGGGAGAGTTTGTAACTTTGATAGAGATACCATATATCTTGTTGCCATAGAAGGAATGCAAATAGATTCCTGTTTGCCAAGCTCTGAGTGTGAACCTGTACCAATGGATTGCTCATTGTGTTTAAAAGAAGAGTCTGCATTATTGAACTGAGCCGAGAGACTGAGAAACAATATAGAGAATAAGTGCAGTACCTGCTTAGAATTAAGGAAAGCTAATACTGTGTTTTACTAAGCTTAATTGCCTTCTGAAGCTAAGAAGCAGTGCTTAGGAGAAGTTTGCTTTGAGAAAAGAAAATCACAGCTGTTGCAAGTTTATCTGTATTTCTGTTGAATGACCACACGAGGCAGTCCTCGGTGTAAACTTGTGGGAATAAGATCAGCTGAACAGTGAAAAGAGGTTTTTGTTACGTCATTCTCTGTTACCTGATTTATCCTTTATGTTGGAGAAGCATCCTTTTTGCCTTGTTTGTGTATTGAGCTTAAATGCCCTGGAAATCCCCACAAAATAAATTTTCTTGCTGCCTTGAACCACCGACTCACAACTACAATTTGTCCTTAAAGAATAAACTAACTACAAGTCCCAGAATACCTCTGGTGCCAACAAGGGAAGCTTTATTCAAAAGTGGACAACATTAGGCTGTTTCCCGCTTGTAAGCTCTTGGGCCCAAGCGGAAGCATCGCAGAGTGCAGAATGTAGTAGTTTTTTATTTATTTATTTGAAACAATTTCTATACCGCAATTTCCGAAGATCAAATGCGGTTTACAATAAACAACATTTATGAAGAGTGCATGAACAGTTGCAGTCTTCAAGTACATTAACAGAAGGGAACTATGTAGAGGCTTAAATGTGTTGCATGCTTAATAGTGACAGCAACATAAACATAAAGCAATTGCAAGTTAACTATTTACAGTTCATCTGTAGATTGGAATGTTTTAGATTAGGGTTGGGAGCAGGGTGGGAGGGGAGATACTATTCAGTGTATTCTTCTGCTAACTTCCTAGCAGGTTTTTCTTTTCTGTTTACATACTCCCTCTGAGATCCTAGTAAATAATATGTCTAAATTTTTGTATATTATTCCAATAATCCCTGATTTGGTTTTATTTGTGGTTCTTATTCACAGTTCTTTTATCAACATTACCCAGGCACTCCATCAAGCCATATGCAGCACACAGTCCTTATGATCTCAGGAATAAAACTGTAGAAACTGATGTACAAAAGTGGCTACAGTCACCACAGAGTCTCCAGCAGATTTTCAGGGTCACCCCTATTACCAATCAGTTAGGAGTAACAACTACTATTCCTGGCAAATGGCATTGTGCAGTTCCTGTCCATGTTCCCTCTATCTCGGATCACCAACTAGCTGTCAGTGTGAGCTGTTATATTGTTCTTGCAGTATTCAAATGTAATTGGACTTATTTTCTGACCCAGGGCAATAAGAATGAGACCCTGTTTTTGATGGCTCAGAGGTTTCCTTTGTCTCTTCTGCCCTCTCACTTTTTACTGACAGTTTTAGGCTTCAATGTCTAGATATTGCCAACATCAGTCATAGTGTAGCTGAGGGTCCTGATTAGAAGAAGCGCACTCTCAATCTCCCAGTTACAGGTCTCACCCACCTTTAATTTTAATGTGGTGACCTAACTCTCATGGATCAAATGCAGCCAATTTATCCCGTGCTAGGAGAGAATCCAATTTGACATCAACTATTTTGTGGGGTATGTAAATTTGGGTCTAAGGAATGTTACTCCCAACTCTCTAATATAGCTACTGCCAAAGATTTGGAATACTCAAGAGGTTTGGACTCTGCTAAGGGTCAACCAGCGCCATTTTGAGCTAAGCAGTTTAGGGGGAAGAAAAGACTGCTCCACCAGAAAACAGGGATTGCAGTGGTAGGTTCGGGGGAGGGGGGATCTTTGCTAGAGGTCTGGAGGGTGTCTTAAAGAGAATGGGGGTGTTTGCTGGGGATCCAGGGGGTTTCTTTCACTTACTTTATCTCTGGCCTCTTCAAAATGGCCCCCAGGAGCATCAAGCTGCAAATTAGCAACCAGTGCTCCCAATGAAAAAAATAACCCAGTTTACAAGGTTGAAGATAAGTTGTTTTATTCATTTCCTACAGAAGTTACTAACCTGTGGTACAAAGTTACCCCAGGCTTGTGACTTCTGCAGTAAATTCAGCAATAGCACAAAAAAAACCTCCACTTATGATGGAAAATCCAAAGTATCTATTACAAAACCATCATTAAAAAACCCCAATATCTATATGCAATTTCTTATGTCAGAGCCTGCCGAGGGAGGGCTGGAACGGTATATCCAACCCCCTCCTGACGGCAAACTTCTTTTATTTTATTTCTCACCCCAATACCAGTGTATTAAATAGTCACTTATCTTTAAGAAATAGCAAAAAAACTCTTCTTATTTTCGTCTATGCTGCTAGACTTAAAGTTGCACGACGTGCACGTTTCGGGCGGAAGCCCTGTTTCAAGTGCTTTGGTCTTTACATCCATGCAACAAAAACGCCGTCTCTGCGGTCCCCGGGAGAGACGGCGTTTTTGTTGCATGGATGTAAAGACCAAAGCACTTGAAACAGGGCTTCCGCCCGAAACGTGCACGTCGTGCAACTTTAAGTCTAGCAGCATAGACGAAAATAAGAAGAGTTTTTTTGCTATTTCTTAAAGATAAGTGACTATTTAATACACTGGTATTGGGGTGAGAAATAAAATAAAAGAAATTTGCCGTCAGGAGGGGGTTGGATATACCGTTCCAGCCCTCCCTCGGCAGGCTCCGACATAAGAAATTGCATATAGATATTGGGGTTTTTTAATGATGGTTTTGTAATAGGTAAATTCAGCAATGGCAAAATGTAATATTTTATTGTAATTTAGTATCTCCTCCTCCTTAATTTCCTATGGTGCAGGTAGTTGCTGAAAGCTTACCCATTTCAACACTTATATGGGAAAGGTATTACTGTTTGCTAACCCTTGAGTGTATTTTCTATATGCTTTTTTATTCAAGTTGTATGTTCCATGAAGGATACTATTTTACATTGTAGCCGTGATTCTGATCCTGTGGGGCATGTCTAGTGCCGCAGGATCAGAATCGCGAACAGGCCTATACGTGCAGGCCAGGACCTGATTCTGTCCGGCCTGCATGTACAGGCTTTGCCCGATTAACTCAGTCAGGGCTTTTCAATGGAGCCGTGGTGCCACGGCGTCTGTGGCTCCATTGAAAAGCCATGATCCCCGGCCGCCGGAACCCAAAGTGCTTTCTTTGTAGCCTGACCCCCAATCTGGCCTCCCAAGGCCAGGGTCGGGCTGCAGGGAATGCCCTCTGCCCCCTGCTGGCCCTTCCCAACCCTGGGCCTGCCGTTCCTTCTGCATTGGGGAACTTATTCCACCTCAGAGGTGGAATAAGTTCCTCGTCCAAGCCGTCGGCCCTGGACATACAGGGCCAACATTGGAATCGGTCTTGTACATCTGGGGCTGACGACCGCCCACCGGCTCCCTAACACCACCCCCAATCTGCCCCTTCCCTGTCCCCGTCTAACTTACCCATACAACAAGTGGGGAAGTTAGACGGGGTCGGGAGGGATAACGAATAGCGGGATACTTCCATCCCCACTATTTGTGCCACGGAATGAACCTATGTATGTTTTATTGATATTATGCATGTATGTTGTTTTAATGGTAGTCTGCTTTGTTGCTCATGTGAAAAGTGGACAATTAAGCATTCATAAATCAAGTTAAATCACTTTCCACCGTTTCATCTTGCCAAGCCAGTAGGAAAGGCATCATCACTGAGAAGTTCCAGCGAGACAGGCTTTGAGTATAGTCTGAAACAATTATTGGATTTTAAAGAATGAATGTTTGCATTTCTTTAAAAATGAGAATTAATTTTAGTCTTATTGAATATTACAAATAATCAACATCATAAAACACTTTGCCTGAAATATTTATAAAATAGAAAACAATAACCTGAAGACAAAAAAGGAAAGAAGAAAATAATATGCAAAATTCCTGCATGATCTAAAGTCCACAAATAAGAATGGAAAGGATAAAGAGGGGGTCATGTGATGATGGTGCTCTGAGCGGACGCCACAGTGCTGAGCTCTGCTCCAGCCCCCGTGAAAACTGGCTAAAAAAGAAACTATACTGCCTCAGATCCAAGCCAGCCCCACTGGAACCTTGGGGGAACTTCTGAACGGCCGCACCGACAAAGAAATCCCCGGGAGGGGATACCGGCAAAGACAGTGAAAGCCGTGAAGGAGAAGGCCCCAGAGCAGAAAATTGCGGTGGATATACAAGTGCAGATGGTGAGTCTGAATGGGGAGGCTGTGTGGGAGCTCACCAGCACTATCACAGCGGCCTGAGCAGATACACTCAATAGACTGCAGAGCTCTGTGGATGATATCAAGGGATGCCTGGAGGCCCAAACAGCCCTATCCAGCAGGTCAAAGACTGGTTGGAGCACCAGCAGCAAAGCATGGTAACACTGCTGGCCAGGGTGAGCACATTAGAGCAAGCCCACCAGGTACTGGACGACAAAGCTGATGATTTAGAAAACTGCAGCAGATGCAACAATATTAGACTGATTGGGGTGCCAGAAGAAGCTTCGGAGGAGGAATTGTGAAACATAGTGGAGGTATGGCTACCGCAACAATTGGGCTACAACTACAAGGAGCCAAAGTGCCAGTGGAATGAGTGCACTGGGTGGGAGCATGCAGACAGCGGCTGACAGGTCAAGAACGGTGATTGTGAGAATCTTTAACTTCGCGGAGAAGCACAGGCTCATGACTTTGTACCGGGGGAAGTGCACCCTGGAATACAGGTACAAGGGGAAGTCTGTAATGACTACTCAGCAGAGGTCGCAGAAAACTGGAGTGCCATGGCCCCCTATGGCTCAAATCTGGCACATTATGGTATCCGGTTTGCTTTACAATTCCCCGCCTGGATCTGAGTGACTTCTGAAAATTGGACCTAACAGCTGGAGTCTGTAGCAATACTCAAGGCATTTGTGGAGAATTTACCAGCTGAGTGATTAAGAATGAGACACAGTGATGGACTGCTAAGCCCTGTTGGCAATTAAAGTTATGCGGTTAATGGCACTAGGTGCAAGCAGACCCACTTTACAATGGACCTGGAGAGACGTACATATGTTCAAGGCATAGGCCATGGGGGCTGGCAAACAGCGCAATGGACTGGAAGGATGTGCTGGGGCCTGCCTCTACATGATGCTTTTACAGGATGCCTCCTCACACAGTTTCACACTGGGAAGATGGACAACCACCACCAGAGCAGAAGATGGCGGAGTACGTTGACAACAGGAGGAGAGGAGATATTGCCATGCTACTTGAGTCTTGAGGGGTGAGAGCACATCCTGCTTTAAGGAACACTCTGTAGGATGGCCCTATAAATAGGATTGGGGGATGTCTGATTGCTGGGGGGAATGTGTGAGGAGTGATGCATGGGAGTATGAGTGGTGGAAGTATGGTGGGTCAGGTGGGTTGGGGGCTGGGGGCTGGGGGAGATATTGGAACGAGTGGAAAGGGAGGGGAGAGGTGTGGGAAAGGTTTTAGAGATGCATAGTGTGGGGGGGGGGAGCTGAGCAGGGAGCGCTAAGGGGGGAGCAGAGGGGGAGGGAGGGATCAGGAAGACCAGGGGAACTGGGGAAGAGTGAGGGGGGGTCAGTGGGGGGGACACTCCACACCACCACCACTCATGATCATTGGCAGAAAGGACGAGTAGCGGCACTCAGCTGGGAGGTGCTGTGAGCTTGCGTGAGGACTAGCAGAACACTGACTTGGACACCCATAACACGCTCAGGTATTGGATAATTCAAAATTGTTCATACTAACCCTAAATGTGGCAGGCATACACTCGCCAGTTAAAAGGACAAAACTATTAAACTACCTCCATAAGGAGCAAACATATCATCTTTCTCCAAGAGACTCACCTAATAGAGAGGGAACACAAAACAATTACAGAGGATGGGTGGGGGTGGCCTCCTACAATGGTAGGCAGAGGAGGGTGGCCACCTTGCTGCACAAAAGCTTGCTGTTCGTGCACCACCATAGCGTAGTGGACCCAGATGGGCGCTTTCACATAATGGGGGGGGTGGGGGGGGTGAATTTTGGGGGCAGAGAGTGGTGTTATGTAACAACTATGTGCCTAACATATACCAGTATGGGTTCTTTTCGAAAGTCATGGCCTACCTAGAGAGATTTGAAGGGTATCAGATTATCATTGGAGATGATTTTAACCTACCTGGTAACACTATGGAGGACTGTAGGCCCCCCAGAGCCAATGTAAAAAACTCGGGAAAAAAAGGATGTTAATTTTCTCATGGAGGAATTAGATCTCATTGATGCATGGAGGACTCTGCACCCGAGAGAACTAGACTTCACCTTTTATTCAGCGCCTCATAACAGCTATTCACGCCTAGACTATCTCCTAATATCTACCAGTATGCTCTGGAGGCTAGATAAGACAGAAATCAAAGATTCCGGCCTCTCAGATCATAACCTGGTGTGAATGGAAATATAAGTGCAAAAAGGGGAGGAGAAATGTGGGATGTGGCGCATGATTCCAACATTGATCAGCAACCCCGAGTTTCACACTCATCTGAAGACAGTGTGGCAGCAGTACTGGGAGG
Source organism: Ichthyophis bannanicus (assembly GCA_033557465.1). Taxonomy (NCBI): domain Eukaryota; kingdom Metazoa; phylum Chordata; class Amphibia; order Gymnophiona; family Ichthyophiidae; genus Ichthyophis; species Ichthyophis bannanicus. Next base: position 576,289,239 of record CM066033.1, read on the forward strand.
CAAATGGGAATGGAGAGGTAAATAATAGTATCCAGTGGGAGGCAGCCAAAGCTACAATGAGGGGAGAAATAATTGCCTATGTTGCATACCGGAAAATAGCTGGAGATGAAAAGCTTTTAGACCTCTCCAGACAGCTTCTCTGCTTGGCGAAGCGGAGAGAACGAGGTACGCAGAGGTATGAAAGGCTCTTAATGACCTGCTCAACCAAAAGGCAAAAGGGAATATCCACATTTACAAATACCAACTCCATAAATGGGGCAATAAAGTAGGGAAGCTCTTGGCCAAAATAGTGAGCTCTGGAAAGGGGAAAAGAATGATTACCTGCATATGAGACTCTTGGGGGGGGGGGGGGAGAGACATCGCATGGCAAAGTGAATCCTTCAACAATTTCATGAGTGTTACAGTGCATTATATTTATTTATTTATTTATTTAGAACACATTTATATACCGCTGCTTCCAGCGATCAGTAGCGGTTTGATTCTTCTTTTGGGGAAGTCGATCAGGACAGGGTGGGGGTGTAAATACATAGAGGACTTGGGGGGTCACGGCACACATGTTTAAAGTTTTGGGGGTAAACATATTTACATTTATATAATACATATTTACAGATTGGGGAAATCTCATTTTACTTGGCTATACATGGTTACACAAGGCGGATTATATGAAGAAGAACCAAGGGATGTGGCAAAAAGAGAAGCATTTTTTAAAAGCTTCACCCATAGCTTCACTGTTCACTTAACCATTCACTTAAAGTCCATTCCCCATGTTATAATATGTTGAGGATCCGACCCCTATTCCTTGGAGATAACTTATCAATATATGGTCCCCATTTTGCCAAAAATACTGGCTGTAGATTCCCATTCATTCGCGTACCTACATGTTCCATTGTCAACAAGTGCCAAACTGCCTTTTCCCATTGTTTAATCCCCGGGCATTGTGGTATGATCCAATGTTTAAGTACTAAGTTTCGTGCCACCATTAAGACCTTCCCCACCCATTTCTTCTGCTCCCTACCCACCTGCTCCAGGCCTGAGACCAAACCTAATACCGCTACCCGAGCATTCATGACCATCTTGATCCTTAATATATCCCCTATATTATTAAACACCCTGCTCCAATACTTAACTAGATTAGGACAACTCCAAAACATGTGTCCCAAAGTCGCTCCCTCATCATTAATGCCTGATAGATTGAAGAGTGTGTGTGGGGGGGGGGGGGGGGGGGGGAGTGGGGTTTTGGGGGTGGGGGAAGGGGGGAAAGGGGGGTGGAGCATTGACAGAAGAATAATGATAAAGAGGTGGTGGAGAGAGAGGGAAGTAAAAGGAAATTTGAAATATTCAGAATTGGTACTGTTTTACCATGTGTTCATATGAGGATTTGTTATATATGCGTGTTTAATATAGTGCAAATAATGTGTTTTTGACTGTGAATGCAAATAAAAATGATTTACACTAAAAGCTTGACCCTCCCGGAACTGGGAGAAGAGGAGAGGCAAGCGCTGAATGACCCTTTCATAGCATAAGAAGCAATCGAAGTGGTGCGAACGCTTAAGCTGGCAAAAGCACCAGGGCTAGATGGGCTAGGGACAGCGTTTTACAAAATACTGGGGGAGGACATGGTGGCCCTGTTCCTAGCATAGTGCCAAGTGACCCTAGACTGGGGGGACTTGGGAGGGTCCTGCAACTTGGCCATGATGGTGGTGTTGCCCAAACTGGGGCGAGACCCCATCCTGGTAGGATCCTACTGATCCATATCACTGTTAAACCAGGATGTGACACTGATAGCTACTGTGATGGCTCACAGCCTAGGCAGATATCTGCCCTGGCTGATCCATTCTGACCAGGTGGGCTTTGTCCCGGGGCAATATACCTCCGCCAACATCCTAAGAGCGCTAACAGTGTTATACACAGCTAAAAACTGGCCGGACGAAGCACTATCCTAAGTCTCGAAGCTGAGAAAGCGTTGGACAACATATCTTGGGATTACATGTTGTGGATGATTGACCGGTTTGAAATTCGGGGGACATTTTTGGAGTGGGTACGTATACTATACAATGACCCGAAGGCTCAGGTTTTGGCAAATGAGTGCCTCTCGGAGGCGCTGACACTTAGGCAGAGCACATGCCAAGGATGCCTTCTGTCCCCCTTAATTTTCATTTTAACCCTAGAACCTCTGGCACAATGGATATGGCAGACCGCGGATTAGGAAGGGATACGAATAGGAAAGGAACAGGCCAAGATAAACCTGAATGCCAATGACATGTTTATTTTCTTAAATAACAGAAGCCGAGACATAGGCAAGTTAATGGGCACCATAAACCAGTTTGGGACATTCTCTGGACTATGAATTAACTGGGGGAAGTCCAGGGCGATGCCAGCAGTGACAAATAGTACATACAAGGGTCAGGCAAATTTCCCCTTGTTATGGGCAGGGGACTATCTGAAGTAGTTGGGTATCTATCTACATACAGACCCCAGAAAGGCAAATCAGAAGAATATGAGGGACAAATTGGAAAGTATGAGGGCACTTTGTGAGTACTGGTGGGAGTTACCATTGTCTCTCCTGGGAAGGGTAGCATTGGTGAAAATGGTCATACTTCCACGATTGCTTTATCCTTTACAGATGATACCTCTCTGGGTGCAAGGTAAAGAGGATCGCCTCTACCAGAGCATACTTACAACGTTTCTATGGAGAGGGAAGGGGGTGAGAATCAGTTACCACACACTGACACAGGATAAAGAGATCAGAGGAGTTTGTCTTCCAAACCTATGGCTATATAACATAGCCTCCTTGATGAGATGGATACATGGGCTACAGACGCAGGGTGGGCAGTACGCACCACCAGACCTCTTCGATGGGGAGTGTGCGTCTCACAGTTGCATGATCTTGCTGCAATGCACTAGGACGGAGAGCAATAGAGTAGCGGGTTTCAATAGGTTCCTAGGAGCCCTGCGGAAGGCCTGGGACTGGTGGCAGAACAAAATAGAGGAGCTGAGGGTAAGTCCCTATTCTGACATATGGTGGGGAGCCTGGAGTTCCTTCCAGGCCTGAATCTTGGCTAGAGACCAACTACCTCAGCATTAACTTCAAAAAAACTGAAGCTATGTTCATATCGAGAAACCACGATACAATCCATCCAAAAACCATCATAGTCAAAAACACATCCATCCCTGTTAAACAAGAGGTAAAATACCTAGGGATAATATTAGATCACACACTCAGTATGCTCCCCCACATAAAACAAACAGTAAAAACTGCATTCTTTAAACTAAAAACCATGCAGCACCTAAGACCTCTTCTCGATACCCATGATTTCAGGTCTGTAGTCAACTCATTAATTACCCCCCACTTCGACTATTGTAATAGTCTACTCAATGGCCTACCACTTAAAAACACAAATATACTACAAAGAGCCCAGAACATCACTGCCAGGGTGGTCACACAACCTTGCCTAGCTGATCACATAACCCCCATCCTACATGAACTACACTGGCTCCCAATAAACAGTCGGATAAAATATAAAATGCTCCTTACAACATTCAAACTGCTCAATGACATCTCCCCTTCCTACCTAACCACCTTCCTACACTCCCCACCAGAATCCAGATCACACAGACAAAATGCAAGTCACTCACTTGTCATACCCCAAACCATCTGCAGGTCAAAGAAAACCACAAGCTCCAGAGCCTTTTCATTTGCTGCCCCCACCCTCTGGAATGAACTTCCGCTAACTCTCCGCATGACAAAAGACCTCCAGCTATTCATAAAAGGACTCAAAACACACCTCTTCACTGAACACTTTGAAAATCCAACTGAAACCCCCCACCTCCCACGAACATCTCTCAACAAATACAAAACCAACCTACTAACCTCCCCCCTCCCTCGCCCCCTACTTAAACAACCCCAGAGCCTTGCCCCACCCATTCCAAAGAAAACGCTAAGTTAAGAATAGGCTAACTCCTGTACATATGTAAATAGAAAGTTGACACACAAGTTTGTTTGTACAATATGTTCCCTGTAAATAGTTAATACCACTGTTCCATGTAAAAGTTGTTCAATTGTTAACTGTAAACCGCCCTTGATCTCTGGAAGGGGCGGTATAGAAGAAATGTATAAATAAATAAATAAAATAAAAAGTATTTACAAAACAATAAAAAAAAGAATGGAAAGGATATCAACAGGTTGGAGTTGGTACAGAAGGTGGCTACTAAAATGGTTAGTGGTCTTCATTATAAAGCATATGGGGACAGACTTAAAGATCTTAATATGTATACTTTAGTGGAAAGGTGGGATAGAGGTGATATAAATGAGACATTTAAATACCTCCATGGCATAAATCCACAGGAGAAGAGCCTCTTTCGATTGAAAGCAAGCTCTGCTACAAGGGGACATAGGATGAGGGTGAAAGGGGATAGACTCAGGAGTAATATGCGGAAATATTCCTTTATGGAAAGAGTGGTAGATGCATGGAATAGTCTCCCAGTGGAGGTGGTAGAGATGAGGACAGTATCTGAATTAAAAAAAAAGAATGGGACCTCTAAAGGAAAAGGGAATGTTGTAGTAGTCGATATGGAAGGGCAGACCAGATAGGCCATGTGGTCTTTTTCTGCCGTCATGTTTCTATGTTTCTAATTACCAATGAGTCAATAAGTAAATCAATGACAGGTGAATGCTACAAAATTATACAAAGGCCATACTGATAAATATCAGTTCCCCCACTTGGAATCAGGTTACTTTAAAAGTTAGCTTTCTCTTGATTCCAAAAATGTCTTCAGCTGTTCAGTACATTTCTGTCTGGATGAATAATATATTTAACCATAAACTTAATAAAGAAAGTTACACCTAAATCAAACACTTGTTGCCATGGATCCAGGAAAGCTCTGTGCTTAAGTTGGGTTGCTCTTGAAAAATCCAGAAACATCTTAACTTTCTCATTAAGGAATAGGGTATCCTTATGATGAAAAAAGTCTTAAGACCATAATCTCCATCGAGCTCCAAAGTAAAGAAAGCCAGGAATGTTGCATGGTTCATTTGGCTTCCTAATATATTGCATCAGGAATATCAGGGGGAAAATACTCATAAGTTCTTGACAAGAGCTGTGTTTCATCAAGCAGGCTGTCTCAAGAGGGTTTATCTATTACAGAATTGAAAAAACAACAACCATATTGCAAATAATTATTGTCCATTTTAGAAAGAAAGATCTTAGGGAAATACTACCAATGAAGAATAGAACATAGGAGCTCAATTAAAAAAGAAAATATTCTGTGTGCGAGAGATGATAGTACCATTAATCGAAGAGAAATGTTCTCCAGCTATTGTAAATATATGTAATCTGAATGCAAGATATAGTCACATAAATGTGGTTAAACTTCTCCAGCCAGAGGCATACCAAAGCAGCAACTACTAAAGGAACCCCCAGTTGAAAAACCAAATGTTTGCAGAAAGTCAGTCAGATCTAAAAAAATTTGAATACAAAAGATGAAATTGAATTGGTTAGTTAAGGGGTAATTTTATAACTAGATGCGTCAAGTTATGTGCCATCAACATGCATAAGTCAGGTAGTTACAATGACTTAAAGCGCACGGATAAATACTTACATGTGTGCTTTAGCCTATCTCTATTCTATAAGCGCACATGTAACTCCGATGGTATGTACTTTTGGAGTGGGATACACATGAGCGGTACATGGGTAGAGCACAGATTTATGTGTACATGTTATAGAATACTAGAACATGTGTGCATTCTTGACAAATCTAGATGCGTGACTTATACCAAGTCTGGGACTGGTGTAAATACACCTCAGTATGGCATGTGTAACCTAATGGCTTAAGCCCCTATATTATACAGAAAAGTAGGGGCTTGCTTATCTTTAACCTTGGTTACTTTTATAAAATTACTCCCCTAATGCTCCATTCATCTTGTGAGAAGATATCAGTACAAGCAAAGAGATTTTCAAAGATGCATCCATCATTCTATTTCCCGGTTAAGGTCAGCCGGGCGAAAAAAAACCTGCGTAAGAATGCAACATCTAGTTTTTGTACGGCCAATGCTGGACGTGCAGGAACCAGAATGTGCCCCCACATGTCTAACTTCATATAGATAACTTATCCATATAAGAGTTGTTTATGTGTAAAAATATATATAGTGACAAGAAGGCATGTGCTTTTATGTGACCCCTGTGTAGGTATGTGTGGGAGAATAGTTTGGATGGAATCTCACAGTTCATGCATAAGTTATAAAGTATATTCTTATGTGTGTGTTTTGGTCATGTATGTTTACATCTACAGGAGTAAATGTATGAGGCTACATTTTGCCTGCCGTTATGATAAGTTTGTGAGGTTGTTTTATAAAGACACATTAGGGCCTATTTGTCTTTATGAAAGAGCCACAAAATAGGTGCCTATTTGGATTCCCAACCAAGGTGACTTGTTAAAAAATTATCCTCATAAAGTTATATACTTTATTTACTCAAACAGCTTAGACATAGGGCTTTATTTTACTGTTAATTAGGGATCTTTTGAGGATCTCACTAGCACTCCTTGTAGCCTTGGGCAGGTCACTTCACTCTCCACTACCTCAGGTACAAACTTGCAGGCTAATGCAGAAATCCTGCATTACAGCCTAGTGCTTAAAGCTCTAGCACAGGGTTTCATTACGCAAGTTTAATGCTGACTCTTTGTGCTGGGATGCAATTTACAAATTACTCAGTGTGCAAAAGATCAGTGTTAAACTGGGAAAGCAAACCAAATACATGCACACAGAAGTCGGCGCAAATTTGGCATGCACGAGCAGTCCGAGGATGCAACAGGGGAGTCAGTCTGCCATATAAGGCATTTTTTTGCCTTATATGGCAGTCTGATCCCACTAGGTGCATCCCAGGATGCACTGCGTGGGGCTAGGCACCACCATTTTTGAAGATATTGGCACAGGGGTGGGAGCATGTGAGCCACACTCCTGTCCCATAATTAAAGGTACTGGGAGCAATGTTCCCTCTAATTTTCTGTAGGCTGTGTGCGCATAAAATATCAGCTGTGCAGCTTTTGAAGGAAGGTTAAATTTTTCTGCGCCACATAACGACACTCTGAGTTATATACTTTAAAAATTGACTACACATCAGAATATAGTATGTACACCACATTGATTGCACTAGAAAATATTGTAGAACTTGTGAAAACCGTAAATACACAACAACTTTTACATTTTAAGACGTCTGTGTTGTTTTCTATCAGAATCAGAACTGTAATTTTTGTGCGCTCTGTTATAAAGTATGTGTGCTCGCTCGGCGAGGTGTGTGCGCGCGCACATGCGCACAGCTTAGAGGGAACAGTGACTGGGAGGGGGTGGAGGAGTTGGAGGGCCACTGGGTCACTGGGGATTTTTTTTTATTGGGTGGGTGGGGGATCAGGGCTTCTGGTCCACTTGGGATTTTGTTTCTTTTGGGGTCAGTGTATGGGGGGGGGGACGGGACACTGGCCCCCTGCCATTGTACTGGTGGCATCAGGGGCTTTCCCTGATGCCTCGATCATCTGAGGTGAAGTGTCAAACTTCACCTCAGATGATACTCTTGCTCCCGGCTGGATCTTTACACTGCCCAAATCTGATGTGAAGATCCAGCATTAAAAAAACTGTGTTAAAAACTGCGCTAAGTTTCAGCATAGTTCTTTACATTGGATGCAGTGATTTGCTTGCCAAGTGCACTGCAATTTAGTGGGGTTGTTTTTTTGGTGTTTTTTCAGATCTAGCTTGCTTTCTGCATCGGAGAGCAAGCCTAGCTCAGGAAAAGCGCCATAAAAATGCCGCACTAAGCTTTTCTGCATCGGTCCATTAGATTGTAAGTCCTCTGGGGACAGGGAAGTGCCTACTGTAGCTTGCCTTGAACTACTACTGGAAAGACGTGCGCTAAATACTATTGAATAAATAGAATATCTAAATAAATAAATGAATTAATAGATCACTGTTTATTGGTGTTTTCAGACCACAGGAGCTATTACTGAGTACCTTTTCCAGTGCAATCAAATATGTATGTCTGATAGGAATCCAAAATAAGCAATGACGCAGAAGGTATAGGTTCTAGCCTATAGAGAAAAGTATAAATGTCTTCCTTTTGATAATACTTTTCTGCACCATTTAATAGTCCATACAATCAGAAAAACAGACAAAAAAACCAAAGGAAGAAACAGAACTACAGCTTCTAGTACTCTCTGAGGCCTTTTTTTCCTTCCTTTAGTTTGTTTTTTTCTGGTGTTATGGGCTATTAGAATGTGCAGAATTGTGTTATCAGCAGGAAGACATTTACACGTTTATCTTATGTTACTTAGGAGTCATCAGCTCAGAAAAGGTCAAAACTGAGTGAAGGATACAAGATAAGCCAGAGAAGGGATAGGAGACAATGTCCTGTTCTGTACTGGGAACTGGTTAAAAGACAGAAAACAGAGAGTAGGGCTAAATGGCCAGTTTTCTCAATGGGAAAATGTGAACGTGAATAGTGGAGTACCCTAGGCAGAAACCCCAGCCTCGCCGCCCCCCCCCAGCAGCTGCCACCACCCCCCCATTGGTACACCGCTGTTTTATAAAGCACATCACTTTATAAAACAGGGCAGATACACAAGCGTGGTGACATGCCTTGCTTTGTGGAGGGTTAAAAAATTACCCTCATAAGTTATATATAGAGTAGTTGAATTTTGCTGCTCTCCGAATAACTTGCGCCTCCACCCCTGGAATGACTCACGTTCCTCTTCCACTATATGCGTAATTCTGGCCATATAGGGGCTGATTCTATAAAGGGTGCATGGAACGTTTTGCACTTTTTTTTCTCTTTATTTTTGAAAGTTGTTCATTACAAAACTGTCAGTGTACACGCATGACAAACTTTCCACAGTATACAGAGGAGTTACAAAGTAGTTCTCTGGACTTATCAACTACTTCTCTGACCATTTACTTGTCTTACCCAACGATTACCAGAATATTACAACTTTTTACTCCTTTTCAAACTGAACATCAACGTTGCAATCAACACATGAAACTCCTTAAAATCAAAACATGCTGTGCATCAACTCCAGGGCAGCTCCAGAGTAGGGCGGGAAGGAAGCAAGAAGGAGGAGGAGGGAGAGGGAAGAACTGGGGAGCATATAGGGGGGGCCCCATGTGAAGGGATAATTGACTAAAGCTGGAAAAGTTTGGCTTAGGTCTACTTTATATGTTTGCTTCATATGACTGCACCCTTGCCTGATGGAAAAGCACTCTGCAACATATGGCTGGTACAGAAGAAAAGCATGTGGGCTACAAGACAGAGTATATGCGGCCTACTATGACAGAGTCTCGGTAACCATACTTTGTACAGGAGTGTGCATGGTCTGGGCCTAGCAAGAAAAAATACAGGCCAAGCTGGAAAAAAAGAACACACATACTCTGAGCCTTGAAGATTACAAATTGTGCCAAGAAATGGAATAACATGTATAGGAAGGAGGCAGTGGGCTGCGGAAGGCAGCAAAGAAAGGCAGACCTTGAAACTTCAGCTGCAAAACTAATAAATATGGGAGGGGTCCCAGAGGGAGAACTTTGTGCAGAAAGCTGCAGATGACAAAAGAATTTATGCAGAACTTTCTGGAACTTTGGGACAGAGAGGTATATAAGTAAGCAATTATAGAGCTTCAGGGGCGGCCTTCTCTCTCTCACCGTTGTGGAGACAGAGAACGTTGCCTGCACTCAGATCCCTGAGACAGACACTTGTATATCTGTGCTTGCAGTTATTTTGCTTGTACTGTACCAAATAAAAGAGTTTTGCTGACAAGTGACTGTGATCTGAATTTTTATTTTCCTGGTGTATGGCTCCCATGTGCCCAGGCAATCTTGGTGACAATTAGGGATGCTTTGTAGGTGAACCCTGCCTACACATGGAGGTGGCAGAGGGGAAGAGAAAAAGTAGGAAAGAGGGGACAAGAACAAGGAGAGGAGAGAAAACAATAAGAGGAAAGAGCGGAAGACCTGAGCCGTGCATACCCGAGGGTGGGGGAGGGTGGCCAGCGACACCCCATTGTCTTACCCGGCTCCCATTCATCTCACGAGTAGATCTATAAGTCATACACATACACATTTCAGCCCACTCCCACCTGCTCCCACTCCCCCATAAGTGTGTATTAAAATAATATGCGCCCTCAAAAAGGATGGTAGAAGTTCCCCCTTCTCCTGTGTCTGATTAAAGACTCTGCTCAATAGAGGAGAGCCTTGTAAAATTCTGGGGGCAACCCTTCGGGACCTGCGGCCTTGCCTTGTGGTAGACTAGTAATGGCCTGAAGGACCTCTAGCGGTTTTATGGGGCTCTCTATCCATTCCGTCTGCTCTTCCGTCAAGTGACATTGAATCTTGTCCCTAAGGTAATCCCTCAGCTGTGCTTCATCCGCCTTACTTTCTGAAGCATATAACTGAGAATAGTATTGAAGAAAAGCATGTTCAATGCCTTGCCTATCATTTAGCAATGTCCCAGATTCATCTCGGATCTGCAGGATGATTGTCTGTGCTTTCTTCTGCTTTAGTTGCTGGGCTAATAGTTTGTCAATCTTCCCTTCCCGAACATAATAATGAGCATTCGTCCTTTTATGGAGGAGCTCCACTTGTTCTATCAGGTAGCTCTTCAGTTCTCCCCTTTTCATAGCTAGGCTTCTTGCCCGTTCCTGAGTTGGGATGGCTATGTATTCACGTTCTAAGTTACGCAGCTTTTCTTGAAGATCTTTCCATCTCCTCTCCCACTTCCTCTTCCTGTAAGATCCCAGTACTATTAAATTGCCCTGTATGACTGCTTTCAAAGAGTCCCACAGAATCGCTAGGGTAACCTTACCTCCCTCGTTCTCCTCTATGTAGAGTCTAATCTGATTTTCTATCTCTAGCTTCTGGGCCTTACTGCCTAGCATTGAAGTATTGAGCTGCCAGGACCATCTTACCCCTCCTCCCATCCCCCCTCGATCCGTAAATGGATAGGGGTGTAGTCGGACCACATGATAGAATCAATGTTGCAATCCGCGATCAGTGGGCCTATCAATGTGCTGAGAAGGAAATAGTCTATTCTAGAATATGAGGCATGTGCCTGGGAGTAGCATGTATATGCCCGTGCCTCCGGGTTTTTAATTCACCATTTGTACACCAACTTGTATTGCCTGCATAGGCGATGTATGATATTATCTGGCCCTCCCACCTGGCCCGTCTGGTCTGCGGCACTGCTAGATGCCACATTAAAGTCTCCCCTGTACAGGACTGGAAGGGTCGACCATCCTATTATCCTCCTGAAAAGAGAGTCTGTAAGAATTGGCGCTGTCCTTTATTGGCCGCATAAACATTGACTGGGCATATAGTGACCTTAGGGAACTTTACCTCTAGTCTTTCCACTTCTGCAGGATCTGGTAAAGGCAGCCCCTCCTGAATAAAGTAGCCATGTCTGCATTATTTGTGGACCTTGTTGAATGATGGGCCTCCACCACCTAGTTCTGCCTCACTTTCCCTAAGTCCCCTCCCGCCAAGTGAGTCTCCTGCAGAAGGTACACATCCAAGTGATATGTGGGCATCTCTCTCAATACAAACATTCTACATGTTGTAGTTTGTAGCCCTCTCACGTTGATGGATGTAATTTTAACACTCATCGCTAGTTTCATCCAGCATCCGTCCCCCAGGCACCACCCAGCCCCGCACCCCCAAAGCGCCCGCACAGCACACAGCAACATTTAACCTTAACAAAAACATCTCATTCTTAATGATACCACTATAAGAATTGTGTCTAGATAAAGCGGCTGGAGGACACCCTCTGAGTGACATGGTGGGTCTGCCCTTTCTTAGGGGGGGGGGGAACTCTGGTGGTGTCTCCCGGCCACCACATCACCATTCTGCTCAGGGGTCGGTCCATTATACGACCTATTACCAGGGCTTCCCGTCTCAGCTGGAGCCTGGGTTCAGTAAGCCTTCAGTCTCAAGTTCAACAAAGGGCAGATTGTATTCACCTATGGTGGGGGGTGGGGGGGTTTCAGGGGTCTCCGCTCCTCTGTACCAGGCCCAAATCTCCATTTCCTTTTGCAGCAATGTGCTCCGTCCTCTGGTAACAAGGAGAGGTCTCCCTGCTATGATCGCTTTCCTCTGAGTCACTATGAGCAAATGCTTGTATGACTTTGTGGTTATTTTCTTCATGCACTCATTAAATCATCCTTGTTATTTGGGGGGTTCCCTTTGTCTGGTTTGTGTCACTGCTGCACACGTTTGTTTTGAGAGTCATCAGGAAAATGAAGAGACAGAAATGCCTGCACTTCTTTAGGATCTGTGAAGAACAGTTGCTGGTTTTTCCATTGGACCCGTAGTTTGGCTGGATAGAGCAGTGCTTGTGGGATTCCATGACTTGCAAGCCTTTTTTTCACTTCCCGGAAGGTTTGTCACTACCAGTCTAGGTCTGTGCTGTAGTCTGGGAAGATCCAAATTTTAAGGTTTTTATAAGGGATTGCCCCTGTTTTGCGTGCTTGCTGTAGTATCCAGCCTCTATGCCTGAAATTAAGGATTTTGGCCAATACTGGTCTGGGTCTTTCCCCCATCTGAGCGGAGCCTCCAGGGACTCTGTGTGCTCACTTGACCATGCAGGCAGCAGGGAGTGAGGGCTTTCTAAATAACTCCCAGAGCAGCCTTTCTGTGAAGTCTGCTATATCTTGTGTTTCCTCCCCCTCTGCCAGGCCTATTATCCGAATATTTGATCTGCGCGATCTGTTTTCCAAATCATCGATTTTGGCCATCAATCTTTGTACCAGGCCGTGCTGAGCTGTAGAGTCCCTTTTCAATTCTAGTATGTCATCTTCTGTGGTAGCAATTCTCTGCTCGGCATGCTCAATATGTTGTGTCGTGGCTTGTATTTTGGCCCTAGCTTCTTTTAACTCCCTTTATATGGCGCTAAGCCTCCACGCAAACTCCTCATTTCCCACCTTAATTGCGGCTAAAATCACCTCTGTACCTGACTGGGAGGTTGCTTCCTCGTTCCTGCTTGCCATGGCCTGTTGAGTTGTTGGTTTGGTTGCCGCCATCTTGCAGGGGTCAGGCACTCAGCCATAGTGATTTGGCGAGATGTCTTGGCAGCGTTCATGGTAATGTTTGTTGTTTTAGAGGCCTTCCGAGACTCTGGTTTGGACCCCATCTCGTTCACCTTTCCAAGATTCCCAGGGCAACACTGCCAATCCGAAATAAACAGCACTTTTTCTGTCCGATGCGGAGGAGCAGGAGGAACACGGCTGCTCCCTAGCCCTTCATCACGTGACCCCATTTTGCACTTTTTATGCACGTAACTCTCTATTCTAGATGACTTGCGTGTGTGAATGGGCACTTATGTGCATGCTTTAGGTGGTTGCTATTCTGTAAGCACATGCATGTTTCCCATTGTGCATACTTTGAGTTTGGGTGGGCACATTGGTGGAGCTTGGGTGGAGCATAGATGAGGCTTAAATTTACATGCATAAGCTATAAAATACTATAACTTACATGCATTCTTTATAAATCTAGTTGTGGGCATTTATACTAAGTCTAGGGTTGGTGTAAGTGGCCACGCCTAGATTTGGCACACATATGTCACCACTTCTGCCCCTATTCTATAAAGTAAAGTAGGGGTCTATTCTATAAAGTGGAATATGAGCATACTTTACTTGGCAGCAGTGATTGGAAACTCCTTTGGCAACACATTGTTTTTCAGCTCACCATGCTCTGGATCAAGGAGTATTTTGCCACTGGGGAGGAGATCATTCTCTAGTAGATTTTTTTTTTTTTTTTAATATTTATTGAGACTTTTACAACTTACAAAAGCAAGCATAAAGAAACTTTCAGATGATAATGATGATTCATACAAAAAGAAATACATAAAAGAAAACTCTAGTAGATTTTTATGCCGGGCTCGCTTCATTCAGCTGGCCTTAACTAGGAAACAGAATGATGGATGCTTCTGTGCTCTCACAGAGTATACCAGGTCTTTGCAGTTAAGTTCTCACAAAATGATTAGAGCATTAACTGACCAATATGGGTTCAAATTTCGTATTCACATTTTTTATATAGCTGGCTGGCTTTCTATGACCATGTAGTTTCTCAACTGGAGGTCTTTTTTGAGTTACTGCTGCTTTTACATTCCAATAGCCAGTGAGTTTGGCCATATTTATGTGGATGTATGCAGCCTTTAGTTAGACATCTTTACTAGTGCCGGTTGAGTATCCCTTATCTGAACATCTGAAATCTGAAATGCTCCAAAATCCAAAACTTTTTGAGTGCCGACATGAGATAGGGACACCTTTGCTTTCTGATGGTTCAGTGCACAAAAACTTTGTTTCATGCACAAAATTATTAAAAATATTGCATACAATTATTTTCAGGCTATGTGTATAAGGTGTATATTAAACATAAATTAATTTTGTGTTTAGACTTGGGAGTGGGACCCATCCCCAAGATATCTCATTCTGTATATGCAAATATTCCAAAATCCGAAAAAATCCAAAATCTGAAACACTTCCGGTCCCACACATTTCGGATAAAGAATATTCAACCTGTACTACTACTAAATGCATGCTTACAGAATAGCGACCTAAAGATCACAGAAGTGCCCATTCACGCACATATGTCCTTTAGAATAGGGGCTTGTGCATGTAAGTTATACATCTTTACTACTACTATTACTTATCATTTATATAGCGCTACCAGGCATTCGCAGCACTGTTACACATAAGAGATAGTCCCTGCTCCATAAAGCTAAGAAAGACAAACAGGAGACTAGGGTAATTTTTTAAGGGAAATGATTTAAACACACATGGGTGTAGACAGGAGAACAAGGGTGTCAGGATCCAAAGCCAGCCTCAAAGAGAAGAGTTTTTAGCTTGGATTTAAATAGGGCCAGAGATGGAGCCTGATGTACTGACATAGCCTGAGGTGCTCTGCCTATCCAAGGCATACGGCCGTTGGAATGGAGAATAAAACAAAGGATATTATAATGCCTCTGTATCGTTCCATGGTGCGACCACACCTTGAATATTGTGTGCAATTCTGGTCACCATATCTTAAAAAGGATATAACATTATTAGAAAAGGTACAGAGAAGAGCCACCAAAATGGTAAAGGGGATGGAAGGATACCCCTATGAAGAGAGGCTAAAAAGGTTAGGGCTTTTCAACCTGGAAAAGAGATGGCTGAGGGGAGATATGATAGAGGTCTATAAATTAATGAATGGAGTGGAACAGGTAAACGTAGATCGATTGTTTAAACCATCAAAATATAGAAAGACTAGGGGGCATGCAATGAAACTATAGGTAACCTATTTAAGACTAAGTGGTGCATATGTTTCTATGAAACTCCTGTTCATATGACTCTATGTAGCCAGTTTTGTAAATAGTTTACCCCTGTTAGCCAAGTTTTTTGCCCTGTTATCTGTAAACTCATACATGTTAACTGTACTGAGCATTTTTGTTCCATGTAAACCGCGCTGATGCTGAATAGTGCGGTATATAAGAGACTGTAAATAAATAAATAAATAAATAACTTTGTGCTTCGGTAAGAACTTAGCTTTGTCAGAAACTGCTTTTCCTTTGGTGCCTGGTAAAACTTGACTAGTATTACCCAGAGACTGCAGGCTTTCCTCCAAATCTATCTCTCTGGTTTTCTGGATACGTCTCTCTGCTTTTGAATCAGGAACGTTGTAGGAACAGGGAGTGGCACACTCTCTAGCCTTAGTGCTTTCTCCAGCAGACTCCCTCTGAACAGCTGCTCGCTTAGCCTGGCCCTTCTGAACTCCACCTTTGTGAACTCTGTTCCTTTGGGCTTGCTCAGGTAGGATTCTTTCTCGAAGTCCTTCTCCTTCTCTTAGAGCTGCTCCTTCCCTCAGAGCTGTTCCTTCTCTCTGTCCTCTCCTTTGAGGTGTTCCTCTCAGTAGAGATGTTGTTCCTTCCAATAGAGGTGTTCACCCCAGTAGAGATGTTCCTCCTTTCTGGATCTGGTTCCAGTTCTGCCCTGCCTCTGGAGCTGTTCCTCTCAATAGAGGTGTTGTCCCTCTCAATAGAGGTGTTCTTCCTCTCAATAGAGGCGTTCCTCCTTTGCTAGCATTCAGCTTCTGCTTATAAAGGAATCTTTCCTTTGAAACTCCCGGGCTCATTCCCAGGTGCAAGTCATTAGCTCTCTTAGGCTCATTAGCTCCTGTATGATCACTCCTGCCCCCTCTAGCTGTGCCTTGAGGTAACTGCACATCTAGATTTCTCTGAGAAACAGGGTTTTTTTTCAGGTTTGCATCTTTATTGATACCCACTTCATGACACATCCCCCCTCTTAAAATATTACGGGCTGAATGTGCACCCTTATTACAGCACGTAATCCTAGACATCTTCTGTGCTGACGCAAACAAGGCTAACCTCTCATGCCAGAGTCGAAGAACATTTATGTGGTACACTTGTTCATGTCCCTTTGTGTCCCGTATTAGATAGAATGCTGGACCAAGTGGTTTGACCACTATGTAAGGTCCTTTCTATCGGGCTTCAAACTTCGGAGTAGGGACTGATATCAAGACTATTACCTTCTCACCGGCGGTTAGATGTCGGGGCTTGGTATCTCTGTCATAGTACTGTTTTTGCTTTTGCTGACTGTCCTTCAGCTTTTCTTCAGCAAAACGTGAAGTCCGTCTTAATCGGCTTCTTAAACTTCTCAAAAACTGTGGTATCCCTACTTCATTTTGTACAGGTTCCACCCATTGCTCCTTCAGGATATCGAGCACTCCTCTGGGCGATCTCCCATACATCAGTTCATAAGGCGACGTGCCTAATGAAACCTGTGTCCTTTCTCTGCATGCGTACAATATAAATGGGAGCATTGTGTCCCACTCTGCCATCTCTCCGTCCAGCGCTCGTCGCAGCATCTGCTTGATGGTCTGGTTCATTCTCTTGACCAAACCATTGCATTGGGGGTGATATGCGGAGGTTTTGAGATGCCTGATGCCAAAAGCGTCCCATATCTGGGCTAAATATTTGGACATGAAGTTCGTGCCTCTATCTGTCAAAACGTCTTTAGGGAATCCCACCTTGCAAAATAGCTTTATAAGCTCCATGGCGATGGATTTGGCTGATATAATCCTCAAGGGCACCGCCCAGGGGAAACGTGTTGCCTGGTCCATGATGACCAATATATATTGGAAACCCCTAGATGTTTTTATGAGGGGACCGACTATGTCCATGGCTATCCTTCTGATGGGATCGGTTATTATTGGCATCGGCAGTAATGGCACCCCAGCTGGTCTTATGGAGGTCACCCGTTGGCAGGAGGTGCAGGACTCACAAAAACGTGAGACCTCCTTAAAAACTCCTGGCCAATAGAATCTGGCCAGTATCTGGTCCAGGGTCCCCTGTACCCCTTTGTGACCGCTCACTGGGTGATCATGTGCTAACCTTAGCACTGCAGACTTAAACGTATTTGGGACTACCAGCTGTTTGCGGACATCCTTAGTCCGTGGGTCTATACTTTCCCTGTATAGAAGTCCTTCTTCCTTTATAAACCTTGGGAAAACATTTCTCTTCGTTTGAGCATGTTCAAATGCGCGTGCCAGCGCAGGGTCATCTCGTTGCTCTGCGGCAAATGAAGGGAACTTCTCTACGAGCTCTGCTGGAATCCAGGGTAGTTCCTCACCTGCTTCCAAATCTGCTCTGCCTTGAGAATGTCCCTTTCTCTCTTTGCGCTTTTCGGCTTTAGTCTTTCTATCCCTCTCTGAAGGAGTATTTACTAAATCATCGTGGGATGGGAGGTCATCTAAACTTTCTTCCCTAGAACATGAGGGTTTTTCTACGGCACTCGTCTGGTTGCGAGTGGAGACAAAAACTTCTCTGGGGTTTAGACCCTTCTCTAGGCCTCTTTCAAACTGTGGCCAGTCCCTACCTAAGACTAGCTCTTTAGGTAATCTGGGCACTACAGCTATCAACATTTTTTTTTCTATTCCCAAACCTCTGACCAGTAATTTGTACACAGGATAAAAGGTGGCAGCGCCATGCACACATTTTATCTTGACTCTGCCCTCTGGTTGATCTGGGGCAGACGTAGCTTGCTCTTTGATAACAGACCAGAGCTTGCGCGAAATCATTGTCTGGTCCGCCCCAGAGTCAAGTAGAGCTTTGGCAGCTACTCCTTGTACAGTGACATCAAGTACAAATCCTTCTGATAACATTTGTCTGTTCTCCCCCATGAGAGCAGTACGTACTCGGCACTCATTCATAACATGTCCCAATTTTCCACAGCCAAAACATCTTTTAGAATGACTTTTCTCTACATTCTTATCACTTTTCACATTTCGTGTTTTATACTGTGAGAGACTTCCTGATGACTGCTTGAATGTCGCTACTGCCATCTTTGCTACCTCCCCAGTACGCTGGGTAGCTAATTCAGCCTCTAAATACCTTTCAGTCAAGGCAATAGCCTCTGCAGTAGTGCGACAATTCTGTAGGATAAGGAAGCTCTGTATACTACTGGGTACTGCAGTCATGAACTGCTCAAGGATTATCATATCCATCAGCATTTCAATGGTTTTTTCACTAGGCCTCAGCCACTTCTCAGCTAAGCTCTTCAGCCTGTGACCTAATGTTTTCGGCGTTTCACCTACTTCAAGGAGCGCCGCACGTAGCTTACAGTTATAGACGAGAGGAGTCAGGCCCAGGCGTTCCCTGATGGCCTTCGTTACCTCGCTATAATTGTTCGCTAACGCAGCGGGCATTGCCCTATAGGCTGACAGTGCCTCTTCAGTGAGGGAAACTGCCAATCTAATGGACCACTGCTCTTCCGGCCAACCCACGGAAAGAGCTATTCTTTCAAAAGAGTCCAGGAAGTCATCTGGATCATCATTTACCCCTAACTTCCCCAAAGTTAGAGTCTCGTAGGACCCTAGTCCTACCGGACAGTTGCCCAGTCCTGAGCTCTGCTTCAGATATCCTGTGGCTTCTTCCTGTGTCTTCTGCTGATGGCTCAGCCAGGTTTCCAGCATCTGCAAGACTGGCTTCTGCTGTTCCTGCATGGCCAAGATTGCATGCTGCTGTGTTTGCACAGCCAGTTCCGCTTGCTTGCTGAACTGTGCAGCCATCCAGCTAAACATCTCTCGCTGCTCCATGGCGATGAGATCCCCTGGAAAACAAAGAGAAACAAAAAAAAAAAAACCCAAGTGTGGCTGTACCAAAAATCAGACCTACACTTCCTTTTTTTTTTTTCCTTTTAAATTCCCCTTTAAATTTTAAACTCTTATCCACTCAAGTCATGCCCTTCTACCTGTTACCTGGTAGAAGTGTAGACTCCAGCTCTCTGCAAGGGTGGTGCTGCTCTGCGTAGTAGCACTCTCC
Organism: Ichthyophis bannanicus; assembly: GCA_033557465.1. Taxonomy (NCBI): domain Eukaryota; kingdom Metazoa; phylum Chordata; class Amphibia; order Gymnophiona; family Ichthyophiidae; genus Ichthyophis; species Ichthyophis bannanicus. The sequence continues at coordinate 576,308,582 of CM066033.1, forward strand.
ACTGTAGTCAGGAACCTCGCCTTCCATTCCAGATTCTCTGCGGTCCGGTCCACGTTTTCTTAAAAAATGTAAGGTCATACATTTGGGCTGCAGCAATCCAAGGGAGCAATACAGTATAGGAGGTGAAGTACTTTTGTCCACTAAAGAAGAGCGGGACCTAGGCGTGGTTGTGTCTGATGATCTTAAAGTAGCTAAACAGGTAGAAAAGGCGACGGCATAAGCTAGAAGGATGCTTGGGTGCATACGGAGAGGAATGGCTAGCAGAAAAAAGGAGGTGCTAATGCCTCTTTATAAGTCTTTGGTGCGACCTCATTTGGAGTATAGTGTGCAATTCTGGAGACCGCACCTTCAAAAGGATGTGAACAGGATGGAGTCGGTGCAGAGGGTGGCTACTAAAATGATTAGTGGTCTTCATTATAAAGCATATGAGGACAGACTTAAGGATCTTAATATGTACACCTTAGAGGAAAGGCGGGATAGAGGTAATATGATTGAGATGTTTAAATACCTCCGTGGCATAAATGTTCAGGGTGAGATCCTCTTTCAATTGAAAGCAAGTTCTGCTACGAGGGGACATGGGATGAGGGTGAAGGGAGATAGATTCAGGAGTGATATGCGGAAATTTTTCTTTACGGAAAGAGTAGTGGATCCGTGGAATAGTCTCCCAGTGGAGGTGGTAGAGATGAGGACAGTAACTGAATTCAAAAAAGCATGGGACCAACACAGAGGATCTCTAAAGGTAAAAAGTGGACTGTTGTAGTTGTTGATATGGAAGGACAGACTAGATAGGCCATGTGGTCTTTTTCTGTCATCATGTTTCTATGTTTCTCCTCCGATCCGAGTTTCTTCACTTCCGGTCCGGGTTTTCCTTTCTTTTTTTTTTTCCAAGCTGAATACTGGTAAATTTTTTCCTTTTCTTTTCCGTATGTCTTAGAACTGTATCCAAATCCAAACAACTACGCCATTCTGTCGTGAGGGCATCCCCTGGTGACCATTCGCAGTATGGGCATACTCCACGATAGAAATTATTTAGGGAGCGTGATGAAATGTAAGGTCCACGAATGGCGAATGGTCTTACTTATTTCCAGCTTCCTATGAGAGCTCAATAATCAAACCAAGTGTAGGGAAAACAAGGCTTTATTCCCCGTCTGTGCAAGGGTTCAAATAAGACATTGCGAAATCAAAAGAATGTCCTTTGTTTCAAAAGGTACCAGTATTAACAAGCTAATTGTTAAACTCCACAATTAGTGCAAGGGTTAATCAGAGGAATTCACTTAATTTCAACACAACAAGAATTAAACAAACTTCTTCTCAGTTATACAGTGGCTACAGATTCTAGGCTCGTGGCCATGCACAAACCACAATCCATTTCTTCCGGTGGAGGAATGGGAACAGCATTTATATATTCAATTTCCATGGATTCTGCTCCACTACATTCATCATCAGAGTAGTCACTGTCCCTGTCTGCTACAGGTCTACGTGAAGTGTCTCTAGGCTCTTGCCTCCAATAAGACTGTGTTTTAAGTTCTCTGGGAATTTTCTGAAACCGACCTGGTTTCTTCTTCCTTACAAACTGAGTATTTGTTTTAGCAGTGCCTCTAGGAGTTAAGCATTCAGTATCAGCTTATAAAGGAATCTTTCCTTTGAAACTCCCAGGCTCATTCCCAGGTGCAAGTCATTAGCTCTCTTATGCTCATTAGCTCCTGTATGATCACTCCTGCCCCCTCTAGCTGTGCCTTGAGGTAACTGCACATCTAGATTTCTCTGAGAAACAGGGTTTCTTTTCAGGTTTGCATCTTTATTGATACCCACTTCATGACAACGTACAGGGCAGATTCCAATGTTGGCCCTATATGTCCTGGGCCGATGGCTTAGATGGGGAACTTATTCCACTTTTGAGTGGAATAAGTTCCCTTATCTTGCAGAGGACGGTGGCCCGGGGCTCAAAAGAGGCAGCAGGCGGGGAGAGGAAAGTCCCCGCATTCCGACCCGGCCTTGGGTGGCCGGATCAGGGGTCAGGCAGCGGTGAAAGCAAATTTCTGTGCTGGTGCTGGGGATTGCAGCTTTGCAGTGGAGCCACAGTACCATGGCAACCGGATGCCATGGCACCGTGACTCCATTGTAGAGCCCTGACTGAGTTAGCCAGGGACAGGCCTGTACATGCAGGCTGGGCTGAATTGCAGTCCCGGTCTGCACGTACAAGCCTGTTCGCGATTCTGATCCCACGAGGCTAGACATGCCCCGCGGGATCAGAAACGTGAACCCCTCTGTACGCCCAACTCAGACCGGACGTACAGAAGGGGCTATACGTCTCTGATAGAATGAACCCCACTACCAACACCCTCATCCACACACTCATCACCTCCCACTTAGACTTCTACAACCTGCTCTTTACAGGTTTCCCATTTCTCTCTCTCTCTCCTTCAATCCATTTAAAATTCAGCTGCATAGCTAATCTTCCACCAGTGTTGTTACACGCACATAACCCTTCTTCTCAAGTCACTTCACTGGCTCCCTATCCGTTTCTGCATACAGTTCAAACTTCTCTTACTAACCTACAAATGCATTCATCCTGTGGCTCGTCATTCCCTCTACTCTCTTATCTCTCCTTTCACTCCCATTCAGGAACTTGCTTATTGGATAAGTCACTCTTATATGTGCCCTCCTCCTCCACCACCAGCTCCTGACTAGTAGACTTCATGGGTCGGTGTATCATGCTCTATCTCTGGTTCTGTTCAAATCCAGGATAAAAGCCCAACTTTTTGAGGCTGCTTTTAAATCCTGAGCCCCTTATTCTGCTGTTTGTGAGAGAGTGAAAACCACAAGCATCTTCGTAAGTTATACCAAGTTGGGTACTGAAGTGTCTTTCCTTTTTTCTGTATAACAAGATCTTTGCCTACTGTGCAACAAATCCATTTTGATTGTCAAGGATCTCTTGCAGTTGTCTACTGTGATGTATGGTTGGTGAGCGGCTAAGTTAATAGAAACATAGAAATATGATGACAGAAAAAGACTACATGGCCTATCTAGTCTGTCCTTCCATATCAACAACTACAACAATCCCCTACATTTAGGCCTCTATTTACTAAGCTGCAGTAAGGTATTGCAGTTCTCACGTTTTAATTGTCAAAATTAAAATGTGATAATTGTAGGTTCTCTGCATTAACTATTCGAGGTGTTTCCAGAATTTTTGGGAGAGCTGCTGCACCGTTCACACAGAAAGCAGCTACTGCACGTTAGCTGCATAGTAGATAACATGTTGCATTTAGCTACACCTCTTGAGGTGGCATTAACTGTTCTGTGTTATCTACCGAGTTAACAATTAGCATGCAGTAGCTACCTCAGTGTTAACTATAAAGCCCTGTCGCTGGACGTTCCATCTCCCAACATGCTAATTCCAGGCTAGCTGTTTAATACAGGCTTTAGGACACACTAACAGTTAATGTGAGCCTGAGCTTTTAGCAAGCAGTAATTTCCATGTTAAATAGCTAATGCAGCTTAGTAAATAGGTCTCTTACTGTCTCTCAGGACCAACTGATTGAAACCTAGATCTCTGTCGTTGATCCCCCTACTTAACTGTGCTTGTCCTGTGTTGTTTCCCCTTAACATTTGCGCTTGTAAACGGATTAGATTTTTGAAGACTGGCGTTATATCAAATAAATAACCATAACCATAACTGTAACCATATGAAAAGACAGAATGACCATCTATATACAGACAATCTATAATATGTATAAGTGAAACTAATTTTTAGATTATTTTCCATGCCACAATGAGAATGGATTATATTGGTTCTTGTCGTGCTGTAGTCAAGAAGGGAAGAAAGCTGCTAATGTGATTTTGTCAAGACAGGTAGATATTAGGAAAGATTTCCATGAACTTAACAACAATATTGGAAGATGCAGAACATTTGTAATATTCCATGAGAAATGACACACTAGAGAAACTTTTGATTTCTATGTTATGACAGAGTACTTGTAAAGAGCTCCTTTTTTGACAAACTAGAAATTAAATTGTTACATTGTTAAAGCAATTTTATAAAGGTGAAAGCCATGGTGTAGTGTGGAAAAAATGGTACTGCTTCTTTCAAATTGGGAAGATAGCTTGCTAAAATGGTACCTTTTGCAATCTCTGTCTTGACACTTCTTTCATGTTTCACATTAATGCAATAGGAAAAAGTAAAAGAACAGAAGACAGGAGGGTCAAGCTTCCAGAATTTTCTGTGGGATGAAAAGAAAATAATTTTGACAAAATGTCTTCCTACAGAACATAATAGGAGCAGTAATCAAGCTGCTTACATTGGTGCAAACCTAGCAGATAGTTTGAACCCATGTGGTTTTAACCAATAATCAAAAGCACCAGCAGAGTTTTGCACTTGTATTCTCTGTTGGTTCTTTTCTGGTCAAAACAATGCATATAGTTCTGAAAATCCAAAACTGTGTGTGTTCCTGCCTCCCCTGACCTAACCCTGCCCATAGGAACACTTCCAAACAATTCAGGCAGCATTACAGGTGTTGTTCAACAATGTGTGTTATTTTATCTACTGTCACGCCCTTAGCCCCTTACAGACAGTATGGAGGGGCGTGCTTGTCATAGGAGAGATTCATCATTTAGCCTTTACCTGACTGGCTGCCTTGTAATGCCTCATGGGAAAGGTAGTTCAGTCAGGAGGTACTTGGCTCCAGGTAAAAAAAACACATTTGTAGCTGACTTTGAGTGGTAAGGCTTGTGCCAGAAATTTATTGATGGGGTAAACGCTAGGCTCACAAATTAACACCTTTGGATTGTTTCTCCAGGATTCTTTCAAAAATACATCAGGATATAACTGAACTCAAAACAAAACAGCTTATAATGTTCTTCAGCATAAAGAAAAGTCCTTTCAACAGCCAATGCTATCAGATATGGCTAGCAGTGCTGTTTTAAAACAAACAGAAACAGCTTTTCCTAAAACAGGTTTCTTTTCTCTCAGTCCAGAACACTTCCCGGCTGTTTGTCTCCTTAAGCACAGGAAAACTTTCAACAAGAAGTTAAACTCTTCATAGGCAAACAATTCTCTATGCAAGGTTTTTAGGAATAGTGAAAACCAAATCAAAACTTTTCTTACTTTCACTGTCAGCACGGCTTCAGGCTGTGCACTGCACTGGCTAGCAGCTGTTTAACAAGTTTTAATTAGACAGCTTTCAGCTTGCTCAGCAAAAGGTAATTCTCCTTTAACACAGGACTTTCACAAGTTATCTACAGGCTCTCAGGGTTACCAGACTCTGGAGGTTTTCCTTACGGTTGACTCCCTTCCAAACCCTCTGCACTTGAAGACTGGCATAAAGAGCCAATGTGCTAATGAGTCTTCTTCTTCTACAGCTAGGTCCTGTTCACCTAGTTGCATTGGCTCTACCTTTGTTTCTAGCTCAGAGGGCTTGGCTGACTGCCTTCCGTTAGGGCAAAAGCTGTCTCTTGCAACTCTGTATTGCTCCAAATTAGACAAGCTTCTAATGCTCATACCTGGGTCAAGGCTTTTATCAGCTTCTCCTCGCTCATGCTCTGGCCACCATTCACCTGAGCTTCCTCGTCCTGTCCTCCAACTTGTGTTCCTTGTTCCTGCTGTTCTTACTGTTCCAGGTCCATTCCTCTTCCAGTAAGCATTCCTACTCCTCTCCCTCTCTGGATAATCTGACCTAGACTTAAACCTCTCAGGCTCCAGCCCCACACCTTCTCCTCTCAGGTGTTGGAGATCAAACTGCCTCGTGGCAGCTGAGTAATTGGGGAATTCAGTGACGTAAGGGTTCCTTACCCTGGGCCTGCATTCCCTCTCCTTTTTTCCTCTAGGGGCATTCTGCAACCTATTGCAGCTAGGAATTACCTGCTTTCTAGGTGTAAATAGAGTTTTGTGTCTCTGACCTTGTAAAATAGGTCCTTTGATAAGGGTGAATTCCTTCTCTTTATCCCTGTCTCCTAGGTCCTGATAAGCTTCCTTATCACACTACATAGAGGATAAAAATGGGGCTGCCTAGAAGACGGCCTGGTTTTATAAACTGTGTAGTAGGAGCTGCACAGTTTATAAAATAAGTATATCTCTGCCCCCTGCCCCCCAGAAGCATGTGCATACAGGTTTATCTCATGTGTGTGCTAATGTGCATGTGCGGACACTGTGGGCAAGAAAGCCCAATTTTAGGCTGATAGTGGGCCAGCAGTAGATGCTGTTAACAGTGGCTCCTGTGCTTCTTGAGTTCAAGGAGGAGTGGCCTGGTTGTTGGGGCAAGGTACTTCAGGCTGGAAAGTCAGGGGTTCAAATTCCACTAGAGGACAGCAACCTTGGGCTGGAAGGACTGGGGTTTCTAGTCACACAGGTACTCCTTGTGGTCTTGGGCAAGCCACTTAACCCTCCATTGTCCATGTTCCCTGTAAGTATTAGTGTATGTGTCTCATATCCCCTCATGTTAAATGTATCCCCCAATTGTGTTGTGACCACTTTGATTGAAGGATAAGGTGGTATAGAAAACTGACTAAATAAAATAAATAAAGCTGCTCCTGTGCATGCTCTGCAGCCTTCCAGATGCAGTATCAGCATCCTCCAGGCCTACCTGCAGAGTCCCCAGCAGTGGGTGCTGAGACATTCCTCTCTAGAGGCAGCAGCAGCATCACCCTCCATTCCCACTGGGCCTGGCCAGCAGCCTCCATGTCCCACTACCTTTGTGTCTCTCCCTGTTCTTTTTACCCATGGGTAAAGAGGGTGGGGCTTCAGAAGTGGTCTTACATTTGGAGGTCCTCTGCCTTCCTGCATCCAGCACTCCATTGCTTGGAGTCAGCCATTGCCCCATCCGCTTCATCCTTTCACTTAGGCCCTTCTGAAAGGAAGCCCCCTTCCTGCTAGGACAGACAAATAGAGACAATCAGGCAGCTGGGAAAGAGCTTACCCTAGGGGTATCCAGCTAGGGAAAGACTAATCCGCCCAGACTAATTTTTTAAATGATTTGCAGGCATCCATGATTCGACTTGGTCAAAGAAGAATTCAAAAGTGCATAGGTAAATGTGATCAAAGCTTGTAATGGAACAATGACCAAAGTATCATTAGTACAGAAGACAGCATTTAAGTTTATATATAATGCAAAACGATTTGATTATGTAACTCCTTTATTAATTGGGCAACATTGGTTGGCTGTCTGGAGTAGGATTAGATTTAAGATATTGATGCTTGCACATCAGAGATTTTTCACAGGCTACATGACTGTCATGGTATGCACAAAACTAATCCATTTAGAGAAACTGCCTGCTCCCCATGTTACCTTCATGTTCTCCAACAACATTTGCTTATTGCTCACCCTGGAAGTTTAAATTACTATGGACAAGGGAGGCTGCTTTCTCATATTATGGAATTCTTTACCCTTGGGTACTCAGATGGAAACTTCATATAAAAGATTTCAAAAAACTTGCTAAAACTTGGTTGATGCAAAAATTATACACAGATTATTTAGGACCTGTTAATTCATTTTTATCTATCCTCTAAAAAAAATAAAGATTTTTTGATTTAGATAGGGTCATTTGCTATGCTGGTCCTCTCTTAATTATTGTGTTCAATTTCCTGTCCTTATGTTTCCCGTATACTCAGAATGCAATAACAGGTGGAATTGTTATGATATTCATTCCCTTTCCTCATGTGTTTGTTTGTCTTGGTTAATTTTAATTTAATACTTTTATAAATTGTAAAACTGCCATACTATCATTTTTATGTATGAATGGTGGTATATCAAATGTTACTAAATAAATAAATAAGCAGAAAACCCAACACCCATTTCATGTAAAGCCACTCCAAATTAGTTAAGAAAAGCATTAAATAAAGGTGGAGAGAGTAGAGACCCTTGAGGCACACCACAAGGCATTTAACAAAGACTAAATATCTGATCATCCTATTTCATTCTAAATACCTTTCAGATAAAAATCTGATGAACCATTGCAGTACTAAAACAACATCGGGAGAGAAGCAGATCATGCTTCACCGTGTCAAATGTTGATGACAAATCTACTTGCATAACAATCACATTTTTCCCAATTACAGTCCCTGCGCTGTGAATGCTTCAAAACCCTGATTGGGATGTAGGGCTGGCTCAAGGTTTTCTTCTGCTCTAGGCAGCTGCCCTGCACCTGCCACCTTTTCCCCCCCAGCATCCATCATCTCACCTTGGGGTGGGAGGCACCAAGACCCTGCCATGATATTTCAAAGTGGCAGCCTTGTGCCACCACTTTGGCACCTATGGCATGCTTTAAAGCACCAACGCACAAGCGCGTATTAATGACCTGCCAGTCCTGCCTCACCGACAGGAGGTTGTGTTATAATTTGTAACAGATATATTGTTTTATTCATATTCTCTTATGTTCTATTATATGTTTTTAAATTATGATTTTATGGTTATTTAGTTTGTTTTTATATTGTTTATTTATTTAGTTATTAATAATTGTTTATATTATTTATTAATAATTTCATTTTATTATTACTTTTTATGTTTCAAGCTGCATCCCCTCCCCCTAAGGAAGGCAAAATGCCGAAACGTGTAGGGTTTTTTTTTAAAGAGTAAAGGCATCTGTGACCTCCATACGCCACTCGCTTTTTGTGTTTCTGTACCTACGGTCTGCGAGGGCTGCTGCTTTCTTTGTGATTCCTAGACACTGACAAGACTGTCCTTTCCCCACAGCCAAACCCCCGATTCGATCTCCCATGGCCAGGGTCCAATTGCAGGGCTCCCCCTGCACACTTCCATGTTTTGTCCCTGCTGGCTGCCACCCCTACCCCGCATCCAGGGGGACGTATTCCACTTCTGAGGTCGAATAAGTCCCCTGTCTAACCAGCCTTCTCTGGACATACAGGGCCATCCTTAGAATCGGCCTTGTACGTCTGGGGTGATGACTTGCCCACCGACCATCCTTGCTCCGCCTCCCACTTCTGCATGCCCCCTCCCACCCTCATCTATAGAACATATCAATAGAACATATCACACCCATCCTGGCTGAACTTCATTGGCTACCTATTTACAGCAGAATAAAATACAAGATTCTTTTAACCACATTTAAACTAATAAATAACTTAGCACCATCGGTACTCAATACACTCATCAACACAGATATAGATAAACGGTCACAAAGGAGCAGAAACACAAACACTATATCAGTACCAAAAGATTACACAAAAGCTAGAAAACAAACCAGCAAGAGGGCCTTCTCACATTCAGCACCTATCCTCTGGAATAACTTTCCTGACAACATTCGCCTACTGTTGGACATAAAGGAATTTAGAAAAAAATTGAAAACCCATTTATTCTCTTTACACTACAACAAAAGAGCATAATCTAATCAGATTACACAAAGAGACACAGGTTAACAACCATACTACTACACTACATAACACTTAACAAATAACAAATAATAACTGTGGTAAGGAAACCACGGCTGATTACAGAAATGCACAGGAAAAAGACTCCTGTCGCTTTAAATCAGGTTGTATCATAGGTTTCCCTAGCAACCAGGAGTCTAAGACTCAGAAGTTGGTCATACCTAAGCCCCGCCCACAGCAGCACGTCAGAGTGAAGCTAGACTCTGGTCACATGTGTTGGGAGCAGGGTGTGCCTCAAAGAGAAGGAAAGTTTAAAAACCAGATTCACAGAACAGAAGTTAGCTCAGGCTGGAGCTCAGGCTGGAGCTCGGGAGGCTCGAGCTCGGGTAGCTCAGGAAATACAGAGGAGAACTCAATCTGGAGTTCAGGAGAGGGGCCAACACAGAGTCCAGGAGGCAGAGCAAGTAAGAGAGTGTTTGCAGAGCCTGAGAGACAGAGTGTGAGAGATACTATTTGCTGTGAAGAGAAGATTGATGAAAGCTTGCCAGATACAGCTGGGATTGAGAGGGTGCCGTCAGCAAAGGGAAAGTCTGCACTGGAAGAAAAGCATGACTGGTTTGCGGGACGGAAGGAATCCCTAAATTCCACAGAACAAAGGCAAGTCTGTCCTTATCAATCCTCACAGAGGAAAAGCCCCAGAGAACTACCCATAGGAGAGAAAGCTAACTATAAGCATAGCCAGAGTCCCAGAGGAAAGGGAGACAGCTGGTCTAATCAGCACGTAGCTCAGCTAACGGATGAGTTACTGCAGAAGCAAACTTTATTAAGAAGGCTCAAAGATTTAATAAGGAAGGAAGATAGTCAGCTCTCTATGCACCTACCTTATGATATAAGGGAGGGGGATAGAGAAGAACAAATGGATACAACGCATGTAGACAATAGTATAATGGATTGTCAGTGTACTATGTGTTTTACCTCTGACGGTGAAGAATCCTAGAAAGCCTTATAGCTGTGCCATGCTCAGGAAGCACGTATTTTGTGAAGACGTCACAAACTGCAAGAAGCAGCTGATTGTGCTGACGTAGTGAGAAGCTGATTCATATGTCTAAGGAACATTTAAAAGTTTTGTTTTGGCAACAAGAAGTTGTTCCTGTTTCAGAGGAAAGCATTGTTTGTTTAAAAGCTCGGAAAAAGCCAGTTTGATTTACTCAAGCAAAGTGATGCCATCTGTGTTGGAAGTTATATTGAAAGCCTAATTTTGTTCCTGTTGATTTGAAGCAGTAGCGTGGATTAAAAGTTCCTTTTTCCCTACTTTGTGCCTCACGCCTCCTGTGTATGAAGAAACCCCTGATTACACTAAAAATATAAATTTTCTCTGTCTCGTGCCTAAACCCTCGGATCACAACTCCTTTACCTTAGGATAAACTACGATTCCCATCAGCCCTTCTGGCAGCCATTACCGAGAATCTTATCCTAAGGTTAAAAGGCGACCTCACCTGCCGCCAGTTATCTACCTGGCCAGGCGGGGGCGACAGAGTGGCGTAGTTGTTCGGATGCGGAGCAGGCCACGCCACAGGCTGGCGTAGTAGTTCGGATGCGGAGCAGGCCACGCCACAGGCTGGCGTAATAGTTCGGATGCGGAGCAGGCCACGCCACAGGCTGGCGTAATAGTTCGGATGCGGAGCAGGCCACGCCACAGGCTGGTGTAATAGTTCGGATGCGGAGCAGGCCACACCACAAAGTGTTATAAAGTTGGATGCGGAGTGGGCCACGCCACGAAGGAGCGCAGTTCATTGGAGGACAGCGGAAGTACGACTACACACCAGGAGACGCATAGAGTGGTTCCAGAGTCGACAGAGGGACATCGGAGGGTTGCAAGCACCTGAGACTGAGGAGTCCAGAGTCCTGCAGAGCCGGAGGGTCCAGAGACCTGTCGAGGTCCTACGCTGTTGCTGAGCGAGATGCACCACTAGTACCAGGTAACCCGTATATAACTAGAGAGAGTTAAAGGATACTGGTACTGGGTGGGGGCAAATAGCAGCAGGTAGAGAGGAACGCATATCTGTGTGGTGGAATCGCACAGGGGGGATATTGTTTATTTTGCAGAAAACTGAGCCAAGATGGAGAGCCAAGATGTCCTTGCTTGGGCGGCAGCAGAGCTCAAGAAGCAAAGGGACTTATCTTTGGAAATTCTAGCGCATGCAGCGAGCCAGACGCAAGCACAGCAGAAACCACTGATGGAGCTTCTGGAGGCCTGGGTGAAGGAACAGCAGAAACCACCAGCGCCTGATCCAGCTCAGACAGGTTTTTCTGTGGGAATAGCCCATAACTTTGGACTCGGGTCCAGAGAGACCTTTGGTGTGGGACAATTAAGGGATGGTGAAAATGTGGACACATATTTTGATGCATTTGAAAAAGTGGCACGAATAGCCAAGTGGCCACCTGAACAGTGGGCGGTGAGGTTAGCTCTCTCGCTTTCTGGTGAGGCATTGGCAGCTTACCAAACCGTTCCACCTGAGTTGGCCAATGACTATTGTGAAGTAAAAAAGGCTATTAAGGATAGGTTTGGTCTAACACCTATAGTATATAAACGCCAGCTTAGGAATGCAAAATTACGCGTAGATGAAACACCACGAGCACTATACCATAGGTTAAAAATGTTAGTGTTAAAGTGGCTAGAACCAGAACATAAATCGGTGGAAACACTGATAGATGAGCTTGTTCTGGAACAGTATTTTGAGGCCGTACCCAAAGGGTTACGAGAATTTTTGTTGCTACAGGGTTGTAAAAACACCAGAGAAGCCATGGAGATGTCAGAACGTTTCTTGGAAGCTGAGGTGATAGCTAGTGACAGGGCTTCAGCCTATACCAAAATGTCTATGGATAGGGTGGATGTAAATGGCAAGAATGGACAGAATGTTGGTGTTCCCACCAATAGAAGGGTGCATGAGAAGCGTGCGTGCTATCGGTGTGGAAGTGGGCAACATTTGATGCGTGAGTGCAGAATGAAAACGGCCCTAGTTTTGAGTGACCCCAGCAAGAAAAGGGAAGGATTTCTACTGGAGGTAATAGTCCAAGGCATTCCAGTTAAAGCACTATTGGATTCCGGTTCGGACCAATCGATGCTCTCCAAAAGGTTATGGAGGAGGATAAATGCCACAAGTTTAGATACCCCTCAGACTCCCACGGGCAGCGTGAACATTAGGTGCGTTCATGGTACCACAAGCACCTACCCTGTTTATCCAGTCCGAATAAAAGGTTTAGGCGTAGAAAAGAAAGTACCAGTGGCCATTGTTCCCAGACTACCCCAGGAGGTAGTACTTGGAAGAGACTGGCCCCATTTTCAGCAAGGGTTAGGGGTTAAGGAAGGCTTAGTATCTAAACAAGCCCAGTCCCAAGCCCACCAGGCCCTAGACGAAGTGTCTAAAAAGGGGGAGACAAAGGTTCTACCCTCTCGTGAGGATTTGCTGAACATTCCTCAGAGGAAAGTGAGGAGATCAAGGGGAGAGAAGCGCCATGAGAGACAGATACGCTCTCAAAACAGAGAGAGAATTCAGGCCTCGTTGGGAACTTCCCCCTACGAGCTTATGTTTGGTAGGAGCCCTAGGGGCATACTAGACATTCTGAGGGATCAGTGGGTAGAGCCGGGAGTCCAGGAAACAGAAATACCCCAATTTCTGCGGGATTTGCGAGGACGCTTAACGCGGGCCTCCCAGTTGGCAGAAAACAATTTGAGGGAAAGCCAACAAAAACAGAAAGTGTATTATGACCGTAATAAAAGACCCCGCCAGCTAGAGGTGGATGAGAAAGTCCTAGTGATGGTAACTGGCACCGCCCCTAAGTTTGAGAGCCAGTGGAAGGGACCCTTCCGGGTGGTTAAGCAAGTGGGACCGGCGACCTATCTAGTACAAACCAGACGAGGACGCCAACAGTTATTTCATATAAACTTGCTCAAACCCTGGCAGGAGCGAACAGCGCAAGGGCAGGTGGTCACCATTACCCAGGCTAGGCGAGGAAGACAAAGCAACGAGGAAAGATATAAGAGATTTACGTGCTGTGATTCTGGGAGAACCCCAGCACGAAATGTCTTAAGAAGGGGAATATGTGGTAAGGAAACCACGGCTGATTACAGAAATGCACAGGAAAAAGACTCCTGTCGCTTTAAATCAGGTTGTATCATAGGTTTCCCTAGCAACCAGGAGTCTAAGACTCAGAAGTTGGTCATACCTAAGCCCCGCCCACAGCAGCACGTCAGAGTGAAGCTAGACTCTGGTCACATGTGTTGGGAGCAGGGTGTGCCTCAAAGAGAAGGAAAGTTTAAAAACCAGATTCACAGAACAGAAGTTAGCTCAGGCTGGAGCTCAGGCTGGAGCTCGGGAGGCTCGAGCTCGGGTAGCTCAGGAAATACAGAGGAGAACTCAATCTGGAGTTCAGGAGAGGGGCCAACACAGAGTCCAGGAGGCAGAGCAAGTAAGAGAGTGTTTGCAGAGCCTGAGAGACAGAGTGTGAGAGATACTATTTGCTGTGAAGAGAAGATTGATGAAAGCTTGCCAGATACAGCTGGGATTGAGAGGGTGCCGTCAGCAAAGGGAAAGTCTGCACTGGAAGAAAAGCATGACTGGTTTGCGGGACGGAAGGAATCCCTAAATTCCACAGAACAAAGGCAAGTCTGTCCTTATCAATCCTCACAGAGGAAAAGCCCCAGAGAACTACCCATAGGAGAGAAAGCTAACTATAAGCATAGCCAGAGTCCCAGAGGAAAGGGAGACAGCTGGTCTAATCAGCACGTAGCTCAGCTAACGGATGAGTTACTGCAGAAGCAAACTTTATTAAGAAGGCTCAAAGATTTAATAAGGAAGGAAGATAGTCAGCTCTCTATGCACCTACCTTATGATATAAGGGAGGGGGATAGAGAAGAACAAATGGATACAACGCATGTAGACAATAGTATAATGGATTGTCAGTGTACTATGTGTTTTACCTCTGACGGTGAAGAATCCTAGAAAGCCTTATAGCTGTGCCATGCTCAGGAAGCACGTATTTTGTGAAGACGTCACAAACTGCAAGAAGCAGCTGATTGTGCTGACGTAGTGAGAAGCTGATTCATATGTCTAAGGAACATTTAAAAGTTTTGTTTTGGCAACAAGAAGTTGTTCCTGTTTCAGAGGAAAGCATTGTTTGTTTAAAAGCTCGGAAAAAGCCAGTTTGATTTACTCAAGCAAAGTGATGCCATCTGTGTTGGAAGTTATATTGAAAGCCTAATTTTGTTCCTGTTGATTTGAAGCAGTAGCGTGGATTAAAAGTTCCTTTTTCCCTACTTTGTGCCTCACGCCTCCTGTGTATGAAGAAACCCCTGATTACACTAAAAATATAAATTTTCTGTCTCGTGCCTAAACCCTCGGATCACAACTCCTTTACCTTAGGATAAACTACGATTCCCATCAGCCCTTCTGGCAGCCATTACCGAGAATCTTATCCTAAGGTTAAAAGGCGACCTCACCTGCCGCCAGTTATCTACCTGGCCAGGCGGGGGCGACATAACATAACCACACAATACTTAACCACACCACTTATACATACAGATAACTGTGATCTGTCACATTTAAAATAATTTATGCATCACAATTGATCTATGATATAATTTGTAAATACCTACAATGTAAATATGTTCTAATAGTTTACTGTTCAAACCTTATATTGTTACTTGTAAATAGTTCCACCTGTTCTATGTAAAATGACTAGGTATGCTATTTCACATACCATATAACTTACTGTTCATTGTAAACCGCACTTGATACTTGGGAAAGAGCGGTATAGAAATAATTGTTAAATAAATAAATAAATCTAAGGCTCCCCATACAACTCCGCTGTTCATACAGGGAGCCTTGCACAGGGATGGCAAGAGGGACGTATAGCGGGGATATACGCCCAGGCAGGGCATATATCCCTACTATTTGTAGCTTGAAATAGACCCATGGTACATGACAGCAGATAAAAACCAGTATAGTCCATCTAGTCTGCCCAGTAATGTGGCTAGAAGTGTTGTAACTGCAGTTCCGTGCAGGTCACCCCCCTCTATACTTGTGTTTAGGGTTGTACCTGCCGCTCCATGCAGGTCTGCCTACTTCTATTTATTGAAGTATAAAAGATATTTAAGTTTGCTTTGATTTCGTCCTTTTGCTATAAAGGGATCCACTGTGTCTGTCCCATGCCATTTTGAATTCCATCACTGTATTTGTCCCCAACACCTCCATGAGGAGGGCATTCCAAGCAGCCACCACCCTTTCAGTGAAAAAGTATTTCCTGATGTTGCTTTTAAGTTTACCGCCTTGCAGCTTCATCATATGCGCTCTAGTTTTACAGCTTGCCTTTCTTTGAAAAAGGTTTGTTTGTTCATTGATACCCTTTAAGTATTTAAAAATCGGTATCATTTCTCCCCTGTCCCTCTTCTCCTCTAGGATATACATATTTAGGTCTTCAAGTCTCTTCTCATATGTCTTCTGGCAGAGGCTCCAAATCATTTTGGTTGCCTTTCTCTGAAACGTTTCAAATCTTTTTATATCCTTTATGAGAGATGGTCTCCAAAACTGAACACAATACTCCAAGTGAGGCCTCACCAATGTCTTGTACAGGGGCATTAATACCTCCTCCTTTCTGCTGGTTATTCTCTATATGCAGCTCTGCATCCTTCTGGCTTTGGTTACCGCCTTGTCACATTGTTTTGCCACTTTGAGATTCTCTGAGGTCCCTCTCTTTGTTCATGCACACCAATCTCTCTCCCCCTATTGCATATGATTCCTTTGGATTTCTGCATCTCAAGTGCATGACTCTGCACTTCTTTGCATTAAATCTTAAATGCCAAGCATTAGACCATTCTTCCAGTGTTTTTATTTTTTATTTATTTAACACTTATTTATATACCGCATCTTCCAGCGATCAGTTGCGGTGTACAATTAACAACAATTAACAATGCAGAGCTTGTTTTACATAGAACAATTATAACTTTTTACATAGAACATCTTAACTTGAACAACAAAGTGTATATATAAACTGTGCGGAATAATTCAATCTTTAGATCTTTCCTCATGTTGTTTACTCCCTCAGAAGTGTCCACTCTGTTGCAAATTTTTGTGTTATCTGCAAAAAGACAGATTTTTCCTTTCAGTCCTTCTGCAATATCATTCACAAATTACATTGAACAATATTGGTCTCAGGACCGATCCCTGAGGCACGCCACTACACACCTTCCTTTCTTCTGAATGAGTTCCATTTACCATTACCTTCTGTTGTCTGTCAGTCAACCAATTTCTGATCCAGTTCACTACCTTGGGACCTATCCCCAGGCTGCTCAGTTTATTGATAAGCCTCCTATAAGCCTGGAGGAAAGATCCATAAACCATTATAAAGAGGACCCAGGAAATCCACTGCTTACCCCAGGACGAGCATTGTGGAAGCTGTGTGCCTTTTTGGGACCCTGCCAGGTACTTGTGACCTGGATTGGCCACTGTTGGAAACAGGGTATTGGATTTGATGGACCTTGGTCTGACCCAGTATGGCATTTCTTATGTCCTAATAGTATCAAAGGCTTTGCTGAAATCTAAGTAGATCACATCCATCGCATGCCGTTGATCTAGTTCTCTGGTCGCCCAGTCAAAGAAATCAATCAAATTTGTTTGGCATGACCTTCACCTGGTAAAACCATGGTGCCTTGAATCATGCAATCCAGTGGATTTTTTTCCCATCCATCACCCCCTTTCCCTAATTTAAATGCTTGTCCACATATTGCCTGAATTTTTTACTTAGGATCCTTTTTCCTACCACAGAGAGATGCAATCCATCAACACAGTACAGCCTCTTGTTGTTCCATCTATTGCCCCAGTTGTCTATATATCTCAATCCTTCTCATTTACACCAGGTTTGGAGCCACATATTAAAGCTGTTTATGTGATGCAGCCTCTCTTCCCCCTTATCATGAACAGATAGAACTTCTGAGAATGCTATAGTGTTGACAATGGATTTAAGTTTCTCTCCCAGAATATGGAAGTTCCTTTGTACCGAAGAGGTACTGTTTCTAGCCAGGTCATTAGTTCCCAAGTGGATAACAACCTCAGTTTTGGAATGCTTACTTTCCCGACTGACTATGCTAACAATTTGGTTTGCATTTATGCTGGCTGGAGAACCTGGGAGGCATTTGACCATCTTCTGTCCCTTGGACTGTGTTCCCAAGTTAATCCCTCTGATGATGGAGTCTCCAAGTAATAATAGTTTCCTGTTTTGTAAGGTTTTTGTTCACATTTGGTGCATTACCAATAGATTCGGAGTTAGCCTTCTCATTTAAGGTCACTTCAGTTTCCACTAATTGGACATTCTCGTTTTCCAAGGCAGAGAAGGCATTGTATAGGGATATCTCTTGATGGAGAAGGTGTCTCTGTGTTACAGGTCACAACCTTCCCGAGCCGACTGTGATCCATTTGTTCCTGGGATGTTTCATTCTTTTTAAAAATACTATCTTGGAAGCTCAGACCAGATGTAATCCATGCTTTAAGAAAAGTGGAAGGAAAGTCAAAAAGCTGCCAGCATGGTTTAAAGGTGAGCACAGAGAGGCTGTTGTAGCCAAAAAAGCATTTCTCAGGAAATGGATAAAGGAGCCAAATGATGAACATGGGAAACAACATAAACACTGGCAAGTTAGATGCAAAGCAGAAAGAGAAAATTTTCCGTGGAAGCAAAAATGCACAATAAAAACTTTTTCAAGTAGAGTCATAACAAAAAATCTGTGAGAGAGTCAGTTGGACCATTAGATGATAGAGGGGCAAAAGGGATGCTAAGGGAGGACAATGCCATAGCAGAGAGACTGAATGAATCTTTTGATTGGGTCTTTACTGAAGAAGATGTAGGGAAGTTACCCATGCCTGAAATGATATTCAGAACTGAACTAGGAGAAACAAAATGGTTTAAAATCAGAAAAGGTGTACGACAAAGCTGCATACTTTCTCTCTACCTTTTTAATTTATAGGCAGAACAAATCATCAAAGAAGCAGGACTGTATGAAGACAACCGAGATGTGAAGATTGATGGAAGAGTCATCAATAACCATTGCTATGCTGATGATACCACATTACTGGCTGAAAGTGAAGACGATCTGAAACATTTGCTTCTCAAGATCAAGGAACATAGTCTTAAAATGGTTCTGCATTTTAATGTTAAGAAGACAAAGATCCTGACAACTGGCAAAATCAATAAGTTCATCATTGATGGAGAAGAAATTGAAATAGTTGACAACATTAACTTACTTGGATCAACAATCAATAAAGAAAGGACTAGCAGTCAAGAAATCCGACGATGTGTTGCTCTTGGTAAAATGGCATTGAAGGACCTAGAGAAGATTCTGAAGAGCAGAGACGTCTCTCTCCATACAAAGATTTGACTTGTCCAGGCCATGATATTTTCAATAATGTCATATGGATGTGAAAGTTGTACAGTGAAAAAGATAGATAGGAAGAAAATTGATGCCTTTGAATTATGGTGCTGACGATGAATACTATGTATATCATGGCCTGCCTGAAGAATAAATGATAGGGGAGGAGTAGCCTAGTGGTTGGGGCAAGGTACTTCAGGCTGGAAGGTCGGGGGTTCAAATCCCACTAGAGGACAGCAACCTTGGACCGGAAGGACTGGGGTTTCTAGTCCCACAGATGCTCCTTGTGGTCTTGGGCAAGCCACTTAACCCTCCATTGCCCTTGTTCCCTGTAAGTATTAGTGTATGTGTCTCATATCCCCACGTGTTAAATGTATCCCCCAATTGTGTTGTGACCGCTTTGATTGAAGGATAAGGCGGTATAAAAAACTGTCTAAATAAATAAACCAGTTAGTACTAGAGGAGATCAAACCTAAGGTTTCCTTAGAAGCTCAGATGACAAGACTTTGACTTTCATACTTTGGACACAACATGTGATGAGAGAGAGAGATCATCGGAGAAAGACATAATGCTTGGTAAGATATAAGGTCACCATAAAAGAGTAAGGCCAGCAATGAGATGGATCGATACAATAATAGCAGCTATGGATATCACTCTATCAACAATGAGCCACTTGGCTGAAGACTGAACAAAGTTTTGGTCAACTATCCAGAGGGTTTCCAGAAGTCGACACCGACTCAAAGGTACTTAACATATCAGAAGAACTGAAAGAAATATTGATAAACCGGGGAGATGTATTACAATTATTTGATAAACTGAAGAGTAGCAAATTACCTGGACTGGATAGTATACATCCAAGGGTGTTGAAAGAACTGAAATATGAGATTGCAATTCTACTATTAGTAATCTGTAAACTATCATTAAAATCATCTGTAGTACCTGAAGATTGGAGAATGGCCAATGTAATGCCAATTTTTAAAAAGAGTTCCAGGGGTGATCCGGGAAACTACAGACCAGATAGACAAAGGTGAGTCAGTTGATATACAGCCCGATTCTGGAAGCGGGCCATCTGGATGTCTCCACCGAAGACAGGGCCGTTAGGACCCGATTCTTTTCCGTGGGAACAAAATGTTCCAGTGAGAGCCAGAATTGGGACCGAGGATGTCCCAGCATGCCCCTCTGGCCTGTGGGGATGTCCTCCTCACAGGCTCCCCAGACAGCCACGGCTCCGGACCCCAAGATCCCTGCCACCCGACCAATGGCTGGTCTCCCACGGCCTGGATAGGGCGGCGGGGACCCCCGCACCCGGCCCTGGCTGCGGTGGTGGCTGCCATGCCCTGATTTGCTGAAAAAACCTGGTTATACCACCTCTGAAGTGGTATAAGCAGTATGGCCCAGCAAGCCTGGCAGCATGTACAGGGCCGTGACCAATGTTCCCTCTAATTTTCTGTAGGCTGTGTGCGCATAAAATATCAGCTGTGCAGCTTTTGAAGGAAGGTTAAATTTTTGTGCGCCACATAACGACACTCAGAGTTATATACTTTAAAATTTGACTACACATCAGAATACAGTATGTACACCACATTGATTTTAATCAAATTAAATGAAAATAGACGATTACTAAATGAAGTGGAAAATTTCTAGTAATTACAATCACAACTTTTAAATTTTAAGACGTCTGTTGTTTTCTATCAGAATCAGAACCATAATTTTTGTGCGCTCTGTTGTAAAGTATGTGCGCTCGCTCAGCGAGGTGTGTGCGCGCGCACACGCGCACAGCTTAGAGGGAACAGTGGCCGTGACCTGAATCTGCCCTGTATTTGCTGCTGGGCGACTCACCCACGCTTCACCCACGATTCCACCCCCTCCTTCCCCCGCCGGCTTTCCCCATCCTGAAGCACAGGATGTATAGGGAGAGCTGGTGGGGGAATAGAGTTTAAGCGGATTGCGGGGTTGCACATCTCAGCGGGACGTACAGCCCTGCAAACTGTATTATAAAATGAGGGCCATAGTGCATCTGTTTTTTCAGAAAGCCTTTAACAAGGTCCCTTATGAGAGACTCTTGGTGAAATTAAAAAGTCATGGGATAGGAGGCAGTGTACTATTGTGGATCAGGAATTGGTTAAAAGATAGAAAGCAGAGGGTAGAGCTAAATGGGCAATTTTCTCAATGGAGAAAGGTGAATAGTGGAGTTCCCCAGGGATCTGTGCTGGGTCCGCTGCTTTTTAACATCTTTATAAATGACCTGATAATGGGAATAATGAGTGAGGTGATCAAATTTGCAGATGACACAAAATTATTCAAAGTTATTAAAACACAAGAGGATTGTGAAAAATTGCAAGAGGACCTTGATATATTGGAAGACTGGGCATCAAAATGGCAGATAAAATTTAATGTGGACAAGTGTAAACTTATGCATCTAGGAAAGAACTACCCAAACTACGATTACATGAGGCAGTGTTTCACATTAGTAACTACCATCCAGGAAAAGGATTTAGACATAATTGTGGATAATATGTTGAAACCCTCCGCCCAATGTGCAGCAGTGGCCAAGAAAGGAAATAGAATGCTAGGAATCATAAGAAAAGGAATGGAGAATAAAACAAAGGATATTATAATGCCTCTGTATTGTTCCATCGTGCAACTGTAGCTTGAATACTGTGTGTAATTCTGGTCACTATATCTTAAAAAGGATATAGAAGAGTTAGAAAAGGTACAGAGAAGAGCAGCAAAAATGGTAAAGGGGATAGAAGGATATCCCTACGAATAAAGGTTTAAAAGGTTAGGACTCTTCAACTTGGAAAAGAGACGGCTGAGAGGAAATATGATAGAAGTCTATAAAGTAATGAATTGAGTAGAATGGGTAAATGTAGGTCAGTTGTTCACCCCTTCAAAAAGTAGAAAGACAAGGGGACATGCAATGAAGCTACAATGAAGTACATTTAAGACTAATTAAAGAAAATCCTTTTTCACTCATTCGTTACCAGAGGATGTAGTAAAAGCTGTTAGTGTAGTTTGATTTAAAAGAGGTTTGGACAAGCTTCTGGAGGAAAATTTAATAAACCATTATAAGAAGACTGGGGAAATGCACTGCTTACCCATTGGCAAGTGGCATGGAATCTGTGTACCTTTTGGGAACCTGACAGGTACTTGTCACCTGGATTGGCCACTATTAGACACAGGGTACTGGGCTTGATGGACCTTTGGTCTGGCCCAGTATGGCATTTCTTATGTTCTTATATTAAGCATTGGCATTTGTGTATTATTGGGGCTAGTTTTGAGAGCCCGTTTTATAAGGACATAAAGGTGACCTTTACTGCCTTTACAAAAAGGCTTGAAATGGGCATATTTTTGAAATTTTACATAGGCACCCTGTTATAAAATTATCCCCTATATTAGTACAAGAAATACCTACATAAAAAAGAGCTGAATTTTTAAGAGTATTGCAAGGGGTACAGGATGGAAAAACATTGAAACAGATGCTCTAGTACCTAAGAGGCTGATTTTCAAAATATTTAAACACCACTGTGTCCATCCATGGTACTTAAATATCCGTGGACTATTCAGTGGCCATTTCCAGATAGGAGCTGCTGAGGAATATTGAGGCTGAGTGACGCTATCGGGATAAGTGCCAACATCTTTTTTCATCGACACTTATCCAGATTGCAACTAAAGCCAGCCCCTAAATTTTAAAAATATTAGAAATCGGTTTGAATCGTAGTGAATAGATATGAGTTTAAGGAGACCATCTCTTGCTTATGTTCAATAGATTAAATGTAAAGCAAATAGTAATTTTTTTTTTTTTAATATTGTTTTGGGGGAGTGTTATTCAAAAGCCTTAGCGAGCCGGCCAATCAAAAGCTAAGATTGCTCATCGTGATACCCAGTGTCACTACCTGCATAGTGTCTCTGCATGTCCCCATAGGCCTCCCTGGCACTATCCGTTACTGCAGACGTGGTCTGCAGGTGGAGTGTGAACAGTGCCGACACCTATCCAGTTAGTGGATTTTCAGTGGGCACCTATTCAGCCATCTTAAGCCACGTATACAGCTGGCCTAAGTTGTCATCTGGATTAGGGCCACTGAAAATCCACTAATTGGATAGGTGTCGGCACTTATCCGTTTAGTGCCGCTTAGTCCTAATAGTCAATGGCAGCTCCTATCCGCATATTGCCACTGAATAAGCAGCCAATATTGAACCACCATTTTCTGGCTGCCGTGGCATTGAATACTGGTTGTTTTGAAAATCAGCCCCTTGCTTTTTTGTTTTTATTGTCATTAACACAAATCTCATATAAAATCTTTGACTGGATTTCCCAGACAGGTCCTTCACAATAAATAAGGAATCATTCTAAATCGTCCAGCTTTCCAGGTGTCACTTCACATTGTAGCTTCCATTATTGCTTGAAACCCAGGGAAAGGAAACGACCTGCAATAAATGTTAATTGCTGGAGAGAAGTGGGACTTGTAAGCCTTATCCATTTTTGTTTTTAGAACTGCAGAAGTTCTTACTGCTTTGTGGTGACCATTCCTGTTTCACTTTAGGACCAGGCAACTAACTGTATCTGTGGGGAAATCTTTTGAATATATGCCTCAATCAGGTTTTAGAGGTAAAATGCATGCCCAGGGCCAGCCTGATGATTCACTGTCATGTGGAGGACTTGGGTTCACTTTCCAGGTGAGGTCTTCCAGTCCCAATCAGCTGGGTTTGGTGATACTTCAGTAGCAACACTCAGAGCACCTGGGAATAGGGAAACCTGGTCATCGTCTTTAACTTTATCTTTATCCTTATTATGCTGCTTGATTGACTGCTCAGGCTAGTGCATTAGAGCGGCAAACAAAATACAGGAACTGCACAATATTTAAAGGAAAAGAAACAGGACGCCATCAAATTATAGGACAGGGACAGAAAGAGACAGAAAGTCAGAGTTACAGAGAAACAGACAAAAGGACATTTAGGCTTGGAGCAGGAAGAGAGAAAGGTAGGGATGCCAGGGCAGTCAGTGAAGACTGGTGGGGAGGCCAAAGGCTAATTGAAAGAGATGAATTTTTAGGGCAGCTTTGAATTTGTTGAAAGAAAGCTCTGAGCGGCGAGTGTGGGGAAGCGAATTCCACAATGAGGGGCCTAGGAAGAAGAAAGCAGAGCTCCTAGTGCACTCGAGGTGTGCTTGAGAGGCAGATGGAAGGAATAGACAATAGTTATGGATGGAACGCGAGAGACGAGGAGGGGTGTGATGATGGATTAGATTCGCCAGATAGTGTGGAGTCCTGGTGTGAATTGTTTTATGGACAATGGTCAGTATCTAGTAATGGATTCTAAAACAGACAGGTAACCAGTGAAGCTGGATAAGAAGTGAGGTAATGTGATCAACCTAGTGGAATGTGTAAGGATCCGGACAGCTGTATTCTGTAAGAGTTTCAATCTTTGAAGTTGATGTTGGGGAAGGTCAGCCAAGACAACATTGCAATAATCAAACCTTGAAGTGACCAGGGACAGAAGAAGCGTAGTTAAGGAGGGTGTGGAGAGAAAGGGACAGACTGCACGGATTTGATGTAGGCAATAGAAAGCCCGCCGTGTGAGAGAAGAGATGTGTTCTGCTAAAGAAAGAGAAGAGTCAAGGATTACACCAAGATAGCAGAAAGAAGAGGCCGGTGGAATAGGAGCTGAAGAGATCACGGGAACCTGAAGATAGGGCACCAAAAGTAAACTATGCAGCAACTGATTTTGATGGGTTTAAGTGCAGGAAATTTGTGGACTTCCAAGAATGGATGGTGGTAAGACAGGCATTTAGAGGGTCTAAGTCAGGAAGCTGTGAATCAGGACAATGGAGAAGGATGATATCATCAGCGTAGTAGTACGCTTAGATACCAGACTGTTGGATCAAAAGACATAGTGGGGCCAGAAAAATGTTGAAGAGGAGGGCTGACAGCACTGAACCCTGAGGTACACCGCAGGCCATGGGCATAGCAGAAGAGGCTGAGGAATCAGAGAACTGTGAAGGAACAGCCAGAGAGAAACGAGTGAAACTAATCCAGACTAGTACTACGTAGACCGAGGAAAGCAAGATGAGTGAGGAGCATATGGTGATCTACTAGATCAAAGGCAAGGAGAGGTCTAAGGAAACTGCAAGAATGAAGTCACTGTGCTCGTGAGCCACGTGGAGTTCACTTAGAAGAGAAAGTACAATAGATTCGGTACTATGGCTTTCCTGAAAACCAGACTGACGGGGGTGAAGAGCATTTGTTGAGGTGAGATGGGTGGACAATTGTGCGAAGACCATTTTTTTGAGAATTATAGACAGGAAAGGCATGTTAGAAACAGGGCACCAGTAAGCAGGAACAGCAGGATAAGGGAGGGCTTTTTGAGGGTGGGACGTACAATGCCATGCTTCCAGAGGGCTGAGAATGCAGAGTTCCAGAAGAATTCCAGGTACTTGGCTAAAGACTGTGGCTGTAATGACTTGGCAAAGTTATTTAGGAAGGTTATGAAAATAGGGTGAAGAAATCTCATATTGGTTGTAAATCCATTTGGAATTCTCTTCAAAAAATTCAAGGCTCTTCTGAAAGCTCTCTTTTTTACACTGGCTTTTCAGCAAAATCAGCACAAGGAGATGAGAAGCCCTAGAAAAACCCCATCCCTTGCACCCTCCCGGTTCTTACTCCTGCTCCCGCTCCTGCCTCCTTTCTGGCTCCCACTTATGCCTCTGCCGTACATCTCCGGGACCTACAGTGGGGGCAGTGGTCATAAAAAACCCCGCAGTGCTTACCTTCAACCTCCGGCACCGTGAGGCTGCTCAGCTTCTGCCTCCGCTGAGGCTCAATGCTGACTCAGCAGGGATAGAATGGAAACAGCACCACCGTGCTGGAGGTTGAAGGTAAACACTGCCGCTACTGCGGGTCCTGGAGAGGATCCTGCCTAGTTTTCCTAATGGTTGCACTGGCCCTGCTTTCAGGGATACCCAGATTAGCGCAGGGGAAGGTTTCAGGTCTGCTTTCTCACCACTGGGCGTTTTCTCTGTCTCTCTTTTCTATTTTTATAGGAGTTCCTTTTCCTATTGTTTTCTTTATTTTACATATTTTCTTCTGTGTACACCACTCTGAATCAAATTGGCATAGGGCGGTATTAAAAGGTTTAACTAAATATAAACATAAATACTGCAGGCTTACAGTGCCACAGTCCAGTGAAGACCAGATCTGATTGAGCTTGGAAGCCCAAAGGAACAGAAAAATATTACATAGCCAGAAAATTAAAGTCACTCTTACTAGTCTAGAGGGTTAACCAGATTGCCAAGGTTAGTGTGTGTAGACATATTTTGGTTTCAGAATGATAAAGAACTAAATTGCCCTAAATTTAAGCTGCAATTAAGGGGGAATTAGCTATTCCTGTTTTTCCTCCCCTCCCCTCCCCACCTACAACTTGTTCAATACGCTGACAAATTTAACTATATTTCTTTTAAACCGGCACAGTGGAATTAGATTTATTTCATTGTACTTTTTCCAAACAGATAAAGGAAAGGGTCTCTCTTGACACTTTACAAGTACATCAACAAAGCTGCCACCCTAGAATAAATCACTACTTTAATTATTCAGTTCAATCCAGTATATTAAAAAAAGTTTTTACTATTAAATTGTACATGACAGTGATCAACTGACTTGACTAATAGATAACTGATTTTTTCATTTTGTTACCAGTTAGAAGCTGGAAAAATAGCAGGTCCCTTATCAGATTAAGCGGTGGCAGGTTTTAAAGAAGAATCATTTAAATGGCAGTAGTAATGCTGGGCAGAAACAGTGCAATCTGATTGGCTAGTGGTGATCTTGTATCTGTGGGGATAGCATCAGTCAGCTACAAAGGCAGATCATTTGCATGCAAAAGTGCCGCTGTGTTCAGAATGTCTGTCCACCGTAAAACAAATGGAAAAAAAGTCTGTCATTCATCTACGCACTAGTCCGTCTTTTTCAAGGGAATTATTGCACCTGTCACTTACTTAAAGGCCAAAATAATTCCCTGCATTTAATGCCCTGCCATGTTTTACTGCCTTACATAGAATACATGCCTGGAACAGCTGCTTGTAGTGCATGCTTGGTGTAGTGATTCTGAATAAAGCAGAATACAAGCTTGCAAGCACACAAATGCACAGATGCATATTTGCAAGAGGATACAGAGAGGGTGAAGTCTTCTGTTGTAATGTCAGCTCCCAATTGACACTGGGAGATGGTGCAGATTGGAATGTGACACGTCATCTTTCATATGCTGTCTGTAAAATGTAAGAATGTATCCCGAAGTACAGTACTGTATCGGCGAGTGGATCACTTTTTTATTTACTGTCTGTAAAGCAGGATGAAATTTCCCTAAACAGGAAAAGGGATTTGGTCATTGCACTTTATCTAACTAACATTTGAATCAAACTCCCCCTTCAAAGTCATACCATTAGCCGAAGCAGTCCTAGGTTTTAGTTAACACATTTTGAACCTTCATTTTGACTCCCTTTTTTGTAAAATGTGTATTCCATAAAGAATCCAAGGATAACTTTACACGTAAGATTAAAGCAGCACAGATGCGAGTTGCACATGAAGAGCCTGTTTGTAGTTTATGCAAAGGTCACCGTACTAAAAAGCTGAAATCGTTTTCATACTGACAGGAAATTAGCAGAAAAAGTTAGAGTTCATTTTTGTTTCTATGTTTCAAGTCATTATAAAGAGGTCAGATGAAACTAATAAGTAGAAATAAATGTTGTTTCTTGTAGTTTGGTTGTATTTGTGTCTTTTCCTTATTTTATTTTGCATCTTTTTTTATTTCCTGTTTAGGAAAATGGTGTTGGTTCTGGAGCTCCCTTGTGCCTATCTAACAAAAAGGCTGGTCCTCCATTCCCCACATGTTGTTAAAGAAGGTGGTTCCAGGCACTCAGGCTCTTCCTCATATCTCTGAACCTAAAGCTTGCAAGGGGGAGTTCTGCTTCTGGCTCAGCGTGAGGGACTCTAGGGGGCTCAGAGATAGGTTTGGGAATAGGGTAGGGTGTTTGGAATCACCTTATTTTACAACTGGGTGGGGGGCAGCCAGAGAGCACAAGATCTAACAGATTTGTGTTATTTATTTATTGAGCTACTTTTATATATCTCCATATCTGAAAGTCAAAGCAGTTCACAGGTTAAACAAAATGAAAATTTAACTTTACATTGAAACACAAAGAAAGTAACACATAACTCAAACTTTTAACTTTAACTTGGGGTGTAGAAACAACAAAAGGAGCTAAAGTCTGGGGAGTTATGCTGAGACATAGGGGTATGTTTACTAAGGAGTACTGAGGGAGCAAAGGCGCCATTAATGGGTGTTCTCGGCACCTGTGAGCGCTTAACACTGTGGAAAGCGCCGATAATGCTGGATTATCCACTAGTGGTAAGGTAAAAAGTGGTGGAGAATGGGCATTAATGGGGCAGAGGCTGGGCGGGGATAGTGTATGCTCCTCAACGTCGGTTTGTGCTACCGCGCATTAGAATTCCTGGTGCGGCGAACCCTAACACCACCTGAAAGCTCACGGTAAGGGCTATTTCTTTGGGGAAAGAACCTATTTTAATGTATGCAATGTGCTCCACCCACCCTAGTTCTTAAATTAGTGATAGTAGTGCTCCATTGGCAGCAACAGCATGGTGCCCCAGTAATAATGGGCATTATGTTGTTGGTGTCAGTCTGGCATAGGAGATATTACACAGATCATGCAGTTGGGCTGGCAGGTCAACTAGACTGACAAGGCTGTTGCCTGGGGTGGACAGCTGTGTTGTTTGGTATGACTCCACTGTGACAGTGGCAGCACACATACATGCTGCTGCAGTCAAAAAAGAGTTGCACTACCCCCATTGCCACCAAGCTGCCATGTCAGCATTGTATGAGAGTGGGGGTGGCGGTCACAGTGACCTGCTACAGAGGAGATCTCTGCCTCGGCCCTTTGTATCAGGTGCAAGATTGCAGTTGCCACTGTGAGTGGGATGGCAAGCATATCAGCAGCAGGTACAGCAGAGCACATGGTGATCGCTCCCTTCTGAGGTCTAAGGCAGCCACATGTGTGCCCACATTCCCCAGTGGAGGGGGGCAGGAGCAGCATGTTGTAACCAGCTGCATGTGTGCAATATCAATAATGTTGCCTGCAGCACTGAAACAGCAGCTGTGCCATGATGGCAGGGAGGAAGGGATTGGCCGGCATGCTGTCCTTCATGATTGGTGGACCCTTGCTCTAGTTACTTTGCTGAGTGGATGGACTGGCCCTGGGATCAGGATAATCCCCACTTGCACATATTGAGTGCATATGTGCATGTGGGGGGAAAACTGCCACTGAGGCAGGAAGACTATGCAAGATGACAACAGCCCATGTCAGAGGTAAAATGACCACCCTGCCCCCTCATCTGCCAAATGATGACTAATCTGTGTGTGAACTGGTGATCCCTTCATAAGTAAGTACTCAGTCAGGTACAAGCATCTGAGCCACAAGTGAATCCAAATGAGCTATGGTGGTCTGCAACATATGAGATTATTCCATGACTGCTCCACAAGCACACCTCCGGACATGGGTGCCTTGGTCACTCTGCTAGGAC
The DNA here is from genome assembly GCA_033557465.1 of Ichthyophis bannanicus. NCBI lineage: Eukaryota > Metazoa > Chordata > Amphibia > Gymnophiona > Ichthyophiidae > Ichthyophis > Ichthyophis bannanicus. The sequence goes on from CM066033.1 coordinate 576,337,905, forward strand.
ACTCATCATCTGAAATGTGTGCGTTCATGTATAATGGCCTGCCCTTTTGACTGGACAGATTCCACATATAAGACATGAATGTCAGTTGAACCAACAGCATAGCAAGGCAGTGCAACATACAGACATTACAGGATGTTCCTCTCCCATACCTGCCGAAAAAACTTGTCAGACATGTATGGCACAGAGCCTGCAGAGATGTAAGCAGACATAGGCATATCCCAACTCATGTCCTCATGCATCCTGACAATTATCATATATCTGTCCATGAATTGATGAACCCACATAGCTGTTCTGTGGTACCAAACACACAGCCAGTGTGTGTATGGGAAAAGGGTCATGGGTTCAAGACCAGCCTGTGGATCAGGAATAGTATGACCTGGTATGTTAACTTTATCCTATGTTACCAGGTGTATCAGCATATGCAACTTTCAACATTCCCTCCAGCAGGAGTCCACACACTCAACTGCCACATTGAGAAGCTGTATCACCCACGCTGGGATGGCAGAGCACTTTAATAGAAGAGGCACACTGAGCGAGTGTTGACAGCACCTGAGCAGTTCAGTGCATGCTAATAGTGCCTGCACATTGTGCAGGCATCGACAGAGCTCATGCATTGCAGAGCATGCTGCACACTGAACAGGCATCGACAACAGTGGAGCATCAAATGGAGGCTTAAAGGACAGCTAAGAATGCCAACCTGCATCACTTTTGAATAGCAGGGTCACATGTGTGTGTGTGTTTGTGTCTCAAGAGGCATATAAGCTGCACCAATGCAGTGTGCATGCATGTGGTACCCAGGCTATATGGCTGTGCATACATCATGCTGTTGGTCAGCTATACAGCAACCCCGCATACTATGTAAGACACCTTTACAGAAGGTTAGTTTTCAGTAAGTAGTTGCAACATGTAGCTGTGATGCTGTAATGTATTACTAATTACAGCATCATCTAGGCTCATTCCCGCAACATTCCCGCAACATGACACTGTTGTGCAGCTCCCAAATCACCTGCTAGTTTGACAGGAGTGAGCCAGGGGGACACGTGTGTGTGTTGTAACCCTCACCTCTGACTGAGCCTCCAGGCCTCAGGACACACCCATGTGCACAGGTGAAAGGCCTGATTAATGCCAACTGCCATAACAACTGTATGCATGGCAACATTATCAGCCCACCTGGAGAAGCTACAGCCTATAGGGAACTAGGCACAAGTGGTGGGCTGGCCAATTCAGTCACTTAGTTGCTGACACTGGCAGGAATCTGAAATTTATCTGCATGCATGTTGCTCATATCCCATGCTGCATTTGCAGAATACAATTGAGGGGACACTTTGCTCCATGCAGTGTATGCACATACAGGCAGGTATGTATAAGGTAACTATGCACACAATAAACACCACCTCAACACTGTCTACTGATCATTCACTAAAGCATACAGCAGTACATTACCTATCTCCCCAAATGAGCATCCAAATGAACCTGTGTGCCTGACTGTGACAGTGGGACACTGACTTCTGAATGATACGTGCACACTACCAGCTGCCATAATGAGCCATGAGGATGTCATGTTGGTCTCTGCATTGCCTGCCTCCATATGGGAAGGCAGTGCCTGGAGGTGACTGTTGGGGTGGGGGTGGGGGGAACAGTACCATACATATTTATAATGTGCCCTTCGTAGATGGCATGCTGGCCAAAGCCTATGTTCACATGGCCAATACCTAGGAGGGCCTACTCAGTGTCTGCATATGTCACATCAGAGGACCTGCATGACAGCCTCACTGGCTCCCCATGGCTACCAAGTGTGACAGTCACAAGGATGGTGTTAGAGTACAAAGAGGCAGGGAATAGTGGTGTATGTGACGCCGGCACCTGTTCCAACATCCAACCCCATGTCCAACCTGCCATGCTCTTGGGAGGGGGGAGGGGCAATGTGTCTGCAGCATGGGAGAGTGCATGTGCTGTACTGGCCAGGTTTGCAGTGGCCATGGCTAGGGACATGACATCATATGAGAGTACAAGCATTGCACTAGGTTCAATGCTCACTGCCAAGAGCTGTGTAGGGGGTCACCATATATGTGTCTGTGACAGATGTAGCCCACTATGGGCCAGCATGCACTCTCAGCCTGTCTCTGGCCCACTTTCTACTGTGCCCCGCATTGCATAAGCTGTCCCCAAGTCCAAGATAAAAAAGTATATAATGAGGAGCAAAGGATTCTGGGCATTGCCTAAAATATAATGGTTTGCACAGGATGTACTTGTGTTAGAGGCTAGGTCAATGGCTGAGCCATCTTAGCATGTGTCTGCCATGGACATGGCCTGGGAGCACACATCTATTCATGCTGAGAGGCCACTCTCACTCTGACTGAGCTGTGACCATGTCACGGCTATGTATACACATGGTGCTATATAGGGTCAAGCTGCAATGATATGTGGACTGTATCTTTTATGGCAGTCCAGTCACTAGACAGGCTGCTAGTTGTCTATGCTGTTTGTACAAAGCCAATGTGCTTACAGTGGCTATGTGCACGTGCAGCGCGTCGTTACTAGCAGACTGGGCACAGATGGTATGTGAGTAACTGATATAGGCTGTTGTTGCCCAACATATGCAGGCTGCCTTGGATTGATCTGGTTGATTGGAATTCCCAGAAAGTGAGACTAGCAGCAGTTATTGGGCTGCTGCTAACTATGATCTTGCCAAGCCCTTCTGCTTGATGTTAGCACCCCCCCTCCTGCCTCAACAACCTTCACTGTATTCAGGTTCCTTGGCAACAGCTGCTGCATCCTTAGGGTATGACATGAAATGTTATAGAAGAGTTCCTGGCCAATAGGAGCAGGACACAAGTCCCAGAAAAGACAGGCCACTCTGGCATGCTGCAATTGTACAGAACACCAAGTGACTAGCATAATATACTGCAGACAATACCTATACATCAGCAGTGATAGAGATCTGCTCCAGAACCTGGAGAATCCATCTAATGCAGGGCTTGCTCTGGGGACCAAGTGATGTATACCAGGGTGATTGCATAAACAGGTCATTTGCACATATGGCAGTTGTCATGTGCAGGAGGCACACACTGTCCCTGTATATTACAGTGCTGCTGTGATGGATCTCTGCATTCTCCATCAGTGCATCAGTGGATATATCTGCTCAGATCATGCAGTGCATCATAGATAATGGAGGTGCTAACCACTACTGGTGCCCCAGTTGCAGCCGTAGTAGTGACTGTGATCACTGCAGCATTGTCCAGTATGTGCTTGTCTTCTATGATTGTGGGAGACGTGTACATGTTCTCCCAAACAGGACAGAATGGTCTGTAATGGACCACAGGGATCATGAATGTGCTTGAGTTAGGTGTATGTGCAGGTGTATCTCTCTTGCAGTATACAACAGGTGACAAAGGACTGCACTCCCTGCACATGTGCTGCCTCAGGGGTTAGTGTCACACTGCGATGCAGTGGACCTCTGTGTGCTACTGTTGTTTGGCATTAGGGGTACAGTGGAGGGACGGGCATCTTGACCTCACAGGTGACTTGGCCTTTGGACAAGACATGTGGTCTGCACTTGCGTATCTGTTATGCAGCTACAGTGCTGAGTGTCCAGTGCAGTATGTACTGTATGTGTGCCACTGTAGGCAGGCCCTAGGTGTGGTGTACCACTGTCTCAGAATGTGCCAGCCATGTTGTTTCATGTCCTGGGTTTTGGCCATTGCAGTCAGGGGGCTGCAGTCTCTTTGATTCTAGACATTGTTGGCCAGAAAGATATGGAGGTGTAGCCTAATGGTTACAGCCCTGGCTCAGTAAGTGATAGACCAGGGTGTGGATCATACTTGTTCACTTTGTGTCTGTGGGAAACTCACTTCAATATATTGCCAGAAACAGTCCAGGGTCTGCATTGTCTGGGGTACACACATTTTTATACTTTTTATGTATTATGATAGCACATTGGGTCTGCTAACATGCACAGTGCAATTATGCCCATCTGGCAGCATGACTTTATTGGCTCTGCTGTAGCATATTGCATAGGATCAGACATGTTCACCCTGCAGATATATGACACATGAGTTATACATGATTGGAATATTTCATCAGGACTGTGACTGAACATCTTTGGCTCCATCACATATATTCAGTGCTTTCAAGCACATCCCACTCCTGGGATGGCCACCTGCAGGGATCATCACACATCCTTACTTGCTTCTTATGGCCAATTTGAGAGACACATCCAGTTGTTATGTGCACATGTGTCAGGAAGATTGTTGTTGGATAGCTGTCATACCCATATAGCTAGGATTGGAACTTCCCCATGGCACAACTACTATTTTTTCATGCTCACTATAACTGCCTTTGTGCAGACACATCAGTTACATCGGAGCAGCAAGACCATACCAAACTCTCTTCTACTGCCATCCATCCTCCAGCACATCCATCAGCATATGCACATTACGCACAGTCATCTATTCTCCTGGCAGCTGCTACACCATGGCCCACAAAGCACATTTGAAACATTCGGATGTATCACTCACACCTCTTCTATGAATGATCTGCATGTCTCCTTTTGATGCCTGCATTGTGGCAATGCTGGCATCACTAGGGCACGGGTCTTCAAAAACCAATGCCTCACACTGACATTACAGCAGATTATGTGGGCACCTCTCACTGATACAGTACAGATGCCTCCCACATGCTCATCCCACTTACTGTCTAACACTTAGATTACATATGGATCTGACATGTCTATCAGCTCTTACCTTTCCTTCCATCTATCGCCTAATATGTGACTTTCACAGGGTTCCCTTATCCTGCGTTAAGGGTACTGCCATTTTCAGGCATTAAGGTGCACACTGGGTACCTTACCACTTGGTTTCCTGTTACACCCGATAAGTGGAGCCTAGCGTCCTTAATGCCAGAACACCTACTTCCCGCCCTGGCCTTTAACACATGATAACACTCTTACTGCTGCCGTTAACACTTGATAACCAGTACACCTTTAATGCTCTTTACTAAACATACCCCATAGAGTAATCTTGTGGTTACTTGTGGTTAGGTAGTGTGGTTAGTTCTCTCTACTGAAGTGCTCCAGGAAAAGGTTTTCAGCCTTGTTCAAAAAATCAGTTAGGTCAGATATAGCGCATATGCTCTCTGGTAGTGCATTCAATAAGCTTGGAGCACAGAGCTGAAAGGCCCTGTTGGATGTAGTTTGGTTCCTCTTCAAATTTATTGCAGGCATGATAAATGTATTTTGGGAATTTGCCCTTCTGGATCTGTTGTTGGCATTTCTTGTGATAACAATTGGAGGTAAACCGACAGGAGGCCATGGGATACTTTGAATATTGTCAGGAAGATTTTGTATCTTACTCATTGTGTGAAAGGCAGCCAGTGTCACTGCTTAAGTACTGGAGTTATATGGTCAGCTCTAAAGCACTGCAGAGGATGTGGGCAGCAGTGTTTTGAGCCAACTGCAATGGATGAAGTGCATACGTATTTTGGTAAGCTTTGTAAAAGAATATTACAGTAATCAAAGTGTAGGACGGCCCCTAAGGAAAAAGAGGGTCTACTTGTGGTTGCTCCAGTATCCACTGAAAAGGACTTCCTCCAATCTGGGGACCCTTTAAAAATTATTTTGAATTTCTGACACTGTGTATGGAAATCTCATATATCCAGTAACGCTATTTTTAAAAAAGAGAAGCATCTGAAATGACATGAATTACCTAATGGAATTTCATTATGGTCTCTATTTACTAATGCTTATCTCGTGATAACATTGTTATTACGCGTTATCTGTTGCAAAGTCCATTTTATGCAATGAAATTTGTGGCAGATAACACACGACAATGCTGTTATCGTGCACCAAGCATTAGTAAATAGAGGCCTCTGTGTTTATGTTGTTTCAGATGCAAAACCATACAAACAACATGAAAAGTATTGTTAAATATTTACATGTTGTTTGTAAACAAAAGCACATCTACAGTGGGCAGTGATATATTGTAAGTGGTTTTCTGTTCTGTTTCTTAGGGGTTGAGCCATTATGGTGCCATCAGAATCTCTGTAAATGAAATCAGATAAAAGAGCAGTTTCACAGCTTTGAGACCAGAGACTTGAATACTGTCATTTCAAGTCTGCTTATAAAAGGGATTTGCAAAATGTAGGAGTTTTTTTTCCTAGCTATGAATGGCATCAGGTTGATCTTCTATACAACACAGAGTAGCAGTAGCAAAATTTATGATTTATAATGTAGTTGACCATTAAAGAAAAAAAAATCCTTCCTTCTTGCATTTTGATGTATACTTCAGTCCTGTGGGGATAGTTTGTTAGAGATCACTGAACCTTTGGGGTTAATGCCCACCTGCTATAGCAGCAGCAGTGCCAGAGTCCAGAGAACAGCCTCATGTTTCTCTCCTTTGCAAGCTTGGGCAAGGGCGGCCAGTGGAAGAGGGGAGAAGCTCACCCAAGGACTCTGAACCACGGGAGCAGTTCAACAATGTCAGTGCTTCTGTCTCTTTCTCCTTCTGCAGCCCGAGGATCCAGCAGCTGGGGCTTGGCTGGGTAAGGTGGGAAGAGAGGAGGGACGGGAACTCGCTTGCAAAGGAATTTATGTCAGTAGCAGGATTGTTGTCTCACACTGTCATTGGAATGCTCTTTGTGGTTCACTTTGACTTTCTGCTAAAGTTCTCTTTTACTCATTCTGTGCTGACCTGAGAAAAAGAGTGTTACACCCCTAAAAGTAGTCAATAAATGTATACATTTAGTCCAATAAAAAGATACTGCCTTATGCTTGTTTTTTGTGTGAAAACCTTTCTCAGTCATTCTGCTCTGCATTGTAGAGCAGGCAGCTACGGGGGCCTACAGTATTTAGAAGGTTTTCTATGATTTTCTATCAATGGAAAAATGCTTAGGGTTTGATTGTGTGCACACCTACCTTCTTACTGAGGCTGGGCAGGCTGTATGGGAACCACTTTCCACAAAGATCTGAAACCAATATGTGATCTAAGATGGGCAGAACAGCAGCAGCGAATGTCTGTGAGCATGGGCACCAACTGAATCAGGCAGGCTGCGCTTACAGTCTCCATGGTAAATGGGACGCTCCTTTTACTGGCAATGGTTTCCTGCTCAAATGGAAAGTACATAGGAGGAGAGGTCGATTACCACATGCCAATAGGCTAAGTCAGTCCCTGTGTTCAGAGATTGCCTCAGCTGTTGCAAACAGCCAGCTGTTGGGATGCCTAGTGGCTTCCAGTTGCTTTTGAACACAGTTGCTGGGTGGCCCATTGACCCAGGTCAGGAATGAGGGAACTGCTGAGGGAAAGCATAGAGAATCAAGGCGGGGGAGGAAGGGGGAGGGGAGCAGTTGAGTTTGTATCTAGCTAAGGTGGCCACAGATGTTGCAGCAATCCTGGGAAGACAGAAAGGAAATATTTTAAAAATAGAAGGCATAGCCATAACACAAATGTCTGCCTTGTATTTGAAAAAAAAGTCTAAAAATATAACCAATGAAATATAAGAGGCCAGAAAAAGGAAAGAAAACTTTGGAGTTAGACGAAAAATATATAGAAAATGGAACAAGCAAGTTGATATTCAGGGCTAATGACATAATAGTACATTTTTAATTAATTATTGTTAGCATTTTACAAAGAAGAAAATTCACAGGTGAGAGGTAAAAGGTAAAAATTACAGGATCAGAGAAAAAGTGGTTGAATTATATGTTTTAAACCCGTGTACTGCTGACAAGTGCCAGACTTGTGCTAATTCAACCCCTTTCCACTATGGGGCTAATCTTATAATAGGATGCCTAAATGAAAAGTCCAAAAGGGCACCTATTCTATGAAGGCAATGTAATCTCCTACAACATAAATCCGTACAATCAACCTCAGTAGTGTACGAGTTTACACCTACTCTGAAGAAAGTGGAAATGTGTGTATGCACCTTATGGGGGTAATTTTATAAGAGGGCACACACTTTTAGATACCAAATATGTGCCTAACCGGGGATTACTTTAGTCCTTAACATATGTAGGTAGCCACATATGTGCATTAATGACCTCTTATAAAATACCAACCATCGATGGTGTGCACTATGCCAGTGGATGTGTGCGTGCACAAGTACATTATCAAATACTATCACTTGTGCACGCTCTTGCAAACAAGTGATGGGCATTTACATCAGTTCTAGGGCTGACATCAAGTTCTGCACCTTAAGGCATGATTTCTGCCTCTTAGGGATCCTTTTACTAAAGTGTGCTAAACAGGAAATGCATGTTTTCGGGTACGTAACTGCGCACTTGGGCGTGCTAACTGCCAATTGTGCATCGGGGTGGTGAATCAGTGGGTTAGGGGTGGAGAGCACATTGCAGTCAGTGTGGGAGGACACATCATGTGCTGTCAGTGTTGCCATTACTTCAGGTATAGCTAACTGTACCTCAATAGGTGGAGTTAGGTGCACATGTAATAATTATACCAATGCGTTAAGGTGTGCAAACTTGTGTTAACTACTGGGAATATGCTGGCCATGCCCCTGAAAGTGACTGTGGAAGATTTGAACTTAAGACATGTTAGTTTTAGCACCAAATGTGTGTTAAGTGCAAAAATCGAATGCATTTTAGTAAAAGGGCCCCTTAGGGTAGCATTTTATAAAGACAAGTAGGCACCTATGTGTTTTTATGAAATAGCCTTAACAGAAGTGCCTTAAAAGGAGTTTTAACTATGAATCCCCTTATAAATTTACATTATATATCAGGGGTTCCCAAACCTGCCTCCCAGCCAGTCGCGTTTTCAGGATATCTCCAATGAATATGCATGAGAGAGATTTGCATGCACTGCTTCCATTGTATGCAAATCCCTTTCATGCATATTCATTGTGGATATACGGAAAACCTGACTGGCTGGGGAAGCCTCAGGACAGGTTTGGGAACCCCTACAATATATGTATATGCAAGTATTTTATAAAATAGGTGCATATGTCATAACTCTGCCCAAATTAGGTCTTTGGGAATACCTAGATGGAGATTGTAGGTACTATGTGTAGTACATGCTTTAATGCAGGAAAAGCTTTAGAAAGATACACCATATGGGGTAATTTTCTAAAGGATCTTTAGTGTGTATATACCAATAATTGGGCTGCATTACTAGCACAGGGCATCGCATTAGATGCAGGGGGGCGGGGACAGCATGACTCACTGCATTAAAACCGCCATGGGGAGCAACTCCTGCCACTCATTGTGCAAGCGATAGTTGCTCCTCGCCCCGTGCCGGCAGTGTGGGCTTTCAAGGCCCGCGCTAGCAGCGCATGACAGGAACACACATGTGCATTATCAGGGCAGCAAGGGTTCTTTACTGCAGAGCGCGCACTACTTTTTAGCATAGCGCTAGTAACACATGCTTACCCTATGCTGCGCGCTACTTTAGTAAAACATGCCCCTATCTGCATAAAATCCTTCTTATAAAATTACCCCACATGTACAAGTAGGGTCGTCCTTGGAGATGACTCAGGTGTAGGCGTATTTGGAGGGAGAGGAGTTACAAAGTAGGCACGTGTGTTATAGAATACACATCTACGTGCATACGACAGCTCCCAGTCTAGTGAAAATGTACATGGCTACATTTTAGCAGCAATGTTGGTTACTCTTGTATTGGTATTTTATAACGGCACATAAGCGCCTATGTGTCTTAATAAAATGGATTTTAAATAGGTGTTTACTTGGCCCTTTGATCTAGCCAACCTGAAATAAAAATTACCCTCCACACCTGTACATGGAGTTATCTGGGTAATTACAGGAACATTGCTAATTTGTCACTAATGTCATGCCTATTGTATCTGAAGGCAACTCATCTTCAACTGCTAGGGAAAGACATGAGATAAATCAAGTCTCCAATTAAATACTGCAAGATACAACGGGGCATGTCGACTAAAGTGTATTCATGCTTAGTGCGAGGTTTACTGTATACAAATCGTGCTGTTTCCATGCGGCAGCGCAGTCAAAAGCAAGTGCTAACCACTGGGGCACTGACTGGCTGGATTAGGGGTGGAGTACGGGTGTTGCCAGCACAGTGCCGTTAGCGTGGGGTGTCACTGGCACGTGCTAACTGCAAACGTTTCCGTTAGCGTGGATGCACTTACTGCTTCCTCCGTGCGTGGCGGTAAGGGCACCTGCGTTAAATGCGCTGGCATTTTAGCGCATTGGGGTGCGTTCTGCCGCGGTGCATTTTAGTACAGATGTCCTCATATGAGGATCTGTGTTCTGTTGATATAATAAAGATAAAATTCTGCAAGATTTGGTGAATTTGCCATTGAACAGAAAATGGTAAGATTATTTGGGCTTCCTTGTGGTACTGCTCTGAGGTCTAATAGCACACACATGTATCAGCATAAATTAAAATGCATGCTTGTCTATTCACGCCTCGCACTCAAACTTTCAATGGCATTTTCAGTACTTGATTGTTATAAAATGTCTTGACACTTCAACATGATGAAAAATGCCTGACATATGCTACAAATTACAAAATGAAGGCATTATTTAGGCATTCTAGCTGAACTATTTCAGCACGGATCATGATTATTGCTAGTACTTAGCTATATTGTATTGTGAAGATTATCTTGGTACAGGTTACGCAGGCAAACGTGCTAAATATTCATTCCATCTTTTGATTGCAACAATGTCCTGCCTGCATGCTCATAAAGATAAGTCTTTATGCACATCCACTGAGACGATGAACAGGAGAGAGAGAGAGGGGCAGGCAGGAGGGAAGGAATAGGCAGAGAGGTCCTTAGTAAAGCAGCTATCCCTAAAATGCATGGCAGATTTTGGTTTCTAGAGAGAATCACACACCAAAGCAGGAGCAAAATATGTTCATCCATTCCAACATTATCTTAGCAAAGACTGCCAGTTTGCTCATGCGCAGAAAACAGCCAAGGAGCTAGACTGAGGATTGTATTGACAAGAGCAAGATGAATGACCCCCTGGAGACTATAGGGTTTGTATTCCACTTTCTGCCACCTTTTCATCCTTTTGCATCCCCTCTCAATTCATATGCAGATGAACTCAGACCAAGTCTTGGCTAAATACTTCTCTTTTTCACTTTGGTTTTGGAAGGTGGACAGGAGAATCTAAATATTTATGAGGTTTTTTTTGTCCCCCCCCCCAACCCTTGGTTTATGATGCGCTCTTGTTGAATGTTGAGGAATTACGTTAATGAATGCATGCCTGCACACACAGCACAGAAACCAGGCAGAGGGAGGGGAGGGCGGAGGGGGAGAAGGAGAGAGAGCTAGAAAAAAACACACGAAGCTTTGTCAGCTCTAATGTTGGCACTCCCCAAACAGTTCCCATGAAAAAAAAGACAAGCGGAGAGATTTAAAATGGGTTGCCAGGAGAAAAAATAAATTGTGGAGCCGAGCACAAAAGAAAGAACAAAGTTCCATCTTTTGCTTCTTCCCTCAGCTGTGAATGCAACGCTTGTTTTGAGAAAGGACTGATCTGAGATAAAGCATTTTCACTGGAAAGAGCCCCACCCGCACCCTCTTATGCACCCATCCAGAGGAAAAGTGTAGATAATGAGAAAGGCTGGAAGCTGAGGTCCTGGGCCCTGTTTTGAAAAGAGTTTAAATTGTGTGCTGGTGGATACAGTTTTTTGAAACTAAGCTCCACAAAGTTTTTCCAGCAAGCAAGTGCCCTGTGGTCTGTCTTTCTCTTCTGCCTTCCTTCTTTACTGAATGACTTTCAGCTTGGTTCCACCGTTATTTTTTAGTTGACCTTTTACATGCCATTTGTGACACCTACTAGTTACACTGGATAAACAGGCTGTGCAGATTAGACAAAAATAGGTACGGAGACAAGACTGCAGCTGTTTACCTCAGAGGATTTACATTCAAGAGATAGGTGCTAACAGTGGGCGGCATCCAAAGCCTCAGGGTGTATTATGAACATGCTTAACACATGTTTGATGCTTTTTAATACTAATATTGGGGGTAATTTTATCAAGGATTTTTCATTCGTATATGCCAGTGTGTGCATAACAATGCTGTTTATAAAATGACACCCCTATGTACAAAAACCACACCTACTTGTGAATGTAGTTGTGCTCGGGATGGGTTTTGAGTGGAGTCACAATTTTCACATGATCTTTCTAAAATATGTGCATTAACACATACTAAGCTGCATTTTACAAATGACGTTCACGTGTGATCTTGTGTGTCCAAACCAGAATGTCTGAAAAACAAGCACGTCCCAGTTCAGGCACAATTTGACAAACATGGATGCGCCTGATATATATGTTTGTGGGGTGTTTACATAGATATCCCCAGAAAAGTAGTCTAGGAATAGCCTAATGATTAGATTAGTTGGCTAGAGCCAGGGTTCAAATCTCACTGCTGCTATCATTGTGATTGTGCAGACTACTGGGGATGGCAGAGTGCCATCTTCTTTCCATGTTTTGGATGTTTTATGGCCCAAACAAGCACTTTCCCAATGCCTATTCATGCCTGGGGCAAGTCTAAACTTGGATAGGATCTCAGACGTTTCTGAAATTGAGCAGGGACGTCTATGTCTATTGCACAGCTCCTCCTAAATGGTTGTCACTGCACCAGAGACATCTTTAAAAGTCATTTGTAAAATGGCATGCACATTTTTGGATGTCCAAATTGCGACCAAGGCTTTTCAAATGACCTCCTCTGTACGCATGTGTAGATGCCTATGGTTTCACTACTGTCCCAGTTTGTGCAGCTTTGGTGGGGCTATTGTATAAAGACAAATAGGTAGAGGGAGTGGCCTATTGGTTGGGGCAAATTGCCTTGGGCCTGGGGGTTCAAATCCTGCAGGAGGGCAGCAACCTTGGGTCAGAGGGACTGGGGTTTCTAGCCTCATAGGTGCTCCTTGTGGCCTTGGGCCAGCCACTTAACCCTCTGTTGCCTCAGGTACAAAACATAGATTGTGTGCCCTTTGGGGACAAGGGAAATATATACCGTACTTGAATGGTGTGGTGCCAAAGGACTGGAGAGAGGCTCATGTGGTACTTTTACACAAAAGCAGAAGTAAGGATGTGGTTGAAAACTACAGGCCGGTTAGTTTAACTTCGGTGGTGAGTAAATTATTGGAAACGCTGCTGAAAGAGAAAATAGTGAGGTTTCTGGAGTCCAGTGGATTACAGGATCCGAGGCAGCATGGATTCACCAGAGGCAGGTCTTGTCAGACAAATCTGATTGTTTTCTTTGACTGGGTGACCAGGGAGTTGGACCGAGAGAGAGCTCTAGATGTGGTGTATTTAGATTTCAGTAAAGCCTTTGACACTTTTCCTCACAGGCGACTTATAAACAAACTGAGCACCCTAGGGATGGATCCTAAAGTTACTGCTTGGGTTAGAAATTGGTTGGGTGGGAGGCGACAAAGAGTACAAGTAAATGGCGCTCACTCTGAGGAGAAGGATGTTACCATTGTTGTGCCCCAGGGATCTGTCCTTGGTTTGATTCTTTTTAACATCTTTGTTAGTGATATATCGGAAGGGCTGTCGGGTATGGTTTGCCTCTTTGCGGATCATATCAAAATCTGCAATAGAGTAGACACCCAGGAAGGTGTAGATAACATGAGGAGGGATCTAGCTAAGCTTGAAGAATGGTCTAGAATTTGGCAGCTGGGATTTAATGTTAAAAAATGTAAGGTCATGCATTTGGGCTGCAGCAATCCAAGGGAGCAATATAGTATAGGGGGTGAAGTACTTTTGTCCACTAAAGAAGAGCGGGACCTAGGCGTGGTTGTGTCTGATGATTTTAAAGTAGCTAAACAGGTAGAAAATGCGACGGCAAAAGCTAGAAGGATGCTTGGGTGCATACGGAGAGAAATGGCTAGCAGAAAAAAGGAGGTGATAATGCCTCTTTATAAGTCTTTGGTGCGACCTCATTTGGAGTATAGTGTGCAATTCTGGAGACCGCACCTTCAAAAGGATGTGAACAGGATGGAGTCGGTGCAGAGGGTGGCTACTAAAATAATTAGTGGTCTTCATTATAAAGCATATGAGGACAGACTTAAGGATCTTAATATGTACACCTTAGAGGAAAGGCGGGATAGAGGTCATATGATTGAGATGTTTAAATACCTCCGTGGCATAAATGTTCAGGGAGAGAGCCTCTTTCAATTGAAAGCAAGTTCTGCTACGAGGGGACATGGGATGAGGGTGAAGGGAGATAGATTCAGGAATGATATGTGGAAATATTTCTTTACGGAAAGAGTAGTGGATTCGTGGAATAGTCTCCCAGTGGAGGTGGTAGAGATGAGGACAGTAACTGAATTCAAAAAAGCATGGGACAAACACAGAGGATCTCTAAAGGTAAAAAGGGGACTGTTGTAGTTGTTGATATGGAAGGACAGACTAGATAGGCCATGTGGTCTTTTTCTGTCATCATATTTCTATGTTTCTATGTTTCTATATACTGCTTTGACCTGTTAAAAAGCAATTTATAAGCATTGCTAAATAATAGGTACCTATAGGCCCAAAATAGCTGCCCGTTTGCCTGTCATAAAATTACTCTCATTGTATAAAGTGATATCTTTCCTTTCCTTTTATTATTATTTATTTACTTTGCCCAGCAGCTTCCTGCTGGGTAAGAATTGTTATTTTCTCAGGAGCAAAATAAAAATGAAAGCAACAAAGGAAAATCCTAATGATTTTGTTTGAACTGTCAACTGAATTATTAAACATATAAACTGTTTTCTGGGCATGGCAGATTGGAGTAAGCACCTTTTAGCTGTTGCCGCACCCTGAGGGATGATCCTGAGGCCGCGACTGTGGCAGAGACCAGGGATGGGGCCTTCACAGGCACATCCTATGACTCTGCGAGGGCTTAATTTCCAGCGGAGGAGACCTTAAGCCCTTGTAACGTGCCCCAAGCTCGTGAGCCGCACCACAGGCTGGCCTGGGGATCGAGCTCGCTCATCTTTGCAGTTAGCCCCTGGAACAGGTCTGAAAGAAAAAACCTGGACAAGCAATAAGGTAAGTCTTACTGATATACATACCTGGTGGTAGAAGAGAATTATTAAGTGTTTTAGGAGGTTAGATGATGAGGAGAGTAAAAGTCCGTCTTGCTGGCAAGGCGGAAGAACAAGAACTGGCTAGCTAGGGGCGGGCAGGTGGGTGGGGCCAAGTGGCCCATGCTCAGAAGGGCAAAGCCCTTCTGAGCTATGGAGAGTACTTCCGTCTCGGCGCCGTCGGATGACGTCACCAATTGTGGCTGACTCATCCTGCTTGTCCTAGGAGAACATACTGAAACCCAATCCTTACAAGAGAAAACATGGATGGAGTATAAACTGTTTCAGTATGATGCTGCTTTCCACCACTCATAGCTCTGCTCATGTCCCCTCTCTCTAATTCCCTTTTCTA
Organism: Ichthyophis bannanicus; assembly: GCA_033557465.1. Taxonomy (NCBI): domain Eukaryota; kingdom Metazoa; phylum Chordata; class Amphibia; order Gymnophiona; family Ichthyophiidae; genus Ichthyophis; species Ichthyophis bannanicus. The sequence goes on from CM066033.1 coordinate 576,353,258, forward strand.
CTTAGGGGTATGGTTACTAAACGGTTAACCCAGGAAATCTGCAACTAGGTCCCATTGAATAACATGGGATCTAGTTGCCGATTGCCCAGGTTAACTGTTAGCCCACTTTAGTAACCAAACCCCTTAGTTTTACTTGTAGGAAGAGTATCTTTACAACCAAGAAAATTGATGCCTTTGAATTATGGTGCTGGCGGCGAATACTGTGTATACCATGGACTGCCCAAAGAACAAACCAGTCGGTACTAGAGGAGATCAAACCTAAGCTTTCTTTAGAAGCTCAGATGACAAGACTTCGAGTTTCATACTTTGGACACATCATGCGAAGAGAGAGATCATTAGAGAAAGACATCATGCTTGGCAAGATAGAAGGTCAATGCAAAAGAGGAAGGCCAGCAATGAGATGGATCGATACAATAACAGCAGCTACGGGTACCAGTCTGTCAACAATGAGCCGCCTGACTGAAGACCGAACACAATTTAGGACAACTATCCAGAGAGTCGCCATGAGTCGACTCCGTCTCGACGGCACTTAACAACAACAACATACCACAATTACAATTAATTAATTCCTGAATGTACAAGATGTGTGTGCAAGCTTAATTATCAACAAAACAGTAGTTTTCCAGTTTCTAACACCTTTTGGCTTAAAAATCTCTAGTGCAGGACACACATCTAGCCAGTCAGGTTTTCAGGATAACCACAATAAATATGTATGCGAGAGATCTGTATGCGCTGCCTTCATTACACGCATATCTCTCTCATGCATATTCATTGTGGTTATACTGAAAACCTGACTGGCTAGCTGTGTTCTGAGGACTCGGTTGAGAACCTCTACTCTGGTGTATGCAAATCTAGGGCAGGTCACTTTTCCATTGATCCAAGCCAGTAACCCCATGGTTTCCATTGAAATACTCTTTTGCTAGAGTATGAAATACAGAACCTTCTGCTTTAGTTTAACCATTTTAACTCATAGCAAAAAAGACAAATTAAAATAAAAACTCAACAATAAAAACCAACCCCCCATCTACTAAAATTCCCTCAAAAACCCCAATCCCCTCCCTCAAACAAACCAATGACCACCAAATAGCACTTTTGTTCCTCTACCATGCAATAGGATTTCATTTTGTTAGTCCTGCCACTTAAATTTCTGTCCATCGGGATTTCATAAAGCATTACCTTAATAAATAGATTCCTAGTTTTATTATAGTTTTTTTGTAGGATGTTCAATTTCATATGTAATTGAATCCAATAAAGTCATCTTGATTTCATTTATTCTAAGGCCATCATTTATGTCCACTGCAGAAGTGACAGCGCTATTTTCTATGACTTTTCCCATCTATAACATGCCCGGATTTTAATTTACATTATATTTTGATCTCTGACCAATAATTTGTCAGAGTATGTGTGTGAGCCTGCTTTCTCATTAAGCTCTAGATGGAAATACAGTATCGGCAAGATTTATATGAAAAAAAAATTAACCAACATTCATCAAGTGATGTTCAAGGCATCCAAACACGATGCACTAGTTTATTACCCAATGCAGTCTACTGCTGCTTTAATTTCAGTCAGAGGCTTAATTCAAATTGTGCTTTGTGCTGATGTGAGCATCTGATTTTTCTTGATTTTGAAGAACTATTGAGCATCAGGAAGCAAATGGAGGAGGGAGGCTGAGAAAAGCCTTAACACTTAGCATAATTTTATGTACCACCCCCCACCCCCCCACCCATCAAAAACAATCATGCAGTCTGAGAAATTTTGTGCCCTTGATTGGTTTGTATAAATGTGCTACCATTAAAGACTGCACCTTTTAAAGCTGTGGTTTCTTGTAATTACACCATGTAAATGGGGAGAGGGACTCTTTTAGCAGTTAATCTCTGAAGCATTCACCTTCCCATGTTTTTCTTCTCTTTGACAGTTTCATTCAAATAAATGTGCTAACGAAACGGAGGAAAACAAGTGGCTGTATTACAACATTTTGTGATAATAACATTGTAAACAAAATGGATTTTTCATGTCAACTAGAGTCGTAAAGAACTGTTAAGACAGACCTATTTTTTTTAAACTCTCATCCTAACTCCTTCTGATACTCCTGCTCTCATAGTATAGGATACCATATGAACACCAGAATTCACTGTAGGCGAGTTAAAAATTCAGGGTGGCTCAGCTTATTTCTTTGTAGTTACCTGTACCACTCACTTTCAAATACTTATGATTTGCAGAAACAATTTAAAGTTGCATCCTCTTGGAACCACTATTAACGTTACCATTATTTTGAAATCTTCTTTAGCTGTGAGTTTAACTTCTTGTGTGTCTTTGCTAGAAATGTTTGGTGCCTTTAATGTCAGCTTCTGGCTAATCCTGAACCCATCGCCATCTTGAGCACATTTTAGTGGTGTCAGGTCTCCTGGGTGTTGTACAAGAGAAACTAGAAAATGAAAACTGGAAAAACAGAAAGCAGCTTCAGTTCCAGCACACTAGACGATTTAGAGAAAGGATACTGAAGAATAAAGATCCTGATATATATTACCAAGACAAATGTTTTCCTGCTGTATAGCATGTCTATTTGTGTCTGTACTAATGTGTGTGATGACATTGGCTCCTCTTCTTTCATCAGTTAACAAACTCTCTGGAGCTGTGTTGGGGGTAAGACGTGAGGGAGAAATGTGTTGAAACTCTGCTGATTTAGCTGAGTCCTTAAAAAACAGAAATGAGCTCGAAGTAAATAATAACATAGCAGAAAGACTGAAAAAAGTCAATAATTATTCTGACTGCATTTGTTTTTCTGGATTATTTAACCAGGATAAAGATGGCTTTGAGATGGAATAATGCATAAACATTTTAATGACCAACTAACTTATCAAATTGTTTTGCTCCTAGCACTATGGGAAGCTCAATGGGGTGAGCCACTGTGGCCATATCCTGACCAATATTTTGCCCAACACAGCATTAGCAATTAGAGAGCTTGGGATTGGGGCAGGAGATTGATTGTTTGACACCTCTAGCCAAAAAGGTTTCCACTGTCCCTACCTAACACTCATAGGGAAAGCCACTCAAAGCAGTTCATCTTGTGGTGAACCACTTTGAATGGGTTTTTCTTGTGAGCAGTGTATTTATGTAATTATTTATTTAAAATATTTATGACCTGCCTATCATAATTAGTTCTAAGCGGTGTACAAAAAAACATAAGAAATAAGAAATTATGGCAATACACAAGAGAGGGTTAAATGACTTCACTAAAATCTTAACATTTTACCAAATGCCAAAAATGAGGACATCATGGAAAGATATATCTAGGGGTAGCTGGTTCCAAATGTTGGGACCTGAAAGCGAAATCTAACATCTTGTGGATCTGGGATTGGTTAGGATATGGGAGATTGCAAAACCTAATGAAAGCAAATATTACAAAACCATCCCCATCCTCATTGCTTTGAATGTCAGCAAAATAGTCTTGTATTTCATGCACCATTTTGCTGGAAGCCAGTGCAATTTATATAGTACTGGAGAAATATGGTCCTGCAATTTCACACCCAGCATTAATTGTGCTGTGACATTTTGAGCAATCCATGTTGGTCTAATAAGAAAGGCAGGTCTAGAATATGGCAGCAGAGATTTAATGTTAAAAAATTCAAGGTCATGCATTTGGGCTGCAGCAATCCAAGGGAGCAATATGGTATAGGGGTGAAGCACTTCTGTCCACAAAAGAAAAGCGGGCAGGGGTGGCCCAAGAGGGGTTCAGGGCCATTTGTGGAGGCTTGGTGCAGGGCCTCATTTGCATAAATATTTGCATAATGTTAACATGCACTAACTTTTACTAAACATGCCTCTTAATCGTGGGTGGCTCTATAATGAGGCTCAGTGAGGCGGTAGTCTCAGGTGGCAACTTTTTGGGGGCGGCAAAATTGCCCCCAAAAAGACCGCCTTACTCAGCCTTCAAAATAAAAATAATTTAAAAAACCTCTGGCGTAAAGAGCAGCTGCTCCAGTGGCAGCAGCGGCAGAATGAGGAGGCTCGCGACCGCCCACCCCCCCGGAGAGCCTGCCGGTTTCCCCTCTGCCCCGGCTCAGTTTTGCAGAGCCGCAGTGAAGGGAGAGTGTTTCCCTTAACCGTGGCTCTGTTAAAGCTGAGCCGCGGTGCTGATGGGAAACAGGAAATCCTGTTTCCTATCAGTGCTGTGGGCTCAGCAATAACAGAGCCGTGTGAAAGGGAAACACTCCCTTCACCACGGCTCTGCAAAACTGAGCCGGCGAAGAGGGGAAATTGGCAGGCTCTCAGGGGGGGGGGGCAGGCGGCCATGGGGCTCCTCATTCTACCACTGCAGCTGCTTCTTACGCCAGAGGTTTATTATTCTTTCAATTTCCCTGGGTTGGGGGGGGGGGGTTAGGACTGGAACTGGGCTGATTGGGGGGAGGGTTAGAACTGGAAATGGGCTGATGGGGGGGTTAGGACTGGTAATGGGCTATGGGGGGGTAAGAACTGGAAATGGGCTGATGGGGGTTAGGACTGGAAAATGGACTGATGGGGGGTTAGGACTGGAAACGGGCTGATCAGGAGGGGGGCTAGGACTGGTAATGGGCTATCGGGGAGGAGGTTAGAACTGGAAATGGGCTGATGGGGGGTTAGGACTGGAAATGGGCTGATTGGGAGGGGGCTAGGACTGGTAATGGGCTATGGGTGGGTTAGGACTGGGACTGATGGGGGGTTTAGAACTGGAAACAGGCTGAACAGGAGGGGGGCTAGGACTGGTAATGGGCTATCGGGGAGGAGGTTAGAACTGGAAATGGACTGATGGGGGGTTAGGACTGGAAATGGGCTGATCGGGAGGGGGCTAGGACTGGTAATGGGCTATGGTGGGGGACTAGGACAGGAAATGGGCTAATTGGGGCGCTAGGACTGACAATGAACTTATTGGAGGGTTATGAATGGTAATGGGCAGATGGGTGGCTAGCACTGGAAATGAGTTAGGACTGGTAATGGGCTGATTGGGGGGCTAGGGCTGGAGTGGGCTGATAAAGGGGATAAGACTGGAAATGGGCTGGGACAGGAAATGAGCTAATAGGGGAGGGGAGGAGAGTGCTGCTGGCCCTGGAAGAAAACTAGGGGGTAGGGCTACAAATGGGCTGATGTGGGGGGATGGTAGAATAGGACAGGAAGGGAGTGGATACTGAGAGGGTCTGCCAGGGGAAGGAGGGGGCAGGAAGGGAGCTGACACGGGGGAAGGAGGGGGCTGGAAAGGAGCTGACACCTGGGATGTACTGAAGGGGAACTGGAAGGGAGCTGGCACTTGGTGATGGGGCTGGGTAATGGGGAGGAGGCTGGAAGGGAGCTGACATGCGAATAGCACTGGAAGGGAGATGGACAGAGGGTAGGGCGGCTGGAAGGGAGCTGACTGTGGAGTGACACTGAGAGTAGACCTGAGCTGATACCTGGGATGGTATTTGGACTAGAAGGGGCTGGACAGTGGGGAAGGAGGGGGACTGGAAGGGAATGGACACTGTGGCAGTCATGGGAATGCAAGGCAGTTGACAATGGAAGGTACTGGGAGGGGAGGACTGGAAAGGGGGCTGATACTGGGGAGAGTTACTGGAACTGGAAATGGGCTGATGCAAGGAAGTGAAGAAAACAAAAGAATAGATAAGAAATGGCAGATGGACCATGGACCATAAACCACAGAAAGAGAGCTAAGAGAAGACAGGAAAGCAGAAGCCTCAGATCGGGACCAGCATGATCAGAGAATAAAATAGTCAGATAACAAAGGTCGAAAAAATAATTTTATTTAATTTTAGTGATTGGACTTTGTGCTATTTTTATATTTACACAGTATTGGGGAACTGCACCTCTTAATTATCTGATGTTGCACTGCATGTGGACTCTGGCTTCTTGGGGTTTCAGTTTAAATTTTGTTTCAATTTTTTTATTTTTACTTTAGATTGTGGTTACTTATTCTGTACTTGGTGAGGGTCAATGTTGTGCTTGTGTAACTGAGGTCAGGTGTTCTGTTAACATGCAGTTTGTATATAAAGATCTATACTATATTATAGTAATTTGATTTGTTCAGCTTTTCAAATAGGTGTATGGATGTTCCAGGGCCCACTGTAGTATTTACAGTGACGCTTTTTTTGGATGGGCTCCTTATGTGACTTTTGGAAGTTTGTGCTGATATGGTATGGTATGGTAGGTTTGCTCTTTGTTGTAGGGTTTTTTATTAGTTCACAATATGCCTGGTACTGGAGAATAGTGGTTGTTGTTGTTGTTAATGAGATGATTAAAATCCGATTTTTTTTTTTAAATATTGAGTTCTGTGGGTGAATGTCCTGGTTCTGCTCTGCACCTACTGTGAATGCGAAATATATGTTGAAAAAGAAAAAGCAAGAACCATAATGCAGTTTATAACAAAATAAAAATGAGTTGGTTCTTGCTGTCTTTTAGTTCCTTGGTGTGCAAAGAGGACTGTACCTAGCCCTGTGCAAGCAGTGCAGCTGCACAGGGCGCAAAGGCTTGGGGGGTGCATTTCGGCTCTGCTGCCCTGCTGCCACTTGCAGGACATTAGCAGGCAGCCGAAATGCGCCCCCCAAACCTTTTCGCAGCACTTTAAGCAGGTCTGGTCCCTCCCTCCTCCGATGCGATGTCAGAGCAGGGAGGGAAAGATCTGCTTAAAGTGCCGGCACCTTTCAGAATCGGGCGCATGCCCCCCTCCTCCTCCCCATACCTCTGTCCAGCGCTGCCTGCTCTTTCCCTGCTGCCGGCACCACGGTGAAATAAATAGAGGGCGGCAGCAGCAGGGAAAGAGCAGGCAGCGCTGGATGGAGGTATGGGGGGAGAGGGGGGCGTGCACCCGAGCTGCAAGTCACACAGGGTGCGATTGCAGCTCGATATAGCCCTGTATGCAAACATCTTGCATTTCCTCCATATAATCTAATCGGCTTTTTGGTTTGGTTCAGTCTCTGATTGGATTTCTGAAAAAGCCCCGCCCCCCCTAAGGTGGTCTCATTCTTTGCCTCAGGCAGCAGATTGCCTTGAGCTGCTCCTGCTCTTAATGAGTGTATGAATAAAGAAAGATTACCAGATTTCTACCGTACTATACTGCAGTGCCAACCACCAGGCACATTAGGAAGTACTACAAACACTGCCCATTTAGAACCCATAGCAAACCCACCGTAACATAACAGCACTACCAGGACTCACAAAGCACCATACCCTACCCATCAAAAGGCAACACTGCAAATATTAAACCTATACATCTCCTACTGGGGAAAGAGAACAAGTGGCACTGTCAAATAGAAACTACATAATTAGAATACTTCAGCTTGGTTACACATGCAGAACATAGACCATCACCAAACAAAGAGCAAGGGATCACAATTTAGAAATAGAAAGACAATAATTAAATTGGGAACCCAAAAAGTCAAACTTGGAATGTACAACAACACTGCAGAAATAAAATTCTAAATTAATTTCCTCTTGTACTAAACAAAATGCAGACGTTAAAGATGCACATTTCCTGAGCTAAGATATTTCAGTTAATAAATTCAAAATAAAAAAGTATTTTTCTACCTTTTATTGTTTGTGCATTTTATTTTTCATTTGCAATTGCTCCAGTCACTTTCTTCTGGTTTCTTTTTGTCTTCTGCTAACTCTCCATTGCCTGCTGTCCATTTGTCCTTTCTTCTAGTTTTTTTCCATTCTCTCTCTACTTCTGCTTTAACATACTGATCTTTCTCCTTTTGCTCTTTTCCCCATCTCTTTCTTTATTCCTTTTTCATCCACTCAAATTTTACCCCTCCATCCTCAATCCCCATTTACGCTCCCAATACCCGGCCAATCGTAGATTTTTCTTCCCTCCCAAGCATAATATTTTTCCCCCTCTCCATTTCACTCTCCCAGCCCCATCCCATTCTAGTTTATATTATATTATATTTATAGTTTAAATGTAATGTAATGTATGTACTGTTTTTACCCTGTGTTATGTACTCCCATTTTCTACTGCTTTGATGTAATTATAAAGCAGTGCATGTTTCCCTTGCCTTTGTATAACCTCGTAATGTATTGTAACCGCTTTGATTGAAGGAAAAAGTGGTATAAAAAAACCTTGTTAAATAAATAAATAAATAATGGTCCTGCCCCAACATCAGCTCCCTTCTAGCTCCAGCCCCACCCAGCATCTGCTCCCTTTCTAGTCCATGCATCAGCCCATTTTCAGTCCTAGCCCATCAGCCCCTTTCCAGTCCTATCCTAGCCCCTCCATCAGTCCATTTCCAATCCAAGCCCCCCCATCAGCCCATTTCCAGTTCTAGCTCCCCCATCAGCCCATTTCCAGTCCTATCCTAACCTCTCCATAGGCCCATTTCCTTTCCTATCCTAGTCCCTCCTTCAGTCCATTTCCAATCCTATCCTAGCCCCACCATCAGCCCATTTCCAGTCCTAGCTCCCCCATCCATTTCCAGTCCTTTCCTAGCCCCAACATCAGTCCATTTCCAGTCCTAGCTCCCCCCCACTCAGCCTATTTCCAAAGTCCTAGCTCCTCTCCCAATTTCCAGTTCAAGCCCCCCCCCCAACTTAGCCTATTTCCAGTCCAAGCCCCCTTCCCTACCAGCTATTTCCAGTCCAAGCCCACCTCCACTCAGCCCATTTCAAGTCCTAGCTCCCCACAATTTCCAGTCCAAGCCCTCCCACTCAGCCCACTTCCAGTCCAAGCCCCCCTCCCCATCAGCTATTTCCAGTCCAAGCCCTCTCCCTCCACTCAGCCCATTTCCAGTCCTAGCTCCCACTCCAAATTCCAGTCCAAGCCTCCCCACTCAGCTCATTTCCAGTTCAAGCCCCCCCTCCCCTCCCGAAGAGCCCTGCGGCTGTCTAAAATGCTTTAGAGGGAGCCAGAGAGGCCACGGCTCACCTCAAACAGCTGCCGAAGTGAAGAGTGTCTTTTTCCTTCACTTCGGCAACTGTACTGTAGTTTATGATGCTGCTGCGCTGAGGTCAAAGGGGACTTCCTGTTTTCTGGTGCTCAGCGCGGCAGTGTTCTAAACTACTGTACAGCTGCCGAAATGAAGAAAAAAGACGCTGTTCACTTCGGCAGCTCTTAGAGTTGAGCCGGAGCCTCTCTGGCTCCCTCTAAAGCCACCCTGCCTGCTGGTATTCAATGTGGGATGTTGTTGGCGTGTGGCCCCCTGAAGTGCAGGGCCCTGTGCGAACAACATTCTCGCACAAAGGACAGGCCGGCTCTGAGAGCGGGACATAGATTTGATTGTGTCTGATGATCTTAAAGTACCTAAACAGGTAGAAAAGGCAATTGCGAAAGCTAGAAGGATGCTTGAGTGTATAGGGAGAGGAATGGTCAGCAGAAAAAAGGAAGTGATAGTGCCTCTGTATAAGTCTTTGGTGCGACCTCATTTGGAGTATTGTGTGCAGTTCTGGAGACCTCACCTTCAAAAGGATATATATAGGTTGGAAACGGTACAGAGGGTGGCTACTAAAATGGTTAGTGGTCTTCGTTATAAAGCATATGAGGACAGACTTAAGAAGCTTAATATGTATACTTTAGAGGAAAGGTGGGATAGAGGTTATATGATTGAGATGTTTAAATATCTCCGTGGCATAAATACACAGGAGAAGACCTTTTTCGATTGAAAGCAAGCACTGCTACGAGGGGACATAGGATGAGGGTGAAAGGGGATAGACTCGGGAGTAATATGCAGAAATATTTCTTTACAGAAAGAGTGGTAGATGAGTGGAATAGTCTCCCAGTGCAGGTGGTAGAGACGAGCACAGTATCTGAATTCAAAAAAGCATGGGACAAACATAGAGGATCTCTAAAGGGAAAAAGGGGACTTTTGTAGTGGTTGATATGGAAGGGCAAACTGGATAGGTCATCTGGTCTTTTTCTGCCATCATATTTCTATGTTTCTAGGTAAACCAAATAATACAGAATTACAATAGTCTAATAATGACAAGACTAGTTTATGCAAGACAATGCCAAAATCAACAGGAACAATTTAAGCTTTTAGTATGTGCAGAAGTCGGGTCAAATCTTTAATATGGAAGTGGAGGGATAGCTCAGAATGTTTGTTTAATTACATTTTTTTATACTGCCTTATACTGGTGAGGCAACAAAATGGTTTATACTGATTTAACAAAACCAAGAAAAGAAAAGAAAAGTATTGCACAGCATAAAAAGCAAATCGGGGATAATTCTGACTGTTGTCTGCAGCTTAGACCTGGCTGATCACATTCGGCAAGCAAATGTGCCTTGACCTGATCTATCAATCTATCAGTGCTCCCAAATACTGCACTTCTGTTAGGATTGTATCTTGTTATTATCCACTACCAAAACTGAAAGCACATCCCTATTCACATACAGCTAACAATGATAACATCTGTCTTTTGTAAATGTAATACTAAATCCTGAATGGGCCGCCAGTGAGATACAGCCTTAATATAGTGAGCCATGCATGATAGAGGATCCTGTATATTCCACACAAAATGGTAGGAATAACATTATGTTGTTGGCATAAAAGTGGTATTCAGTGTTCGATGATTGTGGAAGATCACACAGGAGTCCCATATAGATAATGAAAAGAATGGCAGATAGGGCAGATCCCTGGCGTAAACCATAGGTCATTTTAAACCATCAGAGGATTGATCCCCTATCATCACACACTGCTCTCGATCTGACAAAAAAAAGCAACAATCTGGAACTGTGGGCCTATAGCATACTGTGACAGAGACGCCCGTCTTGAACCCATGAGAATAGAAAAGGACATGGAATTGGACTTAGGGGAGAGCCCAGTTGTGTATTTCAAGGGTAACCTGAATCCTGCGTACACCGATACCCACGAAATCCCTGCCTGGCCTGGATCTCAGGCCCCGCAAAGGGAGAGAAAGAAGAGAGAGAGAAAGCCCAGGGTGCCACACCCAGACTCTTATGAGGTCCCTGCAGGCATGAGAAGAGATTATTATCACCTGGGAAGGGCTGGAAGCGAGGAGGAGGGGCTCGAACCCTGGAGGTGGAAATATAAACCCCTGTTAATGCAAAGAAAGGAAAGGCTAGAGAAACAAAGGCTGGAGAAACAAGAGCTGGAGAAACAAGAGGCTCAGGAGAGTCAAGAGAAGCTGGAAACACAGCGGAGCCATAGAGGAGAGCCCTGGGAGTAGCTGAACCACAGGGAACCCAGCCAAGGAGACGGGCCGATGGCTGAAGGTACTGACCGGCTGTCTCGGGTAGAACTGGGAAGAGGAGTGACTCTAGGACCCAAGGGGGAGCTGTTTACTGAGCACTGCTTTGAGAACGGGACACTGCTCCAACAATTGAAGATATGCAAGTCGATACTGCTGAGGATGACTTGAGGGCTATGGATATTCCTATGGACTGTACTTTATGCCAAGCCAAGTGCGTTGATCCGTTATGCTGAGAGCTAGCACTTTCTGAGAAGGTCTCCTAAAGCTGGAAATAACCAAACCCAGAGAATCGACAGGAGGCCGGGGATACTTTTGCTAGCACCCAGAGGTTTGTGACGCAGCCAGGAAAACTTGCAGGGAAGCTAAAAACCTTGGTGAATATTTGCTGCCCGTGTCTCTCATATTTTGGTTTAAACTTAATCCGGGAAGGGAGTTAAGAAGAAGCTTTTGTTGCAGTGGGACTAAGTTTTATTGTTGCCATTAATTGTTTTACAAGGCAAGGCTAAAAAGAGGCATTTTTATCCTTGCTAAAGAAGTGCTGTTTTTCAGGGCTGAGAAATGTTTGAAGCAGCTGTGTGTGTTTGAAGCTTGTGAAGCAGTTATACTGTTCTAGTGCTGTATTATCAATAATCCTGCATAAGAAGGAATCCTGTGTACAGGGTACTTGAACCTATGCGTAAGAAATGAAATTCTGTCACTTTGCCTTATCCCCGGACCATGACTACAACTTCTTCTTGAAGCCATTTTTGAAGGCAAACTACATATCCCAAGATACGCCTGGGGAAAGTTAGTTTGCCCAAGCCAATCGAGAGAAGTTCCTCCGATACCACGCCCCTCTGGGCTAGAGGCGGGTGGTGAGGGCGTGACAATACACAAAAAGCCTATTCAACAATATTTTATGACTTACAAAGTTAAAAGCTGCTGTTATGTCAAAAAATATGGCAACTATGAAGTTCCCCTTACCAAGTACAGCAAGCCAACTATGCAAAGTAGAAAACTACAGGGTTTCTGTGCTGTAACTAGCATGGATCCCACACTGATGATCTAAGATGGAATAAGAGTCTAAAAATTGCTGCAGCTGATCAAAGACTACTTGCTAGATGAGTTTGGAAACAACTGGGAGACTAGAAATTGACCCAAAATTTGCCTTTATCTGAGGGTCAGCTCCAATTTTCTTTAGGATGGGTCTGATCATGGCTCGTTTCAGGATAGGTGGCAAGCTGTGTAACTGCAGTGAACTATTAATTAAATTCATTAGCAATGGCATTAAGACAGGGCCACAGATCTTCGTTATCGAAGTCATTTTGAACTCCATTTAGTGGGTCTGGGTGTCTGGATCCAGACTCTCTAAACGGCTGGGCAGCCTGCCAGGGACAGAGCTCCCCATATGAACAGACAATTTGTATGGGGAGCTCTGTTCGTGGGAAGGAGGGGGGCAGGACAGAGACAGAGCGAGGGTGGGTGGTGGGTGGAGAGTGACTCCGGCCGTACAGTGCTGATTCTGAGGTCGGCCCTGTTCATTTGGGGTCGGCCACGGAGACGGGGAACTTATTCCACCTTAGAGGCGGAATAAGTCCCCCTAGACATAGGGGGAGACTGCGACAAGAGGTGAGGGTGGGCAGAGGGATCCCCGCAGCCTGTCCCTGGCCATTGGAGGCCAGATCAGGGGTCAGGCTGCAGAGAAAGAGGTTTTGTTTCTGCGGCCATGGATCGCAGCTCCTGAATGGAGTCACGGTGCCATGGCACTGTGGCTCCATTCAGGAGCCTGACTTAGTCAGCCGGGTATGTAGGCTTTTCATGTTGATTAGAATTGGGGCATGGCCTGCACATCCAGGCCATAGACCCGATTCTGATCCTGCAGGCACGTCAAACCCCCGCGCGATTGGAATCAGGTCTACCTCTTTAAGGCCAGATTCTGATCGGCTGTATTTGGGGGAGACGGCCAGCACAGAATGCCCCTCTATCTCTCTGTAGTACCCTTTCAACCTGCTAACTACCTACCAGAGAAAACTCTGTCTACTGGGGTTCAGCAACAGGGGTAGACACCTTCAACAGTTGCACCATACCATCAGCACTCTACTGCTTCATCTCAAGATGTTTAGCAAACTTATTTGGGCAAACAGACATCTCAGATTCCTTTACATTATTGGTTGAGTAAGCTTCTGAACAGTCAGTTCATGTGTGCAAGAACTGACAATATTAATCCCTTTAATAGATGCCACCAGCCCATGATAATTCTGAAGGGTCAATTGAGAAGTGTGACTCTCCTCAGGCTTTTTATTTATTTATTTATTTATTTAGTTAGTTTACACTTATATACCGCTACTTCCAGCGATCAGCAGCGGTTTGATTGCAAATGTGGGATATGTCAAATCAAGACAGGAAAATTGGATCATATATACATAGATTTAGGGTTAGGCACAACATGCAGGGTTAGACACTTGAAAAATTAGGTTTACAATATTTACATAATTACAGTTCTCTATTAATTACATTTCCACCAGACCCTCTCTGTCTGCTTGTTTTGTCCTTACATAAGATGTTTCTATAAATAAATGCAGAATTGGAATCTTACAACACTTTAAAGCATTTTAAAGCATTTTTCATGTCAGTAGCATAACAAGTGACAGTAAATAAAGTCCAATTGCTCAACTGTCTTCTCAATTAAAATTAGTTTTTTTGTCATTTTGGGTAACTACACATATACACTTTCATGCCCAAACCATTACCAGCATCTGCCATATCTTTTATCCATATCTCAACACTTTTCCTACCATTGCCTTCCTTTTCTGACCCAAGCATGTTCAAATTCTGTTACAGTACATTCCTTCACCATCTTCTCTGTTGATTTTAGACTTGTTTTCCTCTTTGAATTTTTTGATCCAGTACACAGCGACAAAAATGAGTGAAAATGTTGCCCAAAACATCTGGCCTCCCCATGATCATTGATGTTTGGGGTTTAATCATGATCATTCCATGCAAGTTACTCCAGCTTTCTTATGTATCCAAAGCAGCTGTGTCACCTTGGTTAGGAATATAAATACTGCTTTGTCCAGGTTAACTCAGTTCCCTGTAGGAAGCCTGATGCAGACATGTTGTTGTTGTTAAGTGCCGTTGAGTCAGCCCTCTGGATAGTTGTCCTAAATTGTGTTTGGTCTTCAGTCAAGCGGCTCATTGTTGAGAGACTGGCACCCGTGGCTGCTGTTATTGTATCTATCCATCTCATTGCTGGCCTTAAAAGTCTTCAGCTCCTCCCCAGTAGCCAGTTGAGTGCCTTCCAACCAGAAGATCTCATCTTCCAGCACTATCGTGCAATTTGTTTTGTTGTGACTATCCATTGGGTTTTCATGGCAAGATACAGAAGTAGATTGCCAGGCCTTTCTTCCGTGCAGTTTAATTCTAGTGCTGTTGCCATTGTTACAGAAATGTGATCCTCTGCCGCCAACACTGTCCCTGCCAGTAGTTACACTACTGAAAGCTTAGCTCTCAGCATCACTGATGCACACAAGCCCTCACAGCACGACAAAGATGCAAATCAAGTGAGGGGATGCAGACATACATCTGCTATTTAGAGGTGTAACCACCAGCATCTCCATGTTGTCTAGTGCTTTTCTACCATTCTAAATGAGCATATAAGATACCATGGTTAATACAATACTTTAGTCTCCAGTTGATGTCATGCCACCAGAATTCGTAATAATGTAAACAGGTATCAAAACTAGCAAGGCCTTTATCCAACATCTGGTCTCTTCGGTACCTATGTACTTACTGATAGCACACAGACATCACCAGCCTACCAGCACTGACCCAGACGATTTCTAGTTGTGTTTTCATTCTTTTGTTTGTTTATTCTTATCCCCTTTTCTCTTGACTTTGTTCTTGAGGGGATGAAGGCTGAGTTGCTTGCAGTAATGCCCCCCTCCCCATCTTGCTCCTAGCACTGTATTATAATATGACAGCAGATAACAATGATAAGACTCAAATTCTACTCCAGCTCAGTGCTATAGTTCATAGCTATCTCTGGATATCTCCTCATTGTTTTGCTCTTAGGCATTGAATGTCCTTATTCTATGCGTCCTTGAATTCCATTACTGGTTTTATTTCTACCATATCCATTTGGAGTCCATTTCATGTACCCACAACTCTTTCCATTAACACATATTTTGTTATCTTGCTTCTAGATCTATGCTGCTTGAGTCTTATATGTTATGTACCACATAACTGAATTGTTCCATGCAGTGTACATGAACTACATCCAGTAGTACCATAAAATACAAATAAGTCCCACCCCAAATCAGTATAGGTTAAAATCCAGTCAACATCAACCCACCCAAATAGTATACTAGTACAATCATCAAACCAGGTATGCATAAAAAAACCCTCCCCCCCCCCCATGGAACCTCACCACAGGATTCAAGCAAAATTACTTATTTTGGCACTGACGTGATTCATATGGCTAATTTCTTTCATAAATCAGGTAGCAATACCATGACCTCTTGTCTAAGAGCCTTCATTCCTTTGAAAGAAGTTTATTTATTGTGCCTTACTCATATCTTTAAGTATATAAAAACATAAGAAATGCCATACTGGGTCAGACCTAAGGGTCCATCATGCCCAGTATCCTGTTTCCAACAGTGGCCAATCCAGGTCACAAGTACTTGTCAGGTTCCCAAAAGGTAGACAGATTCCATGCTGCATGTCCCAGGGATAAGCAGTGGATTTCACTGGTTCACTTTATAATGGTTTATGGACTTTTCTTCCAAGAACTTGTCCAAAACTCTTTTAAACCCAGTTATACTTATAGCTTTAACTACATCCTCTGGTATGAATTCCAGAGTTTGATTATGCATTGAGTGAAAAAATATTTTCTTCGATTTGTCTTAAATTTAATTTCATTTTCATTTATTAATACTTGATATTGTCATGAGGCTGGAGCTAGGGAAGAAACAGCCTTGGAAAAAACTCCTGATTTGCATAAGTCTCAGAAAAGCCAGAGAGCGCAGTTCCAGTGTAGCTCAGCCAGAGGGCGTAGGTACAGCTACACAGTGCCTGAACCCACGTGCTCAAGCTCTGAGCACCTTAATGATGAGTGTTTTCACCTGTCCTCAAACTCACAGTATGCAAGCTGGAAATCCCTTTATAAGGGAAGTCAGATGAGCAGAAAGAGGGAACAGGACGGAGAGTGGTACGAGCACCAGCAAGGGGGTGATCGGAAAGGGACCTCCGGTGCCAGCACAAGGGAACGAGAAGGAGAACGGTACAGGATCCAGTACAGAGACCAGAAAGGGGGCTCAAGAGATCCAGGTGTGCAGCAAGGACGGCAGCAAAGAGTCCAGCACAGAGACCGGGAAGAGAGCTCAGGTACCAGCACAGGAGTGCAGCAGAGGGACCAGGGAGTCCAGCAAAGAGAGGCACCCAGGAGGGTAGCCGACAGACCAACCGGAAGGGTACCAGCGAGGGTACCAGGAACAGTAACAGGAGAAGGAAGGAGAAGAACAGATACAGACAGAGACAAGTCTCAGCCCTGGGATAAGGCCCAGAGAAGCAGCCTGCCTGTTAAAAGAAGTTCTTCAAATAAAGACTGGAAATCCACGTCTGGTTTTCCTAGCAGCCTTAATTGTGGAGCAGTGCACAGGACAGAGGATCAACAAGAAAAGCTACAGAGTAAGCTGAATCCTAGGCGTGGCACTCCACCGAAGATAAGGTATGAAAAGCCTTTTATTCTGAAAAGGACTTTAAATAAAGACAGACTTATGCAGGTAGATAAACCTCATTATCAGAGAAGAAGCAAAGTTAACTATTTAAAACCACTTTCCAAAAGGGTTCTACAGAAGTTATACGAGAAGCCAAGGAACTTCTATGAGGAACTAAATAACACTGAGGATACTCTAAACATTGAAGAGTGTAGTGAGCCAGAATCAATGGACTTGGATTACAGCTCCAGTGTTCCCATGCCTCACACAGAACCTATGGAATGTAACTTGTGCTTAAGAGGTAGTTGCCTGCCATGCTAATTGTACAGTGAAGAAATGAGTCTGAAAATGGTGAAGCTGATAACCATTCTGTTCTAATTGTGTTCTGTTGTTTGGAAAATCCTTTAACCCAGCTAAACAGTCAATTGTACAGCCTACAACATTTAACTGTTTAGTCCATGGTGGAACTTTATTATTATTTGAGGAAAGCCTTACCTCCACTTTAAGTTGTTGTCTCATTTGAACCTAGAGCATTAAGCGGGGAAATAAAGCCTTATTTACCCTCCATTTGGCGTAGTTATTCATTTCAGGGAGCACTACACTACAAGGACCACAATCCTTTGGGTCCTGCAAGTCAAACACTCCCTGATACAAATTAAATGTCGGCAGACGCCCTTACTCTACTACGCCAGTAGGGGCGCCCGGTGCGACAATATACAGCCCTTAGTTGTGCTACATTGTAGCTTCATTACGTGTCCCTTAGTCTTTCTACTATTTGAAGGAGTAAACAACCAGATAGTTTACCCGTTCCATTCCATTCATTATTTTATAGACTTTTATCATATCATCCTTCAGCTGCCTCTTTTCCAAATTGAAGAGTCCTACGTCTTTCTTTATAGGGATATTCTTCCAACACATTTACATTTTGGTTTCTCTTCTCTGTACCTTTTCCAATTCTGCTATATCCTTTTTAAGATATAGTGACCTAAATTGTACACAATATTCACGGCGCGGTTGCACCATGGAGTGATACAGAGGCATTATAACATCTTTGGTTTAATTCTCCATTCCTTTTCTTATGATTCCTAGCATTCTATTTATTCTCTTGGTTGCAACTGCACATTGGGCAGAAAGTTTCAAAGTATTATCCATGATGATGACCAGAACCTTTTCCTGACTGGTGATTCCTAATGTGGAACCTTGCATTGTGTAACTATAGTTGGGGTTCTTCTTTCCTAAGTGCATAACTTTGCACTTCTCCACATTACATTTCATCTGCCATTTTTGATGCACAGTCTCCCAATTTTTCAACGTCCTCTTGTAATTTTTCACAATCTTGTGTTTCAACAACTTTGAACAATTTTGTCATCTGCAAATATGATCATGTCATTTGTTAATTCCATTTCCAAGTCATTTATGAATATATTAAAAAGCAGCAGGCCCGGCACAGATCCCTGGGGTACTCCACTATTCACCTTTCTTCATTGAGAAAATCGGCCATTTAGCTCTACTTTCTGTTTTCTTTTAACCAGTTCCTAATCCACAACAGTACACTGCCTCCTGTCCCATGACTTTTTAATTTCCCCAAGAGTCTCTCATGAGGGACCTTGCCAAAGGCTTTCACTTGTCAAACTTTCTGAATGTCTTTCTTATATTAAGGGACGTCTAAGCCAAAAGGTCTGAAGAAAAAGCAGGCACATCCAGGGCAGACATGGCTATTCAAACATGGACATCCTGATATGGACATCTGCAGTAGCACCTACAGAGACATCCCTGTGCTAGTGTGGCACGCGGTGGGAAGGGTTTTTCTTTAAAACATTCAGAGACATACTTGGGTATACAGGAAGAGGAATAGCCAAAAGGAAAAAAGAGGTGGCGGTGTCTGTTATAGAACATAAGAACATAAGAAAACAAGATATTTATTTATTGTAAATTTTTATAACGCATTTTTCTGGTGGATCAAAAGCGGTTTATAGCAAACAACAATTTGAACATTACAAAACAAGCAAATATTCAGTTACATAGAACATTTTCTTCTTAACTATATACAGTAACATTATTAACATAATAGTGAGTACTTGAAATAACTCTTTAAGCATCTCTATATCGAACTATTTACAAGTTTTGAGGGGTTTTCAGTGTTCAGTTTGTCTATTTTTTGGTATGTCATCAGCAGGTTCTGATATTTTACCTTTCCATTACGATTTAGTGTTTGATGGGGTGGTGTGCTGTGTGGTAGTGGTGGGGGGGGGGGGGGGTTGTGCAGTCGTTTTTGTTTTGTGTGCCAAAGTGTAGGGTAAATAGGTGGGTTTTAAGTTGTTTTCAGAATATTTTGAGATTGTTTATTTCTTATGTGGTCTGGGAGTGCATTCCAGAGGCTGGGGGCAATGTGGGAGAATGCTTTGTTGTTGGTTGTCTTCGTTGATTTCCTGAAGTCTGGTGGTATAGAGATTTTGTTCTTGTTGCAGTCTCGTTGAGAGCATGAGTTGGTTTCTTTTTGAATGAGCGTGGAGAGATGTGAGGGAGTGATATCATTGATTAATTTAAAGGTTGTGACAAGTATTTTATAGGTTATGTGGCTTTGTATAGGAAGCCAGTGGAGGTCATATAATATTGGGGTTATGTGTTCTGTTGGGTTGATATTCATAGTTATCCTGGCTGCAGTGTATTGTGCTAACTGGAGTTGTCTTAGTGTTTGTTTTGTTATGCCATGTAGGGTGGTGTTTGTGAAGTCAAAATAGGGAGTGATGATTGCTTGGACTACGGATTTGAAGTCATTAAAATGGAGTAGTGGGCGGAGTAGTTTCAGAATTTTGAGTTTACAGAAGATCTTTTTTGTTGTGTATTTTATGTGAGATGTCATGTTGAGGGTACGGTCATTGAGAACTCTGATGTATTTTAATTCGTTTTTAACTAGTATGTTTGTATCTTGTATCTTGATCGATGATGGAGGGGTGAAGCTCTGGTTTCTTGTTACATACATTGCCTCGGTTTTCGTAAGATTAATCTTAAGGTTGTGATTTGTGAGCCATTCTGTTATCTCTGCAAAGCATTCGGTAAGTTTTTGGATTGATGGGTTTTTGATGTTAAATGGTAAATATAACATTATATAGTCTGCATATAAGTGGTAATTTATCTGGAATTTTTAAAAAATGGTGCAAATGGGTTGGACATATATATTGAAAAGAATGGCTGAAAGGGCAGAACCTTGGGTAATACTTGTTTGTATTGTTTGGACATTTGGTGTTTGATTCTTACTTGTGTTCTGTTGGACAGGTATGTTGAGAACCATTGTAGAACTGTATCTTTTATACCTATTTGTTGGAGTCTGGAGCATAATGTGATGGTTTATGCTGTCAAAGGCAGAGGTGATATCAAGAAAGATGAGTGGGAACGCTTTCTTGGTGTCGTCAATTCCTCGTATGAGTTGGTCGAATAGGATGGTGAGGAATGTCTCCACTCCATGGAATGGTTGGAAACCATATTGATGTTTGTCTAGTGGGGCAGAGGAGTCTATATGATCTGGGAGTTGTATTTAAACCATTTTTTATGCCATACTGGGCCAGGCCAAGGTCCATCAAGCCCAGCATCCTGTTTCTAACAGAGGCCAAACCAGGTCGCAAATACCTAGCAGGTTCCCAAAAAGACACATAGGTTCCACAATGCTTGTATTGGGGCAAGCAGTGGATTTCCCGGGTCCTCTTTAATAATCGTTATGGACCTTTCCTCCAGGAACTTGTCCAAACTATTTTTAAACCCAGCTACACTGACAGCATTTACTACATCTTCTGGTAACAAATTCCAGTTTGATTACATTTTGAGTGAAAAAATATTTTCTCTTATTAGTCTTAAACGGGTTACATTGTAGCTTCATTGCATGTCCCCTAGTCTTTTTACTTTTTGATGGTGTAAACAATCGATCTATGTTTATGTGTTCCACTCCATTCATTAATTTGTAGACCTCTATCATATCTCCCCTCAGCTGTTCTTTTCCAGGTTGCAGAATTTTAACCTTTTAAGCCTCTCCTCATAGAGGTATCCCTCCATCCTCTTTACCATTGTGGTTGCTCTTCTCTGTACCTTTTCTAATTCCACTATATCCTTTTGAAGATACAGAGACCAGAATTGCACACAATATTCAAAGGCATTATAATATCCTTAGTTTTATTCTCCATTCTTTTCCTTATGATTCCTAACATTCTGTTTGCCTTCTTGGCCATTGCTTCATACTGGGCAGAGGGTTTCAACATGTTATCTATGATGACGCCTAAATCTTTTTCCTGGGTGGTGGTCCCTAATGTGGAACCTTGCATCGTGTAACCATAATTTGGTTTCTTCTTTCCTAAGGTGCATAACTTTGCGCTTGTTCACATTAAACTTCATCTGCCATTTGAATGTCCAGTCTTATAATTTATCAAGGTCCTCTTGCAATTTTTCACAATCCTTTTGGGTTTTAACAACTTTGAATAATTTTGTGTCATCTGCAAATTTGATTATCAAACTCGTTATTCCCATTTCCAGGTCATTTACTAATATGTTAAAAAGCAGCGCAGATCCCTGGGTACTCCATTTTCACTTTTCTCCACTGGAATAATTGGCCATTTAGCCCTACCCTCTGCTTTCTATCTTTTAACCAGTTTCTGATCCACAATAGTACACTGCCTCCTATTTAGTTTTGCAAAGTGTCTCATGAAGGACCTTGTCAAAGGTTTTCTGAAAATCCAGATACACTATATTGACTGGCTCACCTTTGTCTACCTGTTTATTCACACCTTCAAAAAATATAACAGATTTGTAAGACAAGACCTTCCTTGGCTAAAGCAATGTTGGGTTTCTCCCATTAAACCATGACTGTCTACATGTTCAGTAATTTTGTTCTTTTGTTCCACCTGACGTCAGTACCGGGAAAAATGGTAGAAACCATCATAAAGAATAAAATTACTCAGCATGTAGATAGTCATGGCCTAAAGGGAGACAGCCAACATAGCTTTAGACAAGGAAGATCTTGTCTTACTAATCTGTTATGTTTTTTTGATGGTGTGAATAAACAGGTGGACAAAGGTGAGTCGGTTGATATAGTGTTTCTGGACTTTCAGAAAGCCTTTGACAAAGTCCCTCATCAGAGACTTTTGGCAAAACTAAAGAGTCATGGGATAGGAGGCAGTGTACTACTGTGGATCAAGAACTGGTTAAAAGATAGAAAGCAGAGGGTTGGGCTAAATGGCCAATTTTCCCAATGGAGATAGGTGAATAGTGGTATACCCCAGGGATCTGTGCTGGGTCCGCTGCTTTTTGACATATTCATAAATGACCTGGAAAGTGGAATAACGAGTGAGGTTATCAAATTTGCAGATGACACAAAACTATTTAAAGTTGTTAAAACCCAAGAGGATTGTGGAAAATTGCAAGAGGATCTTGATAAATTGTAAGACTGGGCATCAAAATGGCAGATGAAATTTAATGTGGACAAGTGCAAAGTTATGCACCTAGGGAAGAACAGCCCAAACTATGGTTACACGATGCAAGGTTCCACATTAGGAACCACCACCCAGGAAAAAGATTTAGGCGTCATTGTGGATAGCATGTTAAAACCCTCGGCCCAGTGTGCAGCGGCAGCCAAGAGAGCAAATAGAATGCTAGGTATCATAAGGAAAGGAATGGAAAATAAAACAAAAGTTATTATAATGCCTCTATATCGTTCCATGGTGAGACCGCACCTTGAATATTGTGTGCAATTCTGGTCGCTGTATCTTAAAAAGGATATAGCGTTATTAGAAAAGGTTCAGAGAAGAGCCACCAAAATGGTAAAGGGGATGGAAGGATACTCCTATGAAGAAAGGCTAAAAAGGTTAGGGCTCTTTAACCTGGAAAAGAGACGGCTGAGGGGAGATATGATAGAAGTCTATAAATTAATGAATGGAGTGGAACGGGTAAACATAGATCGATTGTTTACGCTATCAGAATATAGAAAGACTAGGGGACATGCAATGAAGCTACAGGGTAAACTATTTAAGACTAATAAAAGAAAATATTTTTTCACTCAACGTGTAATCAAACTCTGGAATTTGTTACCGGAGGATGTAGTAAAGGCTGTTAATGTAGCTGGGTTTAAAAAAGGTTTGGACAAGTTCCTGGAGGAAAGGTCCATAAACCATTATTAAGAAGGGACCCAGGATATCAATGCTTGACCCAGTACAAGGATTGCGGAACTGTGTCTTTTGGGGAAACTTCTAGGTACGTATGACCTAGACTGGCCACTGTTGGAAACAGGATACTGGGCTTGATGGACCTTGGTCTGACCCAGTATGGCATATCTTATGTTCTTATGTTCTTAATGGTTTCTACCATTTTTCCAAGTACTGACATCAGGCTCACTGATCTGTAGTTTCCTGGATCACCCATGCAACCCTTTTTAAAAATTGGCGTTACATTGGCAGTTCACAGATTACTAATACATCTTCTCGGTTTATCAATATTTATTTATTTAGCATTTTTTATATACTGCAGGGAATATTAACATGTAATAATAACATTTAACATTGAACAGGGAATATCAAATGAAACAAGCTTTTTACAAGTGATAATTCGTATGAGGTTGTTGTTGTTATGTGCTGGTGAGTCGGTATTGACTTATGGCAACCCTCTGGATAGTTTTCCTAAACTATGTTCGGTCTTCAGTCAGGCAGCTTATTGTTAACAGAGTGGCACCCATAGCTGCTGTTATTGTATCGATCCATCTCATTGCTGACCTTCCTCTTTTGCGTGGACTTTCTACCTTGCCAAGCATGATGTCTTTCTCTAATGATCTGTCTTCGCATCATGTGTCCAAAGTATGAAAGCCAAAGTCTTGTCATCTGAGCTTCTAAAGAAAGCTTAGGTTTGATCTCCTCTAGTACTAACTGGTTTGTTCTTTGGACAGTTCATGATATACACACTATTCGATGCCAGCACCATAATTCAAAGGCATCAAATTACTTCCTGTCTATCTTTTTCACTGTCCAATTTCTGCATCCATATGACATTATTGAAAATATATGGCTTGAAATAGTCGATTCTTTTTAAGGAGAGAGATATCTCTGCTCTTGAGAATCTTGTCTAGGTCCTTCCTAGCCATTCTGCCAATAGCAATGCATTGTCGGATTTCTTGACTGCTTGTTGCTTCTTTATTGATAGTTTATCCAAGTAGGTTAAAGTTGTCCACTTTTTCGAATTCTTCTCCATCAGTGATGAACTTATTGATTTTGCCAGTTGTCAGGATCTTTGTTTTCTTTACATTAAGATGCAGGCCCATTTTAAGACTAAAGTTCCTTGATCTTGAGAAGCAAATGTTTCAGATTGTCTTCACTTTCAGCCAGTAATGTGGTATCATCAGCATTAGTCTTCTACCAATCTTCACACCTCGGTTGTCTTCATACAGTCCTGCTTCTCTGATTTTGTTCTGCATAGAAATGAAAGAGGTAGAGGGAAAGTATGCAGCTTTGTCGTATACCTTTGCTGATTTTAAACCAGTCTGTTTCTCCTAGTTCAAGCTGAATTGCTGCTTCTTAATCAATGTAAAGGTTGTGCAAGAGAACTATCAGGTGTTCTTGTATACCCATGCTTCTTAATGTGACCTAGAGTTTCTCAAGGCTTACACAGTCAAAAGTCTTGCTGTAGTCAATAAACACATATAGATTCCTTTTGGAATTCTTTAGTGTTTTCAAGGATCAATCTCACATCTGTGATGATGTCTCTCATTCCTCGCTCTTTCCAGAACCCTGCTTGTACTTCAGGCAGTTCTCATTCCAGGTATGGTTGTATTCTCTGATGAATAATCTTGAGTAGAACCTTGCTGGCATGTGGGTTCAGAGCGATTGTGCAATAATTTCCACAGTCATTTGGATCACCTTTCTTTAGTATTGGTATAAACACAGATTTTTTCCAGTCAGTTGGCCATAATGGTGTCTTCCAAATTTCCTGGCAGAGCCTTGCAAGTATGGTAACAGCTGCATCTGATTACTGTAATACTTCAATGAGAATGCCATCAATGCCAGGTGCTTTGTTCTTTGATAAGATTTTCAATGCTGCTTCAACTTCTTCTTTCATCACCAATGGTTCCTGATCACATGGTACACGTTGAAATGGCTGTTGGTCCACTTGATTTTTATCATATAATGACTCTGTGTATTTATTTATTTAATTTATTTATTAATTAATTTTTTCGTATATACCACGCTCTTCGATATCAGTGCGGTTTACATGGAACATAGGAGAGTTTTACAGTGTGGGGTTACACCGTAATTACATAGAACAGGTAACACAACTTGGATTACAGTATTAACTATTTACATCTGAATGGCTAACAGAAAAAGTGTATCCTTTCCACCTTTTCTTGATCTTCTCAGCATCATTTAACATGGATCCTTGAGCATCTTGTAACATTCCAATTCGAGGTTGGAATTTTTTCTTTAACTCTCGTAGCTTTAGAAAAGCTGATCTTGTTCTTCCTCTAATAGTTTCTGCTTCTATTTCCTTGCATGCATCATTGTAGTACTTCTCCTTGTCTTGTTGGAAATCTCTGTTGAGCTCTGTGATTTCTTCTCTTTCTCCTCTGGCTTTAGCTGCTCCGTGTTTCTGGGCAATTTTCAGAGCTTCTTTGGTCATCCATTTTGGCTGTTTTTTGCTTTTTTACCTTTTGTAGAGACTTCTCACTTTCTTCCAACACAACCTTCTTGATGTCATCCCATTACTCTTCTGGAGCTCTGTCATTTGTATCTAAAGCAACAAATTGATTTTGCAGGCAGTCTTTAAATTCTGGTGGCATATTCTCATGGTCATATTTTACTACATTTATGAGTGGCTTGCTCTTTTTCAATTTTAGCTTGAATTTACATACTAATAGCTGGTGATCTGTACCACAGTCAGCTCCAGGTTTTGTCTTTGTTGATGTTATAGTTCTTTTCCATTGTTGACTTCCATAGATGTAGTCAATATGATTTTTGTACAATCCATTGGGTGAAGTCCGTATGTGAAATCCATATGTGCAGTCGCCGTTTATGTTGTTTGAAGAAGGTGTGTGAGATAAATAGATAATTGGTCTTTCAGAATTCTATCAGTCTTCTGAGAGAAGATTGTAAAATGCCTCTCAAGCTCTTCATCCAGCAGGATTATGAACCATATTGTTGGTATAGTTAGTGCAGAAAGTGAGCACTCCAAAATTGATGTTGTCATCCACTTGGGTACAAATGACCTGGATAGAAACAGTGCCTCTGCAGTTCAAAGGGACGTCCAGACTCTGGGAGAGAAACTCAAGCCCATTGGAACACTATAGCATTCTCAGAAATTCTACCTGTTCTTGGTAAGAGGGCAGAAAGGCTGCTTTGCATAAACAATTTTAATACATGGCTCCAAACCTGGTGCAAACAAGAAGGATTTAGATATATAGGCAACTGGGGAAACGGATCAACAAGAGACAATACTGTGCTGATGGACTACATCTCTCTGTCGCAGGAAAAATGATCCTAAGTGAAAAATTCAGGCAGTATGTGGACAGGCATTTAAACTAAGGAAAGGGGGTGACGGATGAAGAAGGACAAGTTCAGGATGTCACTCCCAGCAGAACATAATAACATTGGAAATAGCTACACTTTTAAACCACTTGTCAAAAGTGGGAAGAGGCATGTAGAACAAAATCTATGCAAAATACAGGCAAGCCAGTCAACAAATGCTGGAAAGCAATGAGCACAAATGCTTGAAGCCTAGCCAATGAAGTTCCTGACCTGGAAGCCCTAATGGTGGAAATGGACTTGGACATTGTGGCCATTACAGAAACATGAATAACGAGTCGCATGAATGGGATATAGCCATAGCTGGCTATAATCTATTTAGAAGAGACAGAGAGGGTAGAAAACGAGTAGGAATAGCCCTATATGTCAAAAGCAATATTAAAGCTGCTGAAATGCAGAGGACGTGGGGAAAAGAAGAAGTGCTGTGGATTGTGTTGGAAAGAGGAGATGGCGCTGCCATCCATACTGGTGTAGTCTACAGGCCTCCAACTCAAACTGAAGAAATGGATAGTGAATTGATTATTGATATTACAAAGATAGCCATGAAGGGGGAAGTGATCATACTGGGTGACTTTAATCTACCCAATATGGATTAGAGTGTTCCTTCTGCAAATCTGGAAAGAAGTTAAAAAATTGTGGATGCCTTCCAAGAAGCATTACTATAGAAATGACGATGGAACCGACCAGGGAAAGCTTGATGCTGGATTTAGTACTCACCAATAGAGATAGTGTGTTGAATATCTGGGTGGGTGCCCATGTGAGCAGCAGTGATCATCACACAGTGTGGTTTGAGATTAAAGCCAAGGTGGAGTCCAATCACAGCAAACTCAAAGTCCTAGACTTCAAAAACACTGACTTTAGTAAAATGGCAAATATGTTATGATCACTATTGCCAAGTGGCCCCAACATTCTTTTCTCTTGCATCAGATCATGTATTCCACTAAGGACTAGGTCCAAAATGGCTTCCCCTTTTGTCAGTTCAGGAACCAGCTGCTCCAAGAAACAGCCATTTATTTCATCTAGAAACTTTATTTCTCTAGTGTGTCCTGCCATGAGACTGACCCCGTCGATACTGGGGTAACTGAAATCACCATTATTATTACTGTGTTGTAACTTTTGTTAGTTTCCCTAATTTATTGAGGATTTCATCATCCTTTAGTTCATTCTGGCCAGGTGGTCGATAATACACCCCCACTGCCATTGCCTTCCCCTTTTTGCATGAAATTTTGACCCATACAGATTCTATAATGTATCTTATTTCCTGCAAAACTTTAATCCTGTGTGACTCAATGCCCTCTCTAACATAGAGAGCAACTCCTCCACCAATTTGATCTGTTCTATCATTACGATATAGTTTGTACCCAGGTATTACAGTGTCCCATTGGTTGTCCTCCTTCCACCAGGTCTCTGAGATACCAATCATATCTAACCTCTCATTTAGTGCTATATATTCTAACTCTCCCATATTATTTTTTAGACTTCTAGCATTTGCATACAAGCATTTTAGAGGTCGTATTTTATTCATATTAATCTGGTTATCAGTAGACAAGGGTAATTTGGAATCTTTAAGCTCTGTCTGCTCTGTTCTTAAGGGAATTTAGGCTACTTTTGTCTTTATTAGAACCTCTCTGTCGATATTCCCTAACTTTAATCTTTTGCTAGTATCCTTCAAGGAGCCATAGTTTCAAACCATGCACGCTAGGATGACCGTCAACTTTCCCCTTTTTACTAGTTTAAAAGATGTTCTATCTCCTTTTTAAAGGTTAATGCCAGCAGCCTGGTTCCATTCTGGTTAAGGTGGAGCCCATCCCTTCAGAAAGGCTCCTCTTTTCCCAAGAATGTTGCCCAGTTCCTAAGAAATTCAAAACCCTCTTCTTGCACCATCGTCTCATGCATGCATTGAAATTCCAGAGATCTGCCTGCCTTTTGGATCCTGCATGTGGAACAGGAAACATTTATGAGAATGCTACCCTGGAAGTTCTGGATTTCAACTTCCTACCTAAAAGCCTAAATTTGGCCTCCAGAACCTCCCTCCCACACTTTTCTATGTCATTGGTAACAACATGTACCAAGATAGCAGACTCCTCCCCAGCACTATCTAAAACCTTGTCTAGGTGGCACATGAGATCCGCCACCTTTGCACCAGTCAGGTATGTTACCAGACGATCCTTACATCCACCAACCACCAGCTATCTACAAGCCTAATGATTGAATCACCAACTATAATGGCTGTCCAACCCTTCTCTCATGTGCACATAGCCCTTGAGAAACCTCCTTGGTGCGAGAGGATTTTACCTCACCTGGAGGACAGTCCCTAGCTACAGGATCACTTCCTGCCACACCAGGGTGATATTCTCCTATCACATGACCCCTCTCCTCCATGGCAACAAGGAGGCTCCCTGTAGGTCTCATCTATATAACCTCTCTGTCTTCCTTATGTCCTCCAAGTCTGCTTCTCTAGCCTCCAGAGATTGGACTTATTTCCTGAGAGCAAAGAGCTCCTTGCATCTATTCAACACAAGACCCCTCACCAACTGGGAGAAAATCATTCACGTGACACTCAATGCAAAAGACTGGAAAGCTCCCATCTCACTGCTGGACTGCTGTCTGTATCTTAGTTTTAAGGTTTTGTTTAGGTATTTAAGTTGTTTACTTACTTAAGTTTGCTGGGGATACTTATACTAATACAACTATGCTAATATGTTTAATGGACTTTGTTCACCTCAAAATTATTTAATCTCAGGTCCTTAATTAATCTATTCCAGCTGAGAATAACCAGCCACACCTGAAAATGAGTTTGACCACCTCCTTACCTTTAATAGGTTTAAGAGCCTATAGAGCTAAGATTATCCCTGGGGTGGATAGGAGGAAAAGAAGACTTAATAAAAGCTGGCTTGTTACATGGTGCACTGACCTGTGCTTCTGAGGTAATGTCTTAACAATTTCCTGGATGATTCACATAGCCCTTGGTTTGATAGAGGGGACCTTTCAAAATGTCCCTTTGATCTGTCACTTGGCTTTAACACCTATTTAAGATAACTTCACAGATCATTTCCCTCCTAACTGGAAGGCCTCCTTGTAAAGGTCATTAGAAACAAATTTCTTTCTTTCTACTCATTCTACTTGTATACTAAGCTATACTCTGATTTAATTTTTTTTAAACAAGCTCTCTAGAAACACATTCTGGAGTGGAGCAGAGGTGGGGACCGGCGCTAACTATGTAGACGCTGAGGCTAACCGTGCATCATCCAATATTGATGCTGCACAGTTAGCCTCAGCAGCTTCCAGGCAGTGCTGCCAGACCCGGATATTCACTTCCATCGCCGCAGAAGTGAATATCTGGGGTTATGGGGTCAGCAGGCAGGGCTAAATGGCTATGACACTTAGCCCTGCCCAGATGAATATCAGGCCCTGAGGTTTTCTGAGGGAAAAGAAGGAATTGTAGATTCTCCTAAATTGGCCTCTTCAAAAATTTAGCAGTGCCAAGTGCCTAAATTTCTACTCAAAATTTCATTAAACTCCTACATGTAGGAGTTCAAAAAGGGGGTAATAACAGGGATGATTTAGGGTAGGGGAAAAATGAGGAGCTTACAACTAATTTTCAGCACTAGCCTCATAAATTAGGCTCATAAAGCTAGGCAAATGAATGGAAGACCTAAATTTGCAAGCATAGGGCGCAATATTCACAGGCTTAGTATAATTATATTGGTATCAGAAGCCTGAATGGTATTTTGTTTAGGGCAACACCATAACTGCAAATTGAAGCAACGGAAGCTCAGCAGCAGTTCAGCATTAATAGAGCGAGCTGGATGAGCCAAGTCACTCACGTTAGTTTGCAGGTCTTTGCCACCTCATTCTGGCCGCACACTAATTCCTACAGAGATTTCTGTCACATTTTGGTTTATGTAGTAACAAACGATGGCAGTTGGCCTATGCAGCCTGCAATGTTCCCTCTAATTTTCTGTAGGCTGTGTGCGCATAAAATATCAGCTGTGTGCAGCTTTTGAAGGAAGGTTAAATTTTTGTGCGCCACATAACGACACTCGGAGTTATATACTTTAAACTTTGACTACACGTCAGAATACAGTATGTACACCACATTGATTTTAATCAAATTAAATGAAAATAGATGATTACTAAATGAAGCGGGAAATTTCTAGTAATTACAATCATAACTTTTAAATTTTAAGACGTCTGTGTTGTTTTCTATCAGAATCAGAGCCGTAATTTTTGTGCGCTCTGTTGTAAAGTATGTGTGCTCGCTTGGCGAGGTGTGTGCACGCGCACATGCGCACAGCTTAGAGGGAACAGTGGCAGCCTGCCCAGCTGAGATTCTTCTTTAATATGGCAGATGAATAGAAACTTTTCCATGGACAAACAAATACCATCCACACTCTGTTTTCCACCTAATCTCTCAAGCCCCATTCACCAATGACCTTCACATCTGTCCCAAGCAAGTCCAAAAACTGTCAAAACGTTGACATCTATCATCTATATTGATAGTATATTTTAGGTCTTATTCTCTTCAGTTCTCATAAAACGAGTACTTGATCCATGGCCCAGGTCCCCTTCCATGTCTTATAACCAAGTTATAAAGTAATCGGAAATTTCCCAGCTAAGATTATAGCACCCAACCTTGGTCATGGTTTATGGTTTATTAGTTCTTGATATACTGCACTTGGCAACACATACAGTGCAGTTCACAATGATAAAAAAAGTTAACAAATAAACTAAAACACAAATTAAAACACTAAATAAGAGCAGAAATGAAACTGCATTAAAAACAGGAAAGAAAAAAAAAGGTAAAACAATAGCAAAACAAAGGCAAACAAAGAAGATTATAGTATCGCCATCAGTTTCACAGCTCAAAATGGGGGAGTGATCCTGAAGGCCTGGGTGAAGAGGTGAGCTTTCAGGGAATGCTTAAAAAGCGCAAAGGAAGACTCAAGTCTTAAATGTGTGGGAAGGCAATTCCACAAGGCTGGGGCTAGGTAATAAAAAGTGGTTTCTCTGGTTGAGGAAGGTAGAACAAGTCTACTAAGAATGCATCTAGTAGCATATGGGACAATGACAGAAGACAAATAAAGAGGGGCGGAATCATGAAGGGCCTTCTGTGCAAGCGCGAGAACCTTGAATTGAATGTGGTGATTAACAGGAAGCCAGTGGATCAGATTTAGTGGAAAGTCCAAAGCAGCAGGAGGAAATTGCCATATTGAAACAATATTGTAGATATTCCTGTTTCTCTTGGGGACAATGCATACCATGATAGAAATTAACCTCACTCCAAAATCAGGGTATGTGGGGTATGATCTCAGGCTCTCAAATTTACTTCTAGAACTCACCATCATGCCAAAGAGAACTTCCTTCTGGAGTTCAGAGGATGTAACATACATAGACAACCGATTAAGGTGTGCCTGGAAACTGCTTTTCAGAATCTTGTTTGCATCAGTTGCTCTCTGCAGCATTTCCTGTGAGATTTTTCCTCTTTCACCAATTTTTTGGTGAGGAGTTCCTGGGTCCTGCTGGCTATAAAGTGTTGCTGGAAAGGAGAGGAGGGGCGGGTGAGGGAATACAGCATGAATATAGAGGAAGGCAGAGAAAGCATATGGTGGGGCTAGAGAGGAGAGAGGAAGGAGGAGTGGAACATGAGGGATGGGGTAGAGGAGGGATTGAGACCCAAGAGAGAGTGTAAGTGAGGGAGTAAAAGGCAGGGAAGGGAGAGAGAGTGCAAAATTGGTTGGGAGGTGAAGAGGGGAGGGCGAGAGTGCAAGGTTGGGTGAAGGGAAGGGGGGGGAGACAGAGAGAGAGAGTGTGCAGGAAGGAGGATACTGAAGGGTAGAGATGGGAAAGCACCATGGCACACAGACATGCATCTCCCAATGCCTCCCATGACACACGCGCACATACACACACACATACATGCCCTCCACCATTACATATGCATACACACACATGCTTGCACCCCCCAATGCTTCCATAACCTCCAGTGCTCCGGGGCACTCACACATGTACCCCCCAATACCTCCCATCATACACACACACATAAACACATATGCATCCCCCATGACACCTTGATACAGACACATGCACCCCCCCATCACATACACACTCACACATAGCCTCTGATGCCCTCTAGGACACATATGCACACGAATCCCCAACACTCCCTAGGACACACATACATACAGCCCCTTACACCCTATGACATGCAGCCGTGATACACCCATCCTATGCACACATGCATACACACACACACATACACCCTACAGGACACACACACGCGCCGCGACACCCCCATTACATACTCACATGCATGCACACATCCCGACATACCCCATCATACATAATCAAATGATAAAATGTAGCTGCAAGGCAGTAAATTTAAAAGCAACATCAGGAAATACTTTTTCACTGAAAGGGTGATGGATGCTTTGAATGTCCTCCCGATGGAGGTCGTGTAGGGCAAATGTAGTGATGGAATTCAAAATACCATGGGACAGATACAGTGGATCCTTTTATTGCAAGAGGATGAAGTCAAAGCAAACTTAAATATCTTTTATACTTCAATAAATAGAGGGAGGCTGACCTGCACGGAGCGGCAGGTACAACCCTAAACACAGGCATAGAAGGGGGGGGGGGGTAACCTGCACGGAGCTGCAGTTACAACCACTCTCGTCACCTTGCTGGGCAGACTAGATGGACCATATCTGCCGTTGTACGTTACTATGTTACTATGCATCCTTCAGCACCCCCCATGACACACACACACACAAGCAACTCCCCCCCACCCCACATGCCTGATTCTGCAAGTGTACACATTTCAACTTGTTTAATAATATCGCTGCTGCGCTCCACCTTCTTCAATAGCTTCAGTCATCTATGGATCTGAGATTGTAATCAATGGGTTCAGAAGATGTCTGTGAAGGCATTGCCATTAGCACATTTTATTTTGTGAATAAATTTGCTTCTAGCATTGTTTGTAAATTATGTCTTCTTCAGCATGAGCTGCTTTGAATTACCATCAGTGTGATCAGTTTCATAAATATTACTATTGTTTTCACCATTATAGATGGATAGCCTCTGTTTTTCCACTGTATATATTGTAACTCAGTCCTGAATTATAACACATTCTATGCAGGTTTCTGTGCTACAATGGGCTCCCAGATGCAATAAATGTTTTCTAGAGTACTAATATATAATATAATGAACATTCTTTTGGCAGGAGAGGTTATTTCAAGGACAATTAATTGTAATCTTTATCGTGTCTTCATCTGCAGATGTGTGCAAGATGTAATTACGAACTGTGCCACAGAAAATATTATAAATATTGGTGGTTTCTGTAGCTTATTCACTGCAGAAATAATTCACCTTTTAAAAAATCTACTTCTGGAAAAATTATTTTCCAAATACAGAATTTAAAGTTTTCATCATTAAAATCAGCAAAAATTTAAAGACCAGAGGTGACCGCTGGACCCACGCTGCTGTGAGCTGCTTTCCTATGCCTAAGCGAAAGGGGAAGTTAAGGGGGGACCCTTCCCTGCCCAAGCAGCCCTCTTCTGCGTCTGTAACCAAGGTCGGTCCGATGGATACCTTTGTGCAGCAGTACGGCGAGTCTCGGTTGGTTTCCGGAGTTGTCCCGCTTGTGTCGACGCCGGGACCGGAGAGTTCGGCGTCTTCCTCTGGGTGCGATCTCACTCCGGATCTGCAGAAGCCACCGGTACTCCCTGCAGACTTTCTGAGCCTTAGTGCCTCTGGAGAGGTGCGATCCGAGGAGGTCAGCGCAGTTTCTTCGGTTGGAGGGAAGGCTACGGCTTCAGAGTCGGTGGTTCCGAGGTCAGCATCGGAGGGAGTTGAAAGGGAAGCAGCAGTTGAGCAGCAAGTTCTCCTCGTTGTTAATTCTTTGGGTAACTTGGCATCGTTTCCTGTGATCTCGTCTGAATTACCTCTACTGGAACCCTTTTCTTTGGAGCGTCCTGAACATATAACTCTTGACTCTATTTGGTTGGCATTGACAAAGTTTGGTGAGTGTTTGGTGTCCCAAACTAATGCTACTTTGAAGCTAATCCAGGAAAATGCAGGGAAAGTCCAGAATTGCCAGGACTGTGTCTCTTTTACAATCTCAAGCTTTGCTCATGGATAATAAGGTTACGCAACTGGAGGATACATTTAATGATGTATGTAAAGATATGCTTGGAGTTAAATTTAAAATGGAAATGTTGGAAAATCAGAATAGGGCAATGAAAGGGTTTTTGAAATTTTCCTCAGTCATCAATGGTTACTCCCCGTGACATGTTTAAAGCATATCTGATAGAGGTATTGAATGTTCCTGAGGAATTACATCCTCCACTTTCAAAAGTTTATTACCTACCCACTGGGAAAAAAATTAAAGGTCTAACTGTGGGTTCCCCGGTAGAGGAAGAGGCACTAGATGTTTTAAATCTTTCTGAGATTTTTAATACATCTGTATCTGAGAGTGTGGTTCCTGCTAATTTGTTGATTTCACTGGCTCTTGTGTCTGACCGGGAATGGCTATTGAGAATATATTTCAAGAAACGTACAGTTTTTTTTAAAAGGTTATCTATTCAAATGTTTCCTGATTTATCTTGGGAAATGCAAAAACGGAGAAAAGAGTTTCTGTTGTTAAAGTCTGGGGTGATTCAGATGGGAGGTTTATTTTTCCTCAAGTTTCCCTGTAAATGTTTGGTAAAGATTCAATCTGTTTCTTATATTTTTTATGAGCCTACTAAGTTAGTTTCCTTTATTAGTGCTCGTTTATCTGCTGCCCCTTAGGTGAGCGGGTTTATTTGCAGGATAAGTTTACTGGATTTTTGTGGGTCTATCTATTCCTATGAGTTTATTTTGTTGTATTTTCCTTAATCATTATGGGTCTCTCTAGTGTGTGGACTAGTTTAAGACTGGGAGTAAATAACTTTATATTGGTATATTTCTTGTTTTACTTTTCTTACTCATGTCTT
This sequence comes from Ichthyophis bannanicus, assembly GCA_033557465.1. NCBI lineage: Eukaryota > Metazoa > Chordata > Amphibia > Gymnophiona > Ichthyophiidae > Ichthyophis > Ichthyophis bannanicus. Next base: position 576,388,640 of record CM066033.1, read on the forward strand.
GTTTCCATTTCAAGTATGATTGCTTGTAAATTTTGTTGAAATCTTATAAATAAAAAAAAATAAAAAACTTTAAAGACCAGAAATAGTCAACAGATCATATTTCCAGAACAGGTTATGGGGTAACTTTGCTAACGAAACCAACATCGAGCACTAAAGTAAAAACAGAAGCAAATTTAAAGGAGCCCAGACTGTCCTGCATTGTTGCTAAATCTGTAAATGTATATTATAAAAAAATATTTTCTTTAAAAAAAAACCATCAAAATTGATCGCTGTACCTTTAAATTTTCTGCAGAAACTGCAGGGAAAGCTGGGAAAAGAAGAGTATAGATAGGGATGTATCCTCTGTTGATGCAAGCAGTTGCAAACACTGTTCAATGTCTTCAAATTGAGTTCTGGAGCCAAGTTAAGTTATATGGTTAATGGAACTGACAGGATCTTGTTGTCTGAGCTATAACGGCTGTGAGTTTCCAAAAATGCTTAGGATCAAAACTCAGGATTCTCAGAGAACAGGACGGTAAGAAGAGCCCCCTCCCTCACCTCCCCAGTATGTTAAAGAAACTCGAACAGTATTCAGACCTAGACTCATGGTTGAAAAGATTGATCTGCTTAGAAGGAAAAGTGGCTTGATCAGAGCCTCCATCACTAAACTATGACAGAGAATTAGGTAAGAACTGATAGGCCAGGAACTCTCTGTGGTCTCGCTAGAGGAAATCCTGAACCAGCTCCTGGTAAAAGAATAAGAACATAACAACATAAGATACCATGCAGGGTCAGACCAAGGGTCCATCAAGTCCTGTATCTTGTTTCCAACAGTGGCCAATCAAGGTTACAAGTACTTCTCAGGTTTCCAAAATGTACATAGATTCCATGCTACTAATCCAGGGGTAAGCGGTGGATTTCCTTGGTCCTCTTTAATAATGGTTTATGGACTTTTCTTCCAGGAACTCGTCCAAACCTCTTTTAATCCTAGCTACACTAACAGCTTTTACTACATCCTCTGGCAACAAATTCCAGAGTTTGATTATGTATTGAATGAAAAAATATTTTCTCTGATTAGTTTTAAATGTGATACATTGTAGCTTCATTGCATGCCCCTAGTCTTTCTAATTTTTGAAGGAGTAAACAACCAATCTATACTAACCTGTTGCACTCCATTCATTATTTTATAGACCTCTACTGTATCTCCCCTTAGCTGTCTCTTTTCCAAATTACACACTCATAATTTTTGCAGATATAGCCCAACGATAGCATTTGCTACTGCACCAGTCCAGTAAGAATTCAGATAGTTAAGCTAGCCTGCTGCTAACAGATATGAAGAGCTGTTTTATACTGACTCCAGAACTAGTTTTCCCTTGAAATTTCTCTATGATCAGTTTGGGAAGTTTCACAGCTTGCAAAAGCAATGGGGTAGCCTGAATATGTGATAGAGAAAGCAGCACTTCTCACTTCATCCTTCCCCTTTTGAATTAGCCTGCTACCACTTTCCTTTCACAAGGAAAATATGATCCTAATAATGCTCAGCAGTTTCTATTTCCTAATCTCTCTGAGAGGTTACTGCTGCTTCAATTTCTCTATCAGGCTCATTTAAATATAAGTACTGGCAAGTTAAATGGAGTCAGACAGACCATTAGATGATAGAGGGGAAAAAGAGGCACTAAGAAAGGACAAGGCCATAGCAGTCTTTATTAAAGAAGATGTAGAAGACTTCCCCATACCAGAAATGATATTTAAAGGTGATGTATCAGAGGAATTGAAACAAATGTCCATAAATCAAAAAATGTAATATAGCTATTTGATAAACTAAAGAGTAACAAATCACCTGGACCGGATGGCATATAGCCCAGGGTGCTGAAAGAATTTAAATATGAGATTGCAGACCTACTATTAGTAATCTGTGAACTATCATTAAAATCATATTTTTAAAAAGGGTTCTAGGGGTGATCTGGGATACTACAGGCCAGTGAGCCTAATGTCAGTACCGGGCAAAATGGTAGACATTATTATAAAGAACAAAATTACTGAACATGTAGAGTCATGATTTAATGGAAAGTCATGTCTTACTAATCTGTTATAGTTTTTTGAAGGTATAAATAAACAGGTACATAAAGGTGTGCTGATTGATATAGTGTATCTGGATTTTCTGAAAGGTTTGACAAGGTCCCTCATGAGAGACTCTTGGTGAAATTAAAAAGTCATGGGATAGGAGGCAGTGTACTAGTGTGGATTAGGAACTGGCTAAAATTAGAAAACAGAGAGTCAGGCTAAATGACCAATTTTCTCAGTGGAGAAAGGTGAATAGTGGAGTACCTCAGGGATATGTGCTGGTCTTGCTGTTTCTTAACATATTCATAAATGACCTAGAAATGGGAATAATGAATGAGGTGATCAAATTTGCAGATGACACAAAATTGTTCAAAGTTGTTAAAACACAAGAGGATTGTGAAAACTTGTAAGAGGACCTTGATAAATTGGGAGACTGGGCGTTCAAATGGCAGATGACATTTAGGGGCTTGTTTACAAAGTCGCGGTAGTGGCTTCCGCTTGATATCGGAGCCGCGGCCCCATTGAATTCAATGGGGCCGCGGCTCCGATATCGGGCGGAAGCTGCTACCGCGGCTTTGTAAACAAGCCCCTTAATGTGGGTAAGTGCAAAATAATGCACTTATGAAAGAACAACCCAAACTATGGTTACATGATGCAAGGTTCCACACTAGGAATCACTACCCATGAAAAGTATCTAGGCGTCATCATGGATAATATGTTGAAACCCTCTACCCAGTGTGCAGCAGTGGCCAAGAAAGCAAATAGAATGCTAGGAATCATAATCATCCATCAATAGGGCATTTGCGAACTACGCTCCCAGGTGTTGGAACAAACTTCCTCCCAGCATTAGAGCAATCAGGGACCTTGGACAGTTTAGAAAATCCCTCAAACACCACCTTGTTATCACACATTTTACTCATCTAGACATCCCCCCCCTCACCCCTCCTCAACCTCACAACCTCAGACCTCTTCTATCTGACCGCATAGAACCTACAGGAGTACCAACTTGTAAATTTCTAAAAATGTATATAGTTTCCCACAGTTTTTACCTCCACGCTAATGCCCTGTTATTTGTAAACGATGGCCAGACTTAACTGACCAAGTGTTATATTGTTTCAATGTAAACCGCACTGATAACAAAGAGCGCGGTATATAAGAAATGTTAAATAAATAAATAAGGAAAAAATGTAGAACAAAACCAAGGATTTTATAATGCCTCTGTATCGCTCTATGGAGCAATTACACCTTGAATATTATGTGCAATTCTGGTTTCAATACCTTAAAACGGATATAGTGGAATTAGAAAAGGTACAGAGAAGAGCCACCAAAATGATATCCCCATGAGGAAAGGCTTAAAAGGTTAGGGCTCTTCAATTTGGAAAAAAAGATGGTTGAGGGGGGATATGATACAGGTCTATAAAATAATGAAGTAGAATGGGTAGACATAGATTGGTTGTTTACTTCTTCAAAATGTAGAAAGACTAGGGAACGTGCAATGAAGCTACAATGTAGCACATATAAAACTTACCCAGTCCAAAAGAAACACACATACCCGCAAAGAAAGAGGAATGTCCAAGAGTGAGGTGGCAAAACAACCAATGGAGAATGTAAATATAAGATCTTTATTGAAGTGTAAATGCTCCTACCTGGAAACAGAATACAGGGCTTGATGAACTCTTGGTCTGATCCAGGGCGTATCTGATGTTCTTATGCTCCTATGGTTAAGAATCATTGAATAATAGGCTTGATGAGCCTTGGAAAACTCTCCATAATGTCTCGGATCTTGGCACCAAGCTGACAGTACACCTCCAGAGACAGCTGATGCTTATCCGTGGCAGATGTACATCTCTGTAGCCCTCAGAAGAGAATGACCAACTATCATTAATCTTTTCTTCCTATACTATTGCTTTGAGGTTTTGTGCTCTGGTTCCTCTTATTTTTGGTATGTTTATATTGTCACTTCTTCTACTTCTAGGGCTAGATACTAGTTCCTACATTCAAGGGAAGTTGGAGTCGGGGTTTGATTCTGCAGGATCTGATCTTGTCCCCTCTGTTGGAGATATCTGATGAAATGCTTCTTGAGGCATCTATATAGCTCTCATTGTCATGGATGCTTCTCATTCTCACCATCTTCTCTCTGTTGCTCTATTTGTTTCATAAGGGATTCAACCTGCAGGTATCTTGTACACTGAATTGGTCCCTAGTCATGGATTAGTCTTCCTTTTGGATGGATGCAGAGTACTAACAGAGGTGACAGATATGTTGACACAATGTTAGAGCTATATTTTTGGTGGTAGAGCTTTAGAACCTGTTGGAAAAAATGAGAAAAAAAAAAGGTTTACTAAAGTCTCTACCCTGTCCTCATCTATCCTGTCAGTAAAAGCTAGCCTGTTTGATGTGAAATCTAACACTTCTGCTTTGATTCCCAATCTGCAATCCATCTTTTTGGTCAGTTGTTATTGGGGTGTGCAATGGTGTTAAGGCCAGATCAAGCTCCATGACGAACACCAGGGACCCTTGGCCTAGATTGCTCATATTCACTTATAACACCCTCTTTCCCTATGCTAACAGGATATGTAACACATATGGCATAGCACACTGGACTCCAGGGGAGAACATCCCCTAACCTCCAATAATAGATAGGTCATATGTGCGTAGCCAGGGAAATCCTAAAATGATTGAAGAAGAAGGGCATGTCAGAAGTTGGGATAACATGGATTCCTTATGGAGAGAGCCCACAGAAAGTTCTACCTTGGCTGTGACAGCAATTACTAAGCCTCTGGCTAATGGACTGCCATCAAATGCCACTACTTGAATGGGATTGGCGAGGTCTCCAAGGGGATACCTAATGGTTTGATTTGTGCTATGTCCATAATGTTGCCTGAAATTCCAGAGCTCAAAATGGTCCAAGCCAAGGTAGGCTGATTTTGCCATTGGACAATGACCAACAGAGAAATTCTACATGCATCAGTAGAGGGACCTAGATATTTGCCACCTAGGTGGGTCCCTCTAAATTTGATTTTTATGGGTTCCTCATTAGCTGTGACCACTGAAGCCTTAAAAGAGGGTGCAGTTGTAGGGGTTATCTAGGCAAATTTACAGGATTTGGCCTTTTCTGCCCTCCATTCCCATTGTCGTCAGTCTATCTTAATAGTTGACTCAGGCTCTCTAAGGTAGTGGGGGGAATGACTACATGTGAGCACCCCTCTCTGAGTACCTCTATCTGCCCCACCTTATACTGTTTCATCAGGGCTCATGAGTTTCACTTTGTATGGAGACTCTATCATTTGAACTTCACAGCATACTTCTTGATGGAGTGACTTTTTCTGGCTGAGTACACATAGGGTAGCCTCAGAAGAGATCATTTAATCAGAAACATCATACAATTGTCATAGCCTGAAAAAAGAAGTTGAGGGTGGTGACTTTCAGACTGTCTTGTATGAGTAAATCAAGGGCCCAGGCATGCAGTTCACTTGCCAAAGAGACAATAGAAACACTACTCTCTTTTGGTCTGTGGGGTAGGAATTTGACATCATAAGTAAATATAGTTTACAACTAATCACAAAGATATGGAAGGAACTCCAATAACCAGAAAACTGATCAGGGAAGGGTACTTTGGCATCCTGAATAGCTGTGGGATTAGAAAACTGCTTGTGCAAGTACAGTACTGGATACAGAGGGTTGCAAGCTCACCAAGGATAAAACCTCTGACGTTTCCTTGTAAGTTCACAATTGTTTGTGCCATCAATGCTATCATATGAGGGTCAATAGCAGAGTGTGGATCAGTAGTAGAAGCCCTGGGAGTGATGTCCAGGAGTGGGACATCTTTTGGCTCCATGATAGGCCTTGGATAATGCCATGGCTGGGTCAAGCTCCAAGGGGAACACCAGGGACCCTGGGCTTAGATCATGCATATTCATCTGTAACAGCCCCCTTTCTCTTCAGGTTGAGCACTCTGTTACTCTGAGACTGCAGGACTTGAACCACATGTCCAAGGTGTTCTCCACAGAGGGAGTGTAAACACTGGTCGCCAGAAGATATAAGGAGGCATGAAAAGAGCCAGAGTGCTGGAACAGTGGGCACATGCTCCACAGAGCAGTCTCTTGAACTAGGAACTATACCAAGCAGCAGGCAAAAGAGTGGTCAAGAAGCAGGCATAAGTCAGGGCAGGTAGAAAAGATTTAAAATCAGAGGACTAGCAAAGATCAGAAACTGTGGATCAGAAGAAGTAAAGCAGTTAGAAGCTTACATGTGAGACCTATATGAGGTTAAGGTGGAAAGGGAGTTCCTGGGTAAAATTGAGGTAGGGAGTCGGAGAGGATGCATTCCCTGAGAACCAATTAAATCCGGAAGCATCATCAAAGGGCCAATAATAGCATGCTGCATCATCAAACTGAGACCAAGAGTAGCATAACAGGCAGGAAGAGATCGTAGCGCACTTCCTATGTGAGGAAAACCTCTTGGAAAGTACCTGACAAGTAGTTTATCTTATCTTTTAAGATAGTACTTGACAAATCCTGGGTACCAGCTTGCCATAGCACCTAAAAATTGTATCGTGGCGCCTGGGATTTTGTTTTTGTGAAGATTTTCTTTTTATGTTTGGTACTGTTCTGCTGCTGCTGAAAAGCAATGCTGCTCATCTGCAACAGATGTTTTCGTAGACAGCCGGATTGATAAGACACACAAATGGGTGACAAGTGGGTGATGTTTTCACTTCTCTTTGTCCTACGTATATGCGATTTGATCCCTGTCCTTCAAAATTGTTTGCACAGTTGACTGTATCTACTCTTATCACATTGACATCCCTGATTCATGAGCCTTTGAATTAGGGGGATAGTTCCTGATAGTTGGATGAAGGCTGTTCTTAAATCTTTGTTGAAAAAAATCTAATTTAGATCAGAACAAACCAGAAAATTTTAGGCCTATGTCAAATTTGCCCTATTTTTCCAAAGTGCTAGAAAAGATTGTCCTGAATCAATTATCTGATTTTGTTTCCAACAATTTGTTGTCACTTTATCAGCCAGGTTTTAGAGGAAATCATAGAACTGAATTAGTCATACTGGATAGGTTGGATGACTGTTGGTACTATATAGAGCATGGTCAGGAAGTTCTTTTGGACCTAAGTGCAGCATTTGATACTATTGGCCATCATATTCTGCTGCAGAGACTATCTGAAATGGGAGTTACGGATCTGGTACTTACTTGGTTTAAGTGGCTCCTGACTGATAGGTGCCAATATGTAGAAGTGGGAAACATGATCTCTAATCCCAGGCCATTGAAATATGATGTTCCACCAGGGGTCTTGTTATCTCCCTTTCTTTTTAACATCTACATCAAGTCTGTAATTGATGCAATTTCTGCCCAAGGGGTTCAGGTACACTCATGCTGATGATATTCAGCTGTATGTCCCCTTGGATAGATTCAATCTCTGGACTTACCACATTGGTGTCCTGTGTGGATTTGGTTAAATAGTGGATGGTACAGAATAAATTACAAATTAATCCTTCAAAAACGGAGGTATTGTGGATTCATCATAACAGTTCCTCCCCTACCCCAAAAGGTTTTTGGCAGAGAGTACAGCTTCAAATCAAGAGTCAGGTTCGTAGTCTGAGAGTTATTATTAATAGTGATCTTTCTCTTGATGGACACATCTCCCAAACCGTTAAGACCTATTTCTATTACTTGCGACAATTATATAAGATCCGTCAGTTTTTTTCACAATCTGAGATTTTACAACTTGTATATGCATTTATAACATCGAGGTTCAATTATTGTAACACTCTGTTTTATGGATTGACTGCAAAATCTAAAAAGCAACTACAACTGATACAGAATGCTTCTGTGAGACTGAATTTTGACTTGAGGTTTAGAGATCATGTCTCTCCTTATATAAACTCACTTCATTGGTTACCAATTGAGAAGCGTATTTTGAAAATGCTTGTCTTGGCTTTTAAATATTTTTATGGTCAGCTTCCAGTCTATGTTGTAACGGTGGGGAAAGGAAGCCTGCAGTGATGTCGGGCCTTCCTTCTGTGCTTCTGCTAGGTGTCCCAGTGCCATGGCAACGGGTCGCCATAGCACCGGCACACCAGCATGAGAATAATACACTTTCAACACTGCTGTAAATTCCACCCAAGCAGCCCCGTAACGCAGGGGGCCTGGGCAGAAAGGGAACTCACACAGTGGCGGCAGAGGCAGTGCGGCAAAATTACTTTTCCATGTTTGCTGTGCTGCTCTGCTCTTGTAAGTCTGCCATGGGCCCGGCAGCTGTTCCTTGCCAGGCCGAAGTCTTGTGATAACAGCCACAACACGAGACTTCAGCTCAGCAGGAAACAACCGCCGGGCCCATGGTGAACTTACAAGAGCGGAGCAGCTCAGGAAACTGATAAGTTTGTCATGCTGCTGCTGCCATCACCGCATGGGAGTGGGGGGGGGGGGGGGCACGCACCATGGCCATAACAATGGGGGGCCTTCAGCAAAATTTTGCTTGGGGGCCCCTCATTGTAACTTATACCACTGACTTTCAAGAATGATAGTGTTGCAGCGAAGTGCACGCAATGAATAAAATCAGGAGTCAGTTCGAAGATCCAAGCCAATTTATTGTGCACAAGTCTCAGGCAAATGTCACATTCAAAATGGTCTGAGCAATGGAGTCCAGTAAACAACACCTTTTATACCTTTCTTCTTCAGTTTAATACAAGCAAACTTTCTATTGGTCCTACTGACCCTTGCACCCATCCAATTGGGATCTCTCTCTGGGCCTAGCACTCTGTTCCCCCTGCTCAGAATTCTCTAACAAAGGCACAGTTCTTAGACTTTGATACATTTCTCCTACAAGGTCACTGCTAGCTAAGAAAATGTGTGAATATAGAGTACTGGAACAGGTCTGTCATCAGCAAAGAAGAATTCAACAAAGGATTTATACAACCTTATCAAAAAGCAGTTTAAAGCAGTTTCTCTAACTCTTACTGACTTTGGTTTTTCTCAGCATTCTTATTCTCAGGTGGGGGCTGGGACTCAGGCCTAGCTTACAGGCCTCTCGTATGTTTACAGGCTATTCTAGGTCATAGCCTGCCACATTCCCCCCTTTGATTATTCTCATCCGCAAAGTGAGAAAGGGTGAGAATCAAATCATACATTACACGTGGTCATCAGCATCATGTTGGGGTACAAGGGAATATTGCTACATAGCTAATACTTTTGTAGCTGCTTTACATTCAACAATACTATCAATGGTTGAGTTCAGCATATGCAAGCATAAGGGTAGGAAACATGGGAGAAACAAGCAGATAGCCAATATGAATAGGACAATGAACACAAGTGTTTTCAGGCCGCCCATTCCTGAAAACAGAGAACCAAACCATCCATCGAGTTGCAAGCCATGCCAGGTCTGGACTGGTACATAGGTTTGTTTTCTCATGTGATTGGCTATATCTTCTACAACTTCTCCTTCATTATCGATTTGCAAACAACAGTTAGTTAAATTTAGCTTTCCACATACTCCTCCTTCAGCGGCCAGTAAATAATCTAATGCTAAGCGATTCTGATAAATGGCTGTACGCATCTGCGTGGCTTGTTTAGCTAACAGGGTTAGTGCTCTACTAGTTTCATTAGTTATTATTTCTACAACGGCTTGCAAACGTATAATACGATTTAACATATACACAGGGGTGCAGTAACCCCAAGAGCCATCTTGTGCCCAGGTAGCAGGTCCATAGTAGGAAACGATTCTCTCCGGTGGCCATTCTTCAGATGTCGCATCCCATTTGTCCCATTGGCCTATCTTCAGGGCCTCTCGCTTCTGTCGACTCTTATATATGGGAAATCCCAGTTGTTCCCCGTGGGAAATGGGCAAGAGAAAGAAAGAAGGTCTTATGGTCCCCAAAACACATGCACCTCCCCAGTTGGCAGGGAGTCTAGCATATGCTCGAGTTCCGCAGATCCAATATAGTCCAGGTGGAGCTTGCCAGTTATTGTGAGAAGCCATATTTGTCCATAACCTGGCAAGGTTAGGAAAGATAATCAGAGAATTGGAGGGTTCCGGGGCATTGGCTCCTGACCACCAGGATGTCTTTTTGGTAGTAGCATTATAGTACTTCTGGTTCAAACAGACCAATTGCCCCACTAGCATAGTCAATTGTGGTCCAGCTCGAACAAAACATAGGTTTCCAACAATGGGGTTAGCTAGGACCCATTCGCTGGTAGCTTTATGTAGATCAGTTTGGTTATAGGGTACAGAATAGTTCAATTCTTGCGCCTCCCAAGGCCACTGGTCTCCCATCTGAGTTCCCCCATAGAAAAGACAGTCAGAGACATGGAGACTGGATGCTACAGCTCCAGCTAGTTCAATGAACAAATTTCGGGAAGCGTGGGGAATTACAAATTCTGCCTTCATGGCCTCATAAAAGGTATGATGTATTCGGTAAGGTGAAGAGACATGAGTTATTGTGTTAAGCTGGATATATACAATAGTTCCAGGGTCAGTTCCACTTCCTGCAATACGTAGGCCGAATCGGAATCCCTGCTTCCACTGGCTCGGGTCGAGGATGAGAAGCCGTAGAGGATTACAGGCACTTTTCTTGCACTTCTTAGGTTCTAGTAGGGGTAATCTTTCTAAAGTAGCCTTGTGATTATCTCCAGTTTGTCCAGTAGGACTACCAGACCAGGTAGCATAGTACACACAACCCCATTTTGGGCAGAAATAGTCATCTTTTGATGGCTTACCATAAGTGGATGGGGAATGTATCCCGGTACATATTCCCCATCTGTATGCACCTTCGGGACACATATACTTGTCATCATAGTAGTAAGCTTGTCCCCACGACCCACACCTATAATAGTCATTTCTATTTATCAGATCACAAGCATCAAAATACAGGGGTGCAGGCCGGGTGGGATCAGAGAGTTGAGTGGTAGCATTTATGAGGGCTCCATCTTCATCATTCCATCGTAGTTCCAGGACATAGTAAGAAGGATTCTGTCGGGGTCTAAAACAAGTACGAGTCTTTCCATTCGTGCAGACATTCAGTTCTGTACCATTATATATGCACTGACTGACTGTACCAGTGCAAGTATAGTAAGAGTGATAAAGTAAAGTCTGGGTGATTTTCATCCCAGTTCGGGTAGTGGTTATACAAGCTGCACAAGGGGGCAGGGCAAATGTTGTCCCAAGGGGTCCCAGGGTTACCGCAAAAATGAAACAGTAGTAGGTAATGATCATGATCATAGTCTCTGATGATGGATAAACTGAAATGTTGATAATTCAGAGCTTGAAAACTTCTTCCAACTTCCAGGAGCGGGTTTTCAAATCTTCACGAGGATGATTGTTTTCTTCGCAGTGTAAGTCGTAATGGTGATGCAGGATCCGCAGTCGAAGTCCAAGGACGACCTTCAGGAACTACTGCTGGCTCACTTGACTGTGGTGGATCCAGGAGTCGATTTCTGCCACTTTAACTGCTGTGGGTGTTGACAGCAGAACGACATATGGTCCCTTCCAATGAGGTGCCAACGGTGTCTTCTTCCACTCTTTGACCCACACCGAGGCTCCAGGCTTGAAAGGATGCAGTGGCTCTGTCAGATTGATAGGCAACTGGTCTTGCACCCAGGTATGGAGGTCCTGCAAGACAGAACTTAGAGCCAACAATTCTTGTCTAGTGATTTCCGATCCAATCTGACTCATATCCCCCCTTATTCCCTGAACTATGGGCGGGGGTCTCCCATACAAAACCTCAAATGGGGAAACTCCTAATGACTTAGTGGGGGCTGAACGTACTCTGAGAAGGGCTATGGGGAGAGCTTGGGGCCACTTCAGGTGAGCTTCCTGACAGAGCTTGGACAACTGAGACTTCAGGGTTCGGTTCATTCTCTCTACTTTCCCTGAACTCTGGGGTCTATAAACTGTATGTAACTTCCACTGTATTTGTAAAGCACGGGCTAGCTGCTGAGTTACTTGTGACACAAAGGAGGGTCCATTGTCTGACCCTGTGGTCAAGGGTATTCCAAACCGAGGAATGATTTCATGAAGCAGAGCCTTAGTGACTTCTCTGGCCTTTTCAGTTCTAGTGGGGAAAGCCTCCACCCACCCAGAGAAGGTACAAACTAGAACCAGTAGGTAGTGATATCCATTTGCTCGTGGCATTTCTGCAAAGTCTATTTGGATATTTCCCATGGGGGTAACTCCCACTGATTGAACTCTTGGAGGTGGGACAGGACCCTGTTGGGCACTATTCTTTGCACAGATTACACATTTTCGGGCTATTGAGGCAGTTAAGGGTCCCAATAATGAAATACAGAAATACGGTTTCAGAGATTTTTCCATTGCAGTTTTTCCATAGTGTGTAGCTTGATGAAAGGCGTGGACAAAGGCTGGACCCAGGGTTTCAGGGATCACAGTCATACCAGGGGGTGAGCCTCCCTCGGGTGGTGGTAACACTATCCATCCGGTCTCTGATAGCTGCCCCCCCTCATTCTGACAGTAGTAGTCCAGCTCATTCGGGGTATATCGTGGTGTCCAAGCACTGAGAGGTACTGGAAATATGGCTGCTTGAACTGTAATACTGGGGGTAGAGCATCGTTACCTTCCTGTCCCCCCCCCCCAATTCACTCTCCTCCTCCTTTTGCCTCTCCCCCTCCCGCTTCTCAACTTTCCTATTCCTGGGCTTCTTTTTCCTTGATCACTTCCCCGGAACTTTACCACCTTATTTCTTCTTCCAAGAAGACATCCTGTCCTCTTGATCCTATTCCCTCTTCCTGGCTTCTAGATTCTTCTTTGGCTTTTCTACCTCACATTCTTACTATGTTTAACTCCAGTCTATCCACAGGGGTTTTTCCCTCCTCTTGGAAGCACGCCTTAATTCGCTCTATCCTTAAAAATCCCTCACTTGATCCCCTGGTTCCTGCTCACTACCGTCCTGTCTCTAATCTTCCTTTCCTCTCTAAACTTTTAGAGAAGTTTGTCTTTGCACAACTCTCCCATCACCTGGATTCCATCAACTTTCTTCACCCTCACCAATCTGGGTTTCGTCAGGGTCACAGTGTCGACACTATTCTCCTTGCTTTTACTAACGCTCTACATGTGGCTCACGACCGTGGTGACATTTCGGTGGCGGTTGCTCTTGACCTCTCAGCGACTTTTGATCTGGTTGACCACTCCCTCCTCCTTCACCGCCTGCGAGAGGCAGGCCTATGTAGTACTGTGCACCACTGGTTTCATTCTTTCCTCTCTTCTCGATCCTGTGCGGTTCTCTCCCCCTCCCCTTCCACCCCCTCTTCAGATTCCTTTCCTCTCCCCTGTGGGGTTCCCCCGGGCTCTGTTTTAGCTCCTCTTCTTTTCAACCTTTTTCTGGCTCCCCTTGCTCTTTTAATTCAACAGTCTGGAGTTTCCGCTTTTCTTTATGCTGATGATATCGTGTTACTTCATCATACTTCCCCCTCTTGTCCTGACCTTTCTGTACTCAATTCCTGTCTTGCTGAAGTGGCTAATTGGTTGACCCTTAACTGTCTTCACCTTAATCTCACTAAAACTGTTGCTATTTGGTTCTCTCATGGTTGTCCACCCCCCCTTCTGGCCCCTTAATTTTCTGGCTCCCCTGTCCCTTTGGTCTCAACTTTTCGTTACCTTGGTGTTCACTTCGATTCTGACCTATCCTTTCAGGCCCACCTCTCCCACATCACTAAATCGTCTTTCTTTTTCGTCTGTCAAATTCGTGCGGTGCGTCCTTTTTTATCCCCTTCGGCCCTTTCCACCCTGTTGTTGTCCCTGGTTATGTCTCGTGTGGATTTCGCTAACTCTGCTCTCATTGGACTCCCTAAGTCTCGGTTATCTCAGCTGCAACGGATACAGAATACTGCTGCTCGCCTTGTCTGTCACGCTTCTCCTCGGGACCACATTACACCTCTGCTTTTCCGTCTTCACTGGTTGCCCTTCCCTTACCGCTCTCAATTCAAGCTACTCACCTTGGTTCACAAAGCTCTCCATACAGGCTCCCCTCAATATCTCTCCAACCTCCTTTCCTTTCACTCTCCCCGGTACACTCCTCGCTCTTTCCATCTCAACCGCCTCACTCTTCCTTCCCCTTCTCGTGCTCACCTTCAATCCACCCGTGCTTCTGCTTTCTTCTTTGTTGGTCCCGCCCTCTGGAATTCCCTCCCCTCTTCCCTTCGTTTAGAACCTCACCATACCACCTTTAAACAAAATCTGAAAACCCACCTTTTCTCCCTGGCTTTCGATGTGCCCTCTCCTTTTGTGTAACTCCCATTCTCCCTGCCCTTCGCCTACCCTCTTGTTTCTTTCCCCACCCCTTACTGTTTCTCTTGTCTGCACTATCTTTTATGACGCAATTGTAACTTTCTTTTTCCTTTTCACTGGCTTCGGCCTTTTTAAACTTGTTTTTAATTGTACACCACTTTGATTATTGGAGAAAGGCGGTTTTATCAAAAGACAATAAACATAAATAAACATAAACATAGAGATTTTCCCCATCGATTGCTGCTTCTCGGGCTGAGGCATCGGCAAGTCTGTTCCCTCGGGATACTTCTCCATCTCCAGTCTGGTGACCTCGGCAGTGCATTACAGCAACTTGTTTGGGGGCCCATACTGCTTCCAATAAAGTCAATATTTCTGGGCCATACTTGATGGACTTGCCTCCCGAGGTTATCAATCCGCGTTCTTTGTACAAAGCTCCATGGGCATGTAATGTTGTAAAGGCATACTTGGAATCTGTGTATACATTCAGATGGATCCCAGTCCCTATTTTCAGTGCTTGAGCGAGGGCTATTAATTCGGCCTTCTGTGCTGAAGTTCCTGGGGCCAAAGCTGATGATTCTATTACCATGTCCAGGGTCACTATTGCATAACCGGCACATCGTTGTCCATTAATTACAAGACTGCTTCCATCCACAAAGAAAGTTCTTTCTGGGTTGTTCAAGGGGATATCCGTTAGGTCTGGGCGGCATGAGTATACAGTGTCCATTACTTCTAGGCAATCATGGTCAGGAGGGCCTGGACCGGTCAGCAGTAGGGTAGCAGGGTTCAAGGTTTGACTGACACTCAATTTTAGCCGAGGATTTTCACACAGCATACTTTGATATTTCAACATTCGTGCGTTGGTGAACCAGTAGTTCCCTTTGTGTTCCATTAGGGTTAAAACAGAATGCGGTACAGTGACTTGAAGATTCTGTCCCAAAGTGAGCTTGTCAGCTTTGCTCACTAAGAGGGCTGTGGCTGCTACAGCTCTTAGGCAAGGTGGCCATCCTTTTGCAACAGGGTCCAATTGTTTTGATAGATAGGCTACAGGTCGTTGCCAGGATCCGAGGGGCTGAGTCAGGACTCCCAGTGCGTTTCCACATGACTCATGGACATAAAGACGAAATGGTTTCTGCACATCTGGTAGGCCCAAGGCTGGTGATGACATTAATGCTGCTTTCAGCGATTTGAACGCTTTATCCTGTTCTGGGCCCCATTCCATGGGTGATCGTTCCACTCCCTTCATGGCTTGGTACAAGGGTTTTGCCAAGAGTGCAAAATTGGGTATCCATATCCGGCAATAGCCCGCAGCTCCCAAGAAGGCCCGCACCTGCTTTCTGGTGGTGGGAGTTGGGATGCGGCATACTGCTTCCTTTCGCTCAAGTCCCAATTTCCGGATTCCTCTGGACAGATGGAATTTCACTTCTGTTTGGCACAACTGTGCTTTGGCTCTTGAGACCTTGTATCCGGCTTCATTCAGGAGGTGCAAGAGATCACTGGTAGCTTGCACACATTCAGTCTTGGAGTTGGTGGCTAAAAGCAGATCATCTACATACTGAAGTAAGATTCTTCTTCCTGGAGTCACAGAGTAGTTTGAAAGATCTTGGTTGAGAGCTGCACTGAAGATGGTGGGTGAATTCTTGAATCCTTGAGGCAAGCGAGTCCAAGTGAGTTGGCCCTGTCTTCCTGTAGTAGGGTTCTCCCATTCAAACGCGAACAAGAGTTGGTTGGCAGATGCCAGGCGGATACAGAAAAAGGCATCTTTTAAATCCAGAACGGTGAAATGAGTAGCTTCTGATGGAATCAGTCCCAGGAGAGTATAGGGATTTGGTACTACTGGATGTATGGTTTCAACTGCATTGTTCACTCGTCGCAAATCCTGCACTGGGCGGTAGTCACCTGTCCCAGGCTTCTTGACTGGGAGGAGGGGGTGTTCCAGGGCGATTGGCATTCTTTGAGGAGTCCATACTGTAGTGATTTCTTTAGGTGACCATGGATGCCTTCGATTGCTGGTCCTGGGAGAGGATATTGTCGCACATGCACTGGTTCTGCTCCTGGTTTAAGGGTGACAAGCACAGGAGCTATATTCTTTGCTAGGCCAGGAGGATTATCCTCCGCCCACACTCTGGGCGGAGCTAAGATGTTGGTGGGTATACGGGGGCTAGCTGCCTTGGATGAAGGTGGACTATAGAACTGCCATTCTTCTTCTCGGGGGACAGTCAGCACCATCAGGCCAGCAGATTCCGAGTTCACAGTCATCTCCATTTTTCCTCCTTCGACAAAGGATATCTGCGCGTGGAGCTTAGCAAGCATGTCTCGGCCCAAAAGGGGAACTGGGCATTCAGGTATGTACAGGAACTGATGTGTTATTTTTCGTCCCCCCAATTCGCAGGCACAGTTCTGCAGGAAAGGTCTTGTGGTTCTAGTTCCAGTGGCGCCAACAATGGTGACAGATCGGGAAAACAAAGGAGCCACTGGCTTAGCCGCCACTGAATGTTCAGCCCCCGTATCCACCATAAAGTCCATGTACTGGTCCCCAATCTTTAAGTTGACCATAGGCTCCTGGGGACCCAGGGAAAACTTGGAGCCCGGTCTGGCCTAGTCCTCATCCACATAGTCATCTTCTGTGGTTGCCATTCCTTCCACAGTGGCGGCTTCTTCCTGCCGAAACTGTGCGCGCTGCATTTCCCCTCGCTGCTGGAATCGTCCCCCCCCCCCCGCTTTCCTGGTGCTCCCTCCTCCCCTCCAGGGGGTGGAGCTACTATTCGGGCATTCATTCTTCCAATGTCCTTCTTCCTTACAATAGGCGCACTGATTTGCACCTAAGGGGGACCGAGCGCTCCCTCGGCCCCTTCCCCATCCTCGAGTCCTTCTGTTTGGGTATCCTCCACATCCTTCAACTAGAGCTGCAGCAAGCAGATCGGCTTTCTTCTTCATCTTTCTTTCACTTTCCCTTTTACATTCTTGATCACGATTCACAAATACCTTCTGGGCAACTTCCATTAGCTGTGCTGTATTCATGCCCGCAAATCCTTCCAACTTTTGCAGTTTCCGTTTTATGTCTCCCTGGGACTGACTCACAAAAGCAGCGTTCACCATACGCAAATTCTCCTGGGCTGCTCGATCATATGGGGTATAAAGTCTATAAGCTTCAGTTAATCATTCATAGAAGGCAGCTGGACTTTCATCTGGGCGCTGAAGAACGTCTGCTACCTTCCCAACATTCATGGCTTTCTGGCCTCCCCTCCTCAGGCCTTGCAGTAGGGCCTGGCGGAAACGGGTGAGGGCCCTCTCTCCTTCTGCACTGTTTGGATCCCATCTTGAATCTTCATTCGGGAAATCTACGGCTGCTGCCTGTCGGGGATCTAGGTCTCTCCTGTCCACAGGGTTCTCTTCCAGCCATCGGGTAGTTGCTTGCACTATTCGTGCCCGCTCTTCAGTAGTAAAAAGGGTAGACAAGAGCTGGCGGCAATCAGACCAGGTAGGCTGGTGGGTCTGCATGATACTAGACATTAATTCTGTCAGATCTTGGGGTTTTTCAGTATAAGAGGCATAGTGCGTTTTCCAGTTTAATAAATCTGTGGTAGAAAAGGGCACATAGACGAGACTAGTTGGTCCGGCCACAACCTGACCATTGTCATTGAGAATGGGTAATCTGGGGACCTGGCGTAATAGCATCTGGCAAACTTCTTTCTGGCTCGTCTCCCTGCTTCGGAGGGCGTAGTGCAAATTTGCGGGCCCAGCGGTGACTCTTCTGCTGGGGCCTAGACTAACGGGTGACCCTGGACTGGCAGTTGATCCCCCGCTGGCAGTTCCTTCAGGAGATGGTAGTCCTGCCGGGGAACTTTGTTCGGGACTGGGACTCCTGCTCCAGGAAAGGGGGTTGCTCTCCTCCGGGCAACGGAAGTGGCTGATGGGGTGGAGGTACATCAGCTGGGGGGACTCTCTCTTCTCCTGGCTCTACTTGGGGTAACGATGGAGCTGACGGGACTGGTTTATACAGGAATAGGGGTGGATAATTCGGGATTTCTGTAGGTTCTGGGGCTGAGTAAATGGGAGGCTTTTCTTCCTTAATCCCGGGGACTCCCTTCGTAGTTGCTAACATTATCCTGCACTGCTCTTCACGGCAACGCTTCATCCAAGAAGGTTGCCTTTCACAAATATCTAACCAGGAGTCTATATAGGGAAACTGGTCAGGGTAATTCCTATGCACTATCCCATGCACTCGGGACACAATTCTAATATCAAAAGTACCATCTGGTGGCCACACGGTGTCCAGCACCGGCCACTCCCCACCACATAATTTTTCTAATCAGGATGGCGACATTTTCGTCCCGTAGTCACCGCTGAATCCCTTCTTAAAATTCGTGATCATACAGTTCAGCGGAGTTTGTACAGACCCCGCCCCTCCCATTATGATGTACAAGACAACAGACAAAGAGGGCGGGTAGTATGGCTGCAGGTAAGGGGTCCGTACAGCCCACGGAACAACAAGGGAGACAAACACCAAACGCGTCCTCCTTTTCGCGACCTGGGCGCGGTTGCCCGGCCAGGAACTGCGCTACTCAGGAGTCCGCTCTCGCGTGGTCTGTGTTTCAAGACCTCTCATTCACTCAAACAGACAGGCATGCCACCGAGTTCTCAAAATTCCATAAAGGCCTACCTTACTTATCCATGAGGGGTGGGGTTTCGTCCTCGCGCATACTCATGCAAGGAGTACTCGGCCACACACTGAGAGGTGATCAGGCTCTCGTTACCTTAAACCGTATTAGTCTCCCGTATGTGGGACTTTCCCATAGCTAACTTACTAAGAACCAGACAAATTGCTACTCACCGGATCCGGCCACTAATGCGCTGCGCAACCAGTCCCTCCTTGGGTTAAATTCTGGACTCCCCTCGGGTTCGGAGGTGTTGGCCGGTCGGAACCGGCAGGCCACCGAGGCAGGGCAGAACCCTCTCCGATACAATGGGACCGGCGGCGCCTGGGGTCCTCTCCGCTTTCGGTCGGCCGCGGTCCCGACCGGACCAAACCTGGAGGCGGTAATACGTGGCATATTCACTTGCACACCATTCACGTACTCCACCTTCCCGGCCAATGCACCAGGAATCTGTTGCAGCGAAGTGCACGCAATGAATAAAACCACGAGTCAATTCGAAGATCCAAGCCAATTTATTGTGCACAAGTCTCAGGCAAATGTCACATTCAAAATGGTCTGAGCAATGGAGTCCAGTAAACAACACCTTTTATACCTTTCTTCTTCAGTTTAATACAGGCAAACTTTCTATTGGTCCTACTAACCCTTGCACCCATCCAATTGGGATCTCTCTCTGGGCCTAGCACTCTGTTCCCCCTGCTCAGAATTCTCTAACAAAGGCACAGTTCTTAGACTTTGATACATTTCTCCTACAAGGTCACTGCTAGCTTAGAAAATGTGTGAATACAGAGCACTGGAACATGTCTGTCATCAGCACAGAAGAATTCAACAAAGGATTTATACAACCTTATCAAAAAGAAGTTTAAAGCAGTTTCTCTAACTCTTACTGACTTTGGTTTTTCTCAGCATTCTTATTCTCAGGTGGGGGCTGGGACTCAGGCCTAGCTTACAGGCCTCTCGTACATTTACAGGCTATTCTAGGCCCCTGTTTCACCAAGTTATACTTCCTGTTAAATGTAATGACCAGACATATGTAAATTGTCGGATGTTTTCTGTTCAATGTAAACCGCGCTGATGTCTAATAGTGCGGTATATAAGAATTGTTAATAAATAAATAAATAAATAAATAAATAAATAGCCTGCCACAATAGCTGTGAGGTTCAAGATTTATGTCACTCTTTGGTAATAAGTACTACTTTAGGCAGGCGAAACATTTGGAAAACAGGATTAAGAATAAAAATTAGAAGCACTGGCTGTCCATGAATGAACGAGGGATTGCTAAGCGATGGCCAATGTTGGGGGTTGGGGTCGAGGCCCTGTTTGTCCTGATGTTCATTCCTGCACACTATTGTTCCTACAGCACATGAGTTTTACTTCCCAAACCCAGAATAGACCCACTCCTCTTGCCCTTGACTGCCTTCAGCAAGGGGTGGTGCAGGGATTCAACTGTGTGTCCTGACCTGTTCTGATCCTTTGGGGAGAAGGGTTGAGGGGGTAAAAGAGAGCCAGAATCCAACATGTCCAGTCTTGGTCTGCCTCAGTGGAGCTGCAATCCAATGTTGCTGGTCCTGATGTAGTGTGAGGTGTTCAATGCATCCCACTCGTTCTCTTCTGCCTTCTGCCTCCAGTGGGTGGGATAAAAAGGAAGGAAGGGGATCCCTCACAATCCAATGAGGGAATAAAGAAAGGAGTGAGGGAAGCCAAACAATTGCCAAATGCAAGGGAGTTCACAGAGAGATTTGATAAAATAATCTTAGGATTATATCAGGGTGTATAAGATACGTACAATAAAAAGCGAATCTGTTTGTCTATATACACTCACAAGGACCATAAGACATCATAAAAAATTCGAAAAAGACCCATCATGGGAAGGTTTTGGCTAATTGCCTCTATGAGGGGTCAATACAAGTAGCATCCAAATAAAGAATGAATCAAGTTGTCCTCCCTACAAACCAAACCAAAAAAGATTAAAATCTGAACGTTATTTCCTGACCTTGCCAGGAGACCCATCGACAGAGGAAAGAGTTTTTTGATCCTGTGTCCTCGAGTCTCGCAGACTGGGGGTTTGTTTCTCCTCAATACCCTTGCAAATGTCCGGTAAAGTTGCAGGGTGATTCCTATGAGTTTCTTTATCCTTTACAGTTATTTTCCTTTTTGAATTTGAATACTAGAGGCTCCGTGGGGGGTGAAGAAGATGGGTTCAGTGGTATTTGGCTGTTACTGCCTGTCTTTACCTTCATTTTTTATGTCTTCTTTTCCCTTTATCTTTGGATCTCTCTATATTGTGGGCTGGGGGAGGGGCTCCCTTTTTCATTTAGTTGCCGGAGTTTCTTTTTTCCTTTGTTATTTGTTTCGCTTTTGTGAGCTTCCATTTCATTTAAGTGTTGTAACTTGTATTATTTTGTTTGAAACCATAAATAATAAATAAAAAAAATCTGAAAGCTGCAGCACAATGAAAAAAAAAATGTGTGCCTTTGAGTCAATGCTGCCTCTTGATGACCCAGTAGCTCCTGGATTATCTTGGCAGTATGACTGGGAGTAGATTGCCAGGCCTTTCTTCCAAGGCAATGGAGAGTTAAGTGACTTGCCAAAGGCCACAAGGAGTGCTAGTGGGAGTTGAACCCTGGTCTCTTGATTAAGCCAGTGCCCTAACCACTAGGCAATTCCTCCACAACAAACAATGACAAGGGACATGCAGTGGTTTTAGCTAATACAGATTTGTGCGCTGTCTATATTAAATCTTTCAATATTCATGATAGCCAAAAATTAATTTAAAAGGTGAAGGCATCTTAACACCACAGACCAAAGCTACGTACCAAACCATTCTCTCTGTGGTTTAAAATACTGTGCTTACCACTGTCTTAAGCTTCTCATTTGCCATTCAAAAAGAAAGCCCAAACAATCTTGCGAAAAAAAGCTTGTATTAGTCAAAAAACTGCAGAAAATCAAAAAGTAAATAAGACCCTATATTAAAAATAATCGTGGTGAGCAGGATGTTCAGTGACACATCACTAGGTCGTGGCTCTGAATATCCCCTCCTAACCCCGCTAAATGCCCCAGTGCCAACCATATAGCATCGGGGAGTTCTGGGGGGTGGTCGGCAGCAATTGTCAGCTGTTGGTAGGTTTATCTTAAAGTTAGGCACAGAAAGGGCTGTTCTAACTTTAGCTGCTGTAGGTAACTGGGCACTGGCTGAATATTGCCGTTGCCCGGTTAGCTAAAACGCTATCCGGCCAACCTGGATATTCCGTGTCGGTGGTTGGATATGACCCTGGCCTTGAATATCCGGGTCTTAATTAAAGCGGTGACGGCCAGTCACTTTACAAACACTGACTGCCGCCGCTGCTAAATATCAGCTCCGCTGAGAATAAATTCATTGGAAATAAAACTCTTTTACTGGCAACAGATATCCATCGTGAAACAGAATATGTCGGTGGCTCTTAAATTGCCAGTTAGCAGGATCTATGAAAAAATACATAAAAAAGTCTTGTATATATCAAATATCAAAAAAGAGGACTAAACAAGTTGAAAAGTGCAGCTTTTTCCTCTTTCCTCCATTTGCAGACTTAGGCATGTCTTTGTGGGAAACTTGGTTGAAAAAGCCATGGGAAAGTATCTTTGTAGGTATGTATAAGCGGGTGGGTGGGTCCAGTGACTGGTGTGTGTGAAGTACATGTGTGTGTGTTCCGGGGACATTGGTTTGTGTGGGCTCGTGGCAGTCACACAGCTCAGTTTAGCTCCTTTTCAGGTGGTGGGGCCTGGCGTCCCTGCCGCCGACGGCTCATCTATTGTTTTTCCGCAGTCTCTTCTTTTGAATGACAGGGTTCAACCTTTCTGGCCATCACAATTCTTCCATCATTCTGCCGGGTGGTGGGGCCTGGCCTTCCCACCATCCGGGGCTAAACGGTAGACTTTAGAATTCTAAGTGAAGCTGCACAGATTGGTTTGCTCATGTGCAAATAAAGCTAATGCATAAGGATGTACAGACAAACAGATGTGAATCCAATCAATAAACCCCAGAGAATCAAGATATCAATCTCCAGAAAATATTCACAAATAAACAGGATGCTAACAACCAAAATTGTATATAGTTTCATGTAAATAGCTTCTTCGCTGTTGTAATAATGTTAACGTATATAGTTGTAAAACGTTCTATGGAATTGAATATGTACCTTTTATTGTACTATTCAAAAATGTTGTTCCTTGTAAACCAAATTTGATCTGCTGGAAAATGCGGTATAAAAATTTAGAATAAATAAATAAATGTAATTTAATTTAAAAATCCTCTGTATCGATTACTATAATGTGATAATTAGTTATAGGGAAGGGAAAAAGACCTCAGTATATAAAGAAGGCCATTATTCTGGCCTCAACAATTTCTACCATGACCTGCTGTTGGGTCGAAGTCTCACAATAATAATGTTTCTTGCAGCTTTGTCCTGGCAGCGGGAGCTGCTTCTCTACGTCTCGCGATAACAGCTGCAAAATTTACTGTTACTATGAGACTTTGACCCAGCATTGGGGGCTGCTTCTCTGACTGCTGGGCTCACTTCTTTCAAAGGGAAAAGGCAGAGCGCGGCGGTAAGTGGGTGTGGCAAAGCTTGTTTAAGTAAGTAAGTGAAGTTTGCTATACACTGCTTCTACCCCCATAGGGTGTGGTAACAGGGCCATATGGGCCCCCTTCTTGCTTTGGACCTCCTGCAGTGCAGGGGCTACTTAGGCAGAATTTATGGTACTGGGTGCCAGGCTTCGATGTGCTACTCATCTCCTTCGCCTTAGGAGGGTAGGGGATCCAACTAAGCTGCGATCTTGGTTGCTTCCTGAGACCCGGAGAAACTGGAATCTAGGTGAGGGACATGTTCTACTTCCTTGGGGGTGGCACTGCAATCAGTCTCAAAGTCATTTCCACTCTGAGTCTCAAAGAAGTGCCAGAATGTTGCTCCGGCCTGTGCTTGTGGAATTCAATCCCTGACCATTATGAGTGGTATCTTGCTAAATATGATTACAGTTTCGCTGGAGGATCTAGGAAAAGAAGAAGCTGAATGCAAAGTCTCTGCATGCTGATTAATTGTTGCTGTCACATCAAAACTCACTTTTCCTTACAAAACATTGCTGCCCTTACCTACATAAAATATTGTCACATTTTAGTCTAGTGACAGTTCAGGCATTTCAACATTTAGCAGTTCTACCAACTCAGAGGTGTTCAGTGCTAACTCAGCAAAAGCTCTTGTGTGATCGAGTAAATAACTTGACTTTCCAGGGTGAAGTTCTAATAAGGCAAACAAAGATCCTGACTGTAAAGTCAAATCATGATACCCACTATGGCAGAGCACTCCAATTTAGAAATGATAACTACAGCTGCCAAACACACAAATGTCACAAGGAATATGCCAACAAAACAAGGATGAACCAGATGGAAATTAAGAATTGCAAGAGGCAGCCTACATTAGTCCCACAACCAGCAACCCTGGTGACAGATGAAGACTTCTTTATTAAATATCAAAAGATGATTAGTGCCGGCAATTGTACCATGGGAACAAAATCAACTAACAGATAATAAAGAGCAAACATAGATGCCCTATTGGGACGCAGCTCCAGCAGCCATTTACAAGTGGTACACAACTGCAAAGAGGCATATTGTTCTTGAGAGTGATGACAAAAAGCTTCATTCTGGCCGGTTCAGAAGCTTCAGTCAACAGCTAGACTTTTCAGAATGGTAGCATTATTTCTGCTTTTATTTTGTGTGGGATGGGTATTGAATGGTTTCCCTCTGTAACTTTGGACTTCCAGCATGGAGGTAGGATTTGATACCATAAGTTTTCATACACAATGATCCAGGGATATTCCCCCTAGTTTACCCAGTCATTGCAACAACAGTGCTTGGTCCGACACCATGCAGCAGGTCTCCTTCTAGGACCCTGCCATCAGGGGTCTTAAATCTGATCATCAGGGTGTTGATATTGAACAATGAATGGGACTCCTTTTCCATCTCCCTCTGGGGTTTAGAATGCTTCCTCTGCAGCCCTGCTCTCTCAGGGAGTGAAGGAACTGAACCCTCATCCTCAGCATGGTAGTGTGCAGCATTTCCACTCAGTCATTGAGCCATCTCCTTTCTCTTTGTTTTATGTTCTAGTTGGCTGTTGTTGTTGTTAAATGCCGTTGAGTCGGAGTCGACTCATGGCGACCCTCTGGATAGCTATCCTAAATTGTGTTCGGTCTTCAGTCAGGCGGCTCATTGTTGACAGACTGGTACCCGTAGCTGCTGTTATTATATCGATCCATCTCATTGCTGGCCTTCCTCTTTTGCGTTGACCTTCTATCTTGCCAAGCATGATGTCTTTCTCTAATGATCTCTCTCTTCGCATGATGTGTCCAAAGTATGAAACTCGAAGTCTTGTCATCTGAGCTTCTAAAGAAAGCTTAGGTTTGATCTCCTCTAGTACCGACTGGTTTGTTCTTCGGGCAGTCCATGGTATACACAGTATTCACCGCCAGCACCATAATTCAAAGGCATCAATTTTCTTCCTGTCTGTCTTTTTCACTGTCCAGCTTTCACATCCATATGATGTTATTGAAAATATCATGGCTTGAAGAAGTCAAATCTTTGTATGGAGAGAGACATCTCTGCTCTTGAGAATCTTATCTAGGTCTTTCATAGCCATTCTGCCAAGAGCAATACGTCGTTTGATTTCTTGACTGCTTGTTGCTTCTTTATTGATAGTTGATCCAAGTAGGTTAAAGTTGTTCACAATTTCAATTTCTTCTCCTTCAACGATGAACCTGTTGATTATGCCAGTTGTCATGATCTTTGTCTTCTTTACATTAAGGTGCAGGCCGATTTTGAGACTATGTTCTTTGACTGTGAGAAGCAAATGTTTCAGATCATCTTCACTTTCAGCCAGTAATGTAGTATCATCAGCATAGCGAAGGTTGTTGATGAGTCTTCCACCAATCTTCACACCTCTGTTGTCTTCATACAATCCTGCTTCTCTGATGATTTGTTCTGCATATAAATTAAACAGGTAGGGGGAAAGTATGCAGCCTTGTCTTATACCTTTGCTTATTTTAAACCATTCTGTTTCTCCTTGTTCCGTTCGAACTGTTGCTTCTTGATCAATGTACAGATTGGGCAAGAGAACGATCAGGTGTTCTGGTATACCCATGTTTCTTAATGTGGCCCAGAGTTTCTCATGGTTTACACAGTCAAAAGCCTTGCTATAGTCGATAAAGCACAAATAGATATCCTTTTGGTATTCTTTAGTCTTTTCAAGGATCCATCTCACATCCACAATGATGTCTCTTGTTCCTCGCCCTTTCCTGAACCCTGCTTGCACTTCAGGTAGTTCATGTTCCAGGTATGGTTGTAGTCTCTTTTAAATAATCTTCAGTAGAATCTTGCTGGCATGTGGGATCAGAGCGATTGTTCGATAATTTCCACAGTCATTTGGATCACCTTTCTTTAGTATTGGTATAAACACAGATCTTTTCCAGTCAGTTGGCCATGTTGTTGTCTTCCATATTTCTTGGCAGAGCCTTGTAATTATGGTAACAGCTGCATCAGATTGCTGCAATACTTCTATAGGAATGCCATCAATGCCTGGTGCTTTGTTCTTTGATAAGGCTTTCAATGCTGCTTCAACTTCTTCTTTCATCACCAATGGTTCCCGATCATAAGGTACAGGTTGAAACGGCTGTTGGTCCACTTGATCTTTATCATATAAAAACTCTGTATATTCCTTCCACCTTTTCTTGATCTTCTCAGCATCATTCAACCGAGAACCTTGAGCATCTTGTAACAATCCAATTTGAGGCTGGAACTTTTTCTTTAACTCTCGTAGCTTTAGGAAAGCCGATCTTGTTCTTCCTCTAATAGTTTCTGCTTCTATTTCCTTGCATGCGTCGTTGTAGTACTTTTCCTTGTCCTTTCTTGCTGCACGTTAGAAATCTCTGTTGAGTTCTGTGATTGTCTTTCTTTCTCCTCTGGCTTTAGCTTCTCTGCGTTTCTGGGCAATTTTCAGAGTTTCTTCTGTCATCCATTTTGGCCGTTTTTGCTTTTTCACCTTTTGTAGAGACTTCTCGCTTTCTTCCAACACAACCTTTTTGATGTCATTCCATAACTCTTCTGGAGCTCTGTCATTTGTATCTAAAGCAGTAAATCGATTTTGCAGGCAGTCTTTAAATTCCAGTGGTATATTCTCAAGGTCATATTCTGCTGCATTCATGAGTGGTTTGCTCTTTTTCAACTTTAGCTTGAGTTTGCATACTAGTAGTTTATGATCTGTACCACAGTCAGCTCCAGGTTTTGTCTTTGTTGATGTTACAGAGCTTTTCCTTCATTGACTTCCACAGATGTAGTCAATTTGATTTTTATACAATCCATTGGGTGAAGTTCATGTGTATAGTCGCCGCTTGTGTTGCTGGAAGAAGGTGTTTGAGATGAATAGATCATTGGTCTTGCAGAATTCTATCAGTCTTTCTCCAGCTTCATTTCTGTTGCCAAGTCCATATTTTCCAACTACTTTGCTTTCTTCTTTGTTGTCAACTTTTGCATTCCAGTCACCCATGACTATCAGGATATCCTGTTTGCATGTTCTGTCAATTTCAGCTTGTACTTGTTCATAGAACTCTTCAATTTCATTCTCTTCTGCAGCTGTTGTTGGGATATATACTTGAATTATAGTTGTGTTGATAGGCAATCCTCGTAGACGAATAGAGATTAAGCGTTCGCTGACTGCATTGTATTTCATTACAGTTCTTGCAAGTTTCTTCTTCATTATAAATGCAACACCATTTACAGGTTCCACAATGCTTGTCCTGGGGTGAGCAGTGGATTTCCTGGGTCTTCTTTAATAATGGTTTAAGGATGTGCCAATGAGGGATGGGTTAGGACAGCTGTTATAGTTGGTGATTCGATCTCTAGGCATGTAGATAGCTGGGTGGCTGGTGGACGTGAGGATTGCCTGGTAACATGCCTGCCTGGTGCGAAGGTAGCGGGCCTCACGCGCCACCTAGATAAGGTCTTAGATAGTGCTTTATCTTTATCTTTATCTTTATTTAGGAACTTAATTTACCGCTCATTGCATTAGCGTCTGAGCGGTTCACAATTTGCATAAAAAAGCTGCTTAGAAAAAGAAAGGAACGCCAAATTTGTTACAGGACAGGCAGAAGAGGATGTAAGAACAAGAAAAAGAAACAGGAGACAATCGGATAGAAGGGGATTACCGGGGGAGTGGGGAGAGACGGGAGGGGGGTGGGGAAAGATCAAAAGTTGAGCAGAAAAGGTGAGTCTTTAAGAGGGCTTTAAAGGTTTTGAAGGAGGGTTCCAGGCGGAGGTCTGGGGGGAGCGAATTCCAGAGATTGGGACCGAGGAAGTGGAAGGCAGAGGAGCGTGTGGATTCGAGGTGTGCTTGGGAGGGGGAAGGCAGGATCAGGCGATTTGCATGGATTGCGTGGAGGGAGCGGTGAGGAGTGTGAAGGTGGATCAAATTGGCGAGGTAGAGGGGAGTGCCGGAATAAATGGATTTGTGGACGAACGTGAGAAACTTAAATTGCACACGAAATTTGATCGGAAGCCAATGTAGACGTATGAGAAGGGGGGTAATGTGGTCAAAACGGGAAGAGCAGGTAAGGATATGGGCTGCGGTGTTGTGGACTCTCTGTAGGCGTTGCAGTTGGGATTGGGGAAGACCAGACAGGGAAACATTACAATAGTCAAGGCGGGTGACAACGAGAGAAAGGAGAAGGGTGGTCATAGATGAGAAAGAAAGAAAGGGACAGACAGAACGAAGCTGTCATAGGGTGGAGAAACAACGTTGGACGACAGAGGAGATGTGAGCTTTGAAAGACAAGGATGAATCAAGGATCACACCAAGGTAACGCAAGGTTGTCACGAGGGGAACAGGGGAAGAAGAAAGCATAGGGAAGAGAGGGGGGGCAGGACTACCGGCGGTGAACCAAATGGCTGAGGTCTTAGAAAGGTTGATGTGCAAGAAATTGGAGGAAAGCCAGGAAGCCACGGAAGAAAGACAGTTGTTGAAAGGAACAATGTCAGGGGAGGCTGAGTCGGTGTGGTAGAGAAGAAAGATATCATCGGCATAGTAGTGGGCAGATATACCGTGTTGCTGCACCAAGAGAGTGAGAGGAGCGAGAAAGATATTAAACAGGAGGGGTGGAGGACAGACCCTTGGGGAACACCACACAGGAGGGGAGTAGAAGGAGACGATGAAGGGCCTGAGGTAACCGAGAAGGAACGGCCTGAAAGGAAAGACCGAAACCAAAGGAGCACAGTGCTGGGGAGAAGTCTGCTGTCTTGGTACATGTTGGTACCAATGGCATAGGAAAATGTGGTATGGAGGTTCTGGAGGCTAAATTTAGGCTTTTAGGTAGGAAGTTGAAATTGAGAACTTCCAGGGTAGCGTTCTCCGAAATGCTTCCCGTTCCCCGCGCAGGACCGAAAAGGCAGGCAGAGTTCCAGAGTCTCAATGCATGGATGAGACAATGGTGCAGAGATGAGGGTTTTGGATTTGTTAGGAACTGGGGAACATTCTGGGGAAAGGAGGGGCTCTTCCGAAGGGATGGGCTTCACCTTAACCGGGATGGAACCAGGCTGCTGGCATTAACCTTTAAAAAGGAGACAGAGCAGCTTTTAAACTAGATAATAGGGGAAAGCCGACAGTCGCCCAAGAGCGGATGGTTCGGAAGAATGTATCCTTGAAGGATACTACCAAGAGCAGAGAGGTTTCATAAAAGAGTAAAGTAGCCCAAATGCCCTCGAGTATGGAGCAGACAGAGCTTAAAGATCCCAAATTGCCCATATCTACCAATAGCCAGATTAATATGAATAAAATACAATCTCTAAAATGCTTGTATGCAAATGCTAGAAGTCTAAAAAATAAGATGGGAGAGTTAGAATATATAGCACTAAATGAGAGGTTAGATTTGATTGGAATATCAGAGACATGGTGGAAGGAGGACAACCAGTGGGACACTGTGATACCTGGGTACGAACTATATCGTAATGATAGAGCTGATCAAATTGGTGGAAGGGTTGCGCTCTATGTTAGAGAGGGCATTGAGTCAGAAAGGATTAAAGTTTTGCAGGAAACAAAATTTGCTGTAGAATCTCTATGGATTGAAATTCCATGTAAAAAGGGGAAGGCGATAGCAGTGGGGGTGTACTATCGACCGCCTGGCCAGAATGAACAAATGGATGATGAAATGTTTAAAGAAATCAAGGAAGATAACAAAAGTTACAGCACAGTAATAATAATGGGTAATTTCAATTACCCCGGTAACGACTGGGTCACTGTCACGGCAGGATATGCTAGAGAGATAAAGTTCCCAGATTAAATAAATGACTGCTTCTTGGAGCAGTTGGTTCATGAACCGACCAGAGGGGAAGCCATCTTAGACCTAGTCCTTAGTGGAACACCAGATTTAGTGCAAGAGATAAGGGTGTTGGGGCCACATGGCAATAGTGATCATAGCATGATCGCCTTTGATTTAATTAGTGGAGGAGGGATAGTAAGGAAATCCACAGTACTACCTTTTAACTTTTGAAAGGGAGACTATGATAAAATGAAGAAAATAGTTAAGAAAAACTAAAAGGAGCAGTTGAAAAGGTTAAAGACTTACATCAAGCTTGGGTGTGGTTGAAAAATACTATCTTGGAAGCCCAGACCAGCTGTATTCCACGCTTTAAGAAAAGTGAAAGGAAGTCCAAAAAACTGCCAGCATGGTTTAAAGGTGAGGTCAGAGAGGCTGTTGTTGCCAAAAAAGCATCTTTCAGGAAATGGAAAAAAGAGCCAAATGACGAAACCTGGAAACAGCACAAGGACTGGCAAGTCAAATGCAAGGCATTGATAAGGCAGGCAAAGGGAGAATTTGAGAAGAAGCTTGCTGCGGAAGCAAAAACGCGAAATAAAGACTTTTTCAAGTACATTCGTAGCAAAAAACCTGTGAGAGAGTCAGTTGGTCCATTAGATGATAGAGGGGTTAAAGGGGCACTAAGAGGCGACAAGGCGATAGCGGAGAGACTGAATGAATTCTTTGCTTTGGTCTTTACTGAGGAAGATGTAGGGATGTTACCCATGACTGAAGTGGTATTTAAAGGTGCGGAAGAATTGAAGGAAATATCGATACATCGGGAAGATGTATTACAACTATTAGGTAAACTGAAGAGTAGCAAATCACCTGGGCCAGATGGTATACATCCAAGGGTGTTGAAAGAACTGAAATATGAGATTGCAGATCTGCTATTAGTAATCTGTGAACTATCATTAAAATCATCTCTAATACCTGAAGATTGGAGGATCGCCAATGTAGCACCAATTTTTAAAAAGGGTTCCAGGGGTGATCCGGGAAATTACAGACCGGTGAGCCTCACGTCAGTACCGGGAAAAATGGTAGAAACCATCATAAAGAATAAAATTACTCAGCATGTCGATAGTCATGGCCGAATGGGAGACAGCCAACATGGCTTTAGACAAGGAAGATCATGTCTTAGTAATCTGTTATGTTTTTTTGAAGGTGTGAATAAACAGGTGGACAAAGGTGAGTCGGTTGATATTGCGTATCTGGACTTTCAGAAAGCCTTTCAGAAGGTCCCTCATCAGAGACTTTTGGCAAAACTAAAGAGTCATGGGATAGGAGGCAGTGTACTACTGTGGATCAGGAACTGATTAAAAGATAGAAAGCAGAGGGTAGGGCTCAATGGCCAATTTTCCCAATGGAGAAAGGTGAATAGTGGTGTACCCCAGGGATCTGTGCTGTGTCCATTGCTTTTTGACATATTCATAAATGACCTGGAAAGGGCAATAACGGAGTGAGGTTATGAAATTTGCAGATGACACAAAACTATTTAAAGTTGTTAAAACCCAGCTCATACAAAACCCAGCAGCCCGTCTTATTACATTCGCTCACCGATTTGATCATGTCACTCCCATTCTTTGTCAACTTCATTGGTTGCCTCTCCGTTTCCGGTTCCAGTATAAATTCCTCATTTTGACACACAGAGCCATCTACACATCCACTTCTCTTTATCTATCTAACCTCATTTCTCTTCACACTCCGTACCGCCAGCTTCGTTCTCTGCATGCCAATCGCTTGTCCTTATCCTCTCCGTCTCAGGCATGTTTAGAACAAACCCGTCACGCGACCTTCTTTTTTCTCTACACCGCACTCTGGAACGACTTGCCACCCTCCCTCTGTCTGGAATCCTCATATCCTAAGTTTAAAGAGTTACTGAAAACTCATTTATTCCAACAAGCCTTTGACCTCCCTCCTAACGTCCCTCCCTGAGTATTTGTCAGTTTGTGTCTGGTGTAGTTATTGTGTTTCTTGCACTGTCCTTTCCCTCTTTCCTATTTTACCATGGCGTTCCTTTTCCATAGTTTAGTAGCGTGGACCTTTTTTATTTATTGTAAACCGCTTTAATGTTCCGGCCAAAGCAGTATATAAAATGGAGAAATAAAGATAAAGATAAAGATTGTGGAAAATTGCAAGAGGATCTTGATAAATTGGAAGACTGGACATCAAAATGACAGATGAAATTGAATGTGGACAAGTGCAAAGTTATGCACCTAGGGAAGAACAACCCAAGCTATGGTTACACGATGCAAGGTTCCACATTAGGAACCACCACCCAGAAAAAAGATTTAGGCGTCATTGTGGATAACATGTTAAAACCCTTGGCCCAGTGTGCAGCGGCGGCCAGGAGAGCAAACAGAATGCTAGGTATCATAATGAAAGGAATGGAAAATAAAACAAAATATATTATAATGCGTCTATATTGTTCCATGGTGAGACCACACCTTGAATATTGTGTGCAATTCTGGTCGCCGTATCTTAAAAAGGATATAGCGTTATTAGAAAAGGTACAGAGAAGAGCCACCAAAATGGTAAAGGGGATGGAAGGATACTCTTATGAAGAAAGGCTAAAAAGGTTAGGGCTCTTTAACCTGGAAAAGAGAAGGCTGAGGGGCGATATGATAGAAGTCTATAAATTAATTAACGGAGTGGAACAGGTAGATTGATTGTTTATATTAACAGAATATAGAAAGACTTGGGGACATGCAATGAAGCTACAGGGTAAACTATTTAAGACTAATAAAAGAAAATATTTTTTCACTTGACGTGTAATCAAACTTTGGAATTTGTTACCGGAGGATGTAGTAAAGGCTGTTAGTGTAGCTGGGTTTAAGAAAGGTTTGGACAAGTTCCTGGAGGAAAGGTCCACAAACCATTATTAAGAAGGGACCCAGGATATCAATGCTTGACCCAGTACAAGCATTGTGGGACCTGTGTCTTTGGGGGAAACTGCTAGGTACGTATGACCTAGATTGGCCACTGTTGGAAACAGGATACTGTGCTTGATGGACCTTGGTCTGACCCAGTATTGCATATCTTATGTTCTTATGTTCTTATGGACCTTTCCTCCAGGAACCTGTCCAAACCTAGCTGTTTCCTCCAGCTCAACTCATCCAGAACCAGGGCTGGGGTTTGGTCAGGGCCGGTGCAAGGAGATGAGGAGCCCTAGGTGAACCTCTTCCCTTGCACCCCCTTCTCTCTCCGGCCTCCATTGCTGTTGCTGTCGTCCCTCTCCAGGACCTGCAGCAGTGGCAACGGCCTCAAACAGCTCCATGGTGCTTAACTTCGGCATCCCAGGATTGTTTGCTTCTGCCTCCATGCAAACAGGAAGTCAGCATCAGAAGCCAAATAGTCCCACAGCAACAAATGAGATCACACCAAACACTTATACAAAGGCACTATCACCTCTTTTCGTCTTCTGGCCATTCCTCTCCCTATGCACCCAAGCATCCTTCTAGTTTTTGCCGTCACCTTTTCTACCTGTTTACTGTAGCTACTTAAAGATAATCAGACACAATCACACCTAGGTCCCGCTTCTTTAGTGGGCAAAAGTACTTCACCCCTTATACTATATCGCTCCCTTGGATTTCTGCAGCCCAAATGCATGACCTTGCATTTTTTAACATTATATCTCAGCTGCCAAATTCTAGACCATTCTTCAAGCTTAGCTAGATCCCTCCTCATGTTATCTACACCTTCCTGGGTGTCTACTCTATTGCAGATTTTGGTATCATCCACAAAGAGGCAAACCTTACCCGACAGTCCTTCCGCTATATCACTAACAAAGATGGTAAAAGGAATCGGACCAAGGACAAATCCTTGGTGCGCACCACTGGTAACCTCCTTCTCCTCAGAGTGAGCTCCATTTACCTGTACCCTTTGTCGCCTCCCACTCAACCAATTTCTAACCCAAGCAGTAACTTTAGGGTCCATCCCTAGGGTGCTCAATTTGTTTATAAGTCAGCTGTGAGGAAAAGTGTCAAAGGCTTTACTGAAATCTAAGTACACCAAATCTAGGACTCTCCCTCGGTCTGACTCCCTGGTCACCCAGTCAAAGAAATCAATCAGATTTGACTGACAAGACCTTCCTCTGGCGAATCCATGCTGCCTCAGATCCTGTAATTCGCTGGACTCCAGAAACCTCACTATTTTCTCTTTCAGCAGCGCTTCCAATAACTTACTCACCACCAAAGTTAAACTAACCGGCCTGTAGTTTTCAACAACATTCTTACTTCCGCTTTTGTGTAAAGGGACCACATGTGCCTCTCTCCAGTCCTTTGGCACCACTCCCGACTCCAATGAGGCATTGAATAGGTCAGTCAGTGGAGCTGCTAGAATGTCCCCAAGTTCCCTCAGTATTCTAGGATGTAGCCCATCTGGTCCCATCGCTTTGTCTTCTTTAAGTTTAGTTAGTTTCTCACAAACACAGTCTTCTGAAAATTGTTCAAGATGCCCCTCGCTTCTGTTCCTGTTTGTGGGTGTTTTCTGAGGTCCTGCTCCTGGTTCTTCATCTGTGAACACAGAACAGATATATTTGTTAAGCAATTCCGCTTTATCCTCATCAGCTTCTGCATATTCCTCCCCTTCACCCTTGAGTCTGACAATATCTCTTTTGCCCTTCCTCTTTTCACTAACATATCTGAAAAATGTCTTATCCCCCCATTTTATTACAAACCTGGAGAGCAGCAAACCTGAGTTGGGGGACTGAATTATGGATCTTTTGCGTGGCAATACACATTGCTCGCCATTTGAGCCACTAGATTCGTCTGTAACACTTTCTATAAAGGAAAACGTATTTAAGCTTTGATAGGTTGGCTGTTTCTAAGAATTTTGCTGGGCTGTGCCATTTGAAGTGGTATTGGTAAGCCTAAAATACATTTATTACCTTCAAATTAAATAATGATAAATTGCTACATTTATTGCAAGGCAGCTTAGGTTAATCATCTTAGTTTTGACTGTGTCCCCAGTAGAAAATAAATGGGGTGATATTCAAAGGAAGTTATATATTCACCTAGTGCCTGCTTCTGTGTGATATATATACTAGAGGTGGAGAATGAGTGGGGAGGTGCAGGACTGGAACTGAGGTATGTACTTTATAAAATATGTGCATATGCAATGATTCCTACCAGATCTTGAAGGACTAGAAAAAGGGACTGTTACTTCTGGAGAGAGATCTGCAACTGTGAGTATATACTTCTGGTAATTTTCTAAAAGGAATTCTTTGTATTAAAGCTAATTAATCTGTGAACCCACTATTTTTTGTTAAATCAGTCAGGGCCTAGTAGCAGCAGTTCAAGTTTAAATTTAAAACACAGAGGAGAACTTTCTGGTTACATTTCATACCCAGCAGAGAGCGTGTAGTTTAAATTTAATAGTCAATCAGGGCCTAGTAACAGCAAAGTACTTTTAGTTTAAATTTAAAACACAGAAGAGAGCTTTCTGGTTACATTTGGAACCCAGCAGAGAGCTTGCAGTTTACATTTAATAGTCACTCAGGGCCTAGCATCAGAAAAGTACTTTTAGTTTTAAAACACAGAAGAGAGCTTTCTGGTTACATTTGGAACCCAGCAGAAAGCTTGTAGTCTAAATTTAATAGTCACTCAGGGCCTAGCATCAGCAAAGTACTTTTAGCTTAAATTTAAAACACAGAAGAGAGCTTTCTGGTTAAATTTAGAACCCAGCAGAGAGCTTGTAGTTTAAATTTCATAAGAAGTTAGAGCCTAGCAGTAGCTAAGAGCTATAATTTAAATTAAATCAGAATATAGCTTACCTCAGCAGCACAAGACAGGATACTGTGTAGCAGCCCTCTTTTGATAAGGCAGGCAAAGGGAGAATTTGAGAAGAAGCTTGCTGCGGAAGCAAAAACGCGAAATAAAGACCTTTTCAAGTACATTCGTAGCAAAAAACCTGTGAGAGAGTCAGTTGGTCAATTAGATGATAAAGGGGTTAAAGGAGCACTAAGAGGCGATAAGGCGTTAGCGGAGAGACAATGAATTCTTTGCTTCGGTCTTTACTGAGGAAGATGTAGGGATGTTACCCATGACTGAAGTGGTATTTAAAGGTGCAGAAGAATTGAAGGAAATATCGATACATCAGGAAGATGTATTACAACTATTAGATAAACTGAAGAGTAGCAAATCACCTGGGCCGGATGGTATGCATCCAAGAGTGTTGAAAGAACTGAAATATGAGATTGCAGACCTGCTATTAGTAATCTGTGAACTATCATTAAAATCATCTCTAATACCTGAAGATTGGAGGATCACCAATGTAACACCAATTTTTAAAAAGGGTTCCAGGGGTGATCCGGGAAACTACAGACCGGTGAGCCTGACATCAGTACCGGGAAAAATGGTAGAAACCATCATAAAGAATAAAATTACTCAGCATGTAGATAGTCATGACCTAATGGGAGACAGCCAACATGGCTTTAGACAAGGAAGATCTTGTCTTACTAATCTGTTATGTTTTTTTGAAGGAGTGAATAAACAGGTGGACAAAGGTGAGTCGGTTGATATTGCGTATCTGGACTTTCAGAAAGCCTTTGACAAGGTCCCTCATCAGAGACTTTTGGCAAACCTAAAGAGTCATGGGATAGGAGGCAGTGTACTATTGTGGATCAGGAACTGGTTAAAAGATAGAAAGCAGAGGGTAGGGCTAAATGGCCAATTTTCCCAATGGAGAAAGGTGAATAGTGGTGTACCCCAGGGATCTGTGCTGGGTCCACTGCTTTTTGACATATTCATAAATGACCTGGAAAGTGGAATAACGAGTGAGGTTATCAAATTTGCAGATGACACAAAACTATTTAAAGTTGTTAAAACCCAAGAGGATTGTGGAAAATTGCAAGAGGATCTTGATAAATTGGAAGACTGGGCATCAAAATGGCAGATGAAATTTAATGTGGACAAGTGCAAGGTTATGCACCTAGGGAAGAACAACCCAAACTATGGTTACACGATGCAAGGTTCCACATTAGGAACCACCACCCAGGAAAAAGATTTAGGCGTCATTGTGGATACCATGTTAAAACCCTCGGCCCAGTGTGCAGCGGCGGACAAGAGAGCAAATAGAATGCTAGGTATGATAAGGAAAGGAATGGAAAATAAAACAAAAGATATTATAATGCCTCTATATCGTTCAATGGTGAGACCGCATCTTGAATATTGTGTGCAATTCTGGTCGCCGTATCTTAAAAAGGATATAGCTTTATTAGAAAAGGTTCAGAGAAGAGCCACCAAAATGGTAAAGGGGTGGAAGGATACTCCTATGAAGAAAGGCTAAAAAGGTTAGGGCTCTTTAACCTGGAAGAGAGACGGCTGAGGGGAGATATGATAGAAGTCTATAAATTAATGAACGGAGTGGAACAGGTAAACGTAGATCGATTGTTTACCTTATCAGAATATAGAAAGACTTGGGGACATGCAATGAAGCTACAGGGTAAACTATTTAAGACTAATAAAAGAAAATATTTTTTCACTGAACGTGTAATCAAACTCTGGAATTTGTTACCGGAGGATGTAATAAAGGCTGTTAGTGTAGCTGGTTTTAAAAAAGGTTTGGACAAGTTCCTGGAGGAAAGGTCCACAAACCATTATTAAGAAGGGACCCAGGATATCAATGCTTGACCCAGTACAAGCATTGCGGAACCTGTGTCTTTTGGGGAAACTGCTAGGTACGTATGACCTAGATTGGTCACTGTTGGAAACAGGATACTGGGCTTGATGGATCTCGGTCTGACCCAGTATGGCATATCTTATGTTCTTATGTAGATCCGCACAGAGTTACTCCTGCCTGACTCTTGTAAGTTTCTGTGGGAGCTGTTTGATAAGGTGTATGAGTGCAGACAATATGCTGCCCTTATAAAATGAGTGCAGCATATTTGTCTATGTGCCTTTGCAGCCTAGGCACCTGATATGAATATGAAGTTCTATGGAGCCATATTAAAAAAAATTTAATTGGTTGGCAGACTTGCTAACTGTTTAAACCGTGATCAGCAGGATATCCAGTGGCACTAAATCATTTAGTGCTGTTGAATATCCTCTGCTACCCGGTTTGTCGGGGAAGAGTGGAGAGAGCATCAGGGGTTAAATAGTCACTGGCAATATTAAACTGTTGGTCGGTGAACTCTAAGATCGTGGCCTGCGGGGACATGTCTAAATCAAAAATGAGTCCCCTTTGAACTTAATTGTGCATCCGCAGATCTGGACGTGCCCGCGGGTCCAGAAATGGGGAGATAGACGTGTTTGTGGGGCACGTGCAAGTGCTATTCGGCTGACCCCGTGCCTCAGATGCAGGTAAACGTTTTGGATGTCCCTGTGCCCACTGTATTCTGAAATGTTGCATGTTTTGGATCGTGCCCATCCCTGCAATGTACCCACGGACGACACACCCCTCTGGGAAAAACGTGCATCTCCTAAGCTGCTCATCACAGACAGTAGTTTGCTGATGCACACTAGACATAAGATATAGATAAGACATAGATAAGATATGAAACTCTGATGCATACCAATTGCATGAATGTAAATATGTTTTGAATTCCCCTGATGATGGTACAACCCACAAGCCAGATAGCAGGGGTGCGTAGACAGTGACAAATTCCTTTATTGCAACCAACCAAACCCCTAGGCATTTTGGCCAAAGGCCTTCCTCAAGGGGAAACCAAAACCTCAAACAAACATAAAAACAATAGATTAAAAAATGTAAATGTGCATAAGTTAAAAAATAAATATTACAAAATTAATAACATATATACATATACAGTATTAATAAATAAATAAACACCATATACAAAATAATAATAACAGAACATATAACTGTAGGGCAGGATCATATATGTATGCTAGTTACCTTTGAAGAAGCTGTGCGAAGTAGCTGTGTAACCTCCTTTTGTAAAAACGATTTAATACATAAAAGGGTGTTGCAATACATAAATAAGTATACAAAACATATATATTCTGTAAAACACATATATAAAATAACTATATATAAAAAGCAAGAACGCAAGGCTGACAAGCGAAGAAAGAAAAAGTAACTGAAAGACAAGACAATAATACCTTATCCAAAGACGTTATTTATACAAACCATGTAAATACTTCAGTATCATTGTAAAACCAAAATATCTATCAAACAAATGCAATACCTGGTTGATTGTACTGCTTATATATTGGAGCACTGTCGAGGAAGCCACTAATTTGTAACAGCCTGTAGGAGATAGTAAAAGAATATTTTATTGCATGAGAATCCTCCATAGTATGCACTAAGGGGTATATTTACTAAACTGCGGTAACGTTACAGACTGCACGTTATGTAACGTTAACGCTCGTTAGGTAACATTAACGCATGGTATGTAACGTTAACGCGCGTTAACATTACTTAACGATCGTTAACGTCCCCGGCCACGGTAAACACCGCAGAGGGTGGAGAGAAGGCGGGGGAAGGGGTCAATGGGCGGGGAGAGGCTCCCTGCACACTAACGCGCTGAACTGAAGGGCTGAATCATACCGCGAATGAAAACCTGCCGTTAGATGCACATTTGCAGGAGAGAGAAACCATTTAAGTGTCAGCAATGTACAGCATAGACAGGGAGCCCAAGAAACGTGATAGTAGTGCTCCATGTCCAGCACCAGCATAGTGCCCAAGTATGAAAGGCCACTATGGCAATGGTGCAAGTGGGGCATAGGAGGCTGCAGGTGGGACATGTAGTGGGGGCAGCAGGGGCACAGGGTGGACTAGGCGGGCGCCTAGGTGGCACGTAGGAACATAGAAACTGGAAATCATCATGACAGCAGCTGATAAAGTCCAAACACAATCCACCTACATCTACCTGGTCCACCCGAGCTAACAGTTGCCAGGGCATTGACCTGACATACCCCCAGCCAACCCTCCCCCAAGCGGAAAGAACAGACTATTGGTAGGCGGTAATGGGGGGGGATGTGAGGATGCTCATGTATGCCCCATGCCCCAGACTCCGCTCCCTAGGCGACCACCTACCCACACAGTGGATGGCCTGGGACTGCACACTACCAGCACCGACAGCATATGGCCATGTCAGCATGGCAGGGGGTTGTGTGCCCATGCTGGAGGGGGCAGTGGAACCTGCCTGCAGTGGACCTAGGCCACGCTCTGTACCAGTACGTGGTGTGCAGTGCAACATAAAAGGTCTGGCTGAGGAAAGGTAGCCCCAGGGACCACCATGCATCTGTGGCAACAGTGTGGTGCAGTACACCCAGTGAGTGTGTCCAGAAGCAGAGGGTCACAGGTTCAAGCCCCAGCTGTGCTTCCTGCAAAGCATGTCCCCATGTTATACCCTACAATGCAGATACAACAGCAACATGTGCAAAGCCCAAAGCAGCAGCGAACAGGGGTACAAACACCCACTCACACAGGCTCCACAATCCAAAGATGCATGGAGAGTCAGGCTGTTGGCCCCAGCATTGAGCTGCAGTTATCACCAGGGCACTACTACTATCTCCTGCACAGTTTAGCAATGTTGGCACTGTGATCAGGACCAGTGTGGTGGGCAGGGTTGCCAACCACCCCTATCTGTGCACAATGCTGCAATTGGAGTGTGTGTGTGTATGTCTATCCATTGTTTTGTGGCTGCCCACACCTCACCGGGCCCACAATGTCCCACTGTTACCAGTGTTAGCATGAATATGTGCATAATGAGGAGCAAAGTGTTGTGGGTATTTATTTTTTTATTTATTTATTACAAGTTCTTATATACCGCACTATTCGGCATCAGCGCGGTTTACATTATAACATAAAGACCATAACAACAAGCTGTTTGGTTTACATCGAACAGGAGTACAAACTTGGAGAACCGGGGTAAACTATATACATGAGATAATTACAGGACAGGGCGGATTGTCCAGGATGCATCTTCACAGGGTGTGGGGCAATGGCTGGGACACTGTAGTGCCCGACCACCACCTGCATGGACAGGGTGGCCACAGCATGGCATGCTGGGAGGGCACTCAC
Organism: Ichthyophis bannanicus; assembly: GCA_033557465.1. NCBI lineage: Eukaryota > Metazoa > Chordata > Amphibia > Gymnophiona > Ichthyophiidae > Ichthyophis > Ichthyophis bannanicus. The sequence continues at coordinate 576,429,932 of CM066033.1, forward strand.
TCTGACCGAGCAGTGACCATGGCATGTCTAGGTCCCCACATAGCACTCGATATTATCTGCCTCCAGTGATCCTATTGTGTCCCCAGTGCTGGGGCCACAATCACTGAAATGCCTGCTTGGTGCACATAGTTCCTCTGTGAGCATGCACTATGGACTGGCTAGTGGACTGTCTGCAGTTAGACTGTGCATGGTCGGAACACCTATACGGTGCAGTCTGACTGTGCTGTCTACAGGATACAGATGGACACCGAATTACCTTCAGCTGCACTGTAAGGAACACCTGTCAAACACTGGCAGTGATAGGGATGTACAGCAGGGCCTATCTCTAGCACCACATGTACTGCGGACCTAGTGCCGGGCACCCTTCCTATCCCACAGAACCTTCACAATGGCATGGTCTGTAGCTACTCTGTGCCAGTATCACACACTGTCAGTTCGTCTTTCCAAGCTGACGTACCGGAGAGGTGCAGACCCCATTTGCTGATCAGCTGTAGACAGCTATTCAGCATGTGCATTGCATCATGGGTACTGGTGCGTTTACCCTATCCTGGCACTCAGAGCAAACGGTTTGTGCGGTGACATGCAGTCCTTCTGTACCCAGCCATTGCTGTGACATACACCACAGAGGTATAGCCTACTGGTTAATACAATGCCATTCTTGGCAGTGTTCATGGGTTCAATTCCTCATTGTTCCCTCCTCTCATGCCTGTCCTACTCAAATAGTGTGCATGCCTGTAACAGGCAGATTTGTGCTGCCAGCCCATAATACCCTTGCAACAATTGCCAACATTCCCTCGGTCCGTCTATCTGCATCTGTCAGCTGTGTAGAGTCCTGTCTGCCCGTGCAGGCTGTCACCCCACATCATGCACTGCTACCCTTTCCTGCATTGCGCCTCTTCATGCTTGCCTCACCTGTGCCTGATCTGCATGGCACCACCACTCCTCTGTCCACCCCATCATTGTAACTATCCTGCCACCTCCGCCTCCACTGGGGGACACGTTTTCCCATCGTCTGCCACCAACTGTCTTTCCAGTACTTTACATTGCCAACACCCTGTGCTGTGGTACAGTTGCCCCCAGCCATATGGGATGCCCGCAGATATGGCAGGTCCAGCGGCTCCCAGCTCTCCCTCCTTCACTCACCTGTTCATTGCCTTTCCTGAGTGCTCTATCTAGTGTTAGGGCTACATCTGTCTCTGTTCCTCACAGGTCATGCTTGTCATCCTGCAGCACCTTGCAGTTCTTAGGGCACACTGACCTAGGGCACCATAACCTTGTTAGGCCACCGTAACCTATGGTTCCGTAACCCAGGGTGCCCTCTAAGGTGCCCTGTCCAGGGGTGCCTAATACGGCGCATAGCCTAAGGAGCCCTACTGTATAGGGCACCTTACAAAGCGCCTTATGAGGCACCTTACAAGGCACCTTATAAGGCACCTTCCAAGGCACCTTATAAGGCACCTTACTTATACGGCACCTTACAAGGCACCTAACAAAGGCGCCCTACAAGGCGCCTTGTAATGTGCCTTGTAAGGTGCCCATATTCCCCCAAAACACCTCCATAACCATGGTATTACACACACGAACCCCCTTACTCAAAACTAAATAACTCACCCCCCCTGTCTGACACCCCATACACACCCCTGATTTACGTCATAAAAGGAAATAAATTCCAAAATATACACAACACACAACCACTGTAAATATCCAATGTAAATAATTTAATGGTTGTTTGTATTACTAATACATCATGAAGTTGAAGTTTTGGTCAATGTAAATAGTTAAACTAAACCGTTCATTGTAAATAGTTGAATCTGATTGTTCAATGTAAATGTATACATCTGTGTACAATTGTTAAAATGTTCCTTGTAAACCACCCTTGATCGCTGGAAGGGGCGGTATAGAAAAATATAGATAAATAAATAAATAAATAAATAAATAAGGTGCCTTATGAGGTGCCTTGTAGCGTGTGTTAGTTGGTAACATGCGTTAGCTGATACGGCTTGCTGTAATGATGCACCACCCACGCCTTTATATGGCCATCTGTACCTTTACCGCGGAACCTAACGCAAATGACATTACCGCAGTTTAGTAAACATATCCCTAAAAGTAGTACATGTTGTTTCAAAACTGCGGGTGGGCAGGAACTATGGAAGTTCACAAAACTAAAGTAACCGCTAAAATATGCTGTGTGTGAAATATCAAACCAAGAGAGGAGTTACTGTATCCAAATCACCATTTGTGATGTACGGACTGCACATCTCATATAGTGAAAATAACGAAGAGAACCAACAAATAAGAGGGGACTGAGATAATAGAAAGACCATTTGAGAAGAACACAACGAACGGGAAGACCTCTAATAGATCAGGATAAGATATTCTCAATTGTAAAAAGCGTATTTAAAAGACAATGCGTCGGTGCCGGTAGTAAATTTGAACCGCAGCAAGGCATTGCGTTCCTGAAGTGCAATTAAAATCGGAAACATCCTATTGATAATAATCAGTGCACAAACCTGAATAAGAGGTGCCAAAAAATCTCTTCTGTCGCTTTAGCAGAATCCAAAAGTAGCGCAATCGTAGTCTTGAATATAAAGACGCAAAATCCGCACCAAAAGCAGTTCAAAGGGCATTCAGCGAGTAATACATGATCCTAAAGCCAACCGATTTTGACAAGTATAGAGAATCATCTGAGGAGAATTCCACTCTCATCGATATATGCAGAACTTATTTGAAAGCGTGGCCAGTGTTTTCCTGAAGTATTATAAATTATTATGAGCAACCTAGCCCATATACCAGTCCCCCTCATGCCCTGAAAAATGCTAGGTAGTCCCAGTGCACCCCAATATGGTATAAGAGAATGTAAAAACAAACATGTCTGTCAGGACATTTTATTTATTTATTTGCATTTGTATACCGCTACTTCCAGCGATCAGAAGCGGATAACATTACACATCAAACATAGCTAAATATGGTAGGAATTGGTACATTTACATTTAGATTTCGGTAAGGTTACAACTGTGATGAAATTAAATTTACATTTGATTTTCATGTGAGAATCATTAGAATTTACAGAGTAATTTCAACATAAGAATAAACATTTATAAATATGTACACTTTTATGTGAGAAGAGCCTTATGCTTGGGCTTGTGATAGTTCATAGGTTAGTGATTGTCATTATAAATTGAGGAATGGTTCTTTTGTCTCTATTTATTGTTTAGGTCAGGTTGAATAGTTCTTGAAAGAGGTGCGTTTTTAGCTTTTTTCTAAAGTCTTTCAAGTCAGAAGTTGACCTTAGGTCTGCAGGCAGTTGGTTCCACAAAGTAGGTGCTGTGTAAGTGAAAGTTTGATTAGTTGTGTATGCTTTGGCTGATCTGATGCTGTTTGGTATTTATTTATTTACATTCTCTTATATACCATGCTATTCTGCATCAGTGCAGTTTACATTGAACAAACTGAAATTACATTGAACAGGGCATTATAACTTGGAGATATCTATTTTACAGGGAACATGGGCTATGGAGGGTTAAGTGGCTTGCCCAAGACCACAAGGAGCACCTGTGGGACTAGAAACCCCACTCCTTCTGGCCCAAGGTTGCTGTCCTCTAGTGGGATTTGAACCCCTGACCCTCCGGCCTGAAGTACCTTGCCCCAACCACTAGGCCACTCCTCCACATGTATGTATAAGGAGTTTGCGTTACAACTTCTTCTATTTCTGGATGGGGGTAGAATGTTGATGAGGGTGTTGAGGTATAATGGTGCTATGTCATGTATGAGTTTGAAAGGACATACCTTGCATCAAACGGTATGTGGCATTAGGAACTGACTCCAGTAATTTCTGCCCTGGTAATCTCTACAAACACACTTTAAATTGCTAGGGATGGACCCTCACCAAGTCCACAAAACCCCTAACTAACCTTGCAGGACCCCAAAGGATGCATAATATTGCTGAGCAACAAATGTATGCCCTTTTCGTGCCTCTGACTTATAAGTGCACACATTCTGCTGCTCTGCACTACTATTCCCCTCTTATCTCTCCCTACACCCCTCTCTGGGAAATCCGCACTTCTGTCAGATTGTTTCTATCTGTGCTCTTCTCTTCTACTGCCAAATCTAGATGTCACTCCTTTCACCTTGTTGCTCCTTGTGCCTAGAATAAACTACCTGTGTCTCTTTGTCAGGCTTCGTCCCTGGCCCTCCTCAAATCCCAGATGAGCGCTCACCTCATTCTTGCTGCAGCTGGATCTGATCCACCTAAGCTCCCTTGTGTTTCCTGACCATTTCCCTGTATGTATCCTTCCACAGCTGCTGTGTTGTCTAGACTGTAAGTTCTGCTGAGCAGGGACTGTCTTTTACATGTGTCTGTGCAGCACTGCATACGCCTTGTAGTGCTATACAACTGATCAGTAGTAGTAGGTGTAGTAGGGCCTTCTGGCTATGGCATCTGAGGCCCACCTATCTGGGTACTGGCATTTTTCACAGCAGCTACACCTGTCTCATTGTGGCATATGTCATTCTGTATACATCTGCTACCTGTGGGGCAACCCTGTCTGCCTTCCCACAGCCAGTTTTGTGGCACTGCTCCCCTGGTCAGGCCTGTATGGGCATGAGAGAGGAATCCCCATGCTACACACAGCAAGTAGCCAGACTCCAAATATATCACCACTCTTACAGCTCTCATTGATCCTGGTCTGGGTAGGAATGTAGATCACATGGGGCAATCCGGGGAATGTTGGCACTACATCAGTCGGGTCTCCCAGTGCCAGGCACAGCGAATGTATAGATGCCCTATCACACTGTCAACAATATCTGATCTTATCAGAGTACCCTATGTAAAATAATCCAGAAGTAATCAGCATAGGTTCCCTATGGCTGAATGTGAAAACATATCCCTGTCAATAATAAGGGCATTCAGCAGTGCAAACAGCACTAATACATGCTCAAAAGCAACACCATTGGTCCCACATAATGTGCATTATGGGACACATTAGTGCTGTTTCCACTGTTGAGTGCCTTTATTCTGAAGGTCCCTTAACATTGCCAGGTATATGTTTTGATATTTAGCTATGGTGAACCCTCTCTAGGTTTGACTGCCCAATCACACTTGTACCCAGTGGCACTGTGGTCATCCATGCGGTCCAGGTACTGGCCAGGCTTTCATATATCCCATGAATTGCACATGAGCACACCAGATCCCTCCCGTGCACCCCTCAAACTATACACACACACACACACACACACACACACACCCTCCTTTTCTGCACAAAATCATGATTCTGCCAAAAGGATGCCCTGAACCTATACACAACAGCTATGGCATAACATAATCGCATGGGGTACCAGGACTACAAATATGAACTATCCTTTCCCTGCTCACACCCATACTATCCATGCATCAGCAGTCCCATTTTTCTGAACATGGGGATTTTTGGGACCCCATAGATTGGCTCCTTTAGTACAAATAGCAATAGGTGCATATTCTGAATAAACACTAGTGCTCATGTTAATATTCCTGTAAGGGTATTTAGAAATGTTTCTTTACCTTACAACATTCCCTCACCTCTGCTCCTTGTACCTTAAGACTGCAGTCACACTAGTTCATGACATATTTGTCACAACCATTCTTCAATATGGGTCGCATTGCAGAGAAGAGCAGAATTCTTTCTAAGTCCTGGCCTTAGTCTACGTTTTAGCAGGAATAACATGGACCTTTCCGGAAAACACTTAATATGTACATGGTTTTTTCCTGAATACGCTTTCTATGTCTCCATGGCTGACCACGCCCCGTTCTGCCCTCTGAGATTCCTGTGTTAGTGCCGTGGATGTGCATGTTAGCAGTGTTTTAGAATATGGTCTGGGACGTTTTCGCCACATAAATGTTTGCGCCGCACGTACAAACCCCTTATTCATGTTCTGGAATGACCCCCTAACTGGCTAAAATTAGGCCAAAAAAATAGGTGTCCTAACTTTAGCTGGTTTAGCTATCTGGCCAGCAACTCAGTATTGCCGCTGACAAGTTAGCTAATCTTCCATGCGGCCAAACCGGATATTCAATGCCGGTGGCTGGATATGATCCTAGCAATAGCCAGCCACTTTATTCGGGTTGGCTACCACCATTGAAAATGTCCCTGTCTGTGTACAGCCTGTACATGTGCAGTTTTGTTGATTCTGAGTTGAGACACTCTTGAGGGGCAAAGGTAGAGAGGGATTCACAATTCATAAATAGTTTTGAGAATTTGACCATAGACATATAACCCCCCCCCTCAAAAACATATGTATGATAAAGAACAGTTGTAAAAAAGTGCATACATTTCCTGGACTGATTTTCAAAGTGCACACACCTATATACTTTTGAAAAGTATGTATAAGATGATGTATAAAATCCGTGGTATATAACAGCTGTAATTAAATAAATACAATTCACTAAAGTCCGCATAGGAAAAAGTATATGCGTAGTTTGTACACATGCACACTACTATAAAATTACCCTTGATGGATTCAACAAAAGATGTATTTGCACAAATTTAAAGTGTGATGGTACTTGTGAATTAGCTATAAGCATGTGAGGCAGTCTGCTAGAGTTTGTTAGTCCAAGGAAGAAAGGCGTCTGCTCTGCTGCAATACCTAAAAGTTATTTTTTCATAATTAAGGTCTAATTCACTCTGAGGATTTTAGATTGCCTGGTGCCAGTGAAGGAGTGGGGGTTCTGCTGCCAACAGCTACAGAGATGCCAAGGGTGAACCATCCCATGGAGTGAGATTTACTGCCCTAGAGAGTGAGATTGAAGTCCAGAGTGAGATTTAGAAAGACGTAAATGTCGCATTGCTTTGCAAATGAAAAAAGCAGCATAAAATGAGATTTGCTTTTCCTTGGAGTCTCTAAAAGGATGCAGACACAGTGAAGGCAATGTGGGTACATTCTCTGGACTGAAGATTGCTCTCCACTCAGTGGCTAAAAGCATGTGAAGAGGTCTCACAGCTCCCGTACTTGTAGTTATATAAGGAAGGGCTGGTACAGGAGGAGGCAATGCACAGGAAGGGAGCTCAGAGCTCTTCCCACTGGCTGGGCCACTTGCTTATTCCTCTCCTAGGCTTATCTTTCATGAAAGCAATGATCAGGATCAGGGCATTAGCAGAGGCTCTAAGGAGCTCAAAGAGTATGAGAGTGAGAAAGCCTTCAAACGAGTGTGACACAATCCTAATGAGTGAGACTTGGCATTTCTGCAGCTACAGGAATGCTGATTTTCCTCTTTTAGTAATGTGAAGGCACATGTTACAAAGCAGGCACATTCAGTTTCAGGTACGATTTCACAAACGTGGATGTGCTTGACATGGACGTCTACAGGGACATCTACACAGACATCCCCAGAATGGCATTTGAGAATGGGAATGTCTACTAGCCTAATGGTTAGAGTTGTAGAGGAAGCCAGGGTTCAAATCCTGCTGCTTGTGATCTTGGGCAAGTCACTTAATCTTCTCTACACTATCTGGGTGCTTTAAGGCCAAAACAAGCACTTTCCCATTGCCTATCTGTGCCTGGGGCAGGTCTTAACTTGGATGTCCCTGACACGATTGATTGGGGATGTTTTAAGTCCATGCACCACCCCTGACTACTTGGAGGTCGCCACACTGGAGATGTCTTTAAAAGTCATTTGTAAAATGACTCTGGGGACATCTCTGTGGCATGGATGTCCACATGCATGTTCTCAGGCATCCAAATGACGACTAAAGCTTTTAAAATGACATTCATCGTAACATAGCAGATTATGACAGATAAAGACCAGCCTGCCTGTCCATTCTTCCCAGTAAGGTATTTACGGTTGTAACTACCACTCTGTGCAGGTTATCCCCACTCTATGCTTCTTACTTTGGGTTTGCACTTTGATTATAGAATGCTATAATTTGTCTGCATACTTGCAAAAAAGTAGACATGGTCATTTACACATTTTCTGCCATTTACTCCACTATTTTATAAAGTCAAGTACGCGCGTGCTTTGTGACTTTTAAAACAGGCACAAAATATGCACATGAAAATGTGTGTTAACTAGGTATGACTTTATAAAATTACCCTCCACATGCTATACTGCACAAATAATAGTGCAAACAGGTTTGTTGTTCTTATGCTTCTCATACTGCTCCTTGGACTCAGTTCAGAGTACAGAACAGATCATCCTGCATCCCATCCCTGCAAAGGAGAGTTGTGCCTTGAGGCTTCTTATTTCTACAAATGACAGATATTTCGGTTCATGCTGGGAGATGCTATCCAAGACTTCCTCCGAATTCTTTTTTATGCTTGGAGAATGCAGTATGATTTAAGACAGACAGATCTGTCTCTTGGCTTGTTAAAAGCATCTGTCCTGCCTGGCGCTCGTTCCCTGTCTCATTGTGACTCTTCTGTTACTTTGGCAGGAAAGGCAAAGTTATCTTGCTGGAAGGCATTCAGTCCAACGAGGAACGAGAAACTTATTGTCCTTAAGGCATTTGGAACATATGACACAATCTCTGACAATGTCATGGATGAACTGGAGACCTTTATGTGCCAAGTTTATCATGTAAATGCCTAGATAATTATGCTTACAGAATTACATGGAAGGAGGCTTGTGCAAAAAAAATGGATCCATTTAGAAAAATTGCCTCCAACAAGAGATGTACTTATACTTGCAGACAACAGTGTTAGCTATCAAGCACTGATGTGGTCCCAGTGTGATTTAGCAAAAGCAGCTCTTTAGGGGAATAAAAAACAATGATGAATATATCACTCTTGTAATGTGCGACATACCATTTGTCCATGTATTAAGTTCTGCGGTTGATCAAATGCTTTTGTGCTAAGAATTAATGCTTTCTACCTTGCAAATGCTTGGCTTACAACCTACAGGTCAAAAAGTAATCAAATACACAAAAACCTATGATTTATTTTTGAAAACTGTGTTTATTGAACCACAAACAAAACTACAAACAATTGTTTACATACATACAGGTGCCACTGGGTGGGGCCAACTCTTATCCACCACTCCAGTAACCAATGTTGAACATAGCTGTGGTATAACTTTTTTATTAACCCCCCCTCCTTCCCGATCCCCCTCCCCTCCTCCACCTCAGCACAGCTCCCCTCGTATCTTGCCCACCCAGGAACTCACCTATGAACCCGTCTCCCAACCCCCCCGTAGTATCCCCGCTAGACTCCCATTCTGCACTCTTCCACGCCAACCTATCCCATGTGGAAGACTTCATTATGGGCCTAGGGCCCCAATCGTTGAATATAGGGTTCCCTTTTTTTACGTTTCCCATGCAAGTGTGTTGTCAATTTTGAGGAAGCCACATATGTATTCATGGATGTAACTCAGTTAGAGAAATTTGTTCTTGATCGCTCAGATACAGCTGTTGGGGATAATTCTGGTTCTTAGATAGATATTCTCCGAATTGTAGGCCTTCGGGCCTTGTTTTCTATTCTTTAGTGTTTTTTCTTTCCTTGGTAATCTTTGACCGTATTCCATAATGTGGACTTTATCAGCTTCATTTTTCTTGTAGTTATATTTCTATTCATGTATTGTATCGTGATTTTCCTATGCTTATTTGGTGTAATTTTCATCAAAATTAAAAAAAAAAAAAAAAGAATATAGGGTTCCCAGATCAGCAGGAAGGAAGTCCAATGTTTAACATTACCCTTGGCCCCTTTCCTTTCAAAGAGCATCAACTGATGAAAACTATTACGCCATTCCCAAAAGGTAGGGGCACTTATTCTCTCCACCTATGAAGTATCGGCCCTTTCCCTACCAGACATGCCTTCCTCACCAGTAATCGTTCCCATCTTTCCTTAGGGTGGAGTGGTCCAAGCCTATCCAACGCTACAAAAGCCTCCGTCCACTGAATTTGCTGGTGGAGCAGATCACTCATGTAGGTACTAATCCTCATCCAATAGTGTTGAATTTTTGGACATCCCCACCACATGTGACCCATGTCTGCGAGAGGAGTCAAACACCTAGGGCAACTCCCATCACACGCAAGCCCACTCCGCAAGACCCGTCTTGGGGAAAAATGCACCCGCGTGACACTTTTAAAATGCACCTCTCTCCATTTAGTCCCCTCCACCACTCCCACAATCCTACCTAGGGCCTTAAGAACTGAACCCGGGGGCACCCCCTGACCCAACTCCTCCGCCCACCGAGCCTCCTCTCTGGAATAATCCGGCTGCTTAAGGTATGGCAACAGCCTTTTCTTCAACCCTGATATTGTGTTTGGAGACCCTTCCCCTAGTGTGAAAAACTCTAAGATCCGCGCCGAGCTTTCCGACGTTAGTTCTCTTTCTGTGAGAGATGCCACATAATGGGAAACCTGTAGATAAGCAAAGTAGTGACTACCACTCAGCTCATACTCCCTGTGAAGAATCTCAAACGGCTTACACTTCCCATTAAGATCCACCACATGCCCAACATAGCGAAGCCGCCGTTGTGGAACTTGGGCTGAACTTAATATTACCCTGCAGCGGCAGCCAGCTTGAAACGGCCGGAGACTTGCCCCAGTACCGACACAGTTGCCTCCATGTACGCCTCACCGGCTCCACTATTATACTTTGAATTACACACCCCGGTAACTGTGAGCTTTCTATGTGCAAGGCTGCCAATAGAGTCTGAGGGGCCACCAGGGCTTCCTCAAGGGCCCGAGGTGTATAGGTCTCTGTATCGCCCTGCCAGTCTCTTAAATGCCTTGCCTGACATGCCAGGGCATAAATTTTCAAATCTGGGATGCCCATCCCTCCAGCCCGCCAACTGCCACGCAGTTGGTGCATCGGGATCCGCGCCCTTGCACCCTTCCATAGGAATCCCCGTATCTCTCGCTCCAAACATGCAATATCTCGCTGCAATAGCCATACGGGAAGCGTCTGCATCCAATACAGCCACGGGGTAAAACCACCATCCCCATTGCCACCACTCTTCCCCCCAGCGACAAGGGTAGAGGACGCCAGGCCCGCAACTGCGCCCGGAGCCCAACTAAAATCCACTCAAAGTTCCGCTTATATAACTCTTTCGGGTCTCTGGTTAAGAGAATTTCCAGATAAAGAAAGGTGTCCCCAGCCCATCTAACTGGAAATACACTGCTCCAACTCCCTTTCACATCACCTCGCACATCCAGGGCCTCAGATTTATCCATATTAATACGCAGTCCCGCTATTTTTCCAAATGTTGAAAATTCCTCTAATAGTCTGGGTAGCGACTGCTGCGGCAAGTGTAAGTGTACTAGGATATCATCCGCGAATGCTGTGATCTTAAACCCATACCGTCCCATACGCACCCCTCGTATGTCATTGGATAGTTCTATTCTTCGTATGAAGGGGTCAAGAGACAGCACAAATAACAACGGCGAAAGTGGGCACCCCTGTCTAGTACCCCTCTCCAATGAAAACGTATCAGACAACAGCCCATTACATAGCACCCTCACGGTTGGTCCCATGTAAAGGAGGCGGATCATGTTACAAAAGGCGCTTCCTAACCTATAATGGGGCAGGAAAGCATGTAAATACTCCCAATTCACACGATTGAATGCCTTTTCCGCATCAAAGCTAATTAACAGGGATTGCCACTCCCGCTCCCGAGCCCATTCCAGAGATGCCAAAATCTTACATAAATTCCGCACAGCGTACCAGCCTTTCACAAAGCCCACTTGAGATGCATGTATCAATTCCTCCAACATCGGGGCCAGGCAGTCTGCTAATACCGTTGCCATCACTTTTAAGTCAAAGTTCAACAATGATATTGGTCTATAAGAGGAGGCCTGCGCGTGGTCTTTACCTGGTTTAGGTATTAATATAATGTGTGCCTGGTTCTCCCCTCACTTGAACCTGCCCTGTTCCACTCTTTGATGGAATACCGCCACCAACAAGGGGGGCACCAAATCCCCCAACAACTTATAAAACTCAGCTCCTAGTCCATCTGTTCCCGGCGCCCTATGATATGTAGCCTTTTGTATAACTTGGAGTATCTCTGCATGCGTGATTGGTTGTTCCAAGTGAGCCCATTGCTCCGCCCCCAGTCTCGGCACTCCCAACCCTCTCAAATAATCCTCCAGGAGGATTCCAGACGTTCCCTCTTTCTGGTAAAGTTTTTCATAAAAGGAATGAAACACCCAGACAATCTCGCGATTTCCCTTCTGTAACTTGCCCTGGGCATCTCTTATGACTGCAACAGCCCTAGCCCCTCTACTACCCTGCAGGCAACGTGCCAGGAGTTTCCCCGGTTTATCTCCAAACTGATACAGCTGGTATCGGTAGTACATAATGGATTTTTTGGCTCTCCTGTGGAGTAGCTCGTTTAGGGTCATCTGGGTTTCCCATAGCAGCTTCTTATTCGTCGCGTTGGGACAACCCTTCATATTTACGCTGGGCCTTGATCGTTTGCTTCTCAAGGCAAATTATCTGTTCCGTTAACAATCTCTTTTTTCGCACTAAGTAACCAAGGATATCTCCCCAAAAAACAACTTTAGCCGTTTCCCAAAAAAGTTCTGGATCAACTTTGTGTTGTTCATTATTACACGCATATTCCTGCCAGAGTTGCTTAAGATAAAGATGAAATTCAGTATCCCTATACGAATCTAACGGGAAGTGCCAAATTCTGGATGGCGAGTCAACTTGAGCCCACTCTAACTCCACCCAAATCAGGGCATGATCCGATATCTCCAATGGGCCAGTTTGTACGTCAACTACTTGTGCAAAGATTCCTCCTGATACAAAGATATAATCAATCCGGGTTCTCGAGCCATGCGCGCGCGACTGGTGGGTAAAATCTCTTTCCATTGGATGAAGCAGGCACCAGGCATCAACCACCCCCAATCGGCTTTTGAGGTCTTGCAAAGCCTTAGTCCCAGACATACGTGTTCGATCTGCTCCTCCCCCCTTGAAGTGTTTAGTTCCAAGTCCAGCACCCCATTGAAATCTCCCCCTAATATCAAAGGGACATCGGGCAACTGCTCAATTCTGGAGGCCAGACGCGCATATAATGCGCGATCCAGTACATTATGACTATAAACGTTACCCATCACTATAGGCTTCCCTTCCAACATACCATATAATAACACATATCTTCCATTTGGGTCTGAATATTCCTTTTCCAGGACAAATCTTATACGCTTATGAATCAAGATGACCACTCCACCCTTTTTTCCCTCTGCTGGGGACCCCCAACTCTGACCCAACCATTCCCTCTGCATTTTCAAATGTTCTTAATCAGATTGGTGAGTTTCCTGTAGGAAAGCTATGTCACATTTTTGTCTGGCTAAAGCTTGTAATATTTTGGATCTCTTAATTGGGCTCCCAATCCCACATACATTCCATGAAATGACCTTCAGAATACTGCATATCGTGTTGGCCAAAGGTTTGCGATACCAAGATGTCTCCAGGGAAGCTCCCTCCCAGCCTGGGGCTCCTCCCATGTGCCTAACCTAAGTCCAATTCCCACTTTTCTGATCCGAGGTTGGCTATGCTTCCCCTCCCCCCCACTCCCCCTCCTTACGACCCTTCCCCACCTCCCTACCCCCCCTATCCCAACCCCCCTCTCATCACCCTCTTTAACTCTGACCCTCTTCTCCTTCTTAGTCACTTAGAATTTATTTTTCACAACCACCACAGTTTTTTAAAAAATATATTGATGGATTTGTTGATTACAAGCACATCTAAGTATTTAAAATTTAAAATTACAGAAGTAGAAGAACAAACATCGAGGGGAGGGAATGTTATACTCAAGCAAAAAGGAAAATAATTTACAATCTGATTAAAAGCAGAGGGACAAAAAAGATTTTTCTTTTTTTATTGTTCTGCATATTTAAGCACTTTCTGCTGTGAGTTTGCTTATCTAACCATACGATGGCCCTTGAAGATCTAAATGTAGTAACACACTTTATCATATACAGGTCTAAGCTTTTACTTTTTCTTGGTTCACAATCTTTCCAAGGATATTTCTTTCATGTGCAATTACATTCAGCACAGAAGGACAACATTACATAGAAATCTAAACTATTCATCACAAATCGACATTCTTATCTGCAAGGTTATTTAATCTCTGCCCTGTCTTCATGTGTTGGATTCAGATGTAAAAATATTTGTAAACAGTACATACATTTATCAAGGAAGACAAATAAAAGTGGTGAAGACGTGGACAGAGAACAAGAGTACCTAGACAGATCTTAAACCATGAAGCCATACTATTTCAGCTCATTACACTTTAAGGGTAATTTTAGAACAGGTTGCCTATATGTGAAGTGGTGAATTTATGAGCAGATAATAAGTCTATATTATTTCAGCAGTGATTGCTCAGTCAAATTGACTGAATACAGTAGTTGTATACACTCTGATGGAGGGTCAGATAGGTTGGAGGGAGACTTTTAGTTTCTCGCAGGATTATGTCGCTGGATTGATCAAAGAGATTGTTTACATATGCGACATAGTGAATAGTGGTTTTTAATGAAACAAAGAAATAATATTCTGTGGCTGTATTTTTTTAGATCAGTTTACAATGAATGCGTGCAGTCCCCTGAAGAAACACACATTGTGAAACGCTTTGGCGCCTTAGAAGAACGGCGTTGGGATTTCAATTGCAGCCGCTAGCATAAGTGCTGGATATCACCTCAGTGAAATGATTGGCGATGCGTATGAATAAGAAGCTAAGTGTTCATAATATTGCTATTTTCATACGTCAAATAAGAGTTAAAAATACCAATATTTTTGAGGAGGTGATTCAGAGAATTTTAAGAAGATAAGTAAAATGGACTAAAAAATTGTTTTATAAAAAATACACAAGCACAGATATAACGAAAAAAAGAAAAAAAGTTAGCAAATAGCTATAATGGTACAAAAAAAAGGGTCATTGATGTGAACAGCAGCAAGAGTAATGGTGATGATTCCAAGACCTTACGAATAGCTGTGTGTTTTTTACTGAGACCTTTGTACCTAGCATTGGTTAGCTTTGCGGTATTATAAAACATCTTTTTCTTTAGTTTCTAAGTGGTGAATTTATGAGCAGATAATAAGTCTATATTATTTCAGCAGTGATTGCTCAGTCAAATTGACCGAATACAGTAGTTATATGTGAAGGCCATGTAGGCTCCTATTTTTAGTCTATTTAATAAAGACACACAAGCCCCTGTGGTCTTTATAAAATACTAGCAGAAATCCAGCAGAAATAGTGCCTGGATTGAAGCCACCGATATTTATGGCAGCTCAGGGGCAGGTGTTAATGTTAGCTTGAGATCCATGGAATAGTCTCCCAGTGGAGGTGGTAGAGATGAGGACAGTAACTGAATTCAAAAAAGCATGGGACCAACACAGAGGATCTCTAAAGGTAAAAAGTGGACTGTTGTAGTTTTTGATATGGAAGGACAGACTAGATAGGCCATGTGGTCTTTTTCTGTCATCATGTTTCTATGTTTCTATGTTTCTAATTATGCACATACTGTACGTCTTAATAGTAACTACTGGAGCATCATTATGGGGGGGGGGGTGCTTGTGTGAAGATGGTGGCAGCCAACTAACCGTAGCAGCACGTTTTTCTTCTGTTCCATGGGAAGGAAGTGTAAGGGGAGAGGTGGGTCGTTACCCTCTCTGCCCCCCTCAGCCTCTATGCCGGTTTCCTCCAGTCCTTTGGACTTTTTTCTTGTTCGTGCTGCCCGGGACCCGATTGGTGGGGACGAACGCTGAGTAGCAACCGCGTTGGAGTTGGGTGACTTGGCGGGAGCTTCGGCAACATCTATCTCCCCATTGAACCCGGCGCCGAAAGTCTCCCGACAGTTCTTGCCTGAGGGATTCCTGGAGCTTCTTCTGTCCGAGGGAGAAGCCGTTGGCTCGAGAGGGTCGGGTCTGGCGGAACTCCAGCAGTGGGAGAGTGCAGCCTTGGGGTTGCATAGTCCAGTTTTGGCATTGGCGCCGTTGAGTGAGGTTGGCTCAGGTCCTGCGGGGCCTGTGTTGAGTGGAGGAGAAACACCAGCATATATGGAAGCCCTACTACCATCTGGAGCTCCGGGTACAGCTTTCTCTTTGCAGCGTCCTGTGAATTTTACTTTAGAATCTATATGGCAAGCAATTGTATCATTGGGAGAAGCTTTGGTGCCACAGATCTCTGCATTGGATAGAAAGGTGGCAAATTCTGCAGCAGTGGTTGAGGAGCTGGAGCAGCGAGTTGTGGAATTACGGTCTGATGTGGCGGAGAACCGGAGAAAAATCTCGGTTGGTGAAGATCAATCCAATGCATTTAAAAGGAACTTCTCCTCTGTACAAGTAAAATTGGAACACTTGGAGAATGTATCTAGAGCTAATAATTTAAGATTGATTAATTTTCCAAGGCTTCTTACAGTATCCCCTAGAGAAATGTTTCGTCAATATTTGGTAGAAGTGTTGGGTGTTTCCCCTGAGTTGATACCACCTTCAGTGAAAGTTTATTATCTACCTAAAGCAAAGTTAACAACTGGTTTGATACAGGTGGGAGGGGTGCGGGGACACGGGAATGTATTAAACGTTTTTGAATTATTGGAACAATCGGATTCTGAGATTCCAGTCCCCTCCATGTTATTAATTACTTTAGCATTATATTCTGATAGGGAATGGTTACTAAAGCTTTTTTTTAGGAAGCGTAATTTGTTGTTTAGGGGATTAATGATTGGTATTTATCCGGATATGGCTAGAGAAACTCAGAAACGTTGTAGGGAATTTCTCCTTTTGCGTCCTGGAGTCTTGCAGTTGGGGGGGGGGGGGGCTTTTCTTTTTGAAACATCCTTGTAAATGCTTGGTTAAATACCAAACAGTTTCCTATATATTTTATGATCCCCCACAGCTGAGAGCTTTCATTAATGCTAGACATCTTGACTCCTCCATAAGTGCCTTACCTGTGCTCTCTTGATTTTTGGAATTGGGTTAATTGGTATGTCTCCTTAATGCGTTTTCTCTGTTAAAAATTTTTTTATTAGCGCTGTTTTCCCCCCTGTTTGTGGGCTAGTGTAAGTAGATACTATGTTTAATTAGGAATTGCTTTTGTTTATTCTATGGATACTATTTTTGCTAAATGTATCTGCTTTATTTCTGGCAAGATTGTATTGTATTTTCTTGATATAATTGTAAAATTTCATAAATATAAAAAAAAAATAGTAACTACTGTACATCCTATCGCATAATATGAGACCTGCGGGAAACTGACGTGTTTATGGCACTAATGTGTGCTAATACAGTAGTCACATTAGTGACTAGCTGTCAGTCTGCTCAGTTATGGTTCATCCAGATAGCAGTTTGCCTAATTAATAGACAATTATTGCAATACTCTTTTTGTCGGCATGACTCATAACAGCTTTAAGGGGGTTATTTTGGAAGACTTATTTGTGCTATTGTGTGAGTGTGTGGCTTTTAATTACTAGCTCTCTGCTTGAGAGCTCTTAAAAGGGTTTTGGTACATTTTTAAAACAAAGTTACATTTTTTTTGGTGCTTTAGTTCAAAAGGGGAAATATTTTCTTTAGTGGTGTAGGTTTAAGACTCTGCTTTAATATCTTTCTCACCTCATCAGGAGTTAGTGGGCCTGATCAGCCTATGAAAGAACTGAGAGCAGCTGAGGGCTGCATAAAAGTCTTCAGAGCCTTGCACTGTTGAGACATTCCTAACAGGGGCTCTGCATTCCAAGGAAAGGTAAAAGTGTGTGGCTTTTTAATTACTAGCTCTCTGCCTGAGAGCTCTTAAAAGGGTTTTGGTTCTTTTTTTTTTAATTTAAAATTTTATTTGGTACTTCACCGATTTTTGACAGAGACTTTTTCACATCATTCACCATAAGTAAGTAATATACCATACACCTTAATGACAGTAACAATCACAATAACTAACATATATTATTGACATACACAATTATACCAATTCTGTCTCCTAATTCTTATATTCAAACTTTTACTCTAATTATTTGCTTTATTTGAACATTAAATTATTTACTACCATTCCTAGTACCTATATGATTATAATTATCCCCTCTTCTACTGGATCCTGTAATGTATACTACCTTGTATTCTATGTCATTACCTAGTCCTTCTTCATTAGGCACTTCCTGTTAATTCACCTGCCTCTTTCTGTAACCATTCCCTATACCTTTTCCATCTTCTTTGAAGGACCTCTATACTGTATGTTTTATATGCAGTAATATCATGCAAGTCTGCTTAATATTCTATCAGGGTCTGGCCCCCTCACTGATCTCCAAACAATGCAATGTGTGCCTCTGAGTCAATGCTGACTCCTGGTGACCCAGCAGCTCCTGGGTTTTCTTGGCAGTGTGACTGGAAGTAGATTGCCAGGCCTTTCTTCTGAGGCAATGGAGGGTTAAGTGACTTGCCCAAGGCCACAAGGAGTGCTGTTGGGAATTGAAACTGTGTCTCTTGGTTACTAAGCCAGTGCTCTAACCATTAGGCTACTCCTCCACTCCCACTGATCTCCACCCCATAGCAATTTCCATCTGTACTCCAATCGCTAGCATCTTCAACAAAGACACCAAATAATTATTTGCATTTCCTCCCCATTCATTCAGTAACACTCTTGCAAGTGTAATAGGGCCTACCTAGCCCACCATATCTCAGGCCGTATCTTGCAACCATTGCCATGTATTCTGTAGAGCCGGGCACGTCCACCACATATGCATGTATTCCCCCCTCTCACCACACCCCCTCCAGCACCTAGAGTCTTTATATTTCCCCATTTTACTCATGTGCACTGGTGTTAGGTACAATCTATACAACATCTTATAATTATGTTCTTGAATTGCTGCTGAAACAAATTAGATTTTGATACCTTCATATATTTTCGATAGCCCCAGTAACCTCCCAAGTCTTCCTCCCAGGCCATCATATGCTTATCGTGGCCCATTGGGCCACTCAAAGCTTTATACAATCTAGAGACCAATCCTCTGGAAATATCACCCGTCCTATACATCTTCTCAGATTGTGTCTCCTTATTGCCTAGGCTGGTTTTTATTTTTCCCCCCCCCCCCCCCAGGAAGTGCGCTATCTGGAAAAACCCATAGCAATCACTTGTTTCTATATGAAATTCTTGCTGGAGATCCGCAAAGGGTCGTAATTGGCCATCATCTATTAGTACTTGTCCAATATAGTGTAACCCCTTCTCAGAACATTTTTGGAATATCTCAGAAACTCCTCCTATCTCGAAACCCTCACACTGCATAATCCGCTGTGCTCTTATATCGCCTCCTAATTGTGTCTATACCTTATGTTTCCTGTCCCATGTTCGGAGTGTGCATGCTATGAATGGATTCCTATCCTGGCTCCTTCATCTCATACTTCTTCCTTGCCACATTAAATCAGTGAGGCAATTAGGCCTCGCTGCCTCCTGTTCTAGTTTACTCCATTGGGGTCCATTTTCCTCCAACCTCCACCCTATCAGTGCTCTTAACTGCGCTGCTTCATATACCTTGCCAAATCAGGGACTGCCAGCCCTCCTTCTCCTTTTCTCCCTATACATTATCTTTCTTTGTACCCTTGGAGGTCTGCGTCTCCAAATAAAGGAGAAAATTCTTCTTTGCATAAGCAGTAGCATTGCACTAGGGCTTTCTACGGGTAAGGTCAGAAATAGAAACAACAGTCTAGGTAATATATTCATCTCCACTATAACTATTCTGCCCATCTAAGAAAAAATTGGTTTATACCACCGTACTAAATCCATTAGTACTTTTTTTTATTATCTAATTGGATTTTTAGAACTTCTGTTTTCCCCATGTTCATTTTGTACGAGTCCAGATACTTTACTATAATTCTGAATTTCTCATAATAGAGCGGGTATAGACTTTAAAAGTTGCTCCAACATATACGTAACATCATCTGCAAATATTCAAATTTTGTATTCCTCTGTCCCTATCTTTATCCCATGAATTTCCTTATTCTGTCTAACACTTTCGGCTAGTGGTTCTATTACTAGTGCAAACAGCAGTGGGGAGATCGGGCAGCCTTGCCTTGTGCACTTTCCCAATGCAAATTGTTCTGAATAGACCCTGTTTACTCTTATACGCGCTTTAGGTTCTCTATAAAGAGCTTTTATCCATTTCTGGAAGTTGTCCCCCAGCCCCATTTTCCACATAACTGTGAACATGAACTTCCATTCTACTCTGTCGAAAGCTTTTTCGGCATCAACAGCCATCATTATAGAAGATTTCCATTCTTTACATACTTGCCATGTTAAGTTCAAAAGCTTGCGTACATTATCACTAGCCTGTCTACCCGGGATAAATCATGCTTGATCCTCTTGAATCAATTGAGGAATAAATCTCTGCAACCAGGTCGCGAGTATTTTGGCCAGTATCTTTGCATCTAAATTAATGAGCGATATGGGTCTATATGATTCACACATCCCATGATCTTTTACTATAATACCCGTTACCTCCATGGTGTTTAGTAGCTTCTCTCCTTTTAATACCTGATTAAAGACATCTCTTAATATTGGGCTTACTTCTTCACTTAATTTTTTTATGAAACCTGGAGCCTTTCCTTCTTTCAATAGCCTCTTAATAGCCTCTAATACTTTCTTCCTTCAATCACTCTATTCATCCACTGCTTTTGCTCTATATCTAATTGCTTTAATTTAATATCTTCCATGTACTGCTCTATATCTGCCCCTTCTCCCTGTTGTTCCGAGCTATAGAGCTTATAATAGTATTTTCGAAGTACTTGTTGTATTTGTTCATTAGTAATAGCCTACCTACCCTTCTCATCCTTTATTCGAAGGATTTGCTGTTGTACTTTTCTTTCTCTAAGTTTTCGCACCAGGTATCTCCCTGGCTTGTTTCCCTATACAAAAAATTCATGCCTGATCTGATTTAGCCTGAATGCCTCTTCCTCAGTACTTAATCTACTTAGTTCTTCTTGTATGCATTTAATACATATACACTGCAGCCTCCTTTTCCTGCCTATGATTTTTCTCTTCTTTATTTATTTACATTCTCTTATATACTGTGCTATTCTGCATCAGTGCAGTTTACATTGAACAAACTGAAATTACATTATAACTAACCATTATAACTAACCATTAGGCTACTAACATGTATACAGAAGATTATCCTGTATATATGTATTTATGTATATATGTAAATGAACTCCCCCATAGCTAAGAAGTGTTAACTCTGTATGATGTGCTTTTCTGACAATCTGTATGTAAACAAAATTTGTACCTGCCTTGATTCGGCAGTTTCACAATAGTAATCCTACCCGCTTCTGATCGCTGGAAGGAGCGGGCTACAAATGCTTGCTAAATAAATAAAATAAAATAAACTTGGAGATAACTATTTTACAGGGAACATGGGCTATGGAGGGTTAAGTGGCTTGCCCAAGACCACAAGGAGCACCTGTGGGACTAGAAACCCCAGTCCTTCTGGTCCAAGGTTGCTGTCCTCTAGTGGGATTTGAACCCCTGACCTTCTGGCCTGAAGTACCTTTCCCCAACCACTAGGCCACTCCTCCACTCCACTTCTTGCCTCAACTGGGATATTAGCTCTTGTTCCTTTTGTTCTTTTTGACGTTTCCACCTAACTGCCAAAGCTATACAGTGCCCTCTCACCACCGCTTTCAGTCCATCCCATAATACGGCTGGCCCCACCTCTTCATTGTTATTGTGCTGTATGTACTCATTTATAGTTTTCTTGACATAGTGAAGCACCTCTTTTTCTTCTAAGTGGGATTAATTTAACCTCAACAAACGCTGGGCTCCCCCCTTTATTTGGATATTCAATGTAGCCTCCACAGGTGCGTGGTCTGTCCAGCTTAGGGTCCAATATCAACTCATTTTACATGGTCTACTATCCTTACATCTACCCATACCATATCTAGTCTGCTGTAGGTTTTATGTGGATATGAACAGTATGTATATTCTCTCTTGTTGCCATGGAGATGCCTCCAAACATCTACTATGCCTAGTTTATGTAGTAATTTCCCTAACTTCTTGCTTATCCCCTTGCTGCTTTTGTTATTGCTCCCCATTGTGTCTAATCCATAAAGCCATATATAGCAAAATCCACCTCCTTAAATACTTAAAACCACTTCTCCACAGCAACGACTTCAGATCAGTGATGCAAGCAATGATTACCCCACACATCGACTACTGTAGTAGTCTACTCCATGGCCTCACAAAACAAACTATCCACCCCCTACAAATGGCACAAAATATGGCAGCCCGCGTCATCTCAAACACACAACATACTCAACACATCACACCCATTCTACACTCCCTCCATTGGCTCCCCGTTCATAGGAGAATTAAATATAAAATCAACATTCAAAGCTATCAGGGAACTGGCACCTTCTGCAATGCAATGTGTGCCTTTGAGTCAATCCTGACTCCTGGTGACTCAGAAGCTCCTGGGTTTTCTTGGCAGTGTCACTGGAAGTAGATTGCCAGGCCTTTCTTTTGAGGCAATGGAGAGTTAAGTGACTTGCCCAATGCCACAAGGAGTGCTAGTGGGAATTGAACCCTGGTTGTGTGGTTATAAAGCCAGTGTTCTAACCACTAGGCCACTCCTCCACTCTGGTACCAACCTTAATACACTTAATCAGGAAAACACCTAATGACAGACACAGAAGAACACCAATGACTAATACACTTCTACCCCCACCAGAATTCAGAAAAACTAAACAAACCAGCAACAGGGCATTTGAATACTTATCCCCGATGCTCTGGAACTCTTTGCCAGAAACAGTGAGAAACATAACAGACCTCTCCACCTTTCGCACACAACTAAAAACCTTTCTATTTACAGAACACTTTGGTAAAAATGAGACAAATACATCAACTTCCCCGACTCAGCCCCACTAAGATTCCTGAAACTCTACACCGTCCACTACGTTATATCCCTTGCCCCCTGAAAACCTCAGGACCCTTTATTTGTATATAGTTCATACTAAATCCTCATGTAAATATTCCTGATCACTTGCTGTTGGTTATTGAACATGTAATTATCTAATAGTTCTTTTGCATACGTAACTTCCACTTTGTTCGATGTAATTCAGTTATTTTATGTAAACCGCTATGATTGATCGATATGGCAGTATAGAAAACACAAAAATAAATAAATAAATAATCTGGGGTTTAAGATGGTATTAAAGTCTCCCCATAATATCAATGGATTTTGCATATGTGCTTCTACTACTTCATATAACTCCTGATAGAACGCTCCTTGCTGTATATTCAGCATATATACTGTACACTACCTATAGTTATGGGCATTTCTGCTATTTTATCCTTCCACAATATGAATCTACCCCCAGTATCTCTCACTACCTGTTCTTCCAATATCATTCCTTTTGCAAAAAGAATTCCAACCTCTCCTTTTTTGGAAATTCCCGATTATGGGCCAGATACAATTTATCATATCCATTACTAACCAACCATTTTTCCTGTGTGATTTTTAAATGAGTTTCTTGTATTAGCAGTATATCAGCTCGAAATCTGTTACCCTCTTTTAACAGTGCTTGTCTTTTATGCCATGAATTTAGGCCTTTAGTGTTAATGGTTACTATATTATATACCTCAGGTTTCTTTTGCTTACCCACCGTGATTCCATATATCTGTACCTTCTCTTTTTGTTCTACAGGATCCAGTTTTACCCCCTTCCCACCCTCCACCCCTCCCTCTCTACCCCACTCCGACCTCCCTTTTCATCGTCCCCACCTTCACACTACAAATTAGTAGCTTTCCCTTCCTTGGTGACATCTTCTTCCTCCCTCCCATTCATTGCCCATGTTACTTATTATTAATTCCCTTATCTTAAACTCCCCCATTCAATTACACATTACTGTCATTAATCTAGCCCTTGCCTCTCATTCAAATTATCCATTCAGTCTTTCCATTCAACTTCTTTTCTTGTACTTTGTTGTTGTCTTCACCCCTTTTCCGTACCGCGAACCTCTTCTTAAATCTCAGGTTACACTTCTTTCCTTACTTAGCTCAGAAGTCCACGCATCCTCCTTCCAGTATGTGGCATTATGTCTCTAATTATTTACAATTGTCCCATGTCTTTTTTTGCATTACTCGTTTGCTTTTTCTTTCTTTACTCACCACTTTTTGCCAGCCAGGTTTTTTTCCAGTTTTTGATTTCTTCAGTTCTGCCCTCTCCGGGATGTGTGTTATTCCTGCTTCTGTCATTGCTGTTACTAACTGCGTCACTGAGGTCTCTCTTTGTGTAATTCCATTGCTGGTAAATGCAATGCCTGCTGGGTATAACCATTTATATTAAATGTTCTCTTCCCTGGTGCTTTAGTTCAAAAGGAGAAATATAATCTTTAGTGGTGTAGGTTTAAAACTCTGCTTTTAGAATCTTTCTCAGCTCTTTGAAGCTACTGACACCTCATCAGGTGTTTCCTCCCTACCCCCAAATTCCCACTACCCCATGTGAGCAATCTTGCTTTATAGGGCACCTCCCCAATTAGCTCCATACAGCGACTTGGAATAGCACATTTAACTGCTTATGCTCTGAAAGGACAGCAGGGAAACCGGCTGGTACTTTGGTAGTGCTTCAACGGGTACTTAAGCTCCACCAACTGAACAATGGCTGGGAAAAATTGTATCGCCAAAGCTGTTGCCCCTGTTACAGCTTCTGCCTCTGTCCAGAGATCCTAATGCCAGTTGAAGGACTGGTTCCATGTGCAAGATGTCTGCATGCTGGAGCTCTCAGGAAACAAGTGGGGGAGCACAACGAAGAGGTGGCGAGGCTGAGGAGCATTCAATACAGTGAGAGGTACATTGATGAGATGCTTCTTGAAACATGTAAGCTCTCCAGAAGAGGAGAAGATGGGTGCCTACAGAATGATGAAGGTTGGAGATGAGTCACCAGGGCCTGCAGAATCACCAATCCAACTCCTCCAGTCCTTGAACTGAAGAACCATTATGCAGCCCTGGAAGTGGAGAAGGTGAAAGCAATCAGTGACCACTAGGAAGCAAAGGGTAGTGGTAGCTGGTGACTTTCTTCTGAGGGGTACTGAGGCAACCATCTGCCTACCAGACTTGATGTCCAGAGAGGTATGCTGTCTGCCAGGTGCCAAAATCCAAGATGTTACAGAGATTTTGCCGAGACTCATCAAGCCCACTGACTATTACCCGATGTTGCTCATCCATGTCGGCACAAATGATACTGCCTGGTATCCCTCTCAGCATATCAAAAGTGGCTTCATGGCTCTGGAACAGAGGGTGAAGCAGATAGGGGTGCAGGTGGTATTCTCTTCAATCCTCCCTGTTGAGGGTAAAGGCCAAGACAGAGAAACTCACATCCTGGAGGTAAATGCATGGCTGCATGGGTGGTATCATTGAGGGTGTTTTGTTTTCCTGGACCATGGGATGCTGTTCCAAGGGTTGCAGAGCAGAGATGGCATCCATCTGTCCAAGAAGGGTCGACATGTCTTCAGTAGCAGACTGGCTAACCTACTGAAGAGGGCTTTAAACTAGATTCATTGGGGATGGGTGAAGAAAGCCCCCAGGTAAGTGAAAGCCCCCGGGTAAGTGAAACATTAGATATCTTTATAGAAATGGGTAAAAAGGGGCAACATATGGAAAACAGTGTGCCCATAGCATGGGAAATAAGATCCCAGATGTTGAGGCTTTAATGGGACAGGCTGACTTGGATTTAGTGGCAGTAACAGAGACATGACAACCATGACTGGGATGTAACTATACTAGGCTATAATTTATTCAGAAAGGACAGGATAGGAAGAAAGGGAGGAGGAGTGGCACTATATGTAAAAATACTATTAAAGCTATGGAAATACAGGGCTTAAAAGGGAGAGAGAGAAGGCACTGTAGGTTAAACTAGAAAGAGGGAAAGAGAAATCCATTTGCATTCGTGTGATATACAGACCTCCCTCACAGGGAGAAGAGGTGGAAGGTGAGTTAATTAAAGACATGTGCAGCATTGCCAGGACAGGGGACGTGCTACTGATAGGGGATTTCAATATGGCAGATGTTGATTGGCACATCCCTACTGCAGTATCATCTAGAAGAAAGGAGATCCTTGATTCTCTACAGGGAGAACTATTCAGGCAAGCGGTAACAGAACCCACACGTGAAGGGGCCATACTGGACTTGGTGCTTACCAATGGTGAAAGTATCTTTGATGTTATAGTGGGAGATCATTTTGCATCCAGTGATCATCAGATGGTGTGGTTCAAAATTAGAACTAGGGCTGATAAAATCCATTCAAAAGCGAGGGTCTTAGACTTTAGGAAAACTTACTTTGCCAAGATGGACCAGTACCTCAGGGAGTCATTAGTTGGATGGGAACAGCTGGGGGATGTAGAAAAAGAGTGGGCAAAAGTGAAAGAGGATATTTTCAGGACAACCAACGTTTTTGTTAAAATGGTATTTAAAGATAGAAGGAAAAGGAAACAGCTATGGTTTTTGAAAGAAGTAGCTGAAAAGGTGAAAACAAGAGAGAGGCCTTCATGAAATACAAGAGATCACAGAGAGAGGAAGACAGGTTTGGAAAAACTAAGAAGCTAGCAAAGTAGTCAGGAAAGCAAACATACATAAAGAAGAAGAAATAGCCAATGCAATAAAATAGAAACAGAAACATGATGACGGAAAAATGTGGGGATAAGTCCTTTTTCAGATATGTTAGTGAGAGGAGGAAGGGAAAAAGTGGTATTGTCAGATGCAAGGGTAAAGGGGAGGAATATGTAGAAGCTGATGAGGATAAAACAGAATTTCTTAACAAATATTTCTGTTCTGTGTTCACAGATGAAGAATCAGGAGCAGGACCTCAGAAAACACCCACAAACAAGAACAGAAGCGAGGGGCATCTTGAACAATTTTCAGAAGATTGTGTTCATGAGGAACTAGCTAAACTTAAAGTAGACAAAGCGATGGGACCAGATGGGATACACCTGAGAATACTCAAGGAACTTGTGGTCATTCTAGCAGCTCCACTGTCTGACATTTTTAATGTCTTGTTGGAGTCGGGAGTGGTGCCAGAGGACTGGAGAGAGGCAAATGTAGTCCCTTTACACAAAAGTGGAAGTAAGGATGTTGTTGAAAACTACAGGCCGGTTAGTTTAACCTCAAAATAATGTGTGCCTTTGAATCAGTCCTGACTCCTGGTGACCCAGAAGCTCCTGGGTTTTCTTGGCAGTGTCACTGGAAGTAGATTGCTAGGCCTTTCTTCTAAGGCAATGGAGGGTTAAGTGACTTGCCCAAGGTGTGCCAGTGGGAATTGAACCCTGGTTGCTTGGTTACCAAGCAAGTGCTCTAACCACTAGGCTACTCCTCCACTCCAGTTTAACCTCAGTGGTGAGTAAATTATTGGAAACACTACTGAAAGAGAAAATAGTGAGAATTCTGGAATCCAACTGTTATTGAAAATACCATGACTTGAACAAGTCGGATCTTTGTATGGAGAGAGATATCTCTGCTCTTGAGAATCTTGTCTAGGTGGGTGCATACAGAGAGGAACAGTTAGCAGAAAAAAAGGTGATAGTGCCTCTATAAATCTCTGGTGCAACCTCATTTGGAATATTGAGCACAACTGTGTAATAAAGGACTAATATTCAAACCATAAAGCTTATTAGGATCTCATAATATTCACAGTCTCAAATATTTCAAGGAGTCTTGTGCCCATTCTAATGGGAACACCCAATCAGAGACGGCGCTACCCAGTAAGCTGAGTAAGCACAACAGGAGGGTGCCAATGTCAGGGGGGCACCATCACTAGCCACCCACCCCCTCTCACTGATTCACTGCTTTGAAGATGATTAAAGCAGCTGCAGGAACATTTCTATTTGCTGCTGTGGCTCTGCTTCCTTACAAGCTGCTGGATTGCAGCATTTCTAAAGGTGGTAATAAGCATTTCCTGTTTCTTGTGAGAAACAGGAAATGCTTATTACCACTTTTAGAAATGCCATGGTCCAGCTGCTTGTTCACAATATTTATATTCTCTTATATACTGTGCTATTCTGCATCAGTGTGGTTTACATTGAACAAACTGAAATTGCATTGAACAGGGCATTATAACTTGGAGATAACTATTTTACAGGGAACATGGGCTATGGAGGGTTAAGTGGCTTGCCCAAGACCACAAGTAGCACCTGTGGGACTAGAAACCCCAGTCCTTCTGGTCCAAGGTTGCTGTCCTCTAGTGGGATTTGAACTCCTGACCTGAAGTACCTTGCCCCAACTACTAGGCCACTCCTCCACTCCAACATGCCTGATACTGGTGAATGTTTATGTTCTACTACTGCTCTGCACTCATTGTCGAGGGAGAAGTTTCTATGCATACAGAATATATATTCAAAAAGAAAATAACGCAGTTTATAACAAAATAACATGAGTTAAAATTTTATAATTTGGTATTCTAAACTGCGCTGTGGTTCTCATTTTTTCTTTGTTTTTTGAATATATATTTGCATTAACACCATGCCGGTCCATTGCACAGTTTCAGGAGTTATGTTGAGGTTGCCAAGCCCTTCTTGGTGTTTATGTTGGAGTGGTGGTGGGGGGGGGGGGGTGTTGTTTTGGGGTCACAAAGTCCTTCTTGTTTTTCAGAGGGTAAGAAGTGCTGTATTGGGGCCACTGAGCCTCTCTTATTTTTTTGAAGGTGGAAAAAGCTGTGTTGGGGTACCAAGTTGCTCTTGTATTTGTGGAAGTGGGAAGTGCTACATATATGCTGTTGAACCCCTCGTTTGGCATATTTAGCAGCATGTTTCCTAAGCTCTGCACTGGTAACATATGTGTAGGTCACATTACCAGCATTGGGCCATAGGCTAACTGCAGGAAGGCAGTTAGATATCCCTGCAGTTATCGCATGGCAAAATGCCTGCTGGTGCAACTAAGGCCACCCACTGAGGTGGCATTAGTTGCATCCATGCTATTTACACTGAGCCATTATGTTAGTTTCTGCCAACAATGCAGATGCCTGCGTGTGAGAGTTTTTTCTCTTACCTCACTCTGGAGTAAAGTATATTTTTTGGGAAAGAAATCCTGAAAACTTAAGAGTAATGGGTAAAAAAGCATGACTTACTTGTTGGTCTGGCCAGAAAGTGGCCATGTTATTCTTGCTTTTCTCTCACCAGTTTTGCTTATAGTTTCTAGATGTACATTGACTGCATGGTTATGTTTTGGATTCCTTCCTTCTGTACAAAATCTTTCTGTTGCACATTTTTCAATGAGTAAAATATTTCTGAGCTATCCATACAACTGAGTATTTTTCTTTTGATCCATATCTAAAATTTAGCAAACTGTTCATATGATGCTAAGTATTTATTGCTCAGTAGTTATTTTTATTATGTCTATGCATTTGGCTCTTCACTGCAATTTTCTTACAACATTAGATTTGAAGGAGAAATACCAGCATCATGTGAAATGAGTTCACAAATGAGTTTGGGAAAAAGGTGGGTGGGATATAGCAAAGATTAATAATAAAGAGGGATGGGGCACTGACTTATAGGTTGCAGGGGGGCACCAGAAACCTTAGCACTGGCCCTGCACCCAATCCATCACCCTTGGACTGTGCCCAACAAATATAATGCCACAGATTTCCCCCAATTTACTTGTAAAACATTGCAAAACTTCCAGGACACTGCATAAACATTGCATAAACCTAGGACACTATATCAAATGCTCTCTCATTATCAAAGCTCACTCCCAAAGCCTCTTCCTTATGCCTATGTACAGTTTTTAGCCCTGCAAGGATATGATGGACATTTATTGACCTCATATCTCCCAGGGACAAAGCACTGGGTAGGCAAAGCCCTATTTAACCTATTAACTAGAACTTTAGCATACATTTTGCTGTCCACATTTAATAGGGAGATCAGTTGATAACAAATGGGTCAGTCAGATCTCTCCCCATTTTGGGCAACACTTGTTTTTTTAGTGCCATCAAGTCAGTGTTGACTCATAGTGACCCAGCTACCTCTGGGTTTTCTTGGCAATGTATCACTGTAAGTAGATTGCCAGCCTTTTCTTCTGAGGCAATGGAGGGTAAAGTGACTTGCCCAAAGTCACAAGGAGTGCTAGTGAGAATTGAACCCTTGATCTTCTGGGTACTAGGCAGTTGCGCTAACCACTAGGCTACTCCTCCACTCCAGGGGCAGCACTATAATAAGTCAATTAGTCACTGGTGGGAAAGCCCTGCCCAAGAGAGCTTGGTCATATATTGCTTTCAAAGGTTCCAAAATTTGGTCCACCAGAATTTTATAAAATTCAGCTCATAGCCCATCATGGCCCAGAGCCTTTAATGGTTTAAATTCTTTAATGGCAACCACCATTTCTTTGAAAGCCAATGGAACATCTAAAAACTGCTTTTGTTCTTCCATTACTCAAGGAATTTTTAAATCCCCAAGGAATCCCTGAAGCTGTTCTGAAGAAGGCTGGTATACAAGTTCTCATAAAAAGCTTACCCACAACATCCTTGATTACTCCATTGTCCCTATAAAACACCCCAGCCTCATCTCTCATGATTGGCACAAACTAAGCTCCCTGTACCGAGCCAACTAACAACGCAAATTTACTCGCACTACGCCCAAATTGAAAGAATCTATATTTCTGATATGCCAAGGAATTCATTGTTCTCTGATGGATAAGAGTATTAAGAGTGTTTTTCATTTGAAACTATTGTTCCTGAAGCTCCTGAGCCATCTTATGAGCAAGTTGGTTGCTGTAGGCCCTGAAGCTCCCAGTCAGACACATAAGAGTTTAATTTAGCCGCCGGGCATTCTGGCATATATAGGAAATAATGGTTCCCCTTAGAACTCTCTTGGCAGTTTCCCAGAATAAACCCCGATCTTCCCTAGGGTGCACATTAAACCTAGCTATATTATTCCACTGCTCTCCCAGGTAAGCCAAAAATTCAAGATCCCTCCTCAATCTTATTAGCATCCTTCAAAGTTTCTGTCCAGAAGCTCTCCCAAATTTCAACTCTAGAACCACTGAGGAATGAAGAGATTGGCCAATTTACACCCCATGTACTCTACCAAAAATAGCCACAGAGACCAAAAAATAATGAAGTCGGCTCTGAGAAGGATGTGCTCGTGATATATGCATGTGTATCTTTTCACCCAGGTGTAATAAATGCTATGCATCACCTAATCTCCCCTCACATCACAACCAGTGGATCCCTCTGTTATCCCTTAGACTGCCTCTGAAGATTCTTTGTCCATCAAAGGATCATTTACATTATTAAAATCCCCTGCCATGATAATGTGGGTGGGCAGTGGGGGTATCCTCCAACTTCCAAGAGCAAACTGCACATCTTAGAGAAATAATTAGTCCACCCAGTGGGAAAGTACACAGATGGAAACCAATACTTCTCTCCCCTATCACTATGATGCCAGCTTCTGTGCCTATATCGGAATAAGAAATGTTACAAATAAATAAATAAATATTTCCCACATAATGCCTCAGAAGGTCTTGGATAACTTTCTTCTCAAAGAAAGAGACAATTCACTAATCAATATTGCCACTCCTGCCTGTCTGCCTAGATGTAGGTGCCAAAGTAGAGCAATATCACCTCATGCATTTCTTATCCAAGTATGAATGTTCCACTGTGTTAAAGTGTATTTCTTGCAGGAACGCCATCACTGCATGTTGCTAATATAATGCTGTTAAATATTTTTTCCTTTTGATCGGAGAATCAATCCCAGCCACATTCCAGGAAAAAATCAGTTTAGGTACCATTTTTCATCAAAGTCTTCAGTCTCGCTCCACACATCTCCCCTACATACAGTCATGATATCCAATTCCCAAACCACTCACTCACACCCATATATATCTCCCTTCACCACGCACAGTTCTCAATGTTCTCCTATCATCGTTCTGCCCATACCAAGCTCCCATTCCCAACTTCACCCTTCATCTTCCCCTGCCACCACTCCAACAGACCATCAGATTTATAGTAATGGGAGGAAAGCTCCCCCAGGAGACAGTCTACATAGTAGAATATCCCCAATAAACAGTAAACACATGCTCCCGTGATCCTCCAATCAAATATCCTCCCCTGGTAAACCCATTAAGGAATCCCAGTTTTTGTAAGATGCCAACAAGGACTGCCAAAAAAGTAATTCTCAGTCACAGACAATAATCTAAATTCCAAAGCATTATTCCACTCCATCTTGATTGCCATTTCTGCCTTCATCTGCACTCCAGAATCCTGCCTCCAGAGATGCTTATTACCTCAGGGACACATTGCCACCTTGATTTCTTAGTTAGGGGCACAATCACCGAGGTGGGATGAGCATGTTTCTTAGCCAAGTCAGCAACATGAAGGTTTTGCCTGACTTCCTCTACAAAATGTCTGTAGCAGGAAGTGCCATGAACTCAACCATCCAAAAATGTGCAGCCACCTATATCATACAGAAGCATTCTGAAGCTGCGCTGCGATTTCCCAGAATGCTCACCTGTTCTATGAAGTCACTGGAGACATGTCCCCATAAAT
Organism: Ichthyophis bannanicus; assembly: GCA_033557465.1. Taxonomy (NCBI): domain Eukaryota; kingdom Metazoa; phylum Chordata; class Amphibia; order Gymnophiona; family Ichthyophiidae; genus Ichthyophis; species Ichthyophis bannanicus. The sequence continues at coordinate 576,462,340 of CM066033.1, forward strand.
CTCCAGGTGGTGTCCATCCCAGATAATTTCATGAAGCGTTCTGGCCCTGTGCAGTGTTTCTTCTTTGACCAGAAATCACATGAGGCAAACTACTATGTCCTGAGGCATATTAGATCTCAAAGGCCTTAAGGCCTAATGCACTCTCTCCAGTGAGATTTCACCATGCTCAGTGTCATCTTAGTTAGAAGATTACAATATCAAATGAACAACTTTCTGTGTTGTTGCTATACTGTGAATCCTCTGGGACGCCTCAAATTCTTATGTTGTACTGACATATATAGTTTTTAACATCCTCTAGAATAGCAGTCACATCGTCCCATTGGGCTTTAACCTTATCCATTCTCCCTCAAGGGTTGCAGTTTCCTCCTCTTGTGTCTCTATTCTTTGCTCTGCATCACCAGTGCAATTGCCAAAATCAATAATATCGTGGAGCTAACATCTCTTTGACTTCATTTGATGTAGCATCAATGTCTTTTAAGAGCTTTTTGTAAATTACCCAAGAGGGTTTTCATTTCTAGGCTTGTCAGAGGCTTCAGCACACTGTCCAAGTTCTGATTGCTTACAATCTTCATGATCAGAATGTCCACCATTTCCACTGGGCACAAGCACGCTGTCCTGACTCAGCACAAAATATTGTTTTACAGTACCAGAGCCATTTTTAGACAGTTTCATTTGCAGCACTTACTAAATGGTCAGAAGGTGGTCAATATCTGATTGCAAATTGGGGGATTGCGATGAAGATGCTACTTATAAGACCTCTCCTACTAGAGCTCTGAGCCAAACTGCCATCTTGCTCAAGTGATGTCACTTCCCCCACAGTAAAAGGATTAGAAATAAAGGAGGTAAATTATGAAAGGGCATATAAGGAGTCATGCCATAGCTATTAATATGGAGGCCTGCCTTTTCCTAGTTCACACTGCCTGTTCCTGGCAGAGGCATCAAGCTCTTGAGAAGCATGAACAGTAAAGTATGATGTGAGGAGAGCTGTAGATCCAAAACAGGGAGAAAAGAGGCCGAAGAGCTCTGCATGAGGTATTGAAGTCAGGACCCTTTCTTCATGCAGTCCAGCCTTCTCACTTGGTCGAGAAGTGAGGTAAAAGATATGGGTGGTGGGGGGTTGGGGGCGGAGAGTTGATATTGGGTTCCATATGGGAGTGTATATAGGCAGCCACTCAAATTGGGCGAATCACAAATGGGTAGACTGACAGCTAATGTTACTATTGTGAGCTAGTGCATTAGGGCATGCTAATGCCATTAACGCACATTATTAACACAATGAAATGCAGCCACTATTATTGCATGTTAACAGTGTTGGTGCAGCTTATAACTAACTATGAATGGGCTATTTTGGTCTTTTTCTGCCATCATTTAATATGGGGCCTTGTGTGTTATTGAAGTAGCATTAAGTGCACTGCCTTATTTATTATATTCACAGTTAACACGTGGTAACTATCTCTGTGTTAATTGTAAGGCACACTGCCTGCCCATTTCTCATACCATTCTGTAAGAAATTAGCATGTGCAGTCAAACTGCTACAGTATGCTGTTAGCACAGGCATCTGCTAAATCCGATGTTAACTGGTTATCACAGCTTAGTAAATAGGCAAGTCTGTTAGTGTAACATGTAGTCTGAATTCAATTCAGGGTCTTTCTTCTTTTAATTACCTACCAGTTTCTCAGGACAAAGCCGTTGAGAGAGGGTAAAACTGTTTCTTCTCTACCCCAAACTATCCATTGAATCATTGCAATTTCGTACAGTGTAATTATCTCTCAGATTGCAAGACAGAGAAGAGCAGCATTTTGCATTTTAAAGGTTGACCCCGTGTGCTACATTTTTTCCCTTGTTTAGCAGGGGTCTCAGTAATGTGTTTTCTATGCCGCCAAGAAGGAACATTCTGTACAGTACGGTGAGAGGTAATGGGGATTGCTTTCTCTGCCAGTCAAGAGACAGGAGTTGTCACCATCACACTTCGGAGGGAAGTATAGACTTGAAAAGCAAACACCCAGAGTTTTCTTTCACAGAAGACCTGGAAGGAAAGGAGAGGCTGACTGTCCCTACTCATTGGTAGCCTGAGTGACCCAACTGGTAGGATTACCAGATGTCCCCGATTTTCAGGGATTGTCCCCACTTTTGAGGAAGCGTCCCAGGCTCCTTGGACTATAACTATCTTCTGTCCCTGATTTCAGTGGGGACAAAGGCCAAGGACATTGCTTCTCCTGCATATCCCTCTAAAGCTCTCTTCTTGATCCTGCTAGGAGACAATGTGACATTAACTTCTTTGCTGAAAAAAAGAGGAAGAATTTTAGAATTACATAGCATGGAGTGGAGGAGTAGCCTAGTGGTTAGAGCAGCTGCCTAATATCCAGAAGATCAAGGGTTCAATTCCCACTGGCACTCTTTGTGACCTTAGGCTAGTCACTTTACCCTCCATTGTCTCAGAAGAAAAGGCTGGCAGTCTACTTACAGTGATACATTGCCAAAAAACCCCAGAGGTAGCTGGGTCACTATGAGTGAACACTGACTTGACAGAACTAAAAAAAATAAATCAATTTTTAGAATATTCATCTAGATGTATAAAATACAGTTTAGGCATATGTGTATGTGTATCCATGCTTATAACTCCAGAAGAGCTGCTATTGTCTTTTATAAACTTTTGAAGTTACTGAATGCTACTTAAATTGGTCATTTCAAAATATATGGGGAAAAGATGCCCGAGGAGAGTGGACCCCCTGCCTCTCTCAGCTCAGCTCAGCCTTGCCCAAGTGTCCCAGATTTGCTCTCCAAAAATCTGCTAACCCTACCAATTGGCCACTAACTGTAGGAGGGCAGGCACCCCAAGCCAGCCAGGTTTCAGCCAGCAGAGAACTGCAAGCAAGAGAGAGAGAGGAGGTTTCAGGACAAAAGGAGTACCTGCGGAAAGAAGGAGCTGGTATGCCACAGGAGTGTTAACCATCCATATATCTGTTAGGAAAGGAGCGCAAAGGAAAGCATAATTATTCTGTCTCCTGAGAACTCAACAACTATGTGTGGAGAGGGTCCTATTCAGGTGCATCTCAAGCCTCCTAATCCGATTGAATATTAACTGTATTTTGCACACTTACACTCAAGAGGAGGAGAGCAAGTGGACTATTGGAAGCCTATCTCCACACCGGGGATAAAGCCCTCTTGAATAGAGGGCTGTCTAGGAACGAATTGGTATTTCTGTGTCCAGAGCTGTATGTGCTCTGTAGGCACTATATTAAAAGGCCGGTAAAGATTTAACAAGAGCTCTGTTGTTTCTACAAGGAGAGCATCAGAGGGATGCACCACTGGGGGTGGGTAAATATGCCAAAATAAGGAATTTCTTTTCCTTATTTGGTGGATTAAACACCTTCCCCCCCCCCCCCCCTGATTCAAGATACACTGGGTGAGGCCAGGCACCACCATTTTAGAAGATAGCAGGAGGGAGGCAGGAGCATGTTGGTATTGCTCCTGCCTCTTGACTTTCTTAAGGTACTTCGGGGGGGGGGGGGGGTCTAGGGTAAAGGGAGACCTACAGGGCCAACAATGGAAGGTTGAGGGAAGTAGTGCTGGGGCGGGTGGAGCCCACGGGGCCACCAATGATTATATTTTTGAGGTTTGAGATTGGGAAGGGGTGGAATCTAGCGGCCACTAGGGCATCAATGCTTTTTGTACCATGGGGGAGGGGACGGATGGTGTCCAGGGGAGCACTGGCTCCCACAACTCTTTGTTGGGGCAAAAATGGGGGATAGGGGGGTCTGTCCCTGGGTCATCTGAGGTGAAGTGTCAGTCTTTACCTCAGATAGCTTTTTTTTCCAGGACAGCATGCCAAACCTGCCCAAAATGTGCATGGGCCTACTCTTCTTGTTTAGCATTGATGTTTTGTGTACAGCTGATTTACAAGCTGTTTGCTTACAGTATCACTGCACAAAAAACTCAGTGTTTAACTTGCAATAGGAAATCCTGGGTTAGAGCTTTAGTACTGGGCTCTAGTGTGAGGTTTCCTCATTCGTCCCCTTAGCTTGTTAGAAGATGAAGATGGAATACTCAGTAAATATAATTTTTTCTAAGAAAGTTCCAATGCCCCTCTAAATATTCCATTTCTAACAATATATAGAACATTCAGCATTAACAGCTGGAATCTTATCCATCGCTGCATTTTCCCCCTGCAGCCGATCAAAATGAAGCAGAAACCAAGACAGAGATTTGCTGAAATTCGGATTTCTTTCAGAGGTTTTAAAGTCCCAAACAGCTGTTTGCTGCATATGGCAGAAAGACTAATCCCTTTTTATGCCACAGTACACAACCAGGAGACAAACAAATATTTTTCAGAAAGAATCAGCACAATTCTCTGTTTGGATAGCAGGAAATACACCTGCAAACACAGCACAGAGATTCTGTTAAGTGTCAATGTTCACTTGCTTTTTCCCCCCCCCTATATTCTACTATGGCTAGCTAGCTGTCAGGTTTTCACTATATTTTGTCAGTGACTATGCTGGCTTTTATGTAAACACTGACGTCACGGTTTAACACATGAAGACCAATTTTATATAGGCTGCCTAGGCTGGAAAAGAGACATGCAAGCTGGGACATTCACAATTTGCTGCTGAGTTTCTAAAAAGCTCACTGAGAATTGGGAAAAATACATGTATATGTATGCTATGGTGTCCGATTCAGCGAGAACAACCATTTTGTAAAATAGCATGTTCAATGAAAGAGCGGTATCACTCAGAGGTACAAACGCTGGCACCTGCCCGTTTAAGTACTGGATTTTGCTAAACTGTACGTCCAAGGGGAGCTAATTAAGGAGCCAAAATCTAGAACTCAATGTTTTTGATTTCTGAGGTTGTTTTAAACATCAGATAGACAGGGCTGCTGCAAGGACTGGAGGTGCCCTAGGCGGGCCCTCCATACTGCCCCCCCTGCCCACGCCCATTACCGCAGTGCTTACTTTTAGTCTCTGGTGCTGCATCACGGTGTCAGTCTTATGCTATCTGCTGCTTCTGCCCCCCTCCGGTGCAGGTTTCCGGTTTATGTTAGTGCCTTTTGTGTCTCTTGATGCTGTGGAGTCTTCACATTACTTTTAAAAAATATATTAGGCTTGATATTCAAAGGTACTTGTCCAGTTGACAACATCTTCTAACCAAATAAGTGTCGGTGAGAGGGATATTCAGCAGCGCTATTTGGATAGTGTTGCTGAATATGTCCTCTGATTGCCCTGCTCTAGGACAGTCTGTGGGCAGGGGGAGGGTGGTCCCTGGTGTTATCCGGTGAGCTATGATTTTCAGTCCTCTAACTGGATGCCAAGCTGCATAAAGTTAGGTCACAAAAAAGATAGGCCTAACTTTATGCAGTTGGCTATGGAGGTCTTTCTGGAATGCAAATAAGGCTATTGGACATGCGGCATAGATGCTTTCCTATTGAAAACATCTACAACCACATTCCTCAACCGTTGCGGCCCTGCACGTACATGGCGGCTGTGCGGGGATGTCTGACTGTGGGCAGGAGGAGGCGGAGCAGGGGCATGGTCAGCTGCTGGGACATACACAGCATATTCAGAAATGGCCTGTGCACATTCTCTGTGGTACCCCCTAGACGTATAGGTTAGTCTTGCTGGAACGTGGAATAAGGGCAGCACTTAGAATATTTTTTGCTCTGCCCTTCAGTGCATCCCATAGCACTCTAGCTGTGACAAGTATGTATTGAGGCGGTGTGTTGCAGCCTGGAGGCCCACAAGAAACAGTCATACAGAACAGAGTGCAGAGGTGAGGGATGGGAATGGAACATGACTAAACACCACTACTGATAGGAGCAATAGTGTTTCTTTGGGCTATTATATCAGGTCCTTTCTACTGCATATTGGGCCTGAGGATCAATGGATAGAACGTAGGTGACTATAGGATGGCATCTTGTTTGGGGGAGAAATGCAGATTGGACTCATAGTCCTGGGACGCCATGCCATGCTGTTATATGTGCTGTTGTATATAGGTTCAGGGCATCACCTTGCCAGGTTGTTTTTGTGCGTGCAAGTGAGAGTGTGTGTGTATGCGGTTTGAGTGTTGCACGAGCCATGCAACAGATGGGTGTAACTAGTCTGTATTGCAGCTGCACTACTGTTCCATCTGCTGTAATGTGTGGTTGACATGTGTATGGATAGTGAGTGCACGTTGTCACAACAGTGGTGGGGGCCATACAGAGACGGGAAAGACCGGCTATGTCTACCTTTGCAGAATATGGTGAGCGCATGTCCCCGATTCCGGAATCATGGATATGTCTAGACCTGCGGTTGTGGAATCAGGTCTAAATCAGCCCCAACTTCCATTTGTACATGCCCGTGGGCTGGACTGGACATACATATGGAATTGCACTCCACCTGGATAGTGGCTAAATATCACCACAATCTGGGTAATGTGGATGCCCCCCTGAGCTGGGATCTTCCCCACAGAATAATTGGAGTTATGGATAAGTGGCTTAGGATATGGTCAAGCCCTCTCCAGTTAGAATGCCCAGGTAAGATGTCGCAGAAGTCAAAAGTAATTTAAATGCAAAATGATGTTCAATAGAGAGAATTAAAGGTGTTTAAAGTAAAGTTATTTTAGTAATATTCTCCTAATTTAATTTTCCTGATACCATTTCAGTTCTTTGATGTAAAATATTAGCTGAATATGAAAAGAGCTCTTTCTTCTAAGCTTCTGTAAAATAATTTCCTTTCTTTTCTGCACAGTTTTGCAATTTCTGAACAACAAACTATTGGATCAGCTGGGATAAATGCATCAGATATGTTCCTAAGCATTATTACACTGTCCCTAAAGTTATTTTGTTATACATACATTGCATCCCCAAGTCTTGATACTTTGTGTAATTATTCTTTTACAGGTGTTCCAGGTTGTGCTCCCCTCTTCTCCAGAGCTCGGTACGTGTGTCTGTGTCTCTCTCTCTACGCTTGCGTCCTTGTGGGTATCCTCTTCACTTCCCAAAAGAAAATGTCCTTTTCTTTAAAAAGAAATGAAAAAGAATATATCCAAATTGTTCAAAACCTCTGGCCAGGATTAAATGTGGGTGGCACATGCTTAGCTTAGGAGTTCATTAAAGTGGCCGCAGCTCTCCTTAGATCAGTGGCCTTTGGTCTGGTCTAGACTCTTGAATTCCTCTTCTCAGCTGTATTCCACATCTATCTGAAGTCAGTGACCAACTATCCTAGATCTCTAAAATGAAAGGGAAGACAACCTAACAGGCCTAAGGGTTGCTTTAGAGGGATACCTTTTTCCCCGCACCTCCCTGTTATCCTCATATTGTTTTTTTTACAAAAGACCCTGAGTAAGAGGTATGTAATTCTTAAACCGTCCCTATCTAAGATTCCTTGCTTAGAGAGACCAAGCGACTTGCTTGCACTTTCTCAACTTGCTACTGATCTGACTGCACTCTCAACTGAGTGTACTTCCGCCCTCTGTCGGCACTGGTAGCACTGTTTCTCCAGGAGCTTCACTTCCCTGACAGACAATCTTTCTACTGATATAGTTTGAGCGCACTCAGCCAGACCCTTTGAATAGGATGTCCTCTAGTTTGAGCGCACTCAGCCAGACCCTTTGGATAGGACGTCCTCTTCTCACAGGACATTTGCTCAGAAACAGTTCTCAGAATAATAAGTATAAATGGGCTGGGCATCAATTTTTTAAGAGTTAATATACACTCATTATTTACTGTCACCCAGAAAAACGAAATATTTGGCACCTCATAGTTCTTATAGTTCTTGTTCTTATAGTTCTTAGGTTCAGGTATAGGACCTAGCTTGCTCAGTCAGTAAAACGCAAGTCCCTGGTAGCCTTTGATAAAGATAAGTTGAATCTCCTAGGTATTGGTACTCATTCTGGAATGTTACTATGGTGTCCTATAGCATCTCCGAGGCTTCTCCACAAATGCTTAGCAAAACTACCATAGTTACCATTGCTACAATATGACCCAAGTTACAGCAACGAATATACCCCTCCACTGTGCTGTTTTTCTAATTTATTAGAACCTCACACCCCCTTCCCTCCTTCTGTCATTTATCCTCAACACTCTCATGCTTCATCTATCTCTATACTCACATCCCTGACTACCCCTCTTACCCCAGTCCTGCAAATATCCTAGGTCCTTAACTACATTTGTCTCTGCTAGCCTGCCTCCCCTTTCCCCTTATGCTGTGTGAATGTTTCTATTACTGTCTCTATACTATGTTTCAATGGAGTTGTTTTCTTTTACTTTTGAATTTAATTTTATATAAATTGCTCCACTGAGCTCAAAAGGCGGTATAGCAAATTTTAATAAACCATATAGTCATATTCATGACTACCCCTCTTACCCCAATCTTCCAAGCAGCCTAGGTCCTTAACTACATTTGCCTCACTTACAAATGCCTATCAAGTTTTAAGACAGGGTCATTGAAGATGGATGGAAAGCCCCATGTTGCTTTCCCCATTTACTTTAATGGAAATGAAAGAAACAAATGAGAAATAATTTGGTATTCGAAAGCAATCTGAACAAGTGACTGATCTGAAAACAAACTGAACCAAAATGTCCCCTTACTGTTTCATCATTCAGTATAAGCAAGGTGAACTTTGTAATATCACAGTTGCTTAAGGTCCCAGTATTTGGGTCCTTTGACAGTTTTATCTTGTATAAATGTAACAAAGTGAAAAAAATTGCTCTTGTGCCTTCTTTTGAGTGTATAACATTTACAACATTATGAGGACAATATTAATGGAGATATTTATTTAAGATTTGGGCTAGTTACAGTATGCAGCTGTAAGTAGAAAGTACTTGTGTACTGCACTGAAGCGGATGTAAAGTAAATGCCCAAAAGTAGGGATGTTATCGTGCATTTCAAAATGAATGCCAAAGCACGTTGAATGAGGCCATTTTCAGTTTCTTTCCCTTTAAATGTACTGAATGATGATGGGTCCCAAATGAGCTGAAAATCATTTATTTTCAGCACTATTATAGTCATTGTGGCCAAGAAAACATCAATACCTAAACATAACAGAGGCACAGTGGAGAGGGACAATGAAGAAGTGAAGGGCAGGCTAGATAGGCTGTATGGTGTTTTGCTGCCATTACTTTCTCTGCTTCTTTGTTTTTAGGAGTCACTAACATATTGAAACTTTTTGTCAAGCCTATTCCAGCCTCACTTCCTCTAAATCTCATGACTGATGATGTCAGCATAAATCTGAAAGCTCAGCAGTCCAGCACCATTTTCTCTATTGCAATCTTAGAGACAGAGAGTGATTTAGGAAGATGCTGGCTTCATATTTATTTTGGTGACCTGAAAAGGTTTTGGAAAGAACAGAGTTATAGAGAGAGAATCCAAGGAACATACTTAGGGCTCAGACAGAGGAATGAGCAGAAAGCTGCTGTGTTTCAGCATCAGAGAAAATCACTTTAAAAAGTCTCTCAGGCTGTGTAGGGCCAGGCTCCTTAGTTACAGGCTTCATAATCACAGAGAAAAGGAACCTAAAAATAAAGCAGCACAGAAAGGACAACAGCACGCAGAGAGTCACTGTGCTTCTGTGTCTGAGAAAAGTCACATTTTAAAATCTCTCAGACTGTGAGTCTAGTCAGTACAAGGAACTCCTAGCTCTACAAGAAAAGAAACAGAAATATGACGACAGAAAAAGACCACATGGCCTATCTAGTCTATCCTTCCATATCAACAACTACAACAGTCCCCTTTTTTTCTTTAGAGATACTCTGTGTTTGTCCCATGTTTTTTGAATTCAGTTACTATCCTCATCTCTACCACCTCCACTGGGAGACTATTCCACGGATCCACCACTCTTTCCGTAAAGAAATATTTCCACATATCACTCCTGAATCTATCCCCCATCACCCTCATCCCATGTCCCCTCATAGCAGAACTTGCTTTCAATTGAAAGAGGCTCTCCCCCTGAACATTTATGCCATGGAGGTATTTAAACATCGCAATCATATCACCTCTATCCCGCCTTTCCTCTAAGGTGTGCATATTAAGATCCTTAAGTCTGTCCTCATATGCTTTATAGTGAAGACCACTAACCATTTTAGTAGCCACCCTCTGCACCGACTCCATTCTGTTCACATCCTTTTGAAGGTGCAGTCTCCAGAATTGCACACTATACTCCAAATGAGGTTGCACCAAAGACTTATACAGAGGCACTATCACCTTCTTTTTTCTGCTAGCCATTCCTCTCCGTATGCACCCAAGCATTCTTCTAGCTTTTGCTGTCACCTTTTCTACCTGTTTAGCTACTTTAAGATCATCAAACATAACCATGTCTAGGTCCCGCTCTTCTTTAGTGGACAAAAGTACTTCACCCCCTGTACTATATTGCTCCCTTGGATTGCTGCAGCCCAAATGCATGACCTTACATTTTTTAACATTAAATCCCAGCTGCCAAATTCTAGACCATTCTTCAAGCTTAGCTAGATCCTTCCTCATGTTATCTACACCTTCCTGGATGTCTACTCTATTGCAGATTTTGGTATCATCCGCAAAGAGGCAAACCTTACCCAACAGCCCTTCCGCTATATCACTAACAAAGATGTTAAAAAGAATCAGACCATGGACCGATCCCTGGGGCACACCACTGGTAACATCCTTCTCCTCAGAGTGAGCTCCATTTACCTATACTCTTTGTCGCCTCCCACCCAACCAATTTCTAACCCAAGCAGTAACTTTAGGGTCCTTCCCTAGGGTGCTCAGTTTGTTTATAAGTTGCCCATGAGGAACAGTGTCAAAGGCTTTACTGAAATCTAAATATACCACATCTAGGGCTCTCCCTCGGTCCAACTCCATGGTCACCCAGTCAAAGAAATCAATCAGATTTGTCTGACAAGACCTGCCTCTGGTGAATCCATGCTGCCTCGGATCCTGTAATCCACTGGACTCCAGAAACCTCACTATTTTCTCTTTCAGAAGCGTTTCCAATAATTTAGTCACCACTGAAGTTAAACTAACCGGCCTGTAGTTTTCAACCACATCTTTACTTCTGCTTTTGTGTAAAGGCACCACATGAGCCTCTCTCCAGTCCTTTGGCACTACTCCTGACTCCAATGAAGCATTGAATAGGTCAGTCAGTGGAGCTGCTAGAACGTCCCCAAGTTCCCTCAGCATTCTAGGGTGTATCCCATCCAGACCCATCGCTTTGTCTACTTTAAGTTGAGCTAGTTTCTCACGAACACAGTCTTCTGAAAATTGTTCAAGATGTCCCTCGCTTCTGTTCCTGTTTGTGGGTGTTTTCTGAGGTCCTGCTCCTGGTTCTTCATCTGTGAACACAGAACAGAAATATTTGTTAAGCAATTCCGCTTTATCCTCATCAGCTTCTACATATTCCTCCCCTTCACCCTTGCATCTGACAATACCACTTTTGCCCTTCCTCCTCTCACTAACATATCTGACAAACGACTTATCCCCACATTTTTCTGTCATCATGTTTCTATGTTTCTATTTTATTGCATTGGCTATTTCTTCTTCTTTATGTATCTTTGCTTTCCTGACTACTTTGCTAGCTTCTCTAAGTTTTTCCAAATATAGATACCTGTCTTCCTCTCTCTGTGATCTCTTGTATTTCATGAAGGCCTCTTTCTTTTTCTTCAATTTTTCAGCTACTTCTTTCGAAAGCCATGGCAGTCTCCTTTTCCTTTTACCTTTATTTACCATTTTAACAAAAAGGTTGGTTGCCCTTAAAATATCCCCTTTCAGTTTTGCCCACTGTTTTTCTACATCCCTCAGCTGTTCCCATCCTGCTAATGACTCCCTGAGGTATTGGCCCATCCTGGAAAAGTTAGTCTTCTTAAAGTCTAAGACCCTCACCTTTGAATGGATTCTAACAGCCCTAGTCCTAATACTGAACCACACCATCTGGTGATCACTGGATGCAAAATGATCTCCCACTATAACATCAGAAACACTTTCATCATTGGTAAGCACCAAGTCCAGTATGGCCCCTTCACGTGTGGGGTCTGTTACCAATTGCTTGAATAGTTTTCCCTGTAGAGAATCCAGGATCTCTTTACTTCTAGATGATACTGCAGCAGGAATGTGCCAATTAACATCTGGCATATTGAAATCCCCTATCAGTAGCACTTCCCCTTTCCTAGCAATGCTGCCTATGTCTTCAATTAACTCTCTGTCCACTTCTTCCTCTTGTGAGGGAGGTCTGTATATCACGCCAATGCAAATAGATTTCTCTTTCCCTCTTTCTGGTTTAACCCACAATGCCTCCTCTCTCCCTTTTAAGCTCTTTAATTCCAAAGCTTTAATTGTATTTTTTATTTCTCTGGAGGTTAGATTAGCAGATGTGGAGGAGCTGCAGCAGAGAGAGAGTATATAAACAGGCCCTTTAACAACATAATAGAGCAATCCCACCTCTCCTTTGGTAGCCTCTGTACTACTTTGGGCAGCAAGGTCACCAGGAAGGAGCGCAGCATCTTGGAACGGCAGAAAATTATCCCATAGCTTGTGAATGCTTGCCGGTCCTAGGCGGATGCCTAGAGCCGGGTAGCATTGTGTTGTGGAAGAAATAAGGACTCTGTAGTTGTGGTCCAAATGAAAAGATGGGTTTTATTCCCCTTCCCTTTAGGATGTTACAGCATAAGGGACAACATAAATGCACGGTTGAATTCACCAGGTCAAAAGGGTTTTAAACCAGAAATGATAATACTGCTTTTTCTCAACAATACAGTCCAGTATTTACCCGGTGCACAATATCTCTCAGTGATGCAGTCCAGTATTTCACTGTGCACAATATTCTCAGCAATATAGCCCAGTATTTCACTGTGCACAATATCCTTCAGCAATACAGTTTAGTATTTTCACTGTGCACAAAATACTACTTCTTGCTTGACTTCAATAAAGATTCTTAGCCTCCTCAGGCACATACTCCTCATACTCCATGGCTTCAGGGATATTCTCCGTGCTATGGCTCTCCCATTGCATAGGGCTGGGTCCGGTTCCAGTATAAGGACACTGAGCCCCTAGGAGGCTGCCCTCCGTATCTTGCCCTGGGTAAACCTCATCTGTCACTGGTTGGAGCTGCCCTCGTAAGTCCCAGATATCAGGAGAGGTGTGGGAGATCTCTCTCCACGGCTTATACAGATAGGAGTCCCCTTGACTATATGCCTGGTCTCCAACTCTGGGATTCCTTTTCCTCTCTTTAGTAAAAACTGGGTACTTATCTTTTCTTCTGCCAAAGCTAAGCTCCAATCCCTCTGCTTCTCGCCAAGACTTTCTATCTGTCTTGCCTCCTGGTTCTCTGAGGGAAATCTGGTTATGTTGCTTGACTGATGGCAATTTACTTCCTGTTTCCTGGGTGCTTCCCTGTATGTGACCTTTGCCTCCTATTGACTGAGCAGCTTGCCTTGGTAGGAGGACCCTCTGGCTGGGAAGACCCTGCTGCAGTTTTCTTTACCCTTCTTGGATTGGCCAGCCGGTCTTCCCTCAGTTCTGGCTCTCCTCGGTAAAGTGTCTATCAGCACTTGCTTGGGAGTTTTCCTTCCCTCCTGGCACTCAAACTTTGGCTCCAGTCCTGCTTCGGACTCCAACTGCCAATGCTCCTTCAACTGCCTCCCATGCCTGCTCTGCCTCTGTGAGATTTTCCACCTGCCTTTATCTCTCAGCTCCCCTGACGTGGAACGTGAGTCTGAGTTCAGGTGGATCTGATTAGCCCCCTCAATTCTTCCTGCGTCACACCAACCCTGTGGAATGTTTGCTTTCTTCCTTTCTGCCTCTCTGCCCTGTGAATGCCTCACTTGCCCCTGAGGCCGCAAGGTAAGCTCTTCCTCCATTTTATTTCCTAATGTTTCAGGATCTGTGCTGTATAACTCCTGCTAGTTAAGCCCTTCCCCCATACTGTCCTTTACTATCTCAGGCTCAATGCTATCAGGCTTCTGACAAGTGAGCTTCTCCTGTGTATTGCTTCTTAGTGTTTCAGGCTTAGTGCTATCTATCTCCTGGCAATTAAGCTCATTCTCTGCACTAGCCTTTAGCATTTCACTTTTTGTGCTGTCTACCCCATGACAAGCTGGAACCTATGCTCAGGCGATGTGTTATCCTCTCAAAGGACTGTCATTATTATTGGTGATGCAATCATTAGGATTGTAGATAGTTGGGCAGCTGGTAGATATGAAGATGGCTTGATAATCTGCCTGCAATGTACAAAGGTAGGAGATCTCACACGTCAATGAACTAGGATTTCAGAGAGTGCTGTGGAAGAACCTGTTATAATAGGTGTGGGTTCCACTGACAATGGAAGGTGGAGAAGGAGGTTGTGGAGATGAAATGTAGACTTTTATATATGATACTAAAATGCAGTCTCCAGGACTGCAGGTTCAGGAATGCTCCCAGTTGCACAAACAGGAACCCTGTTGCCATGCTGAGCTCTGGAGTCTCAAGGCATGGAAGAGGTGATAGTATAGGAAGAAAAGAATTGGATTCACTAGGAACTGGGAAACATTTTGGAGGGGGGGGGTCTATTCTGAAAGGAGTGGCTTAACCTTAACTTGAACGGAATTTAGTTGTTGGCGCTGACAATTTAAAAAACAGGTCAATCTTTAAATTAGGGGAGTGGAGGAATAGTAGCCTAGTGGTTAGATTCTAACCGTTAGAACATTGGCTTGGTAACCAAGAAACCAGCATTTCATTCCCAACAGCACACCTTGTGGCCTTGGGCAAGTCACTTAACCCTCCATAGCCTCAAAAGAAAGGCCTTGCATCTACTTCCAGTCACACTGCCAAGAAAACCCAGGGTTGCCAGGAGTCAGCAATGACTCAAAGGCACACATTTCTTTTTTTTCTCTTTAAACTAGAGAATGGGGTGCATAGTTCAAAACAAGATATCTTCAAATGGTACAGTTAAACCAAGGACATTAAAAGTATGGCCTAGTGGTTGGGGCAAGGTAATACAGGCCAGAAGGTCAGTGCTTCAAATCCCACTAGAGGACAGCAACCTTGGGCTTGAAGGACTGGGGTTTCTAGTCCCACAGTGCTCCTTGTGGTTTTGGGCAAGCCACTTAACCCTCCATTGCCCATGTTCCCTGTAAGTATAAGTGTATGTGTTTCATATCCCCTCATGTTAAATGTATCCCCCAACGGCTTTGACCCGGTGAAAAGTGGGATATAAATGCAGCTAAATAAATAAATACTGATAGACATAATGTGGAAAATGCTGAGTCAATTCAGTTAGATTTAAATGAAGAGCAGACACATCTGAATGATTCCAAATTACCTAAATTAACTTAATAGGTAGGCTGTGAATAAGAATAAAAAGAATACATTTAAGTGTCCGTCTGCAAATGGCAGAAGCTTAAAAAATAAGATTAGAGAGTTAGATCATATGGCAATAAATGAAAATATTGATAGAGAGGGTAGTTTTATAACAGGGCACCTGGCAGGAAAGTTACATAGGTGCCTACACCGTGCCAATATTATAAAAATAAACCACTACCAAACAAAACTTCACAGAAGTGGATCAATAATACAAATTGCAATGAAAATCCAATTCTTGCCTTAAAAATATCATGGACCCAATCTTTATATAATAACTGGCCGACAGTATTCAATTGGTATAAAGACACTTACACTAGCATTCATATAAAGGGGGACTTCGGAGCAAAGCGAGAACTGCAGCACTAGCACTCACTGTTAAAAAAAAGCTCCTAACTGGAATCATCGATCCAGTCTTTTCAGCAAGTGGATATCATCTTTAACATTTTTCAAAATGCAAATAAAAAACGGATTCCTTTGGAATAGAAGACACTATTTTGCAGACTTCGTGCTTCCATGATGCCCTGGATGAAGTAAATCACTGAAACAGTTATATAATAACAAAATTTGAGTTGGGACAAAGCCTGGTGGGACACACGGAGTGGAACTAATGGCATCGCGATAAGTATCAGTTTTTTCATTTGCATCTGATATATATAAGCCCTTATGTTACCTTTATAAGATAGGCTTAAACTAGGCACCTTTCTGGACTTCTCTTATTGGTGCCCTGTTATTTATTTATTTAAAAGTATTTCTATGACACATATGAAAGTTCCTATGTGGCTCATATCTTGAACATAAGAAATAAGTCAAAATAACACAAGACTAGATAGACATAAAATACATGTTAACATAGTCAGGCAATAAAAGTAGCACATTACCCAAATAGCTGCTTGAACAGTACAGCTTTGATCTTTCTTTTTTTTTTTTTATCTCAAAAAGTCTTCTGCTCCTTCGCACAGCTGGTAAATTGTTCCATATAATGGATTCCTGCGCATGAAATGAGAGTCAGAAGCTGTAAAGATGTCTTACACATTGGAACATGGAACGTACGAAGCATGAACCAAGGGAAGTTGGAGGTGCTCAAGAATGAAATGGAACGTGTACAACTTGATCTGTTGGGTGTCAGCGAACTGAAATGGACTGGCATCGGGCACTTTGCATCAGATGATCACATGGTCTACTATGCTGGAAATGAAAGACAAAGAAGAAATGATGTTGCATTTATAATAAAGAAGAAACTTGCAAGAACTGTAATGAAATACAATGCAGTCAGCGAACACTTAATCTCTATTCATCTACGAGGATTGTCTATCAACACAACTATAATTCAAGTATATGCCCCGACAGCAGCTACAGAAGAGAATGAAATTGAAGAGTTCTATGAACAAGTACAAGCTGAAATTGACAGAACATGCAAACAGGATATCCTGATAGTCATGGGTGACTGGAACGCAAAAGTTGGCAACAAAGAAGAAGGCAAAGTAGTCGGAAAATATGGACTTGGCAACAGAAATGAAGCTGGAGAAAAACTGATAGAATTCTGCAAGACCAATGATCTATTCATCTCAAACACCTTCTTCCAGCAACACAAGCGGCGACTGTACACATGGACTTCACCCAATGGATTGTATAAAAATCAAATTGACTACATCTGTGGAAGTCAATGATGGAAAAGCTCTATAACATCAACAAAGACAAAACCTGGAGCTGACTGTGGTACAGATCATCAACTACTAGTATGCAAACTCAAGCTAAAGTTGAAAATATACCACTGGAATTTAAAGACTGCCTGCAAAATCGATTTGCTGCTTTAGATACAAATGACAGAGCTCCGGAAGAGTTATGGAATGACATCAAGAAGGTTGTGTTGGAAGAAAGCGAGAAGTCTCTACAAAAGATGAAAAAGCAAAAACTGCCAAAATGGATGACGGAAGAAACTCTGAAAATTGCCCAGAAACGCAGAGAAGCTAAAGCCAGAGGAGAAAGAAAGACAATCGCAGAACTCAACAGAGATTTCCAACGTGCAGCAAGACAGGACAAGGAAAAGTACTACAATGACACTTGCAAGGAAATAGAAGCAGATACTATTAGAGGAAGAACAAGACTGGCTTTCCTGAAGCTACGAGAGTTAAAGAAAAAGTTCCAGCCTCGAATTGGAATGTTACAAGATGCTCAAGGTTCTATGTTGAATGATGCTGAGAAGATCAAGAAAAGGTGGAAGGAATATACAGAGTTTTTATATGATAAAGATGAAGTGGACCAACAGTCGTTTCAACTTGTACCTTATGATCGGGAACCATTGGTGATGAAAGAAGAAGTTGAAGCAGCATTGAAAGCCTTATCAAAGAACAAAGTTATATAGTATATAGTGTCGTGACGGCATCTCCTAGTGGCCAATGGCGGTAAGGGCATGCTGTAAAACATATTTATTTTCAAGGAGCGTGGGGTATTTTAAGGACAAATTGGAGATTGGTCTTAGGCATTTCAGCTCCTTGTGAGAACTCAATAATTAAGCCACGAGTGTAGGGAAACAAGGCTTTTATTTCCCCTCTGTGCAAGGGTTCATTAAGACACTAGAAATCAAAGAATGTCCTTTGTTCATAAAGGTTCCAGTAATAAGCAGGTAACCAATTGTTAATTTATTTATTTAGCTGTATTTATATCCCGCTTTTCACCGGGTCAAAGCGGTCAATTGGGGGATACATTTAACACGAGGGGATATGAGACACATACGATAATACTTACAGGGAACATGGGCAATGGAGGGTTAAGTGGCTTGCCCAAGACCACAAGGAGTATAGGACTAGAAATCCCAGTCCCTCCGGCCTGAGATTGCTGTCCCCAGGTGGGACTTGAACCCCAGGCCCTCCGGCCTGAAGTACCTTGTCCTAACCACTAGACCACTCCTCCCTTATCTTCACAATTAGTTGTAAGGGTTAAAGGGAGGAATTCAATTCATTCCAGGGCAAAGCAATTTAAACAAGACTTCTTCTTATTTACAAGGACTCTATGGATTCTAGGCTAGAAGCCATACACAAACTACAATCCATAGCTTCTTCCTGAGGAATGGGAATAGTGTTTGCATCTTCTATTTCCATAAATTCTGCTTCACTGCTTTCCCCCTCAGAGCACACGCTGTCCCTGGCAGTTACAGGTTTACATGGACTGTCTCTGGTATCTTGCCTCCAATAAGACTGTGCTTTAAAGTCTTCTGGTAGTTCTTTAAACCACTCTGGTTTCTTTCCTCTTCTTATAAAGTGAGTTTTAGTTTTAGCAGTGCTTTTAGGAGTTAAGCTTTCTTTAGCAGGAATAAAACTTTCATACCTTGAGTTTCTGTAACTTAAAGCTCTGGAGCCTTCCCTCTCATGCACGTCTCTGTGACAACAGGTTTTCTGTCGGTAGCTTCTGGGCAGTGCTGGACTTCCTGAAAGCTTAGTAAAACCTGGTGCGGATTCTCCAGCTCTATGCTTCAGTGACAAAGTAGCTTTGGTAGAAACTCCTTCCCTTCGGGTACCTGGTAAAGCTTGTTCAGCGTACTCCAATGCCTGCAGGCTTTCCTCCAAGCCTGGCTCTCTGGCTCTCTGTATATGTCTTTCAGCTTTGGACTCAGGAACGTTGCTTAAGCAGGGAGTGGCATACCCTCCAGCCTGAATGCTTTCGTTAGCAGACTCCCTCTGAACTGCAGCTCTCGTAGCTTGGCCCCTCTGAATTCTACCTCTGTGAACTCTGTCCTTTTGGGCTTGCTCGAGGAGGATTCCTTCCTTCAGGTCTCTCCCTCCTTCTTCAGCCGTAATCCTTGTTCCTTCTCCTTCTCCTTCCCCTTCTGCTTCTTCTCCTTCTCTTTCTGCTCTGCTAGCATTAAGCTTCCGTTTATAAAGGGATCTTCCCTTTGAATCTCCCGGGCTCATTTCCAGGTGCAACTGGTTAGCTCTCAGAGCCTCATTAGCTTCTCTAGAGTCACTCCTGCCCCCTCTAGCTGTGCTTTGAGGTAATTGCACACCTAGAGCTCTGTGAAAAGCAGGGTTTCTTTTCAACTCTGTATCTTTATTGGCACCAGCCTCATGACAATAGTTAACATGTTATCCAAGTTAATCTCCCTGTTATCTGTAATTTACGGTGTAACCCCACTGTAAAACTGCTTTGATGTTCCATGTAAACCGCACTGATGTTGAATAGCGCGGTATATAAGAGTATTAAATAAATAAAAATAAATAAATAAAAGCACCAGGCATTGATAACATTCCTATAGAAGTATTGCAGCAATCTAATGCAGCTGTTACCATACTTACAAGGCTCTGCCAAGAAATATGGAAGACAACATCATGGCCAACTGACTGGAAAAGATCTGTGTTTATACCAATACTAAAGAAAGGTGATCCAACTGACTGTGGAAATTATCGAACAATTGCTCTGATCCCACATGCCAGCAAGATTCTACTGAAGATTATTTAAAAGAGACTACAACCATACCTGGAACAAGAGCTACCTGAAGTGCAAGCAGGGTTCAGGAAAGGGCAAGGAACGAGAGACATCATTGCGGATGTAAGATGGATCCTTGAAAAGACTAAAGAATACCAAAAGGATATCTATTTGTGCTTTATCGACTATAGCAAGGCTTTTGACGTTGTAAACCATGAGAAACTCTGGGCCACATTAAGAAACATGGGTATACCAGAACACCTGATCGTTCTCTTGCGCAATCTGTACATTGATCAAGAAGCAACAGTTCGAATGGAACAAGGAGAAACAGAATGGTTTAAAATAAGCAAAAGTGTAAGACAAGGCTGCATACTTTCCCCCTACCTGTTTAATTTATATGCATTACAAATCATCAGAGAAGCAGGATTGTATGAAGACAACAGAGGTGTGAAGATTGGTGGAAGACTCATCAACAACCTTCGCTATGCTGATGATACTACATTACTGGCTGAAAGTGAAGATGATCTGAAACATTTGCTTCTCACAATCAAAGAACATAGTCTCAAAATGGGCCTGCACCTTAATGTAAAGAAGACAAAGATCATGACAACTCGCATAATCAACAGGTTCATCGTTGAAGGAGAAGAAATTGAAATTGTGAACAACTTTAACCTGCTTGGATCAACTATCAATAAAGAAGCAACAAGCAGTCAAGAAATCAAACGACGCATTGCTCTTGGCAGAATGGCTATGAAAGACCTAGATAAGATTCTCAAGAGCAGAGATGTCTCTCTCCATACAAAGATTCGACTTGTTCAAGCCATGGTATTTTCAATAACATCATATGGATGTGAAAGCTGGACAGTGAAAAAGATAGACAGGAAGAAAATTGATGCCTTTGAATTATGGTGCTGGCGGCGAATACTGTGTATACCATGGACTGTCCGAAGAACAAACCAGTCGGTACTAGAGGAGATCAAACCTAAGCTTTCTTTAGAAGCTCAGATGACAAGACTTCGACTTTCATACTTTGGACACATCATGCGAAGAGAGAGATCATTAGAGAAAGACATCATGCTTGGCAAGATAGAAGGTCAACGCAAAAGAGGAAGGCCAGCAATGGGATGGATCGATACAATAACAGCAGCTACGGGTACCAGACTGTCAACAATGAGCCGCCTGACTGAAGACCGAACATAATTTAGGATAGCTATCCAGAAGGTCGCCATGAGTCGACTCCGACTCGACTACACTTAACAACAGCAACAATGGACTCCACACAAGTAAAAGCCTGAGACCTTGTCTCCATCTTTTGCAACTGTCACACTGTAGGAATAACTAATAGATCCTGATTTTCTGATGTTAAAGATCCGATAGAGATGTAACTTTGCACAACGTTTTACAAATAGTTTGGAGCAATACCACTCGCTGCTTCAAAAGCACCATTAAGATTTTAAATTTCAACCGTTCCTCTATGGGT
This sequence comes from Ichthyophis bannanicus, assembly GCA_033557465.1. Lineage (NCBI taxonomy): Eukaryota > Metazoa > Chordata > Amphibia > Gymnophiona > Ichthyophiidae > Ichthyophis > Ichthyophis bannanicus. The sequence continues at coordinate 576,483,519 of CM066033.1, forward strand.
AACCAATGAAGCTGAACAAAATGAGATGGAATGTGCTTCAATTTATGAATTCCAAAATAAATCCGACAACAGCACTTTGAACACACTGCATGTGTTTCGAATACTGCTGGGGCAAACCTATATATATGGTATTACGGTAATCTATAGAAGAGGCTATAATAGTATGAACCACAAGCCAAAAATCTTCAATAGAAAGATAAGGTTTTAAATTTCTTAAGATATGTGAAGTGTCATTTTAAAAGGGGTACCCAAATGCAATGTGTGATGTCCAGGATAAAACATTCAGGAAAATGCTGGGGACGTTTATATTTGGGCCTGATTTTGGAAATGTGGATGTCCGCAATGTGGACTCCTATGCTGCTATCCGTGTAGACATCCCCTCCACTAAACAGAAGAGTGGGGATATCCATCTTATGCAAGGTTGCATACAGGGACGTCCAGCAACATGGCACAATGAAAATACGAGTGCTCATTCCCTGTCAATGTTCATTTCCACCCTCTACTATATAGGGGCTATGAACATACCTCCTCCTCCATACCCTCCAGATGTTTGGCTGGCAAAATGAGCTCTTTTCCATTGCCTGTTCATGCCTGGCGCAGGTATAAACTTGGATGCAATTTGGGACATCCAGGACATTTCTAAAATTGGGTGAAAATGTCCACGGTCTTGGGAACACCCCGGACATGCCTACATCATGCCCCCATTCAGACTTGGACGTCCTCACTCCTGGAGTGTCCACGGAACCAGCTTCTAAAATGACTTTGGGGACATCTCTGTGCTTTGGATGTCTCCATGCCCGTTTTCAGATGTCCAAAGCACAAATAGGGCTTCTAAAATGATCACCATAATTGGTAAAAAGCACCTGTTACAGCTGATTTTATCTGAGGGCTTACTCATATCTAGAATTTAACATAACCTCCAAATACTGAATTTCAGAATGTAGGGGCACATAGCTGCAACAGGATGAACAATAATACCTCAGATTTTTCAAATTCAATGCAAAGTTATTATCATTTAAGTATTGCACAACTTTATGAAATACCCTGTTCCATAAACAATATAGCAACATTAAAACCCAAGTCTACAATGAGCTTACATAATGGAGTAAGATACATGTAAAAGAACATTGAAGAGAGCATGTATCCTTGAGGGACCCCTCTCTTCCAAGCCATCTAATCCGTAATTTGGTCATGAAATTTTATCCTTTGTGTTTGATACTTTTAAAATGAAATAAAGCAATTTAGTACTACACTCCTGCTAATTCTCCTAATTGGTGTGAGATAGTATCAAATGCTGTAGATATATTTAAAAGTAAGACATAATTGCTATTAGAACTAGATCTAAAGTACCTTCTCCTCTGGTACTCCATGAAGCAGCCATTTATAGTATCTAGGAACTTTACCTTCCTACTGAGGCAGTTACCCAATCAATATTCAGGTAATTGAAATCTTCCATTATTTTTGTGTTATCAAAATTTTAGCCTTTCTTATTTCTGTTGGCAATTCACTGTCTGTCTCCTCATCTGAACTATCTGGAGTGTCCAATATATGTAGTTGATAGTTCGATTCAATGTATATAGTTGATAGTTCTCTGTAAACCTACCTATGTATAATGTTCTGTGTAAACCGCTTTGACCAGGCGAAAAGCAGTATAGAAATCCTGCTAAATAAATAAATGTGTGAATGATAGTACATCTCCACCGGTATGCTCCTGACCATCACACATGGAATTTCTATTCATAAGGATTCCACATTGCATTTTGTTTCCTGCATAGCTTTTATCCTGTCTGACTCAATGCCATCCTTAACAGATAGTACCATCCCTCTACCAATTTGATCTACCCTGTCATTTTAAAACAATTTGTACCGTGGAACCATGTATCCTATTGGTTGTCCTCCTTCCATCAGCTCTTTGAGATGCCTGTTATGCCTAATTTTTCATTTTCTGCCATACATTTTTACTTCTACCATCTTAATTTTTAGACTTTTGGCCTTCACATAGAGACATATGCACACTGCATATAGGCATCGATATATATGCAAATTTTATAAAATACCCAAGTACATGTATAGAGCACATGAATACATATTTCACCTTCTTCAGTGTAAATTTAGGCAAGATCATTTGTGCACTACCAGAGGTCATTATATAAGCTTATTTTTATAAGGGACCTATGTTGCCCTTTTTAAAGTAAGCTCAGAATAAGTACCTTTTGGACTTCATATATTTTATTTTTATTTATTTTTAAGCAGTTATAACCAGCATTATTTAAAATCCTAGGCAGATTTCCACATAGGTGCTCTGTTTTAAAATTACTACCGAAGAGCAATTTCCAAAAGCAAATGTTTTGAATATTAATCACCTCCCTGTGGGTAAGCGGTGTTGATGGTTCCTTTGAGTTGACATGTCTGTCAGGACCTATTGTTTTGAACTGCTTGCAGCTTCTCTTTGTTGCTCCCTTTCAAGGGACTGCCCAGTCTGTCTAATGGTCAAGCCAACTCAGGCCTTCAGACCAGCACTGAGTATCTCACTTAGTGACAGAGGTAAACTGCCAGATTTCCAAAACTATTGGGCAACAAGTCAGTCTCAAAAAATCATAAGCTCTAGACTTCCACATTTTAGCTGAAAGGGACAAGAATCTTAAAGGAGTGAAATTTAAGTCATTTGTTGGGAAACCTCTTTCCTCTCTTACTCTGGAGGAAAGCTGGAACGAATCTTCCTTCCAAACAGGAGAATCGACTCACTAGTGCTTTGAAGTGGGCTAGAAGCTATTTTCTGTGAGAACATCAAAGATCTAATTCTAAGGCATCCGGAATAAAGATGTAATGCCGGAGAGAATGAGATAAAAAGCTCCTTTTCTTGAGCTTTCAAAACACTTTTCACTACCACTGAGCTTTGCTCTTCTTTCTCCAGAAATGCTAGCGGTCTTACTGCCAAAGACCTACAATGATGTCACAATATACACACAATCACTTTTGTTAGAAAAACAGTGGTGCACTGTTGACTGTGTATTCACTGATTTAGAGAACTCTGTGCTTCTCTGTGTGCCACACTGCCTCTTTTACAGAAACAGAGATAGAGAGAAAATATGCTGTCACCCTGCACAATCAAAATAGTGTACCAACCTAAACAGACATGCTAGAAAAGCCTGACAGGAACTGTGTCAGCTTTTTTCAGCTGTCCTACTGATATACTGTATCTGCCTAAAGTAACAAAGCTAAGCTGAAAACTACACTTGGAGTTCAAAGTTTGCAGTTTCTAGTAACACTGACTACAGTGCTCGATGCACACTGAGTACACTGACTTTGTGAGAGACAAGCAGCACCCGTTCTCGGAATTCTTTCTCTAAATGTTTTTGTTGTTTCTAAACTCAGAGAAAAAGGAATTTCTCAACCTGTGTTTCATGAAAAATAGTGGCTGATGCAGCTTCTGTTTGCGTTTTACTTTGAGACTGGTGGCCAGAAGCCTGGTTGCAAGGAATTGCTCTGGCCCTTTTTTCCATCTCTCACTGACTCCAGGATGTCTGAGCTGAAAAGTATAAAAATTGAAAGTAAGGTAACTCCTCACTAGACTGCTTAAATTAGGCCAGATCATACACTAGTGCCATAACTTATATGCACAATATACCAGCTATAGGTCAGGTGTTGAGAGGAAAAGACCTCCAATATCCCTAAGTCAAAATTCATTTAACTCTGAAAAGGGGGAAGGCAGCCAAAACAATACTGGGCCAGCCCTCTGCATCAACGTTAAGAAAAACCTCTCAAGATATTCAGCAGGCTGGTAAATTAAGACACAACCATCAATAAATCACAACAGCATCAGCCAGAAAATAGAAAAGCACTTAGCTTTCAAAAAGTGTCTGAACTCCGACACCGGGTGTTTCACCAGTCTGGCTTCATCAGGGAGTTACACGGTCTTCCCAGCCAAAAATCAGAAAACAGAGAAAAAAGATCTTTCAACCATGTGTCCCCTCCGTAGTCCAGCAACTCTCTTTCCATATTCTCTTCCCTGCATACAATGTAGCATTTTTCTTTTCCTTTTCTTTCCTCCCTTTGTGTGTTCAGCACCAGCATCTCACTCCTGATGTCCAGCATCTCACTTTCCTTCTCTCCCCACCCCCATGTCCAGCATATCTCAGTTCCCTCAGAGGTGGTGTGACACGGATGATCTAGCGTGCATGCAGGCGCTGCAAGATCTGCTGCTCTGAGGCAGGGCAGTGGCAGGAGGAAGATGTGATGATCACCAATATGGTTTTCGACAGTCACATGGAGGGGAAACACTTCTACTTGTGTTATTTGCTAAGCTATATAAAGGCATTGAAAATTGCAAGAAAATGTTCATATTGATATTCATTGACATAACAGCGGCCTTTGATTCTGTAAATCATAAGACTCTCATAACAAGACTCGAATCAATAGGTATAATGGGAACCCCCCTAAAATGGTTCACGTCATATATATCTAATAGAATACAACAAGTATACTTTGACCAAAACCTATCCACTACTTTCCCACAAACACAAGGTATCCCACAAGGCTCCGCTCTATCTGCCATACTATTCAATTTATACCTGAGACCCATATGCACAATATTCCAAAAGCACAAAATTAACTATCATTTATATGCAGACGATATAATGCTATATACGCAAATGGATATATGCAACCCAGATTATAGTCACATAGAAGCCTGCCTTAAAGAAACCCAGTTATGGCTTCAACAAAACAATATGAACATCAACCATAAAAAAACGGAGGTAATGTTTATTGCTAAAAACACAGAATTTAAACACCCTCCCACAATCATATTAAACAATAACTCCTACAACATCAAACAAGAGCTAAAGTACCTAGGGGTGACTCTCGATAAGACTCTTACCATGGATACTCACCTAAGATTATTAAATAGAACAATCTTCCACAAACTCTTACAACCATTACGAAATATTATTGAACACTCAGATTATAGAACAATAATACAAACGCTTATAACCCCACATATGGACTATTGTAATGGCATCTTACAACCAACATACTCCAAATGGCCCAAAACGTCACAGCTCGAATATTAATGAATGTACGGATATCAGATCACATCACACGCATACTAATGGAACTTCACTGGTTACCTATCCAAGCACGCATAAAATACAAAATAATAATAACAACATTCAAATTAATACACAATGTCGCACCATCCTTCCTCACCACACTTATTAAAATACAACCACCTAACAGAAAAAGACGTACACACAATTTAAACACTCTACAAATCCCAACTTCTATATGCAAGGTAAAAATGAATACTAGCAATAGAACATTCACTTACTTAGCCCCCACACTATGGAACAAACTTCCTGACACTCTAAGAGCCAACAAAGACCTCCAATCATTTCGAAAAAACCTCAAAACTCATTTATTCCAAGAACATTACAATCTATCAGAAATAACATAAATCAGATGATATTAACTATAAATCATATCATGATGGATTCTAACCCCATCATCATATAATATACCAAACTCAACACAGAATATTAAAATGTAACCCATCAGGCAGGTGAATTATCCACTTGTAAGTCATTGTAAATACTATACTGTAAATATTTTGTATATAGTTAGCCAAACATACCCGTTCTCTCTATGTGAATAGTTTAGAGCTTTTTGTTTCTTTTATTGTTATATGTAACTGCTGTACTTACAGAATTTTTTATTTATTTTATCTTTATTAACTTTAATCATATACACCAAGAATAAACTAAGCATACAGCGAATATGGCAATACATCCAAAGGCAAATAAACATCAAAGAAATCATAAAACTTGGTATAGACCACAACAAATGCCCTCTATAAGGTTCCAAGAAAAAAGAAATAAATTATATAAAGTAATATCCAAAGGATATCCTAAATGGACATCCAGAGCTTAGTTGTTAAGTGTGGCAGCCGGTGCAGGATCCATCCCAACCCTCTCTTTACCCTCAAGAAACAATCTTAATTGCATGGGTTCAAAGAAAAGAAACTGCTTAGAATTGTAAACTATTAAACATTTACACGGATATTTCAATTTAAACTGTGCCCCCAAGGCAAGAGAGCGCTGGCGCAAGGCCAGAAACTCCCTTCTCCTCTTCTGGGTATTCCTTGCCAAATCTGGAAATATCAAAATCTTAGATCCCATAAATTGGGAAACATTCATTTTAAGAAAATACAACCGCAAAACAGAATTCCGATCTGATTCGAAAGCAAAGGACACAAGTAAGGTAGCCCTACTGGTTACCACATCTAATGAACTCTCCAGAAAACCTGTGAGGTGTACTTACAGAATTTAAATGTTAAAATGTAAACTGCTGCTGATCACTGGAAGGAGCGGTATAAAAATAAGTTCAAATAAATAAAATAAATGTGGGCAACAGTGGCTACTTTAAAGTGCCACTGTCAGGCTTTACTGCTGCTCCCCAAATTCTGCCACCCAAAGAGGATGCCTAGTTTGCCTAGTGGTAGGGTCAACCCTGGCCTAAAGATAGAGAACAAAAAATAGCTTTCAGTACAATCAATTTCAGAAAATAAATATCAAAACAAATACAGTAAACAATATAGAGACAACCAACAAAATATCCTAATCAATATAACCAAATCACAAATAAAAACCTATTAAATATGTACATATGTACATGATTTGATCACCTCACTTGTCATTCCCATTTCCAGGTCATTTAAAGTATAAATATGTTTGTTCAAGGACACCATATTAGGGATAATTTTAGCCTGGAAGAATTGTGTTTTTTACACATATTTGTACATGACCCAGATGTAGGCATCTTCAGGGAGTAAGGCTAGAAGATGCATTGCCTGCTTGCATGCCTGCATGCTTGCCCCAAAGCACTGTTCCGATACTGCTGATGCCATCCACGTAGGACTGGGTAGTGTATAAGAGGAGAGCCTGCCTATGGTGTGCAGCCATCAGGGTCGTGGCCCAGAAGGGCATGACCTGAGGGCAGGTCATACCCCTTAGGAGCCCCTTCGGAGCCACTTGGAAGATATTAGAGATATTTGGAGATATTTTCAGTTTTTGAAGGTTGGTGGGCTCTTTCTGACAGTTTAGCTTGGATGAGTTGTGGTTTTCTTTTTTGGCTTCATGGTGGTTAGAGGAAGGGGAAAGTGCTAAGCCCCCTTCCTCTGTCAAGGGGCCCATGGACGAGCATGTCACCCCTACAACCTCTGTGGGGGTTGTCTCTGCTCTATGTTTAACGACCTCTCCCTCCTCTGGAGCTTCTTTGAGTTCTGGGGTCCATGACTCCCTCTCCCCCAATAAACTGGAGCTTTTCATTAGGTGGGCAAAGTCTGCCCACCACCTCTACACCTAAAGGGTTGATGGGTACTAGGAGTGTGGACTCTGCCCCTTTTGAATATGGACATGTTCATAGAGATATCTATTCCTGTGCCTGTTTTTCTTCTGGATACAGGGAATGTTTTGATAGAACCTACCCACCCCCTCAAGACGACGTTTCTTTATTGGATATCTGGAAAACTTACTGAAACTAAGACTATGCTAAAGGATGCACTACTCCATTATGTCAATTTTCCACTGATGCCGTCCATAAGATGCAAAGGATGGATTAAGTTGTGAAAAATTTGGTTGAGAATGCTAAAGTGTTAGACAGCCAGATCCCTAGCCCGCAATCTGCTGGGACTTCTGCAATAAAGGACAGTTTTGTTTTGCATTCAAAATTAGAAGCCTCGAAAAATCGTTCAAGATCAAATAATATACATCTGTTGAATTTTCCATGTATATTTTTTTTTTCTTCAGAGATTATGTTTAGGAGATATTTGAAAGAGATTTTGTTGCTTCATAAGGTTGAAAATATCCAGTTAATCAATTGCTACTATCTCACAATAAAATTGTACAGGATCAGAAGGGTCAAACGGAGGTGGCATTTGATAAATTAGATACTCCTGAATTTGATTTAACTGCTTTCTTGGAAACTTCACAGGATAATATCACTATGCGGAATACTTTGCTTGTAACATTGGTTTCTGAATTGGATCATAGCCTTATTTTTAAAAGTTACTTTAAGAAGAAGGTTTTACTTTTCTGTGGAGGGAAGGTCCAAGTTTTCCCAGATGTATCTAGAGTAACCCGTAATGTATCACTGAGCTTCAAGGTCAGACATATTTTTTTATCCCTTGCAGTTAGAACATTTCATAGTTTCAAAGAAGAACTCTGTTTGAATGTAAATCCAACCGCGCCACAAGGCCCGGTCCCGAGGCTGGTATTATAACCAGGTCCCCGGGGCCCAATCCCTGGCACGCTCCGCTAGGTAGACCGGAGGGGGGGGGGGAGGAGTCGTGAATGAGGGCGTCAATGTCGGTCCCAGCAGCCATATGGCAGTGATGTGGGGGCCGACGATTGGCAGTGGGGCTGGTTAAGGGCGGGTTGGCAGCGAGCGAGGGAGATCGGAAGCGTGCGATCTCCCTCTTCCTGCTGGCTCGCCTACAAAACAGATGTGTGCTGCTGGGCTCCGTTCAGGCCTTCCCGCTTCGTGCTTCCCGCGTAGGGGCTGAGTCGAGGGCGGTTTGTTTTTGGGAGGCACGAGGCCAGTCAGTCGGTGTGGGCGTTTGGTTAAAAAAAAAAAAAAAAGGCAAAGCTGTGGTAGTGGGTGTAGTCATTTGGGAGATAGCGTGTGCAGTGGGCCTCTGCACGTGGGTAGGTTCCTCTCGGAGTGAGGCGTCGCTCTCCTTCCTGGGGTAGAGGGGGTAGCCTTCTTTGGGTGCTGGTGGCTGCGGAGCCTTTGTATTAATGCTGCAGGCCCCGAGGAAGTACTGGGAGGGTTTTTTTAACAAATTTCCTCCCAGCACTGTGTTATGCCGCAGGGTTGCATTGGGTTTAAAAAAAACAAACAAGTTTAATGTACTTTTCCCAAGTTTAAGGGAATACCAATTTTAAATATTAATAATAGTTAAAGGGGAGGGGTTTGGGTGATACGCAAAGAGAGGGGTTTGTGTGGGGATACCAGCACACGGGGTAGGTGAGGGGGGCACCATGGCCCGTCGGCCTCGAGGGAGAGGGGTTGAAAAAAGGCTGGGAGGTGTGGGGGCGATGGCAAGGGGGCAAAGAGCAGTGCGGCATGGGCGCACGTCGCCTGCCAGGGGAAGGGTGGCCGGCAGGGGTGCATTGGCAGTCGGGGTTCTCAGAGGTGCCCGACAAGGGCGCGGTAAGGGGAAGCCCAGGGAGGCTAGCAGTAGGGGCGGATTAGGTGGGGCACCTCGGGCCGGTGCGGGCGGGGTTGGAGCCCCTGTCAATTGTGGGGGCGGCGAGGAGGTGGGCGAGGTAGTGGTTGCGGGTGGCGCCATTGTGCACACAGGTAATGGGGGCACACTGCCAGCGGTGGCGCTGGCCGAAGGACTGCGGGGTGACGACATGGTGGGTGGGTCTGCAGGTGTGACCACCCCCTTCCATCGGGGCCTGGGCACTTCATGCACCCCAGACCTTTTGTGCCCCTGGCTCCATGGGCATGTGGGGCTGGTCTGTGGGGTGGACTCGGGTATTGGGGTGGCGGTTGGGGTGACTGGTTCGGGGCCGGGTGTGGGGGGGTCGGTGACACCGCGGGAAGGGGTTCTGCTGCTGGGGAGGCTGGCGGCCTCGGTTTCTCGGCATGGGGCTGGGGTGGAGGGCCGAGTGCAGCAGCAGGCACTCCGGGGGCCGTTGCTGCTGGCTTCTCTTCTTCTCTTCCCCTTCAGGTCCCGCGGAGCGCAACATCCAGGACAAACACGGCAGACCCAGGTCGGGCTCTCGGTGCAGGTCCTGTAAGTCCTTCCGGTGAGATGACCAGTACGGCGGCGGGGGTCCCGGCCATGAGCACTCCAGGGGTGTCCCCCCGCGAGCTTGGTGAGTATGTGGTAGATCTGGGCAGGGTTGAGGGCGGAGCGCAAACCCCTGGTACGGGTCCCGCCGCGGGTAAGAAGGCAAAGTCTAAGCGCAGACATGGGCACCGCTGTCGGCGTGCATCTTCGTCATCCTCATACTCGACTTTGTCTTCGGTTTCCCGGGCAATTCCGTGTTGGCAGGGGGGGGGGGAGAAGGGGGATGGCAGTGGGGCCACAGTGGTGCGCTGCGCTGAGTTGTGGGAGTGTGTGCCGAGAAAACTGCGCCACCGGATTAAGCGGTGCAGGTATATTGACATTTTCCGTCTGCTCGATGGCAGAAAGTGCTCCGGGGAAAGCAGGAAAAAGTGCAAAGAGGACTAGAAGTTGGGCAGGGTGCGGAAGGCCTCCTGCAATACCCTGAATTGGACTCGTGTCTTTTTGCGCTTAGCTAGTGTATGGGGCCATTATTTCCCAGAGCAGTATGGGGCGCTGCTGGCTTACGCGGACACAATTCTTGCAGCGTCGCAGGCGCACGACAGTTGGGCCTGGTTAAATTATGATGAGGAGTTCAGGGACATGATGGAAGAGAATGGGCAGCTATCATGGGGGACGAAGGACATCAATCTATGGTTAACCCAAATGTCCTCAAAAAGTCGGGTCGGGGGTGCCGGAGGAGGGGGTGCAAAGGCGGGGCCAGCAGGTGTGGAGGCGGGTTTGCGGTCCTTTCGGGCGCCACCTCCCGTTGGGTCCCAAACAAAAGGGGGTACCGTGGGGGGGGGGAAGTCTGTTGGCGCTTCAACAAGTCGTCTTGCCCGTTCCCCGATTGTAAATTTAAGCACGTTTGCTCCTTGTGTGGGAGTGGACACGCGGCCATGAAATGTAGTTGCAGGGGAGTGGCGGGAGCGCCAGCTGGGGGTAAGTGAGGACGCCCGCCGGGTGTTGGCTCCTATGCCCATGAGAGTTGATGCTTTGCGCCTGTAGTTGGTGAAGTATGGGCAATCTAGACATTGGGGGGGGGGGGGGGCAGGGGGTTTGCTATTGAAGGGTTTTTTGGAGGGTTTCAGGATTACATTTCAGGGTTCGCCGGCGAGGGGTGGGCTGTGAAACGCCAGTTTGGTGAGATCGCAGGCCGACATAGTGCGGAGGAAGATTGCCGAGGAATGCACGCTGGGCAGAGCAGCGGGGCCTTTCAGCGAGCCCCCGTTTTCTCCATTCATGGTCTCCCTGTTGGGAGTGGTTCCAAAAAAAGAACCGGGCAAGTTCAGGTTGATTCATAACCTATCTTGCCCTCCTGGAGATTCTGTGAACGATCACATTTCCTTCGATGCGGCAGTCGCCATGGTGCGCCAGTGCGGGGCGGGCGCTTTGATGGCGAAGGTTCACATTGAATCTGCTTTTTGCCTGTTGCCCGTCCAACCTTCAGCCTTTCCGTTGTTAAGTTTCCGTTTCGAATCTATGTTTTATTTCGATAAGTGCATGCCGATGGGCTGTGCAATCTCCTGTGCCTACTTCGAAGCCTTTAGTTCATTCTTGCACTGGGTGTTGGAGAGGCAGACGGGTGTCCCTAACATAGTGCACTACCTTGATGATTTTCTGTTCGTCGGGCCTGGTCAGATGCGATCCTGCACCATTCTGCTGGAAACCTTTCTGTGCTTGGCGGGCGACTTCGACATTCCCATAGCGGCCCACAAAACCGTGGGTTTGGTTACCCGCCTTACCTTTTTAGGGATTGAGATCAACACTGAGGGTATGGTTGTGAGACTGCCGGTTCAGAAGATCGTGCGGCTCAGGGAGTTAGTGGCATTCGTCGGGTCGTCGTCCAAGACCACACTCCGGGGCATACAGTCGTTGGTTGGGCATCTCAATTTTGCCTGCAGGGTTTTGCCCGTTGGACGCCCCTTTGCACGGCAGCTATCCCTGGCCATGGCGGGGGCACACCTTCCGCATCATCGAATTTGGGTGTCGGTGGGAATGCGTGAAGATTTGCGGGTTTGGGATGCTTTCCTGAGGGATTTCAATGGCTGTTCGGTGCTGCAGCTGCTGGAGCTTTCGAATCGGGATCTGCATTTGTTCACCGATGCGGCGAGCAGTTCTGGTTTTGGGGCCTATTGCCAAGGGGCGTGGTGCGCAGAGCCTTGGCCTAGCACGTGGGTCCAGTCCGGCTTGACCCGTAACATCACCTTTTTGGAGCTTTTCCCCATAGTTGTTGCTTTTTGGGTTTGGCCGGAGCGCCTGCGCGATCGGCGGGTAGTGTTTTGGTGCGATAACGCGGCGGTGGTTGAAGTTATCAACCGGCATGCGCCGCAGTGCCCGAGAGTTGCTTCCCTGATGAGGGTATTCGTGCTGGCGTGCTTACGATTGAATGTCACCGCCAGGGCGCGTCATGTGCCGGGCTCACAGAATTCCATTGCTGATGCTTTGCCCCGTTTCCAGTGGGTGCAGTTTCGGCGATTGCCTCCAGAGGCAGAAAAGATGGCCTCGCGGTTCCCGGAGCATCTCTGGAGGGTTGGGACTCCGACTTGATGCCATTGCTGACTGCGTTGGTGGCACGTGGCACTTGGGCAACGTATCGGCAAGGATACTCCCAGGTGAATGCGTTTGTGAGTGCAAGGGGTTGGTCTGGGGGGAGTGTGCCTGATGGGTTGGTGGACCAATTCGTCTTGTGGGCAAAAAAGGCGGGCTGGGCGCGGTCGGCGGTCGCGTCGGCGTTGGCCGGGTTTTCCTTCTTTTGTAAGGCGGCCGGATGGGGCAACCCTAGGGTATCCTTTTTGGTCAAGTGTCTTCTGGCAGGTTGGGCTAGAGCACATCCTAGGTTGCGGGACTGGCGGCTCCCGGTTTCCCATGAACATTTACTTCAGATATGCGAGGCATTACCTCACATTGCGGCCTCGAGTTTCGAGGCTGTTTTGTTCGACGCGCTGTTCGCGATGGCATGTTTTGGGGCATTCCGCGTGTTTGAGCTCATGCCGAGATCCGCGAAGCGGGGTGCGTTTGGCGGGCTGGATTTTGCACATGTTACGGTAGAGGTGTCCCAGGTTCGTATTTACATACCACGCTCCAAAACGGACCAGACGGGAAAGGGTGGCTGGGTGGTACTTAGCGCTGTCTTTCCCTTGTTATCTTGCCCAGTGCATGCTCTACAGAACTACATGCGATTGCAGTCAGGGGCGCAAGGCTATTTTTTCATCCACGAGGACGGCAGGCCGGTAACGCAGTTTCAGTTTACGGCAGTGTTGCGTTTGGCTTTGTGGTTCCTGGGCTATGATGACAGGAGCTATGCCTCACATTCCTTTAGGATTGGTGCAGCCACGAGTGCGGCTGCAGCAGGAATCGAAGCGTGGGTCATTCAGCAGATCGGTAGGTGGCATTCGAGGGCGTATGAGGGGTACGTTCACCTGTAGGTGTCCTGTGCAGGGCCTGTTGGCTGCGGGCGTGGCCGCTAACGGCTGTTAACTCGGGGGGGGGGATTGGGGGTGGGTGGGGGTTCTAACATTTTCCTTCCTATTGCAGAGTTGCCTGCTGGTGGCAGTCCGATTTTCTCCTTTCAGAAGGTGCGTGCTCCGGAGACTGATGGATCATCGGCCATTCATTCGTCTACTGGGCGGAGAGTCAGGCTGCGGCGCGGCCGTTAGGCATCCACCTCGGTCTGGCGGATTCAGGAATTCGGCTGTGCTGGATGGGTCAACGCGGCATGCATTGGTGGAAACTCTTGGCCTGCATCCAGGCGAAGATCAGACAGCGGCAGCAGCCAGTCGGGCTGTTAATTCATCTGGGCGGCAATGACTTGGCATGCTTGTCCTGCCGGCAGATTATCAGAACTGTTCAGAGGGACATTGGTCTAATGCGGGAGTTACTTCCGGGTGTGGCCATCCTGTGGTCGGACATCATCCCACGCCCAATTTGCCTGTTAATCTTGACCAGGCCCTGGTGCTAGTCGCGGGGCCTGGTCAAGATTAACAGGCATATTGGGCGTTGGGTTCAGCAGACAGGTGGGCTTCAGGTGTTGCACCCATGGGCGGACGTCAGGTGTGCTGGCTTGTATAGTTTGGACGGGATTCACCTTTCCCCAGTTGGTCAAGACCTGTTGCTGAATGACTGGCAGGAAGCTTTGGAGGATTGGTGCTGGTCGCAGCTCTCTCTGGGGGGGGGGGGGGGGTGGCGCAAGGTTAGTGGTCTACCTTGTGCCAGTGGCGGAGTAGCGAGCTGGCGCTCGCCGACCCGGCGGGGCGTTTGAGGCTGATGCCGCTTTGCATGGGAGCGGCAATGCTCCTAGGGTTGGGAGAGACATCACGGCTGGCGTCTCTGCCCGGTGGAAGGCAACTTGAACCGGCCTTTGCTAATAACATGGCGAGGCGGGCGGTAGGGGGAAATGGGGGGAGGATGATGCGCCACTTTTCTATAAACGGCTGGTGGGGGGCATCACCTGGAAAAGGGGGGGGGTTGTTGGGGGGGCAGTTGTTGGATTTGCGAATGTTGAGTTGGCCCATGTTGGGCCGGTGTTACAATACCATTAATAAAGCTGCGACCAAGCAATTGTTTGCCAAATTCAGTGTCAGCGTGTTCTGTGGAGGGTGCCGGTTGGGGGGGTGCAGGGAAGGGGTGTGGGCACCTAGCACATTTGTGTGTGAATGCCAGTGGCGTGGGTGGTGTAGAAGGCTTAGGGAGATGCATCAGGATGGGCATCTGGATACCTTGGTTAATCCAACCGCACCACAGGGCCGGGTCCCGAGGCCAGTATCATAACCGGGTCCTCGGGGCCCAATCCCTGGTGCGCTCCGCTAGGTAGGCCGGAGGGTGGGGAGGAGTCATGAACGAGGGCGTCAACGTCGGTCCCAGCAACCATATGGCAGTGACGTGGGGGCCGACGATTGGCGGTGGGGCTGGTTAGCGGCGGGTCAGCAGCGAGCGAGGGAGATCGGTAGCGTGCGATCTCCCTCTTCCTGCCGGCTCGCCTACAAAACAGGTGTCCCTACCCTCCCTCCCTCGTAATTTGTTGGGGTAATGTTGGGGGGTGTCGCAGCTGGGGGAGGGGGTCAGGTGCTTCTTTGTTGACAGGGGCGGGGTAGCGAGCTGGCACTCGCCGACCCGGCGGGGCATTTGAGGCTGATGCCGCTTTGCATGGGAGCGGCAGTGCTCCTAGGGTTGGGAGAGACATCACGGCTGGCCTCTCTGCCTGGTGGAAGGCAACTTGAGCCGGCCTTTGCTAATAACATGGCGAGGCAGGCGGTAGGGGGATCTTTGCTATAAATGGCTGGTGGGGGGCAACATCTGGAAAAGGGGGGGGGCTTTGGGGGGCAGTTGTTGGATTTGCGAATGTTGAGTTGGCCCATGTTGGGCCGGTGTTACAATACTTTTAATAAAGCTGTGACCAAGCAATTGTTTGCCAAATTCGGTGTCAGCGTGTTCTGTGGAGGGTGCCGGTTGGGGGGGGGGGGATGCAAGGAAGGGGTGTGGGCACCTAGCACGTTTGTGTGCGAATGCCAGTGGCGGGGGTGGTGTAGAAGGCTTAGGGAGATGCATCGGGATGGGCATCCAGATACCTCGGTCATCGGCTTTCTATATAAACTTAAGATTTGGGGCTATGGGGAGATTTAATTTGTATTTAGGTACCTTGTTTATGACAGTTATTTTTGACTTATTGCCTGTATGTTTGCTTTTATATTTATGATGGCTCATCGCTTTCCATGTATATAGTTAGATTATGAGATGTTTTCCTTAATTAGGTCTTGTTGGAGAATGAGATCTGATATTGTATCTTATTTTCTACTTTGTAAATATCCAAAAACTTGAATAAACCCAGCTACACTAACAGCTTTTACTATATCCTCTGATAATGAATTCCAGAGTTTGATTATGTGTTGAGTGAAAAAAATATTTTCTCCAGTTTGTCTTAAATATGTTACATTGTAGCTTCATTGTGTCCCTCCTAGTTTTTCTATTTTTTGAAGGAGTAAACATCCAATCTATGTTTACCCATTCCACTCCAACCATTATTTTATAGACCTCTATCATATTTCCCCTCAGCCGTCTTTTTTCCAAGTTCGAGATTCTAATATTTTTAGCTTCTCTTCATAGGGATATTCTTCCATCCCCTTTACCATTTTGGTCGCTCTTCTCTGTACCTTTTCTAATTCAGTTATATCATTTTTAAGATATAGCGACCAAAACTGCATAAAATATTCAAGGTGCAGTTGCATCATGGAATGATAGAGAGGCATTATAATATCTTTGGTTTTATTCTATTCCTTTCCTTGTGATTCCTAGATTCTATTTGCTTTCTTGGCCGTGGCTATACATTGGGCAGAGGATTTCAACATATTATCCACGATGATGCCCAGATCCTTTGCCTAGGTGGTGATTCCTAATGTGGAACTTGCATCGTGTAACCGTAGATTGGGTTGTTCTTCCCTAAGTGCATAACTTTGCACTTGTTCACATTAAATTTAATCTGCAATTTGGACGTCCAGTCTTCCAATTTATCAAGGTCCTCTTGCAATTTTCATAATCCTCTTGTCTTTTAACAACTTTGAATAAGTTTATGTCATCTACAGATTTGATCACCTCACTTGTCATTCCCATTTCCAGGTCATTTAAAGTATAAATATGTTAAAAAGCAACGGACCAGGCACAGATCCCTGGGGTACTCCACTATTCACTTTCTCCATTGAGAAATTTGACCATTTATCCCTACTCTCTGTTTTCTAACTTTTAACCAGTTCCTAATCCACAACTATATACTGCTTCCTATCACATGACTTTTTAATTTCCCCTAAAGTCTCTCATTAAGGACCTTACCAAAAGCTTTCGGAAAATCCAAATACACTATATGAACCAGCTCAACCTTTTCTACGTGTCTATTCACCCTTCAAAAAATATAAAAGATTAGTGAGACAAGACTTTCTTTGGCTAAATCCATTTGGCTTTCTGCCATTAAACCATGACTACATTTCCAGTAATTTTGTTCTTTATAATGGTTTCCACAATTTTGCCTGGAACTGTCATCAGGTTTATCTGTCTGTAGTTTCATGGATCACTCCTGGAACCCTTTTTGAAAATTGGTATTACATTGGCAGCTCTCCACTCTTTAAGTACTACAGATGATTTTAATGATAGTTCACAGATTTCTAATAGTAGGTCTAAAATCTCATATTAATTTCTTTCAGCATCCTGGGATGTATGACTTCCGGTCCAGGTGATTTGCTACTCTTTAGTTTATGAAATAACTATTGTATATTATATCTTCTTGATTTATGGACATTTGTTTCAATTCCTCCGTTTTAAATGTCATTTCTGTCATGGGTAAGTTTCCTAAATCTTCTTTATTAAAGACTGACAAAAAAGAATTCATTCAGTTTCTCTGCTATGGCCTTGCCCTCTCTTAGCGCACCTTTTACTCCTCTATCATCTATGGGTCCAACTGACTCTCCCATTGGTATTTTGCTAGAAATGTATTTGAAAATATTTTTATTATGCACTTTTGCCTCCACAGCAAGCTTCCTTTCAAATTCTCTCTTTGTCTGTATTATTAACGCCTTGCATTTAATTTGTCACTAATGTTATTTTCTGTTCATCATTTGGTTATTTTTTTCCATTTTTGTCTCTTAGCTATAACAGCTTCTCTGACTTCACCTTTAAACCATTCCTGCTGTCATTTGGCCTTCCTTTCACCTTTCTTTGAACATGGACTACATCTGGTCTGGGCTTCCAATATAGCAGTTTTAAATAATGCCCAAGCCTGATGTAAACTCTTAAC
Source organism: Ichthyophis bannanicus (assembly GCA_033557465.1). Lineage (NCBI taxonomy): Eukaryota > Metazoa > Chordata > Amphibia > Gymnophiona > Ichthyophiidae > Ichthyophis > Ichthyophis bannanicus. The sequence continues at coordinate 576,501,134 of CM066033.1, forward strand.
CTTTGCAGGTCTTCCTTTTAGTTTTTTCATAACCATTTTCCTAATTTTATCATAGTCTCTTTTTTTTTAAAGGTAAATGTTAGCACAGTCAATTTCCTTGCTATGATCACTATTGACAAGTAGCTTCAACACTTTCACCTCTCACACTAGATCCTGTGTTCCACCAAGGACTAGGTCTAAAATAGTTTCCCCTCGTGTTGGTTCATGAACCCACTGCTCCATGAAGCAATCATTTACTTCATATAGAAACTTCATCTCCCTGGTATGCCTTATATGATGTTGACCCAGTCAATACCAGGGTAATTGAAATTGCCCATTATTACTGTTGTAAACTTTGCTAGCTTCCCTAATTTCTATTAACATTTCATCATCTGTCTGTTCATTTTGGCTAGGCAGATGGTAGTACGCCCCCACTGCCATTCCCTTCCCCTTTTTACATAGAATTTCAGTCCAGATTCTTCAGTGTATTTTATTTCCTGAAAGATATTCATCCTGTTTGACTCAATGCCTTCTTTAACATACAGCGCCACCCCTTCACCAATGAGATCTACCCTATCATTGTGATATAGTTTGTAGCCTGGTATCACAGTGTCCCATCAGTTATCCTCCTTCTAGTAGATTTCTGAGATGCCAATTATATCTAACCTTTCATTCAGTGCTATTTTTTCTAACTCTCCCATCTTATTTTTTAGGCTTCTATAATTTGCATATAGGCAGTTTGTGTTTTGTTCATATTAACAGTCTGGCTATTGGATGAGAGGGTAATTTGGAATCTTTCAACTCTGATTTTTACTTAGAGGCACCTGGGTTACTTTTACCTTCTTTGGAACCTCTCTATTGGGATGCCCTAACTTCCCTGTTTTGCTAGTATTCTTCAAAGATACATAATTCTGAATCACGCACTCTTCGGCAACTGTTGGCTTTCCCCATTATCTAGTTTAAAAGCTGCTCTATGTCCTTTTTAAAAGTTATTGCCAGAAGTCTGGTTCAACCCTGATTAAAGTGGTGTTCATTCTTGCGGAAAAGTCACCCCTCCCTTTCCCAGAATGTTGCAGAGTTCATAACAAATCCAAAACCCTATTCCTTGTATCATTGTGTCATCTACACATTGAGATTCCAGAACTCTGCCTGTCTTTTGGGTCCTACGCATAGAAAGGAAGCATTTCTGAGAACACTACCCTGGAAGTTCCGGATCTCAACTTTTTACCTAAAAGCCTAAATTTGGCTTCCACAACCTCCCTCCTACATTTTCCTAAATCTTTGGTACCAACATGTACCAAGATAGCAGGCTCCAACCCAGCACTGTCTAAAATCTTATCTAGGTGGCGTGTGAGATCTGCTACCTTTGCACCAGGCAGGCATGTTACCAGGCAGTTCTCATATTCAGAAGACATCCAGCTATCTACATGCCTAATGATCGAATCGCCAACTATAACAGCCATCCTACTGTAACCCTTCCCTCCTGACACATGACCCTAGAGTCACATCCTTGGTGCAAGAGGGAATTACATCACTTGAAGGACAGGTTCTGGCTACAGGATTAGTTTCTGCCATACTAAGGTGATGCTCTTCTTTTACGTGACCTCTCTCTCTATGGCAACTGAGAGGCTGACAGACTGGAGGTGGAACTTCTCTACTCTGCCCCTCTAGGTCTCGTCTATATACCTCTCTGTCTGTCTCAGCTCCTCCAAGTCTGCTACTCTAGCCTCCAGAGATTGGAATTATTTTCTGAGAGCAAAAAGGTTTTTGCACCTAGTGCACACATATGACCTCTTACCAAATGGAAGAAAATCATACATTTATTTATTTTATTAATTTATTTAATATACATTTATATACCGTGTTTTCCCAAGTATCAAATACGGTTTACAAGGAACAACACTTAGTGCAAAAGACTGGATAGCCCCCATCTCACTGCTAGACTGCTGTCTGCATCTTAGATTTAAAGATTATTTTTAGCTGTTTAAAGTTCTTCAGTTGTTTAAAGCTGCTAGGCAAATAAGGATAGTTGAACTAATACAAATATACCTAATAAGAGACTTTTAGAGTGACATTTCCTAAAGGCATTTATATGGTTTACAGCCCAGTTAACTGGTTAGTGCCTTTGAAAATCCCCTCCAAAGTCCCTACGTGCCCCGATGCTATCCAGTTAGCATCGGGGCGTCTTGGGGGCACTCCAGGGCAGAGCGGGGGCAGAGGCAAGCGCTAACTGGGCAGCAGCGATTTTCCATGCTGCCTGGTTAGTGCTCTACTGAAAAGATAGGCAAGCAAAACCTTTGCCTATCTTTATGGCGCAGTGCGCTAACCGGGCAGCATGGAAAATCACAGCTGCCTGGTTAAACTCGGTGGCTTCCAGGCTGTGTGGTGAACCCTGGATATTCACTTCTCTTGCCGCGGAAGTAAATATCGATGGTTAAGGGGGCAGGGCTACACAGCTACGGTATTTAGTCCTACCCAATGCAAAATCGGGTCCTTAGTATTCACCTCAAGGTGAACTACAAGGACTTAATCTAATCCTAAGGCCTAATTACTTGCTAATCAAGATAATCAGTTAAATCTGAAAGTCAGTAAGATCATTCCTTTCCCCTTAACTAGTTCAGGAGGCTATAAATCAAGGACTATGCCTGGGGTGGGTGGGAGCTGGGGTGTGGGGTGAAAATAAACACTGACTGAAAGTTGGCTTATAATACTATGCCCTACCTGACTTAATAAAAGAATTAAGTAAAATACACTGAATTATCAGCTTTAACCCAACCTATTCTGGGGTTAATTTTCAAAGGAAGTTATATGTCTATCAGCAGCTTCCCTATATGGAGATATTCAAAGGTGGGAGACAAATATCACTCTGGCACTATCCATATTGCAAAGGAGCAGAGAGAAAGAGGTTGGCTCCAAGAAATTACCCATACAGCAGTGATATTCAGCCACGCTTCAGGCAATGAATATATTTATTGCAATTCATACCATTATCTAAAGCCTGTTTAATAGCAGGGATAATTTAAAGGGGCCAATATTCAGTGGCAGCGGTCAGTGTATGTTTTAAATACTGGCTGCTGCAGCTAAAATATATCTAGATATTCAGTGCTACTATCCGGATAGTTGCTGATGGTGAATATCCAAATAACGCAGGCAGAGATGGAACTTATCTGGATGGCACCGATATGCAGTCCACTCTCTGGAGAACCTATCTGGATAAATTAGGACAGCCTTTCCCCTGTCCTAAGGTATCCAGATTGCAAACAGAATGAATATTGGCACTATCTGGAAAAGTTCTACGTCTGCCCTGCTCTCTCCACAATGCACTGTTTTGCAGACAGCGCAGGAGCGGTCAGTCACTATTAATTTAAAGTGTATGGTATTTACATTTTTCTGGTAGGTGGTGCTACTGCTGCTGAAAATCTAGCCCTTCATTTCTTGTGGTGTTGCTATTCAGAAGATTTGTGTTAAACAAACAAAGCTTTCCAGCTGAATTTTTGAAGGCAGAGAGTTTGATAATAATGGTCCTATGTGGGAAAAAACATGCACCCACCCTAATTTCTGCCTTATGCAGGACTTTCACAAAAAGGACAACTAATCGAGACTGATCTTCAGTCCTTAAAAAGTGTGAACCAATGGCGTAAGTTACAATAGGGGCCTCCAAGCAAACGTTTGCTGAGGGCCTCACACTCTTGCTGCAGTGGTGGCAGTGGCGCTCCTCCTCCCCATGCTACCCTGCTCTGTAAGTTCTCCACGGGCCGAAGTCTCACAGTTTGGCTATTATTGCGAGGCTTTGGCCCGGCGAGGAACAGCCATTGGGCCTGTGGGAACTTACAAAAGTGGAGCAGCATGGCAAATAAGAACATAAGAGATATCATACTGGGTCAGACCAAGGTCCATCAAGCCCAGTATCCTGTTTCCAACAGTGGCCAATCTAGGTCATACGTACCTAGCAGTCTCCCCAAAAGACACAGGCTCCACAATGCTTGTTTTGGGTCAAGCGGTGATATCCTGGGTCCCTTTTAATAATGGTTTATGGACCTTTCCTCCAGGAACTTTTCCAAACCTTTTTTAAACCCAACTACACTAATAGCTTTTACTACATCCTCCGGTAACAAATTCCAGAGTTTGATTACATGTCGAGTGAAAAAATATTTTCTCTTATTAGTCTTAAATAGTTTACCCTGTAGCTTCATTGCATATCCCCTAGTCTTTCTATATTCTGATAACGTAAATAAATCGATCTACGTTTACCCGTTCCACTCCGTTCATCAATTTATAGACCTCTATCATATCCCCCCTCAGCTGTCTCTTAGGCTAACCTTTTTAGCCTTCATAGGGGTATCCTTCCATCCCCTTTACCATTTTGGTGGCTCTTCTCTGAACCTTTTCTAATAATGCTATATCCTTTTTAAGATACGGCGACCAGAATTGCACACAATATTCAAGGTGTGGTCACACCATGGAACGATATAGAGTTATTATAATATCCTTTTTTTTATTTCCCATTACTTTCCTTATGATACCTAGCATTCTATTTGCTCTCTTGGCTGCCACTGCACACTGGGCCGAGAGTTTTAACATGTTATCCACAATGACGCCTAAATCTTTTTCCTGGGTGGTGGTTCCTAATGTGGAACCTTGCATCGTGTAACCATAGTTTGGGTTGTTCTTTCCTAGGTGCATAACTTTGCACTTGTCCACATTAAATTTCATCTGCCATTTTGATGCCCCATCTTCCAATTTATCAAGATCCTCTTGCAATTTTCCACAATCCTCTTGGGTTTTAACAACTTTAAATAGTTTTGTGTCATCTGCAAATTTGATAACCTCACTCATTATTCCCTTTTTCCAGATCATTTATAAATATGTCAAAAAGCAGTGGACCCAGCACAGATCCCTGGGGTACTCCACTATTCACCTTTTTCCATTGGGAAAATTGACCATTTAGCCCTACCATCTGTTTTCTATCTTTTAACCAGTTCCTGGTCCACAATAGTGGGCCCACAAACCCTGCATGTGCGATCAGCATGCATGAACATGACTGGTGACTCTGGGGGGAGGGGGGGGACGTTTGACATGGAAATAGAGGCTGGAGAGATAACAAAGGGGGAAGAAAAAGTAAAAATAAAGAGAAATAATGGAAAATACTAAAAATCAATAAATTAAAACACTCCTGGGTATGAGTGCTTGTGAGAAGGGATGTGTGTTTGAATGAATGGATGAGTGTGTGAGGGCTGCAGCCTCAGTGAAGTGGTTGAAAGGGTTAAACCCAAAGCTTGAGCAGAACATGCACACTGTAGCTCAACACATGCAGGAAGGAGAAAAGAGCTGAACACAGTAGGACTGTGCAAGAGAGCCTCAGAAAGATGATGTAGTTAGCTTGCTAAATTAATTAAAAGTGGGTATTTTTACTACGGTGCGTAAAAATGTTGTTTGAATAGACATAGGTCTGCTGGGACTTTGAAATTTAAATCAATGTACTATTAGTGTGAGAATGAGTAGATTCAGCGGGAACTATTTACTGTTTGGTTGCGGAGGAACACTAATTTAGAGGAGAATGTTACTGTAAGACTGTTGTTGGTACTGGCAGTTGGAGAACGGAAACAAAGCCAGGTGGATGTGTGGATGAAAGTGAGGGAAATTGGGAACATTTATTTACATTTTGCTGGGTATAGTTATAGTATGGTGTACTAATGTTGGAGAAGCTTTTAAAAGTATTTTTGAGCTGTTTCCTTGACTGGGGCTGAAGTATGTGAGTGTTTGAGTATAAGAAAGTTTGTAAGTTTTTTTAAAGTAGGGAAGAAACATAAACTACTAGAACTGGAATTTGTTGGTAGATACAGATTTAGAGAATTTAATTCTCTGTGACCAGAGTTTTGTTGTTTGGTGAGCAAACTCTGAAAGAAAAGAGGGAGAGGAAATTTTTCCTCATTTAGTAAAATCCTTATACTTTCTGTGAGGCAGAAAACGTTTTTTTTATTTGTAAGCCACTGAAATCTAAAATTAGCTGATTGATTGGTTGCTTGGTCCTGCAGCCAATTGTGGTTTACTCTGTGGACAGACTAAGTGATCTGACTAAGGAAAGGTCTATTTGTGGTTCCTGGAGGAAAATATTGGTTAGATTTTCCTTATAAAATTACTTTTGGAAAAATTCTAAAGTTGTACTTGGAAACCTTTACCTGCTGTAGCGACAGAGGCTTTTCTCTTCATGAGATGGGATATTAAGGTATAGGAACTGAAAGCTAATTCCTCTAACTGAAAGGTAATTTGGCTTATTGAAAAGGCAAATAGAAAATTCCTAAAATAATGAGACTTGCTTCAAGGCTGAGCAACAGCTGTTCTGAGCCACTAGAACCTAGTCAGAAACAGGCTGCTGTTAGTTCTGGAATCTGATTGAGTTGACTGAAAAAAAAGAAACTTTTTTGCTTGAGGTCTGAAGCCTCAGATTTCCATCTGTCTCTTGAAAGAAAATATTTGGCGACTTGAAAAGCTGAATTTTGGTGTGCAGAATCCTGATTGAAACTACTCTATACCAGTAAAAAAGCATAGCTGCAGCATAGCACAACACTTCCTGTGAAGGGAAATAAATTCCAGTTCTGGTTTTGCTCAAATTGGAGTTAAGATAACGTGGATTTTGAGAACTTTTGAAGGATTAAAGAGGAGTTATAAAACTCTAGAAGCTGTTTTCTTTCTCTAGAGGAGAAAGAAATTCATAGTGTGTGTGTGAGTGAGTGAATGTGTTTTTACCTAGGGCAAAACGATTATCTATTTTTTTTTTTTCATTTTAGCTAGCAAAGTGAAATAAGAGAAAAATAAAATTACAAATAAATTAAGTCTCCACCACAGGGAGGAAATCAGGCTCTTTTATTGAGTTTTTACAGTTAGAATAGTAGGTGATCCTGCCACAGAAGATCTAGAAACATAGAAACATCACGGCAGAAAAAGACCACATGGCCTATCTAGTCTGTCCTTCCATCAACTACAATAATCCCCTTTTTTCCTTTAGAGATCCTCTGTGTTTGTCCCATCCTTTTTTGAATTCAGATACTGTCCTCATCTCTACCACCTCCACTGGGAGCTATTCCACTCATTAACACTCTTTCCGTGAAGAAATTCTGCATATTATTCCTGAGTTTATCCCCTTTGACCCTACTTTTATGTCCCCGCGTAGCAGAGCTTGCTTTCAATCAAAAGAGGCTCTCCTCCTGTACATTTATGCCATGGAAGTATTTAAACGTCTCTATCATATCTCCTCTATCCTGCCTTTCCTCTAAGGTGTACATATTAAGATCCTTAAGTCTGTCCTCATATGTTTCATAATGAAGATGACTAACCATTTTAGTAGCCATCCTCTGTACTGACTCCAAACTGCTAATATCCTTTTGAAGGTGTGGTCTCCAGAATTGCACAAAGTACTCCAAATGAGGATGCACCAGAGACTTATAAAGAGGCATTATCACCTCCTTTTGTCTGCTGGACATTCCTCTCCCTACATAACCAAGCATCCTTCTGGCTTTCACAGTCGACTTTTCTACCTGTTGAGCTACTTTAAGATCATCAGACAAAATTACGCCCAAGTCCTATTCCTCTTTCATGGACAGAAGTACCTCACCCCCTACACTGTATTGCTCCTTTGGAGTTTTGTAGCCCAAATGTATGACCCTGCATTTTTTAGCATTACATTTCAGGTGCCAAATTCTAGACCATTCTTCAAGCTTAGCTATTCCCTTCTCGTGTTATCTACTCCTTCCTGGGTGTCTACTCTATTGAGATTTTGGTATCATCCTCAAACAAGCAAACCTTACCCGACAGCCCTTCTGCAATATCACTAACAAAGATATTAAAAAAGAATTGGACCAAGGACAGATCCCTGTGGCATACCACTAGTAACATCCTTCTCCTTAGAATGAGCTCCATTTACCTGTACCCTTTGTCGCCTCCCACACAACCAATTTCTAACCCAATCAGTAACTTTAGGGTACATCCCTAGGGTGCTCAGTTTGTTTATAAGTCGCCTGTATGGAATGGTGTCAAAGGCTTTATGAAATCTAAGTACACCACATCTAGGAATCTCCTTCGGTCCAACCTCCTGGTCACTCAGTCAAAGAAATCAATCAGATTTGTCTGACAAGACTTGCCTCTGGTGAATCCATGGTGCCTTTGATCTTGCAATCTGTTGGACTCCAGAAACCTCACTATTCTCTCTTTTAGTAGCCTTTCCAATGATTTACTAACCACAGAGTTTAGACTAACTGGCCCGTAGTTCTCAATGTCATCCTTGCGTCTGCTTTTGTATAAAGGGACCACATGTGCCTTTCTCCAGTCCTCTGGCACCACTCCCAATTCCAAAGAAGCACTGAAAAGGTCAGACAGTGGAGCTGCTAGAACGTCCCCAAATTCCCTCAGTATTCTTGAATGTATCCCATCCGGACCCATTGCTTTTTCTATTTTTAGTTTAGCTGGTTCTTCACGAACACAATCTTCTGAAAATTGTTTGAGATCCCCGTCACTTCTGTTCCGATTTATGGGTGTTTTCTGAGGTCCTGCTCCTAGCCCTTCATCTGTGAACACAGAACAGAAATATTTGTTAAGCAATTCCACTTTATCCTCATCAATTTCTACATATTCTTCCCCTTCACCCTTGAGTCTGACAATACCACTTTTGCCTTCCCCCTCTCACTATCATATCTGAAAAAGGTTTATCCCCGCATTTTATTGCATTGGTTATTTTTTCTTCTTTTTGTATCTTTGCTTTCATGACTACTTTGCTAGTTTCTCTAAGTTTTTCCAAATGTAGATGCCTGTCTTCCTCTCTGTGTTCTCTTGTATTTCCTGAAGGCCTCCCTCTTTTTCTTCACCTTTTCAGCTACTTCTTTTGAGAACCATAGCAGCCTCCTTTTCCATTTACATTTAGTTACCTTTCTAACAAAAAGGTTTGTTGCCCTTAAAATATCCCCTTTCAGTTTTGCCCACTGTTTTTCTACATCAAACAGCTATACCCATCCTGCTAACAACTTCTTGAGGTATTGTCCCATCTTGGCAAAGTTAGTTTTCTTAAAGTCTAAGACCCTTACTTTTGATGGATTTTATCAGTTCTAGTCCTTATACTGAACCATACCATCTGGTGATCACTGGATGCGAGATGATCTCCCACTATAACATCAGAAACACTTTTCCCATTGGTAATTACTAAGTCCAGTATGGCCCCATCACATGTGGGTTCTGTTACCAGTTGCTTGAATAGTTCTCCCTGTAGAGGGGATCACAGAGAGAGGAAGACCTAAGACATGATTGACCAGCAAACTGGACAGGACCAGATGATCAGAATAACCACCTTGGAGCAGAGGAGACTCTGCAATCCTCATTGGGCCCCTATGTGAGACAACAAAGAAGAGGGAGATAAGCAAACAAACTGCATACACACTGAGAATAAAGCTATTTGAGCTCAAATAGGAAAATAGGCACATTGATTTGAAAAGAGAAAGAAGTTACACAAAAGTATACTCACCTGAGTTGTTCTGGAGAAGCTTTCAGAGTCCAATAAAGGAGATAAAAATAGATTATTATGAGCTGAAAGATGATTTGAATATTTACACTAAGTAAAACAGATTTACATATACTTAACAAAGTAGACCAGCTGAGGTATCAGAAGTTTGAGTTTTCCTGAAAAAAATATTAAATTTAACTTTAAAATTTGTGAAATGTCATATTGCAACGTTCTTTAAGAACTAGTACTTACCTGATTCTATCAAGGTGTTCAAGTAAGTTTCATTTGAAAAAATTATTATTTTTAAGTTAAAGAAAGTCAGGAATATTGATAAAGTTATTCTGATTATTAGTTTACTTAGCTGAATTCAGAGCCCTTACTAAAGCAAATTCATTTCTTTAGCTGAACATAAGAGGAAAAGTTTTGAAATATTGAAGTGAAAACTTATTTGACTTTGGTAAAGACGTATTTTGTTTATTAACAGCTGTGATGTTTTGAATTGTAAATTCTTAAATTTGGAGAATTATAAAAAAGTTCTTTGTTTAATTGAAACAAATGAGGTTTCATTAAAAGGTGGAGAAAGCATTTAAGTTTGAGGAGTAATTTCATTCTACCCTTGTATAAGGAGAGTTCTTTCCTCTAGTCTATTTTGCACCCAAATTTGTTGCATTATTCTGGCTGAAAGGCTCTTTATTTATTCATTTATTTAAATGATTTGTTTAACATATTTTATATATTGCATTTCCTACGATCAATGCAGTTTACATGTAACAAGTACATGTACAATTAGCAGTTGGTGTACAAACAATGCAACAATAAGGAAGGGTATAACATGATGCTGTAAACATTAACCCTTTCCAGGCCGAGCCCAAAACTCTTGGGATCCAAAATTCTGACTAAATATTCCTATCATATGGTATATAATACATGACCATAGCAGAAGGAAAGTCACTATTAGAACATATTGAATAAGACGGGTACAATTTTCCTGAAATATGCAAAAATTAACCCGGCTGCAAAATGTGGATTAAAAATTTAAAGTAGGCCTTCAAAGGGTTAGATACTTAACTTATCTGTATATTAATAATTAACTTAAATACGTAATGATGATTTAAAGTGGAATTAATGGGTCACAGATGTGTGTGCAAGGTTTCCCAGCTCCTGGCATGATGCACAGTCAGACCTGGGCCACGCAGCTGCCAGAGGTGACCTTGGAGAGGGATGGCTGCTTGGTAAGTACATGCAGCAGGAAGCCAATGTGTATCAAGGTGTGTACTGCACATAGTCCTGTGTAGGGGCAATGCACAGCTTTTGATCTTCCCCCCCCGCCTCCTTCCGCTGACAATTGACGGTGTTCTATCCCTCTACTACTGTCTATTCTATCGCACTGTCTACTACTGCTATCCTTTTCTGTAAACAAATGGCGTTCCTTTCTTGTTTTCCTTCTTCTCCAGTAGTATCCTTTTGTTTTATTGTAAACCGCCGTATACCTTTTGGTTCAGGCGGTATAATAAGTTTTAAATAAAGATAAAGAGATAAGAATGCAGGATTGGAGGTCGATGAGTGGGCATACAAATGCTGAGATGCCCCTGCACAGGTGCACGGTGAGATGAGTGAGCTGAAGGGCAATGAGGTGCTGAGGGAAGAGATGGAAGAAGAGGAGGAGGAGGAGGTGGAGGCAGGGGAGAAGAAGGGAGTGGTGTGGGAGGAGGGAAGTGGGCCGGGGAGGAAGGGCAGAGGGGGAGGTGGAGTGGGAAGGGGAAGTAGGTGGGGAAGGGGGTAGAGGGGAAGATGGGGTGGTGGCATGGGAGGGGTGGGGTGGATGGGGTGGAAGGGGCAGAGGGGAGGTAGAGGAGGTGGGGTGGGAGAGGTGGAAGTGGGTGGGGGAGGATGGAGCAGGGGGGCGGGAACCCCAACACACAGTGTAAATGCCACCTGTGCCGAACACAGCACCCCAACCCACACCCACTACCATGGGCCATCAGCAACATACAGCCTGCAGCATACCTAGCATATGTATGGTGTGCTGATGTGTACATCCCTCCCTGCCCACACAGGTGACCATGGGTACCTCTTGAGGACATGGCTGCTCACACCACTGTGCCATACGCAGACGCCTCAGGAGGAGTGCTACAGCAATGTGCAACAGAGGACCAAGGCCATGGTCGAACAAGCCATAGGGATTCTGAAAAGCAGATTCTGATGCCTGGGCTGGAATGGGGGCGAGTTGCTATACAGTGCAGAGAGGGTCTGCACAATATTTATAGCATGCTGTATACAACACAACCTTGCATGGCTGCGTGGAATGCCCAACCCAGAGCCAGAGGTGGCAGCTGACGATTAATCCACGCAGGCTGACAATGTGGGCATGGTGGGGCTGGGGACCCAACAGATGGCTCTTGCATGACTCTCAGATCAGACTCATCAGGGAATCATTCTAGTTAGTGAGCTGACACAATGAGCAGAAATGTTTGACTTTATTGACCCATATACAGTTACAGCACCTATGTTGCTCCCTAAGCCCCTGCACTCAGGAGCCAGCCAGGGGCGCTTCACTGCATGGGTGATCTACCACAATAGAGTTGTGCCTGAGGCTGTGCTAGCTGCATCATTCCCCTCCCCTGTGGCCCTGTGGCCTGGTCCATCTCAGGCTGCTCACAGCCATCTGGCTGTGTCACAAGACCAGCCCCTTGCCCACTGCCCTCCTCCTGGCCCTTCAGTACCACCACCAGCTGGCAAAATGACCCTGATATAGAGGTCTGGTAGGCTGCCATCTCCCGCAGAAGCCAAAGCTGTGCCTTCTGTTGGTGCTGCACCCACACATGGTTTTTGCACATAGCCTGATGTGCATCCTCCAGCTCCTGGTGTATGTCCTGCATCTCCCCTCGAATGGTGCAGAGCTCAGATAGGATTCCCTCAGTGTTTCCAGCATGCATGACCCCTTCTGAAGCAATTCCTGGTCAACATCACTGGACCAGTGCTTGTGCTGTTTCCAGGTTTCGTAGTTTGGCTCTTTTTTCCATTTCCGGAAAGATGCTTTTTTGGCAACAACAGCCTCTCTGACCTCACCTTTAAACCATGCTGGCAGTTTTTTGGACTTCCTTCCACTTTTCTTAAAGCGTGGAATACAGCTGGTCTGGGCTTCCAAGATAGTATTTTTCAACAACAGCCAAGCCTGGTGTACGTCTTTAACCTTTGCAACTGCTCCTTTTAGTTTTTTCTTAACTGTTTTCCTCATTTTATCATAGTCTCCCTTTCGAAAGTTAAAAGGTAGTACTGTGGATTTACTTACTATCCCTCCTCCACTAATTAAATCAAAGGCAATCATGCAATGATCACTATTGCCAAGTGGCCCCAACAACCTTATCTCTTGCACTAGATTTGGTGTTCCACTAAGGACTAGGTCTAATATGGCTTCCCCTCTGGTCGGTTCATGAACCAGCTGCTCCAAGAAGCAGTCATTTATTCCATCTAGGAACTTTATCTCCCTAGCATGTCCTGACGTGACACTGACCCAGTCGATACCGGGGTAGTTGAATTCACCCATTATTATTACTGTGCTGTAACATTTGTTAGCTTCCTTGATTTCTTTGAACATTTCATCATCCATTTGGTCATTCTGGCCAGGCGGTCGATAGTACACCCCCACTGCCATCGCCTTCCCCCTTTTATATGGAATTTCAATCCATATAAATTCTACAACAGATTTTGTTTCCTGCAAAACTTTAATCCTTTCTGACTCAATGCCCTCTCTAACATAGAGAGCAACCCCTCCACCAATTTGATCAGCTCTATCATTACGATATAGTTTGTACCCAGGTATCACAGTGTCCCACTGGTTGTCCTCCTTCCACCATGTCTCTGATATTCCAATCATATCTAACCTTTCATTTAGTGCTATATATTCTAACTCTCCCATCTTATTTTTTAGATTTCTAGCATTTGCATACAAGCATTTTAAAGAATGTATTTTATTCATATTAATTTGGCTATTGTTAGACATGGGTAATTTGGGATCTTTAAGCTCTGTCTGCTCCATACTTGAGGGCATTTGGGCTAGTTTACTCTTTTGTGGAACCTCTCTGCTTTTGGTAGTATCCTTCAAAGATATATTCTTCCGAACCATCCGCTCTTGGGCGACTGTCGGCTTTCCCCTAATATCTAGTTTAAAAGCTGCTCTATCTCCTTTTTAAAGGTTAATGCCAGCAGCCTGGTTCCATCCCGGTTAAGGTGAAGCCCATCCTTTCGGAAGAGCCCCTCCTTTCTCCAGAATGTTCCCCAGTTCCTAACAAATCCAAACCCCTCATCTCTGCACCATTGTCTCATCCACGCATTGAGACTCCAGAGTTCTGCCTGCCTTTTGGGTCCTGCGTGTGGAACAGGAAGCATTTCGGAGAACGCTACCCTGGAAGTTCTGGATTTCAACTTCCTACCTAAAAGCCTAAATTTAGCCTACCATATTTTCCTATGTACCCCTTTATGATCAGGTGGTCATGTCAGTCAACAGCACACCTCTTGGCAGCTGACCCCTAAGGCCCGGGGTGGCCCACCTCGGCTCCCCAGCACCACCACTATGGCATGTAGTCCCTCCACAATTGCCTGGATGGACAGGCACATCTCCTAGTGGAAGAGGTGCACCTCCATGACTGGGATGTCCTGTGCTGCTGGCAGTTCCTGTGGTCCAACATTGGCGAGGGCTGGGCCTGGTGCAAGCCCCATGGGGCATGGACCATGGACCACAGTGCCTGGGCTGGACACATGGTATGCGTATGCTGTTGTAGCTGAAGTGACTGCAGTGCCTCCAACTTCTCCAGGGATTGGCTGCACTGCGCAAATGTGGCCTGCATGTGTGGGCATGCCTCTGTGGGGGGTTGGAGGCCCTGCAGACACTTGCAGCTCCTCCTGGGGCTCCATCTATATGTGCTGGGGCGGCCTTCTCAGTCCCTGGCCACACAGGGGATTGGGGGTGCAGCCCGCACTCTTCCCCCACAGCTGCCTCTGACCAGGTAGACCCCTCGGACTCTGTGTCAGATTCTGAGGATGAGCTCTCCTTCCCCTTCACCTCCTTCCTTGCCTCCCCTGCCTCATCCTCCTTGGACTCCCTCCCCACCCCCTCCTGTCCCTCCTCCCCCACCTCCCCCTCCTCCTCTGCCTCCTCCCCTCATCACCCTCCTCCATCCAGCTTTCTGCTCCCCCTCATCCTCCTCCTCTGCTACCTCCTTGTTGCCTCCTTCTCCCCCTCCTCCCCTCCCCCTTCTTCTCCTCCTCCTCTTCCTCCTCCTCCCTCTCCTCCACCTCCACCCCCTCCATAGCCTCCTCCCCCTCTGCTTTCTCCTCCTCTGTTGCTGTCTCCTCCTCATCCTCACTCTCCATCAAAGTGCTGGAGGTGCTGCCTGGGTGGGTGTGCCATATTGTGGCCTCCTCTCCACTGCTACGGCTGGTGGGTTCTCTGGACCTCTGGCTGTAGGGAGAGGGCGAGCAGGCAATTCCATGGCTGTCACCACAGACCACATGAACATGGGGCAGTGTGGTTACATAGCGGCCCACCCACGTGCGCACTGACACACATACAGCCTCAATATGGCCTGCTCACTGACAGTCTCACACAGTTTCTGACCCATCTGCTGCACACTGCCCATTACCTCTGTTTGCTAGGGGTACTGCCCAGTGCATCATGTACCTACCTCTGCTGCAATCAGCTCCTATAAACGTTGCATTATCTGGAACCTCTACTGCCGCATAGTCCGGAACCTGCACTTTATGGCCTCCATTGTGCACCAGACACCAAATTTACTGTGAGATGGAGGAAATGGATCACATTTGCCCCATGTTCTGGGCCCCAGTACCCCGACTGTCCATTACAGAGGTTACGAATACCATACCAGCCACATACTGTACAACTGTCGCATGTACCCACAGTGGTTCAGATCAGTTGTACCACAGATGTTCCTGATGCACCTCTGACAATCAGAACAGTGGTGCTGTATGGTTCTACAGCAGGGCGGCATTCACATGGGATGTACAGACATGTGCGTATACCAGGCCAACACCTGTGTGGATCTGTGGCGGCAGGTTGTCAGTCGGATGTTCAGCTGACAACCAATACACTGGTATATATTTGCCCAGTAGATTCTGGACAGTGCTGGACCACCAGGTGGGGAGTAGTACACATGCAGCACTGACCCATTCACCAGTCTCTTCATGGAGGGTATGCTGGGATGTTCATGGTTTGAGCATGCTGCTACATGTTTTGGTTGTGTCCGGATAAACAGTGAGCCCACACTATACCATCTGTCTCTCATCTCATGCACCTACAATGTTATTGGTTGGGATTGGTCAGGCAGTGTCATGTGCAGATCAGAGGGGTTCCAACAGTGTAGTGGGCACCATAATACATATGGATACGGCATGGCATTGTGTGTTGGCACAGCTGCAGACTTGAGCTCATCTGTGTGGAGACATTTGGGGATGGGGACAGCCCTATCACATGACTGCCCCCATGAGGGGCCCCCTGCCTGTGCCCTGACCTAACATCTCTGCATGCATGCACATTCCCACAGCTGGTCTCCTGTCAGTGTGTTGGCTGTGGCCTGCACTTCTGACCTTTCCCTTTTACTGTATGTATCCCCTGTCCCTGCAGATCCCATTGGCTACTCACCTGTGCAGACAGAGCTGTATACTCCTCCATATTGCAGTAGAGAGGCACAGGTTGGTCCTGCTATTGCCCCTAAGGTTCAGCATCCCCTCATATTTGAGCACCATCCTGGCCAAGGCCTCTGCCTCATTGGGCCTGAAATTTGCTGTCCCGTGGGCAGCCATTCCGGTGCTGAATATCAGCGAAGCCAGAGGGGGCTCCTGCACTGGCAAGTTCGGGTTTCTTCCAACCCGCATAGGGCGACATGTATCCCCTGCATCCACGTGGGTGTGCAGGCCCGTACAATATGTGCTGGTTGCTGGCATCCCTTTCCTTGCCCATGTAGTAGGGTAGCAACAGTACCATCCCCATTCAGCACATTGTTCACATAGATGCATTTTGCCCGTGTGGCGGTGCACCGGTGGTGACGCTTCCTTTGGCATATTGCATGGGTAGCTGCTTTTGTCCAGGTGGTGGTGCACAGGGCACATTACATGGGTATCATCTGCTTCCGCTACATGGTTAAGCTGAATATCCTCCACCAGTGGCTGCGCGATTAGGTCCATTTACCCGCCGAGCACGGTGGGAGACTATGCACATCTTCCATACATGCATGGCTGGCCGCCGCCTTTCTCACGATTCATGCCCTTTTGCTGAATGGGTAACTTTAGCCACATTGTGTCTCCTTGGGCGCCTCATTTTCATATCCCTCCCGTCATTAATCATCATTGTTGAAAAGAAAAAGTATAGGCAATATCTGGAGGAGCATTTGTCTTACGGCTTTGTTGAAAACCCATTTGATTGGAGACAGCCTATGGACCCGATTTTGCAAGGCAGATAGCAGGGCTGTACATCCTGGCAGGACATCCAGCCCCACTAGCTGCCTGCACTGTATGTCGCCTCCTGGCCTCCCTGCATGCACAGAACTGCTGTGCGTGCTGCGAAGGATGGGGGCAGAGAATGGGTGGAGTATTGTCAGGACTGGCCTCCGGATGTACAAGGCCGATTCAGGTTACGGCCCTGTACATTCGAGGAACACCGGAGGGACGGCCAGATTATTCCACCTCCGAGGTGGAATAAGCACTGGCCGCCCCTCCTGATTGGTTGGCCAGTCCCCCAGCAGCAACTGCAGCAAGTCAGGTGAGTCCCCACCACCCAATCCAGGCCCTGGCTGCCTCCACTAGGGTTGGGCAGCAGGGAAACTGGGATCTCCACAGCAGCGGGCTAGATGTGCCATGGGCAGGATGTCCCTGTGGCAATGCAAGGGCATGCTGAATTGTCTCTCAGTGCCCAATCCTGCACCCGCGGAAACATCTTGCTCCCGCGGTGCAGAATCAGGTGCTGACGGGCCCGTCCTGTTCGGTGCCATCCGGACAGCCTGGACGTGCCCCATCTGGGATTGAGCTCCATGTGTCTTATATGTAATTTATCACACCACGTTAGTAAATACCTTTATGCTAAATGTTACGTAACAGTATTTAGACAGTACAGTTGAGGTAACTGTACTGTCTAAATGTTTACATGTACCCTAATGTTAAATGTAACCCTCCAATTGTGATGTGACGTGACCACCTTGATTGAAGGAAAAGGTGGCATACAAATCTGTCTAAATAAATAAATAAATACGTAACAGCTCATTTTCAAAGGAAGCTATGAAGCCATCAAGACTTTTAGTAACCACAGTACTGATTGATCTGTTTCTAGCTCAGATGGTGAGAGTAATCCAATTGGAGACAGTAAATCGATCCTGGAGCTTTAGTGAATGTGGGCGGCAGTTATGCATAATACGCTACGAAGAGGAAGATCCCCTGAAGAAACCATAAGTGTGAAACGCATGGTTAGTACGGGGACGGGCGTTGGGATCAGTTTTGCTAGTAAACAAGCGAGCGGTGTCATTTGGAGCTAAGTACAAAGATATTAACCTTTATGTATTTATTTGCCCTTGGAGAATTTGGGGGTAAATGGTACACAGCCAAATATGACCAGCCCTATAGCTTGATAACAGAAGGTCGTTGATGTTAAAAGGCATATTCACTGGATGAAGACGTTGTCCATACAATGACGCCAGAAAAAGACTGAGACCTTCTTTAGCACATAGCGGTATGTTGAATTACTTGAAGTTGAATCACTTGAAGAGTGAAGATTTGGAAAGTGTTTTGATTTTTGATTTTTCTATGGGTAACAATGAACGATTAATATTAATATAATTGATTATCAAGACTTTTAGAGCATTTAAAAAGAAAACATCCTGATAAAATTGACAAACCCATTGATTATTTCAAAAATTTGAAAAAGAATTTTGAACAAAAAAATATTTTTATTTACAAAAAGTACACAAACAAATGCAGATGAAATGATTGCATCTTATGAAATTGCGCAAGTCATTGCAAAAACTTGAAGTGTGCATACAGTTGCTGAAAATACACGTTCTGCCTCTGAAACTCTTATGAAAACTGTGTTGCATCAAGATTCATCAAGTGTTTTAAAAGCATTACCATTGAGCGATGATTTGATTCAGAGAAGAACTGATGAAATGTCATCTCTTGTAGAAAACCCGAAGCAGAAATCAACAGTTAGTGATAGTAGAGCTATTCTTAAGGCTTATGTCTGTTTTATAGATGAAGAATACAAACTGTGTGAAGAAAGTTGTTCCTAAAGTCGTTGGAAACCAACTCAAATGGATCATCTCTTTTTGAGGCTTTGAGATCTTGCTTTGATGAAAAACAAGTACCCTTTGAAAACTTAGTATCCTGCGCAACTGATGGCGCTCCATCCATGGTGGGAAAACATAAGGGATTTTATTGGCCACTTTAAAAATGTATGTGCTTTGATTCTTACAATGCATTGTGTCATACACCGCCATCATTTAGTTGCCAAAAAACATTAGTCCAGTTCTTTATGAATCATTGGCAATAGTTATTAAAACAGTTAATAAAATTAAATCTCACAGCAAATATGACCGACTTTTTAGAAAGTTTTGCATCGATAACGAACAGCAGCACATTAGACTTATTTTGCACACAGAAGTTCGAAGGCTTTCAAAAGGAAATTGTCAAGCAAGATTTGTAAACCTAATTGTTACAATAGTTCGTTTCTTGAAAAGTGAAGGGGAGGTAGATTTGGCAGAGGAAATAAAGAACCACAATGTGACATCTACTTTTTGGCCTGGATTTTTCGAAAGCTCAATGAAGTTTCACTTCAGCTTCAAGGCAAATTAAATACGTTGCTAGAGTGTAAATGTGTTCTGAAAGCTTTTACTGAAAAATTAGGTGTTTTTTGAACCAGTTTACAGAAGAAGCACTTCAACAACATGCCCGAGTTAACAAAAATAATTGAACATCTCTCAGATCGAGCTCTTAAAAATTACGCTGAATATTTATTGTCATTGAAAGAAGAACTGAATAGCCAATTTTCAGATTTATTTTCTTTTGAAGTCAAGCCATGGATGCTGGATCCTTTTGACTGTGATATAGAATCTGTCAGTGAAAACACCCAAGAGGAATTCATTGAACTAAAATGCAATGATGAGTGGAAGTACAAATTTGAAAAAGCTGGAACGACTGCATTGTGGCTGTCAAATACAACTAAACAGCTCTATCCAAACATGTGGTCTGAAATGGCTAAAGTACTTCTGCACTTTCCAACTTCATATTTGATTGAATGTGGCTTTAGTGCAGTCAATAATATATCGACAAAGGAAAGAAGTAGAACTGATACATGCATGCGAGGAGACATAAGACTAAAACGCACAAATATTAAGCCCAACATTGAGAATCTAGCAGCAAAGCATCAAGCACAAGGGTCCCATTGAATAAACAACGTAAGTAAAATGTCATTTTAGTTTCATTAAGAATTTGGGGGGGGGGGGGGAAGGGGAGGTGATTGCTTTAAAAAAATAACCAAAAGTGAGTGATAGGGAAACAAAAGGTTGAGAAACCCTGTTCTGGAGCTTAAGCCTAACTCCTTTAGCAGAATGTATAGATTGAAAAGGACAGCCAAGAGCGAGAACCTTGAAAAACCCCTGAAATTAATTTCCTCTAGCTGGACAGCTGACCATTAAAGCGCACTCTCAGACCTGTCAGTTAAATAACATGCAAACCATTTCAAAGGAGTACTATGTGCACCTCTTCAAGTTTACTTTGTAAAACTGAATGAGGAAATCTACAAGAAAGGGTGATTAGAATCCATATCACACAAAAGTTCATCCAATTAAGATGTCAAAAAACAGTTTCCTTCCCATGTTTATGATGAAATCCAAACTGAAAGGCATCTAGTAGATCATCACTATCAATAAAATCTTCTATTTGTTCTGAAACGACCTTTTTGACCTGGATGCTGGTAATGCCATGGTAAGAACATAAGAACATAAGAAATGCCATACTGGGTCAGACCGAGATCCATCATGCCCAATATCCTGTTTCCAACAGTGACCAATCCAGGTCACAAGTATCTGGCAGGTACCCAAGGTCCACAGCTTCCACAATGCTCGTCCTGGGGTAAGCAGTGGATTTCCCGGGTCCTCTTTAATAATGGTTTATGGACCTTTCCTCCAGGACCTCGTCCAAACCTCCTTTAAATCCAGCTACACTAACAGCTTTTACTACATCCTCCGGTAATGAATTCAAAAGGCAACACTGCAAATATTAAACAAATACATTTTAGAGAACAACAATACATGACCTACTGGGGAAAGAGAACAATTGGCAATGTCAAATAGGAATTACATAAATAGAATACCTCAGCTCAGTTACACATGCAGAACATAGACCATCACCAAACAAGGAATCACAATTTAGAAACAGGAAGGCAATAATTAAACAGGGAACCCCAAAAGCCAACTTGGAATGTACAACAACACTGTAGAAATAAAACTATAAATTAATTTCCTCTTGTACTAAACAAAGTGCAGACATTAATGATGCACATTTCCCAGAGCTGACATATTCCAGTTAATAAATTCAAAATAAAGAGATATTTTTCTACCTTTTGTGCATTTTTTTCCCAGTTGCAATTGCTCCAGCCACTTTCTTCTGGTTTCTTCGTGTCTTCTGCTAACTCTCCATCGTCTGCTGTCCATTTATCCTTTCTCCTCTCTTCTAGTTTTTTCCATTCTCTCTCTCTACATCTGCTTTAACATACTAATCTTTCTTCTTTTGCTCTTTCCTCATTCCTATTTCATCCACTCAAATTTTACCCCTCCATCCTCAATCCCCACTTACTCTCCCAATACCCGGCCAATTGTAGATTTTTCATCCCTCCCACACAAAATATTTTTCCCCTCTCCATTTCACTCTCCCAGCCCCATCCCATTCTAATCCTCCCCCAACATCAGCTCCCTTCTAGTTCCAGCCTCACCAAGCATCTGCTCCCTTCTAGTCCCTGCATCAGCCCATTTCCAGTCCTAGCCCCCCATCCTTTTCCAGTCCTATCTGAGTCCCTCCATCAGCTCATTTCCAATCCCAGCCTCCCATCAGCCCATTTCTAGTCCTTTCCTAGCCCCACCATCAGCCCGTCAAATCCTAGCTCCCCTCCACTCAGCCCAATTCCAAACCAAGCCCCCCATGAGCCTACTTCCAGTTCTAGCCCCTACATGAGTCCATTTCAATCCAAGCCCCCACCACAGTCCATTTCCAATCTCAGTTCCCCCAACAGCCAATTTCCAGTCCTATCCTAGCGGCTCCATCAGCCCATTTCCTGTCCTAGCTCCCTCCCCTCACAGCCCATTTCCATTCCAAGCCCCCTTCCCCATCAACTGTTTGCAGTTCAAGCCCCCCTTCCACTCAGCCCATTTCCATTCCAAGTCCCAATCCCCATCAGCTATTTTCAGTTCAAGCCTCCCCTTCCACTCAGCCCATTTCCAGCCTAGCAACCCCCCAACCCATTACCAGTCCTAGCCCCACATCAACCTACTTCCAGTCCTAACCCCCCATCACCTCATTTTCAGTTTAAGCCCCCCCATAGCCCATTACCAGTCCTAAACCCCCATCAGCGCATTGCCCATTACCAGTCCTAAACCCATCAGCCCACCTCCAGTCCTAACCCCCCATCAGCCCATTTTCAGTCCTAGTCCCCCCATAGCCCATTTCCAGTCCTAACCCCCCATCAGCCCACAGCCCATTACCAGTCCTAACCCCCCCTCCCCCCATTGGCCCAGGGAAAATTAAAAAAAAAAAAATCTGGCTGCTGCCGCTGCGGCAGCAGCAGAATCAACTGTCCCACAGTGCCCCCCCTGCCCGGCTGAGCTCTCCCTGCCTGGCTGAGCCTCTCCGCGACGGCATTCAGATCTGTGAAGGGAGAGTGTCTCACTGTCTCCCTCGCGGCTCTGTTAAGCCCGCAGGGGCTGATGGGAAATTTCCCATCAGCCCCTGCAGGCTTAACAGAGCCGCAAGGAGACACTCTCCCTTCGCGGATCTGAAAGCCATCACGGAGAGGCTCAGCTGGGCAGGGGGGCCCCGCGGGACAGTCGATTCTGCTGCTGGTGCAGCGGCAGCGGCAGCAGCCAGCTTTTTCTTTTTAAATTTAATTTATTTTTAAAGCAGAATGTTCTTTGCGCAGGGCCCCCTGAAACGCGGAGCCCTGTGCAAAAAACATTCTTGCTCAATGGACAGGCCGGCCCTGGAAACACGCCCCCCGTCAATATTATCAGACACGGCTAAACATTTTGGACTTTCCTGCACCCACTGTATTCTGAAAAGTTACATGTTTCGGATCCTGCCTGCGATGTACCCATGGACGCCACACCCCTTGGGAAAAATGTGCATCTCCTAAGCTGCTCTTTACACTGACAGTAGTTTGCTGATGCACATTAGCCATAAATAACAATGAGAAATGACTGCTGCTGCAACCTAGACCACATACCAGTCCTCTACAGGCCCTGAGAAGTGCTAGGTAATCCCAGTGCACCCTAATATGGTATAAGAGAATATAAATATGAACATGTGTGTCAGGACATACCTTGCATCAAATGTACTTGGCAGTAGGGACCAGCCCCAGTGATTCCTGCCTTGGTCATCTCTACAAACACGCTTTGAACTGCTAAGAATGGATCCTTACCAAGTGCACCAAACCCCTAACTGACTTTGCAGTTCCCCAAAGGATGCATAATATTACTGAGCAACAAATGTATGCCCTTTCTGTGCCTATGGCCTATAAGTGCACGCATTCTGCTGCTCTGCACTACCTTTCTACTCTTATCCCTTCCTATACCCCTCCTCAGGAACTCTGTTCTTCTGTCAGATTGCTTCTATCTGCACCTTTCTCTTCTACTGCCAACTCCAGATGTCGCTCCTTTCACCCTGCTGTTCCTTATGCCTGAAACAAACTAGCTGAGTCTGTACATTAGGCTTCTTCTCTTGCCCTTCTTAAATCCAGGCTGAGCTCTCACCTCTTCATTGCCACTTTTGGATCTGATGCACCTAAGCTCCCTTGTGTTTCCTTACCATTCCCCCTAAATTTATCCTGTCCACAGCTGCTGTGTTGTCCGCCTTGACTAGATTGTAAGCTCTGTTGAGCAGGGACCATCTTTTACTTGTGTCTGAGAAGCGCTGTGTATGCCTTGTACTGCCATACAGTCGTAGTAGTAGTATATTGGTAGTATGGCCTTCTGGCTATGGCATTTGATTCGCACATATCTGGGTGCTAGCATTTCTCACAGCAGCTATACCTGTCCCATTGTGGCATGTGTCTGTCTGTATACATCCATTATCTGTGGGGCAACCCTGTCTGCCTTCCCACAGTCTGCTTTATGGCACTGCTCCCCTGGTCAGGTCTGTGTGGGCATGGGAGGGGGATCCCTGTGCCATCATACCCAGGTAGCCAGCCTCCATGTATATCACAACTCTCACAGCTTGTGTAGATCCTGGATTGGGGAAGGATGCAGGCCTCATGGCATGATCTGGGGGATGTTGGCACAATATCAGTCATGTCACTCTCTTAGCCAAAATAATTGAAAAAGAGGCACAACGGCAAATTCAGGACCACATAGATGCCGCTGCTCCATTAGACAGCTGTCAACATGGGTTCAGAGAACATCATGGGGTCGAGACACTACTCACTGGTCTATTCAACGACATCATCACAGGAATTGACAACATCCGTCAAGGTTTTGTGCTCATCTTCCTAGACATCGCCGCGGCTTTCGACTCCGTGAGTCACGAAATACTCCTCGTAAGATTGAGGGAAAGGGGCGTCTGCAACAGTGCACTAGGATGGTGCAAATCTTATCTGGACGGTAGATGGCAATATGTGAAGTCTGGATTAGAAGAGTCGATACATTTCCATCAAAAGCAAGGGATACCCCAAGGCTCCTCGTTATCCTCCTTACTCTTCAATATTTACATGCAGCCCATCTGCAATATCATAAGATCATTCAATGTGAACTGCTTGATATATGCAGATGACATTCTCCTATACATGCCTTTCTCCACAACTCACATGGACCTGACCCCACTCACGGATTGCTTCAATGCAGTTTCAACATGGCTCCAGTCACAGAACCTACGCATTCAACATAAAAAAACAGAGGTGCTATTCATCACCAGAGACCCCAACTTTACTCCGCCATCCCACGTCAGTGTCAAGGAAGCTGACCTGCAAACTAAAGAGGCAATAAAATACCTGGGAGTTACTGTGGATCAACGTCTGGACATGAAACGCCACATAAGCAATATAGTCAAAGCCGTCTATTTTAAAATCCGTTCACTCAAGCACCTTCGCTCCCTGTTGGACCCAGATGATTTCCGAACCATATATCAAGCACTGATCCTGCCACATTTTGACTTTGCAAATGCCATCTTACAAGGGCTCCCCCAATCCACACTAACCCCCTTACAGTTGGCCATGAACGCCGCAGCCAGGGTCATCTATGGAGCAGCCAGAAGTGACCACGTGACTCCCATTCTCAAACAGCTACACTGGCTACCTATTCATGGGAGGATCACTTTCAAAACACTTCTATTAGCCTTCAAGGCAATCAAAGGTATTTCCTCCTCCTCATTTACACATCTTATCCACATTGTACCCCCCAACAGATCCAGAAGAGCAACAGCTGTCAACCTGCTAATTACACCAAAGGCATCGACAAAGTGCAACAAGACAACCACAAACAGGGCGTGCAGTTTCTATATCCCCAAATGCTGGAATGCGCTACCCCCTGACATTAGGGCCATAACCAATCTATATCAGTTCAGGAAGGCACTCAAAACCTACCTCTTCCTCCAATACTTCCCAGCCAGCAATTGATCCTAGATACCCCTCCCACGAATGACCCACTCTAGAAATGCCCTCATATTCATTATCTGATTTTTACCTATCCTTGCTGTGTAAATAGCTTATGTATATAGTTTACCCTGTTATCCAAGTTTGTATCCCTGTTCGATGTAAAACCTGACAACTTGTCGTTATGGTAGTTATGTTATGATGTAAACCGCACTGATACCGAATAGCGCGGTATATAAGAAACTGTAATAAATAAATAAATAAATAAATAAATGTCTCCCAGTGCCTGGCACGGCTGATGTATGGCCGCCCTATCATACTGGCACCTGGTGACACTGCGGTCATCCATATGGTCCAGGTACCGACCAATCATTCATGGATTCCCTGAATTGCAGATTAGCACACCAGATCCTCCCTTGCTATCCTCAAACCACACACGCTCACTTTTAGTCACAAACGACATCATTCTGCCAAACCTAAACTATGACTAACAGCTGCTATGCCATAATGGCATGAAATCCTAGGATTACACATATGATTTCCCTTTCTCACTGCAACATGATTTGTTTCCAGACTCACTCACATACTACTCTTACATCAACAGTCCCAGTTTTCATAACACAAGATTTATTAGGATCATCAGTTTTAGCACAAACAGCACATTTCAGCATAGCTTGAATAAACACTATTGCTCTTCTTAACATTTCTGTAAGGGTGTTTATTACTGTTTCTTTACCTTTTATTTATTTTATTTTTATTTTATTTATTTGTGGAGCTTTTCTATACCGCCCCTTCCCATGATTAAGGGCAGTTTACAAATAACGAACATTTTACATAGAACATTTTGGCTCAAATAAAGGTAAAGTTACAATGAACAGTTAAGGTGTATAAACAAATTGAACCAACTATGTACAAGGGAACTATTTACAAAAGGTGCAAGATAAATACTAGACGATGTGTTACAAACATGTTTTTGGAATTATGTGAATGAGTGATGGAGTGACTGTGATGTCAGCGTATAGAGGGGGGTACATTCCCTCACTTTTGCTTTCTGTTCTTTGTAACTGCATCTTGTGTTTTTCCAAACTGCAGTCTCACCAGTTCAGCACATATTTGTCACAACCATTCTTCTATATGGGATGAATTGCAGAGCACAGCAGAATATTTTCTAAGTCCTGGCCTTATTCCACGTTTCAGCAGGCATAATGTGGACATTTCTGGGAAACACTTAATACGTACCTGCGCTTTTCCTGAATACAGGTGCAGCTGAACACGCCCCTGTTCCACCCTTTCTTGGTAGGTTCTGAGATCCCTGTGCTGGCGCCGTGTATGTGCACGATAGCAGTATTTCAGAATACAGTTGGGGACGTTTTCGGCACATAAATGTTCCTGACGCTCCTACAAACCCTTTATTCGTGTTCTGGAATGACCCACATAGTCAAAGAAAACAATTTTCAGACAACCAATTTACACACATAAATTGTTATTTAAAATGAATACAGTTTTAATTACATCCTGCCTTTCCAGTATAGGATTCTACTGAAAGTGGCTAACAACAAATAAAACCAAACAATTATAAGCCAATATACAATACAAATGTGAAAGCATAAAAATACAAAACTAATCAACTACATCAATCAATTACTAAATAAATGAACTTACCCAGAACTAATACTTATAACATCAGCCATGCCAACCTGACTCGAACACTTCCATGGAAGTAACTTATCTCCTTATTATCCTATATCCTGTGGGCCAAAGCAATAAAACGGCTCCTTTCTGTTCACTAAAGGAAAGACAAATAATTCAATTCAAAAATGAGAGTAGAAAGATGGAGGGAGTGAAAGGAATTGGGTTATGATGACGGTGGGAGGGATCAAGTTTGGCTGCCTGCCTCAGGCACTAAAATGTGTAGTTATGATTCTGGCCTGGACAAAGGAGTGGGCTTCAAATTACTCTTGCCCTCTTTCAATTTTGTCCACTTATTTCTGGTTCTAGAGAACCTTTGCAGATGTGACCAGCAGGGATTGCTGAGGTCAGTCCTACTAACACACATCCTTCAGCTCTATTTCAACTGGGATACACCTTCAGTGCACTAATCTGATAGTTGCTTAGATGGGAAAATGGACTATCTTTGCCCTAATTCAATTTTCTCACAAAAACTTAGGTAAGAATATAAGACTCATCTGGTCTGCTCATTTTCATTCTTGGAGCATAGCCATAGAGCCTTATTCATTTCAAGCTCACCCTGGACTTCATTGTTTCTAAGGATCTTCTGTGGCTATCACATATTGATATCAGTTACGGTTCTGTTCTTCCCCTCCATCCCTTGGGAGGACATTCCATGATCCAGCCACCATTTTCCATGAAGACACATTCTTTGAATGTTGATCCTATGTCTGTCTTTAGAACATTATACCATGAACGCTTCTTTTAGAGTATTCTTTTCTCTGATAAAGGTTTCTAGATCCTTGCATCTATGACCAGTGCTTCAAGTAGATGGGTTTGTTGACATCATATCCAGTTGAAAATGACACAGTGCTATGGAGTGGATGAGAGGCATAGGAAGGGACAGATTTTCCTTGAAGTAAGTGAAAGAGGATAGAAATGGGAGAAGAGAAAAGGGGAATGGAAGCCTGGATGGTGGTAAGACTTGAGAAAGGGCTTGGAGGTGGAGAGATGATAAGTGTTAGGGAATGAGCTGGGACTGGTAAAGGGATGAGAAGCAGAAGGTAGTAAGAGACTGGGGAGCAGATGAGTACAGAGGGAGGAAATAGTGGGCTAGAAACTGGGTGAAAGCTGGGGGGGAGGTAGGATGCTTGCAAAGAAATGAGACAGTTGTGGAATGGAAGGACTAGAGAAATAAGATTAGGAAATGGAAAGCTGATAAGTAGGTGAATGGTGAAAAGAGGAAGACTGAAGATTGTAGGAAGGAGAAAGAGAGGAATGGAATGAAACTATAATAAGGTAAAAGGCAAAGGAGAGAAATAGAAGGCTCAATGACAGAGAGAGATGATGAAGAACACAGGAAGTGTGAAGAAATAGAAAATGGAAATGGGATCTTGGAAAACGACTGAGACGAAAACCAACAAGAGGAGGTAGTAAAGAGACTGGGACGAACCCAATTGGAAAAATCAGATGATCAGATAAGAAAGGTACAAATGAGTATCAGGTTTTAGAGAATAAAATGTCAGCTTTGAAAATGTGTATTTCTTATAGTTCATTACAGGAGGAAATGCATTTCTGATCCTCTTTTTCCCATGTTTCACAACTTGCTGTCTCATTTTGTGGTTTTCCATTTCAGTTTTTGTCTTTTGCAGTTTCTTATTCTTTAATTGGTGATGGTCTGTGTTTTCCATGTGCAACTGAGATCAGGGATTCCGTTAATAAGATTTTGCAAATAAGTGTAAGGGCCAATAGTTAAAAGGAGTTATGACTTGGGAGATGAAAGTTAATGTGGACAAGTGCAAAGTTACTGTAGGGAAGAACAATCCAAACTATAGTTACCTGTTGCAAAATTCTATGTTGGGAATCACCACCCAGGAAAGGATCTAAGCGTCACCGTTGATAATACGTTGAAACCCTCTACCCAGTGTGCAGCCACAGCCAAGAAAGCAAATAGAATGCTAAGAATCATAAGGAAAGGAATGAAGAATAAAACCAAAGTTATTATAATGCCTCTGTATTGCTCCATGGTGCTACCGCACCTTGAATATTGTGTGCATTTCTGGACATCGTATTTCAGAAAGGTTATAATGGAATTAGAAAAGGTACAGAGAAGAGCCACCAAAATGATAAAAAGGGATGGAAGGATACCTCTACGATTTTCTTCCTGTCTATCTTTTTCACAGTTCAACTTTTGCATCCATATGACGTCATTGAAAATACCATGGCTTGGACAAGTCGAATCTTTGTATGGAGAGAGACATCTCTGCTCTTGAGAATCTTGTCTAGGTCCTTCATAGCCATTCTGCCATGAGCAATGTATCGTCAGATTTCTTGATTGCTTGTTGTTTCTTTATTGATTGTTGATCCAAGTAGGTTAAAGTTGTCAACTATTTCAATTTCTTCTCTATCAATGATGAACTTATTCATTTTTACAATTGTCAGAATCTTTGTCTCCTTTACGTTAAGGTGCAGGCCCATTTTAAGACTATGTTTCTTGATCTTGAGAAGCAAATGTTTCAGATCGTCTTTACTTTCAGCCAGTAATGTGGTAACTATTATCAGCATAGCAAAGGTTGTTGATGAGTCTTCCATCTGGCTGGCATCCAACACATCCAAGTCAACTTCAAGAAATCAGAAGCTCTGTTCATAACATGGGACCCATCTTTTACCCCCCTTCTTCAATATCCATAGCAGACACCCTAATCACTATTAAGGAAGAAGTACGCTACTTAGGTATTACCATTGACCGCTTCCTAAACCTACAAGCCCATATCAATATGACTTCCAAGATTGCATTCCAAAAGCTAGTGATCATCCAAAGACTATAACCCCTCCTCAGTAATGACCATTTTCGTACAGTCTGTCAAACGCTCATAACCCTCATCCTGGATTATTGTAACTCTCACTTTCATGGTTTACCATCACAAACTATCCATCCCTTGCAGTTGCATAATTACAGGATCTCCCAAGCATGATCAAATAATTCCACTACTATATTAGCTACATTGGCTCCCAGTCTCCTCACATACTAAATACAAAACTGCTCTCACGATCTTCAAGGTAAAAAATGACTTGTCAGCAGGAACTCTACATGAACTCATATGTACAAACTCAAGCAGCAGACGTAAGAAGCAGAACACAAGAGACACCATACTGATCCCCAGCGCTTACACTAAAGCGAAGAGCTCCACCACAAAGAGAGCCCTTTCCTTAGCTGCTGTCGCCATCTGGAACATTCTGCCTGAAAAAATCAGAATGACAAAGGACTTAAAGGACTTTGAAAGCCTCTCAAGATCTTTCTCTTCACTGACCACTTCAAAGACAATACCTAGTCCTTCCCTCTTATTCTCATGCCCAATCCACAGATAACCCCGTTCATGTTGCTATGTACATAAGTTCTGCCTCTGGGCACCTCCCGCATGCTACCCTTACCTGAATGTTACTATGAGTTCTCTGTAAAATGTTGAGTTCTATGTAAACCGCTTTGATTGTAAGATGAGGCAGTATAAAAATACTGTAAAATAAATAAATAAATAAATCTTCACACCTCATTTATCTTCATAGAGTCCTGCTTCTCTGATGATTTGTTCTGCATATAAATTAAACAGGTAGGGGGAAAGTATGCAGCCTTATTGTACACCCTTGTTGATGCCATCCCATAACTCTTCTAGAGCTCTGTCATTTGTATCTAAAGCAGCAAATCAATTTTGCAGGCAGTCTTTAAATTCCGGTGGTATATTTTGAAGGTCATATTCTGTTACATTAATGAGCGACTTGCTCTTTTTCAACTTTAGCTTGAGTTTGCATACTAGTAGTTAGTGATCTCTACCACAGTCAGCTCCAGTTTTCTCTTTGTTAATGTTACAGAGCTTTTTCATCATTGACTGCCACAGTTGTAGTCGATTTGATATTTGTAGAATCTGTTGGATAAAGTCCATGTGTACAGTCGCTGCTTGTGTTGCTGGAAGAAGGTGTTTGAGATGAATAGATTGTTGGTCTCGCAGAATTCTATGTCTTTCTCCAGCTTCATTTCTGTTGCCAAGTCCATATTTTCCAACCACTTTGCCTTCTTCTTTGTTGCCAACCTTTGCGCTCCGGTCACCCATGACTATCAGGATATCCTGTTTGATTGTTCTGTCAATTTCAGCTTGTATTTGTTCATAGAACTCATCAATTTTTTCCTCATCTGCAGCTGTTGATGGAGCATATACCTGAATTATTGTTGTGTTGATGTGCCTCCCTCGCAGACAAATTGAAATTAAGCATTCACCGATTGCATTGTATTTCATTACAGTTCTTGCTAGTTTCTTCTTGATTATAAATGCAACACCATTTCTTCTTTGTCTTTCATTTCCAGCATAGTATACCATGTGATCATTAGATGCAAAGTGCCCAATGCCAGTCCATATCAGTTCACTGACACCCAACAAATTGAGTTGTACACGTTCCATTTCATTCTTGACCACCTCCACCTTCCCTTGGTTTATCCTTCATACATGACATCTTTGCAGCTTCTCTCATTTCATGTCCAGCTACATCAACAGTTAGACGTCCCAAGGGCTTTGATCCAACCAGACCATACACCACTATTAAAGAGGACCAGGGAAATCTACTGCTTACCCTGGAGAACCAGTATGGAATCTATATACCTTTTTGGGAACCTGACAGGTACTTATGACCTGGATTGACCACTGTTGGAAACAGGATACTGGGTTTGATGGACTTTTGGTTTGACTCAGTATGGCATATCTTACATTCTTATATAACTTTACCAGAGGCTGGTAAATATTTAACTGTTAAGATGTTAATTTTCAAAGGCACCAAGAGAGTTAGAGCCCGATTTTAACAGGGGCATGTCTGGGCCTTCTGGATGTCCAAAAAATGGATGTCCCTAAATTGCACACGATTCTGCAACCATGCATGCTAGATGGTACCGCAGTTGCAGGATTGGCCACTTAGATGGCCTAAGGTAGCCCCGATTCAGTGGTTCAGGACATCCTCCCTACAGCCCGTCTAGCCTGTTCTATGCTCCTGCTGGTCTGCCGATGCTGTGACATCCCGCCACCATGGCACTGGGAGCCCAGCAGGAGTGCAGGAATGCTGCAAAGGTGGAAACCCTCATTTCCCTGCCACCTGACCCTTGGTGTGGGCAGCTAGGGCTGGGATTGGGCAGTGGGGACACCTCTGCATCTGCTCAGCTGGTTTGGTGGGGCTGCCTGGCCGAAACCCCGCAGTCGGTTGGACGTTTTCTACCTCTGAGGTGGAATAAGTCCCATGTCAATGCTTGTATTGGGTCAAGCAGTGATATCCCAGGTCCCTTTTGGTTTATGGATCTCTCCTCCAGGAACTTGTCCAAACCTTTTTTAAACCCAGCTACACTGGTGGCCTTTCTTGGCTATTGGTTGAACAACTGTAAGGCCACCATTATCTAGACACTTTTGGTCTGTCAATTTACCTAGGCATGTAACAATATATTTCAATTAAATATTCTCAAATCTTTTTTTTTAATTTTTTATTTATTAAGTTTAACAAAAAACTCCAGAAAACAAAATCTGAATGAGAATTAAGTAATACAAGAGATATACAATTGTCATCTCAACAGAAAATTACAAGGAAATACAATCACACCTGGAAAACACCACAATATTACCCCACAATAAGATCGAAGAAAAAATAAATCATACTTAGGAAACCTAAGATATTATAACAAGTTAATCACAGGAGCAAAGCTGTTAATTACATGGCAGCCGATATGAGACTCACCCCCACTCCTCCCTCTTCCCTGCTATGTATAAATTGTAACAATTGTTGGGAATCAAAAAACAGATATTGTTTAGCCTGATACATAACCACACATTTACACGGATATCTTAACTTAAATTGTGCTCCCAAGGAGAGAGTTCTCTGGCGTAAATATTCTCATATCTTTATATTTTTTAATTTTATTTGCTTTAATTCTCATTGTTTATGTTTCTTTCTTGTTCCTTGCTTCTGATCCTACCTCACTTTCTTTCATATGTTTCCCACGTTTTAATTTATATATTATATTTTCATTTTTTAGTCTTTTCTTTGTTTTTATATTTTCCATGTTTTTATATTTCCTCCTCTTGCTTATTTTTACATTTCTTTCTTCTCTTACCCATTCTATTCTGTTAAACATTCCTCTAGAACTTTCTACCCTGCTGCCCCTTTCCTCTCTTGCTGATCTCATTCCCAAGACCCATTTCTATATTGTCAGCAACCTGAGATCAGAAAGACCAGCGCTCAAATCCCACTGACTATCCTTGTGGCTTTGGGCAAGTCGCTATTGCTTCAGGTACAGCCTTAGATTGTAAGACCTCCAGGAACAGAGATATACCTACAAGACCTGAATGTAGCTCACCTTGAACTACTACTGGAAAGGCATGAGCTTAACACTAATAAATAACAGCATAAAAATAATTTACACATCAGATAAGGGGCTGTGCTTGTTATGAGCTTTTATAAGAAATCAAACAAATTGAATGAACCATAAAATGTATTCAATGATATGAATTGGAGTGCAATATACATTTAATGAAATGAATGGATTTTGGCTATACTGTGTTGATAGATGCATTTCTCTTTGGCAGGAAAAAGGATTCTAAGTGATAAATCCAGGCAATATACGGACAAGCATTTAAACTAGGGAAAGGGGTGACATGGAAAAGAACAAGTTCAGGGTAGCGGACCTGTGCGAAGGTAGCAGACCTCACACGCCACCTAGACAAGGGTTTAGATAGTGCTGGGGAGGAGTCTGCTGTCTTGGTACATGTTGGTACCAATGACATAGGAAAGTGTGGGAGGGAGGTTTTGGAGGCCAAATTTAGGCTTTTCAGTAGGAAGTTGAAATCCAGAATTTCCAGGGTGGTATTCTCCAAAATACTTCCCAGTCAATGCGCAAGATCCAAAAGGCAGGCAGAGCTCTGGAGTCTCAATTCATGGATGAGATGATGGTGCAAAGAAGAGGGTTTTGGATTTGTTAGGAGCTGGGCAACATTCTGGGGAAGGACGGGGGGCTTTTCCGAAGGAATGGGCTCCACCTTAACCGGGATGGTATCAGGCTGCTGGCATTAACCTTTA
Organism: Ichthyophis bannanicus; assembly: GCA_033557465.1. Classification (NCBI taxonomy): domain Eukaryota; kingdom Metazoa; phylum Chordata; class Amphibia; order Gymnophiona; family Ichthyophiidae; genus Ichthyophis; species Ichthyophis bannanicus. Next base: position 576,535,219 of record CM066033.1, read on the forward strand.
AAAAGGAGATAGAGCAGCTTTTAAACTATATAATAGGGGAAAGAAGACAGTTGCCCAATATCATATGGTTCAGAAGGATGTATCCTTAAAGGATATTAGCAAAAGAGGGAAGTTAGTGCATCCTGACAGAGAGGTTCCAATAAAGATAAATGTAATCCAGGTGCCATTAAGTACAGAGCTGAAAGATTCCAAATTACCCCTATCAACAGATAACCAGATTAATATGAATTAAATACAACCTCCAAAATGCCTATATGCAAATGCTAGAAGTCTAAAAAACAAGATAGGAAAGCTAGAATATATAGCACTACATGAAACGTTAGATATGATTGGCATCTCAGAGACCTGGTGAAAGGAGGACAACCAATGGGACATTGATCAATGATACCTGGGTACAAACTATATCGCAATGATAGGGTAGATCAAATTGGTGGAGGGGTTGCGCCCTGTGTTAGAGAAGGTATTGAGTCACACAGAATTGAAATTTTGCAGGAAACAAAATGCACTGTAGAAACTCTATGGATAGAAATTCCATGTAAAAAGGGGAAAACAATGGCAGTGAGGGTGTACTACTGACCGCCTGGCCAGAATGAACAGATGGATGATGAAATGCTAAGAGAAGTCAGATAAGCTAACAAAAGTTATAACACAGTAATAATGGGTTATTTCAATTACACCAGTATCGACTGGGTCAATGTCACTGCAGGACATGCTAGGGAGATAAAGTTTCTAGATGAAATAAATGACTGCTTCTTGGAGCAGCTGGTTCATGAACTGACAAGACGGGAAACTATTCTGGACCTAGTTCTTAGTGAAACACAGGATCTGGTGCAAGAGATAAGGGTGTTGTGTCCACTTGGCAACAGTGATCATAGCATGATCGTGTTTGATTTCATAAATGGAAGAAGGATTGCAAGGAAATCCACAGTGCTACCTTCTAACTTTCAAGAGGGAGACTATGATAAAATGAGGAAAATAGTTAAGAAACAACTAAGAGGAGCAGTTGTAAAGGTTAAAGATTTACATCAAGCATAGGCATTGTTTAAAAATACTATCTTGAAAGTCCAGACCAGATGTATTCCATGCTTTAAGAAAAGTGGAAGGAAGGCCAGGTAAGAGAGGCTGTTGTAGCCAAAAAAGCATCTTTCAGAAAATTGAAAAAATACAAAAATGGGAAACATAAGCACTGGCAAGTTAGATGCAAGGCATTGATAATGCAGGCAAAGAGAGAATTTGAAAAAAAGCTTGCTGTGGAAGCAAAAACGCATAATAAAAACTTTTTCAAGTACATTTGTAGCAAAATCCCTGTGAGAGAGTCAGTTGGACCATTAGATGATAGAGGGTTAAAAGGGGCACTAAGGGAGAACAAGGCCATAGCGGAGAGATTGAATGAATTCTTTGCTTTGGTCTTTACTGAAGAAGATGTAGGGAAGTTACCCATGCCTGAAATGGTATCCAAAGGTGATATATCAGAAGAATTGAAAGAAATATTGATAAACTGGGAAGATGTATTACAAGTATTTGATAAATTGAAGAGTAGTAAATCACCTGGATGTGATCACCAGAAGGTACACATCCAATTGTGTTGAAAGAATTGAAAGATGAGATATAAGAACAATAAAATTGCAGACCTACTATTAGTAATCTGTGAACTATGATTAAAATCATCTGTAGTACCTGAAGATTTGGAGAATGGCTGATGTAACACCAATTTTAAAAAGGTTTCCAGGGGGAATCTGAGAAACTACAGACCGTTGAACCTGACATTGCTACTGGGCAAAATTGTAGAAACCATTATAAAGAATAAAATTACTGAACATGTAGGTAGTCATGGTTTGATGGGAGAAAGCCAACATGGATTTAGCCAAGGAAAGTCTTGTCTTACAAATCTGTTATATTTTTTTGAAGATGTGAATAAACAGGTAGACCAAGGTGAGTCGGACAATATAGTGTGCCTGGATTTTCAGAAAGCCTTTGACAAGGTCCCTCATGAGAGACTCTTGACAAAATTAAAAAGTCATGGGATTGGAGGCAGTGTAGAATTGTGGATCAAGAAATGCTTAAAAGAGAAAAAGCACAGAGTAGGGCTAAATGGCCAATTTTCTCAATGGAGAAAGCTGAATAGTGGAGTACCTCAGGGATCTGTGCTGGGCCTGCTGCTTTTTAACATCTTCATAATTGACCTGGAAATGAGAATAAAGATTGAGGTGATCAAATTTGCAGATGACATAAAATTATTCAAAGTTGTTAAAACTCAAGAGGATTTCAAAAACTTTCAAGAGGACCTTGATACGTAAATTGGAAGACTGGAAGTTCAAATGGCATATGAAATTTAATGTGGGCAAGTGCAAAGTTATGCACCTAGGAAAGAACAACCCAAACTACAGTTACATGATGCAAGGTTCCACATTAGGAGCCACCACCTAGGAAAAAGATTTAGGTGTCATCATGGATAATATGTTGAAACCCTCTGTCCAGTGTGCAACGATGGCCAAGAAAGCAAATAGAATGCTAGGAATCATAAGGAAAGGAATGGAAAATAAAACAAAGGATATTATAATGCCTCTGTATCATTCCATAGTGCAAGTGCACCTTGAATATTGTGTGTAATTCTGATTGCCATATCTTAAAAAGGATATAGCAGAATTAGAAAAGATATAGAGAAGAACTACCAAAATGGAAAAGGGGATAGAAGGATACCCCTATGAGGAAAGGCTTAAAAGGTTTGGGCTTTTCAACTTGGAAAAGAGACGGTTGAGGGGAGATATGATAGAGGTTTATAAATTAACGAATGGAATGGAACAGGTAAAGATAGATCAGTTGTTTACCACTTCAAAAGGTAGAAAGAATAGGGGACACACAAGGAAGTCACAATGTAGCACATTTAAAGCTAATCAAAGAAAATATTTTTTCATTCAACACGTAATCAAACTCTGGAATTCATTCCTGGAAGATGTAATAAAAGCTGTTAGTGTAACTGGGTTTAAAAAAGGTTTGGACTAGTTCCTGGAGGAAAGGTCCATAAACCATTATTAAAGAGCACCCAGGAAATCCACAGCCTGCCCTGGGACAAACATTGTGAAAACTGTGTAGTTTCTGGGAACCTGCAAGGTACTTGTGACCTGGATTGGTCACTGTTGGAAACAGGATACTGAACTTGATGGATCTTGGTCTGACCCAGTATGGCATTCCTTATGTTCTTATGTTCTAGGGTGTCACTCCCAACAAAAACATAATAACATTGGAAACAATCACCATATTAACCTACACATCAATGACAAGTAGGAAGAGGAATCTAGAATAAAATTCATGCAAAATACAAGCAAGCCAAACAACAATTGCTAGAAGGCAATGAGCACAAAGAAGATCCTGGAGATGGACCAGCTGTGACTCCCAAATATAAAAATGGGAATGAAGTAGATACCACACCATTCACAGAAGATGAGGTGTTAGAACAACTTACTAAACTGAAAGTGGACAAAGCCATGGGACCGGATGGGATACATCCCAGGATACTGAAAGAGTTCAGAGAGGTTCTTGCAGGACCGTTAAAGGATGTCTTCAACAGATCTTTGGAAACAGGAGAGGTTCCTCAGGACTGGAGAACAGCTGATGTTGTACCTCTACACAAAAGTGGTGACAGGGAAGAAGTGTCAAACTACAGGCCCGTGGCGGGAAAAGTAATGGAGGCGCTCCTGAAAGAGCGAATAGTGAACTTTCTCAAAACCAACAGGTTGCAAGATCCGAGGCAGCATGGTTTTACCAAAGGACGGTCTTGCCAAACAAATCTGATTGAGTTCTTTGACTGGGTGACCAAAGAACTAGATCAGGGGCATGCAATAGATGTCATCTACCTGGATTTCAGCAAAGCCTTTGATACTGTTCCTCATAGGAGGCTTGTCAATAAACTCAGTAGCTTTGGGATGGGTCCCAATATGGTAAACTGGATTAGAAATTGGTTGACTGAAAGACAACAGAAGGTGATGGTACATGGAGCTCACTCGGATGAGAGGAAGGTGATTAGCGGGGTGCCCCAGGGTTTGGTCTTGTGCCTGGCACTGTTCAATATATTTGTGAGTGATATTCCTGAAGGACTGAATGGAAAGGTCTGTCTTTTTACAGATGACACAAAAATTTGCAACAGAGTGGACTCCCCCAAGGGAGTGGTTAACATGAGGAAAGATCTACAAAAGCTGGAAGACTGGTCTAATGCTTGGCAACTACGATTTAATGCGAAAAAGTGCAGTGTCATGCACATGGGTAGCAGAAATCCAAGGGAAATGTACATGATAGGGGGCGAGAGGTTGGTATGCATGGTTCAGGAGAAAGACCTTGGTGTGATTATCTCTGATGATCTCAAGGTGGCAAAACAGTGCGACAAGGTGGTGGCAAAAGCCAGGAGGATGTTGGGCTGCATACAAAGAGGGATTACCAGCAGAAAGGAAGAGGTACTTATGGCATTGTACAAGTCACTGGTGAGGCCTCACTTGGAATACTGTGTTCAGTTTTGGAGACCATATCTTGCAAAAGATGTAAAAAGACTGGAAACTGTTCAGAGAAAGGCGACCAAAATGATTTGGAGCCTGTGTCAGAAGCCTTATGAGAAGAGACTTGAAAACCTAAATATGTACACTTTGGAGGAGAGGAGGGACAGGGGAGATATGATTCAGACCTTTAAATACTTAAAGAGAAATGATGAACAAACAAACCTCTTCCAAAGACGGGGAAGCTGTAAAACTAGAGGGCATAACATGAAGCTGCAAGGTGGTAAATTGAAAGGCAATGTCAGGAAATATTTCTTCACTGAAAGGGTGGTGGATGCTTGGAATGCCCTCCCGATGGAAGTGGTAGGGGCAAACATGGTGACAGAATTCAAAACGGCATGGGACAAGCACAGTGGATCCCTTTACAGCAACAGGATAAAAACAAAATAAATGGTACCATCTAACTTCTGAACCATCTGACATCTCAACAAATAGGGGTGTCCTACATGGAGTGGTGGGTTCATCCCTAAACAAAGACCTGGGGAGGGGTGGCCTGCACAGAGCGACAGGTGCACCTACTCTTGCCATCTTGCTGGGCAGACTAAATGGACCATGCTGGTCTTTATCTGCCGTCACTTACTATGTTACTATGTAAGTCTAGCCAACAAAGTTCCTGACCTGAAAATGGACTTGCACTTTGTGGCCATTACAGAAAAACATGGTAGAATGAGTCACATGTATGAGATATAGTCATAGCTAGCTATAATTTATTTAGGAGATATAGAGAAGGCAGAAAAGGAGGAGTAGCCCTATGTATCAAAAGCAATATTAAAGCTGCTGAAATACAGGGGATATGAGGAAAAGAAGAAGTGCTGTGGATTGTGTTGGAAAGAGTAGATGGCACTATTATCCATACTGGTGTAGTTCACTGGCCTCCAACTCAAACGTAAGAAATGGATAGAAACTTGATAATTGATATTGCAAAGGTAGCCATGAAAACACAAGTAATCATACTGGGTGACTTTAATCTACCAGATGTGGATTGGAGTATTCCTTCTGCAAATCTGGAAAGAAGTAAAAAGACTGTGGATGCCTTCCAAGAAGCATCACCCAGACAAATGGTGATGGACCAGCAAGGGAAAGTTTGATGCTGGATCTAGTACTTACCAATGGAAATAGCATGTTGAATGTCTGGGTGGTGCCCACATGAGCTGCAGTGAACATCACACAATGTGGTTTGAGGTAAAAGCCAAGACAGAGTCCAATCACAGCAAACTCAAAGTTCTAGACTTCAAAAACACTGACTTCAGTAAAATGACAAATTGACTGAAGGAGGAGTTCGCAGGGTGGGAGGAGATAAGGGGAGTGTAATTGCGGTAGGTTAAGCTAAAAGAGGCAATAAAAGGGGCAACTGATATATATGTAAGGAAAGGAAATTACTGTAAAACAAGAGGAAAGGAAACATATATGGTTCTCCAAAGAAGTGGCTACACAAATAAAGGCAAAACCCCCACAGTTTTTACAAAATTCAGAAGATCACAACAGGAACACAGAAAAGAATACAAGATAAAGCTAAAAGAGACAAAGAAATAAAGAATACAAAATCAAAGGTGGAAGAAATGATGGCTAAAGATGTGAAGGGTGAAGACAAAACCTTTTTCAGGTATATTTGGGAGAAGAGGAAGATCAGAGGTGGAATTGCAGGACTCAAAAGTGCCGAGGACAGATTCTTGGAAAGTGACATTGAAAAAGCAAAAATGCAAAACAAATACTTTTGTTCTGTATTCACTAAAGAAAATCCTGGAGAACGACCACATGTGATTGACAAATATACAAATGGGAAGGGAGTAGATATCACACCATTCACAGAAGATGATGTGTTAGAATAGCTTGCAAAACTGAAAGTAGACAAGGCCATGGGACTGGATGGGCTACATCCCAGGATACCGAAAGAGCTCAGAAAGGTTCTGGCAAGGCCTTTAAAGGATGTTTTAAATAGATCCTTGGAGATGGGAGAGGTTCCACTGGACTAGAGAAGGGCTGATGTGGTACCTCTTTACAAAAGTGATTATAGGGAAGCCTTACCGTAGTAGCAGGAAAAGTAATGGAGACGCTCCTGAAAGAAAGAATAGTGGACTTTCTAGAAACCAATGGGCTGTATGATTCGAGGCAACATCATTTTACCAAGGACGATCATGCCAAACAAATTTGATTGATTTCTTTGACTGGTTGACCAGAGAATTAGATCAAGAGCATGTGATGGATGTAATCGACCTAGATTTCCACAAACCCTTTGATACTGTTCCTCACAGGAGGCTTATTAATAAACTGAACAACCTGGGGATGGTTCACAAGGTGGTGAACTGGATCAGAAATTGGTTGACAGACAACAGAAGGTGACGGTAAACAGAACTCACTTGGATGAAAGGAAGGTGATTAGTGATGTGCCCCAGGGATCGATCCTGGGTCCGGTACTGTTCAATGTATTTGTGAGTGATATTGCTGAATGACTGATGGGAAAAATCTGCCTTTTTGCCCTTGAGGGAGCGGACAATGTGAGGAAAGATCTACAAAAGCTGGAAGAATGATCTAATGCGTGGCGATTAAGATTTAATGAAAAGAAGTTCAGAGCCATGCACTTGGGATGCAGAAATCCAAGGGAATTGTATGCGATAGGGGGAGAGAGGTTGGCATGCACGGACCAGTAGAAGGACCTCGGAGTGATTGTTTCTGAAGACCTCAAGATGGTGAAACAAAGCCAGAAGGATGCTGGGTTGCATACAGAGATAAATTACCAGCAGAAAGGAGGTGGTAGTAATGCCCTGCCCTGTACAAGTCATTGGTGAGGCCTCACTTGGAATACTGTGTTCAGTTTTGGAGACCATATCTCACAAAGGATATAAAAAGACTTGAAACGGTTCAGTGGAAGGCGACCAAAATGATTTGGAGCCTGTGACAGAAGACATATAAGAAGAGACTTGAAGACCTAAATATGTATACTCTAGAGGAGAGGAGGGACAGGGGAGATATGACACAGATGTTTAAATACTTAAAGGGTATTAATGAAAAACAAATCTTTTTTAAAGAAGGGAAAACTGTAATACTAGAGGGCATAAAATGAAGCTGCAAGAAGGCAAACTTAAAAGCAACCTCAGGAAATACTTTTTCACTGAAAGGGTGGTGGATGCTTGGAATGCCCTCCCAATGCAGGTGGTGGGGGCAAATGCAGTGACGGAATTCAAAATGACTTGGGACAGATACAGTGGATCCCTTTACTGCAAGAGGATAAAATTAGAATAAACTTAACTATTTTTAATATTTCAACAAATAGAGAGGGGTGCCTGCATTGAGTGGCAGGTACAACCCTAAACAAAGGTATAGAGGGAGATGATCTGCATGGAGTGACGGGTACAACCTTAAACAAAAGCATAGAGTGGGGTGACCTGCACGGAGTGGCAAGTATACCTACTCTAGCCATCTTACCGGGCAGACTAGATGGGCCTTACTGGTCTTTAGCTGCTGTCATATACTATTGTTACTATGGACCAATGAATGCAATTTTGCTCATTGAATTGCAACCATTTGATACTGAGGGTCTGAAGTCTTTTTTTTTCACAACAGAAATAATTATACCTAAAAGACATGGATTTAAAGACTGGAGAAGATTTTTGAAATTAAAATGTAAACGTTTTTGTGGTTGTTTACTGAAACATTTTCCTTTAAATTATCCTGGGTTTTTTGGATCTAGATAACGTCAGGGTGGTGTTGGGGCGGAGAAAGGAATTATCTGGATAGGAACAATTTTCAGCCACTATCCAAATAAGCTATTGAGGTAAGTTAGGTCTGATGAAAAGCTGTCCCAAGTGCTATCAGGATAATGACAGTGATCATCTAGATCCTGACAGTCTCAATCCCAACATTCAGAGGCACCCACTGTCTGGATAGTGTTGTTGAATAACTATATTTTTTGCCTATGGTGGCCAGCATTTAAAAATAAACTCTGATCATTGTGGGCTCAATATTACTCCCTATGTAGATTCCATGCCACTACACAAGTAGGCGCTGATGCTGTATATATGTATAATGCAGTCACTGCTGTCAGCTATATGCATAGGGGGTTATTTTGAGGCATGAATAGCTGGGATGGATGTCCCGCTGGTTGTGTGGGAAAGTTATACGGTGGTGGGGAATGGGCGGCACGGAGGCGGAGAGTGGGCGGGCAGTGGGCAGTCACTGGCTCTAGACGTACAAGGCCGATTCTGATGTCAGCCGTGTATGTCCAGGACCATGTCCAGGGACGTGTTCTTTTGGCAGCTCTGGGGCACGGAAGGGGCAAAAGTTAATTCCCCACAGCTCGATCCTGGCCTTAGGAGATCAGATCGGGGGTTGGGCTGCGGGGAATTAACTTTTTAGGAGGTGGTCGGCATCGCGGCATTTAAATGGAGCTATGGCGCCATGGCAACATGACGCCATGGTGCTGCAGCTCCATTTAAATGCCCTGACTGAATTAGCCAGGCTTTGCTGTATGTGCAGGCCAGGACTGAATCGCAGTCCCGTCCTGCATATACAGTGCTGTTCACGATTCTGATCCTGTGGGGCTAGACGTGCCCTGCGGGATCAGAATTGCGATCTCCTTTGTACGTCCAGGACAGCCCAGACGTACAAAGGAGATCTACGTCGGGATGAGAATCGGGCCCATAGTGGCGAGATTCAGCCACATGGAGGGTAACTCTATAACAGGTTGCCTAGGTTAACTAGGTCTATGTTATAAAGACACATAGAGACCGATTCCAGAAGGGGCATGTCCAGGCCATCCGGACAGTCCTGTGCAGAACAAGCCTGTTTGGACCCAATTCTGAAATGCGGGAGCAAAATGTTCCTGCGGCTGTCAAAATCGTGCCCGATGACGGCCCTACATGCTCCTCCCTCAGCCATGGGGGCGTCCTCCCTGCAGCTCCATCTGCCCACAGCTCCGGACCCTCGAGTCTCCACCATCCGAACCCAATGGGGGCCGCTGGGGCCTGGATCGGGCTGCAGGGACTAGATGGGCCCTAGTGGTCGCCTGCTCACCTCTGAGATGGGCACCTGCTCTTATCCCATCTCAGAGGTGGTATAAGCAGGGTATCCCCCCTGCAATCCCCAGACATACAGGGCCATCCTGGAATCAGTCCTTTATGTCTGGGGGTTGGCCCCCATCATGCCTCTGTCCACTGTATCACGAACAGAGGCTCTGTGCGTGCAGTGGGTGACGGAGGCGGAATACCAGCAAGGAATCGGGCATTGCCTTATGGAATCGCGCAATGAAAATATGAACATTTATGCTTTCTTGAGAGCAAGTATTAATGTCAACATCTGAAGTGCGTGTGTACATGTGTATTTTATAAACTGCAAGTGTCAATTGCTTCTCCA